>CM053510.1:89518788-89953525 GCA_028627145.1 Eidolon dupreanum | reverse complement strand
CCCCATTTATTTGATTTTAAAAATTCCTTCCAAATCTGCTTTGGTAAATATCAATCTCTCTAATAGTCTGTGGCTTTGAAAGATTGGAAAGAACTTTGGCCCCTCTGAGTTTAATTGACCCAGCCTCCTTAGTTCCATGGGGGGCAGATAGAGAACTGGCTCAGAGAGGAGGCATGACAGAGTCAGGTACTCTGGCTCCCTGTCCAGCAGTCTGGGCCATGGGCCGAACACCTCTCATCCTGTACGTCTGTCCACCCTAGAGCCATCCACAGGGAAGACCTGCCTGCCCAAGGCCCTACTGAACTTGAGCAACGGCCGAAACGACACCATCCCTGTGCTCCTGGACATCGCCGAGCGCACTGGCAACATGCGCGAATTCATCAACTCGCCCTTCCGGGACATCTACTACCGAGGTGGGGCCCTGGGCAGGTTGCGACTTGATGGAGGGGTGGGGGCGGGGCACCGTCCTTACTTGTCTGACCTCGGAGAACTTGGTCTGAGCCCCAAGTGCAGCATGTACCTGCAAACCGATTGTCGAATGAATGAATGAACAAATGGAGGAATAGTAACTACCCCTTCCAACTCTGATATTCTGCATTTCAGAAGGAAAGGTGCCAAGATTCTGAGATGCACTGAGCCCAGTGATCCATGAACTTGGAAATCTGGACCTAAGATGCTGTGGTTCTGAACACACTAAAGCACTATGCTAATTGTTCTGGGAGCCAACAGTGCTAAGAGGCAAAGGTATCACAAGTCCCAGCTCCTGGGCCTAAATTCTAGATTCTACGAATCAGACTCAATTTTTCAGATTTCCAAATATGAGAAAAGTGTGTGAACTTTATATCTCGAGTCCAAAAACCACCGTGACTCTAGGGCTAAAGCCTCTCGTGAGTCTGAAAGTTTCCCACATCTGGCATCCTACAAGTTGAATGCACTTGGAGCTTAAAATTCTGCTCACACGACACAGCAGGTCTAGGACTTCCTGCATCAGAGGCGCCACATCCAGAGAATGTCTTTCTGAAGGTCTGTTACAGCCCTTGGGTGGAGCCAGCTGAGGCTCTGGCTTGCAGCCACCATGCCATCTCCACCCTGTGCACCCCACCCCCTTCAAGCTGGGTCTGGTCTCTGCTTGCTCTGCCAGAGCCCTGGGTGACTCCTCTCACCCCTCCCCAGGTCAGACTGCCCTGCACATCGCCATCGAGCGCCGCTGTAAACACTACGTGGAGCTCCTCGTGGCCCAGGGAGCCGACGTCCACGCTCAGGCCCGGGGGCGCTTCTTCCAGCCTAAGGACGAGGGGGGCTACTTCTACTTTGGTGAGGAGGCCTGCTGGGGGTTGTGTCCACAACCCTGCTAGTGTCCACAGCCCTGACTCCTCCCCAGATACCCAGGGCCCAGATGGTGCCCTGTACATAGGTCATGTGTTGGTTTGGGTTGTTGAGGTCTTGCATTTGGGGGGTAGAGTGTCACCTCACTACCCCGAGCCTCAGCTTTCCCATCTGTACAGTGGGGATCATGATGGGGTGTCGGCACCCTGTACCTTTTCATGTGCATTCTTTAGTCCAGTGTATGCTGGGATGAGTGGACAGATTGTGGAGTCCACACTGCATCACTGCCATGTTCCAATGAAAGATCGGACCAATGAAAGATTTTGACTTTCACATGATATGTGGGGTTCAGGGACAAAATACCTCAAAGAATCCCTCACAGCTTCCAAATTGCATGGCCACGCCCCCAAACTGTCACACCCCATCTCCCCAGTGTCACACACGAACATATGCGGTCACCGTAGGATATGTCCCCACTGACTGTTGGTGCTGCATCTGACGTCAGGGTGTCTGTCCCCCCAAGTATCCACAGGCAGAGCCCCACCCTGGGCCCCCTTCACGCACCCCTCCCCCGCGGCCCGCAGGTGAGCTACCCCTGTCGCTGGCTGCCTGCACCAACCAGCCCCACATCGTCAACTACCTGACGGAGAACCCCCACAAGAAGGCAGACATGCGGCGGCAGGACTCCCGCGGGAACACCGTGCTGCACGCGCTGGTGGCCATCGCTGACAACACACGCGAGAACACCAAGTTCGTCACCAAGATGTACGACCTGCTGCTGCTCAAGTGTGCCCGCCTCTTCCCCGACAGCAACCTGGAGGCCGTGCTCAACAACGATGGCCTCTCGCCCCTCATGATGGCTGCCAAAACGGGCAAGATTGGCGTGAGTGCAGGGCCCAGGGGCGAAGCTGGCCTACTCACCCTTGTTCCTCTATACACACGCATGTACACACACACACACACACGCACACACACGTACACACAAACACACGCATACACGCAAACATACACGCACAAACGCACATGCACTCGCATACACACACACAAACACACACTCACAGAGGAGGAGCTGCTGCTGGTATTATTATTAACACTCACAGCCCCCTCTCATCATGCCTACCCCAGTGTGCAGATGTCCCAGCTCAAGAGCCCGCTGTGGCTCCCTATTGTCCAGCCAGTCTGCTCAGCTTTATCCCAGAGCCTCTCTCCTCATCTCACTCCGCTGGATGCTCACAGCCACACTCCCACCTGCTAGGACAAGCCACTGATAGGAACCTGAGTTCCAAGGCTCCAGCCCTGCAGTGATCCCCTGTACCCTGCCGCCGGGGTCCTCGCTCAGCCCCTAATCTACTGCTGAGTGGCCCTGTGCCAGTTCCTCGCCCTCTCTGGGCCTCACAGCACAGGATTTCTCAGGCTTGGCACTACTGACATTTGAGGCTGGATGGTTCTGGGATGGGGGCTCTCCTGCGCATCGTAGGGTGTTGAGCTGCATCCTTGGCTTCCACTCACTAGATGCCAGTAGCACCTCTACCACTGTGACAACCAAACGTGTCTCCAGATATTGCCAGATGTCCCTGGGGTAACACTGTCACCTTGACTGAGAACTAAATCTGAGTGCTCAGGAGTCAGGAGCACTAGGACTGAGGCCTGGCTCTGCTACTTTTCAGCACACGACCTCAGGTTTCTCACCTCTCCTCGCTGTGCCTCAGTTTCTTCGTCTGTAGAATGGGGATAATAACAGTGCCCTGTTGTTATAGTATCATTCTGACTACTAAGTCAGGTGATCCGCTTAAAACTCTTAGCGTAGGGCCCAGGATGGATAGTAAGTGCTCAATAAAAGGTAGAGGTTATTATTACTCTGTTAAAAATACAGCCAAAATTGCTACAATTGCAATTTATACTAGAGTCCTGAGGTGGTGGAAAAGGCCTGGGTTTAAATTCTGGCTTCATCCTACTAAACTGGGTGGCCTTGGGCAACCCCACCCATCTCTGTTCCTGTTTCTCTATGTGTAAGCCAAAGAGAGTAGAAATGGTAACAGGAAGCACTGGTATCATAATTGTTACTAGGATGAACATATTAACAAGATTGATTAATTGCTGTTTTCATTACATAAAGAAGATATTTGTTACAAATCAGATATTTTTAAGGCTGGCCTGTATTCAGTCTGGCTTCAGCTGACTGCTTGTGTGGCCTCAGGGAACACCCTTCTTTTCTCTGAGCCTTCATTTGCTCATCTGTAAACTCAGACTCTAAGACAAAGACTTAAACGAGATGATGTGAGGAGAGGGCCCGGCACACAGCGCATGCCCAGTAAGTATTTTCCCTCTGCTCCATCCTGCTCTCTGGGGAGGCCCCGTTTGCTGGGCCTGCTGGGCTCTGGGGTCCGTCTGCTAACGCCCCTCCCTGGAACCCCTTAACCCTTCTTTTTCCCATGCAGATCTTTCAACACATCATCCGCAGGGAGGTGACGGATGAGGACACCAGGCACCTGTCCCGTAAGTTCAAGGACTGGGCGTACGGGCCGGTGTATTCCTCGCTCTACGACCTGTCCTCTCTGGACACATGCGGGGAAGAGGCCTCTGTGCTGGAGATCCTGGTCTACAGCAGCAAGACCGAGGTGGGCGCCAGGGCAGGGGCAAAGCCCAGAGAAGGACAGCTGTGGCTGAGGGCAGGGAAGAAACCCTGGGGCTGCATCAGGGAGCCCAACCTCTGTGGCCTAAAGCACTGGGTCTGTGGACTGAGCCCAAAAGAAAGTGCCAACTGAGTGTCCAGAACAGTGTCTGGCTGGGCTGGGCTTCAGCGGCAGGCAGGACTGGGTTGGGATTCTGGCTCTCTAATTTATATGCTGTGTGACTCAAGACTGGTGGCCCAACTTCTCTGAGTCCCAGCTTCCTCTTTGGTAACATGGGGATAAGGATAGTACACATCTCAGGGTTGATGGGAGAACCATGAGTTAATTTTAGAATGGCCTGGCACAGAGTAAATGTTATATGTCAAGTGTTACCATGAGTAGTTCTTACATGAAATTTTGAAAGCTTTTTTTTTTCCACTTAGCAGTATTTTGTGAAAATTGTTCTGTACCATTAAATAGTCTTCTGCAATATCATTGCTGTGTGTAAATGTACCACATTCTAAGGCACCAGCCCTTTCTTCTTGTTTAGGTTTGTTTCTGCCTTTAACTATTAGTAATAATACTGAAATAGCATCTTTGTGGCTACATTGTGGCACAGATCCATGGTTCTAAAGAAACTCAAGTCATTGGAGGGACAGGATGCTGTACAAATGGGACAGAAAGTGCTGGCGCCTGAGTGCAGGTCTCCCTTTCAGCCCCAGCTCTGTCTAGCTTCGACGGATGCCGTTCCTTGCTGAAGCTCACGTCCCTCATCTTTGCATTAGTGATCGACTTGATTTAGATTCAGAGTGATTAGAGGTGTAGCATCTCTAGTGCAAACTCTGAATGGCTGGCAGTGTCTGCCTGGGAAACTATATAGAGAGCTGTTGTGCAGGACTCAATTATTGCTGTCTGCCCTGGGTTCGGAATTGGAAAATTGTGATGGGTCAAGTGTTTATCACCCTTAGGCTAAATTTCCCAGTCCTGCTTCTTGAATCAAAATTTCTGAGGTTGGAGCCCAGGGATTTATATTTTTGGCAAGCTACACAGGTGATTTTTGCTTCCAATACCTCATTACATCCACAGATTGGAGTTTGGGGACCATGAGGATAGCTCTCCAGCTCTGGGTTCTGAGTCTAGCATAGGCTGGAAAGGTACATTGGGGCCAAACTAGGCAGAGCCTCGAATACAGAGCCTAGGAATTTGGGTTGATTCTGATTCCCTATCGAGTCCCCTGTGAATGCTTGAGTGTCACTAAAGAGTGGGTTAGGAGGAGAAAGCACTCTCAGGGCAGAAGGTGGGGGAAGGTGTACTGAAGTCAGCCTGTCCACTGGGATGGCAGCCCCCGACCATCTTGCCGCCCACAGAACCGCCATGACATGCTGGCCGTGGAACCCATCAACGAGCTGCTGCGTGACAAGTGGCGCAAGTTCGGAGCTGTCTCCTTCTATATCAACGTGGCCTCCTATCTGTGTGCCATGGTCATCTTCACCCTTACTGCCTACTACCAGCCGCTGGAGGGCACCGTGAGTGACCCTGCGCTGGGCAGGAGCTGGGGCACAGCCAGGCCCTCACGGGTCCCCTGTGGGAGAGAGTGGAGGAAGCTTAGGAACAGGATGGGGAGGTGTCTTGCCAGCACTCAGGGGGAAGAGAGGAAGGGAGGAGGCTTCCCAGGATCCAGATGTTTGGGAGTTTGGGGGAGCATCTGGATCTGGGGCCAGATGTTGGTGGGGCTAGGTGAGGACTTCTGTGTCCCCTGCGCCCTAGCCGCCATACCCTTACCGCACCACAGTGGACTACCTGAGGCTGGCTGGCGAGATCATCACAGTCTTCACTGGGGTCCTGTTCTTTTTTACCAACGTGAGTGCTTTGCCCCGGCCCCACCTACCCTGCCCATCCTCCTCTTCCTCCGCTTCTTTTAGTTCTTCTCCCTTCCTCTCTCTTCCTCCTCCTCTCCTTCTTCTTTTTACTCCCCACTTTTCTTCTTTTGCCTCCCTCTCCAACCCTGCACTCTCCTCTGCCTTTTTCTCCTTTCCCAACAGAAAAGAGTCCATTGTCTTTTCTCTGTATCACACTCTGCCTTCCTCTCTCCACTCCCTTTCTCTTCCTCCCCTCTCTTCCCCTGGCACTCCTGCTGGTCCATGCCTCTCACACGCCTCCTCCCCACCTCCAGATCAAAGACTTATTCATGAAGAAATGCCCTGGAGTGAACTCTCTCTTCATCGATGGCTCCTTCCAGCTACTCTAGTAAGTCGAGGTCCCCAGGCTGGCACCTTATGGGTGAGGAAGCTGGGTTTGGGCTGGGACATTCTTCAGATTGGAGGAGCAGCACTGACCTTATTAGGAGTAAAATCACTAAGCCTGGACAGCTGTAACTCAAAGTCAGGACAAGGTCAATTAATGTCAAGCAATAGGGTCTTCTGATTAAAGCCAGATTCTGGTTGCTAGAGAGTTGCCATATACACCATGGATAGAAATGATTTAGCCTCTTATGCTGGTGACCGATTGCTAATGTCTGCCTGGAATGCCATATTGAGAAGAATCCTTAGATTGCATATGTGTTTAGTGGGAAAGACAGCTGTGATTGATTGATGATGTCTGCCTAGGGCACAGGCATCTTTTCCTTCTTTTCCTTCTCCCTTAGAGTTAGCAGCAAAATTCACTTAGCTACAAAACCTCCACTGAACACAGCTGAATCTTTCTCTAGAAATTCCAAAGGGCATCACTTAGGGATCTCGGACACACAATCCCAATCCTCAGAGCCATTGCACACACAATAATTATCAATTAATTGAATGTTCTGGTCAACAGAATACTAGGGAACCCAGCAAATCCACTTCATTTATTTCCTGGGGGTCTGGAGGGCATTGGGATGTCCTGGTACCCTGGAGGGGTTGGGGTGTGTCTTTCCCTTCAGGGCCTCATTGTCCCCTCTCCCATCTTGTGGTCTCTGCTGCCTGTAGCTTCATCTACTCTGTGCTGGTGATTGTCTCGGCGGCCCTCTACCTGGCAGGGATTGAGGCCTACCTGGCTGTTATGGTCTTTGCCTTGGTTCTGGGCTGGATGAATGCCCTTTACTTCACCCGTGGGCTGAAGTTGACGGGGACCTATAGCATCATGATCCAGAAGGTATGGAGCAGGGGACCCTCTGCACTGTGTGCCCTGGAGAGAGCCATGCACACCGTGTACACACCTTGTGTACGCAGACATTGCCTTCAGACCTGAGGATGTGGGCACTATGGGGGCAGCAGACAGGGCCTGGCTATGTGGGATGGACAAGGGTGGAGATGGAAAGAAGATTTTGGATGGAGGCCCTGGGAAAGTAAGAAACCATGTGTCTCATCTTTGCCTCCATCATCCTGCTGGATTCTTTAGATCCTCTTCAAAGACCTGTTCCGCTTCTTGCTGGTTTACTTACTCTTCATGATCGGCTATGCTTCAGGTGAGCTCTGGGTGCCCAGGTGGCCCTGGTGGGGGTGGTACAAGGACTAGAACAGCAACCATGGCATGTGGAGGAAAATAACTGGGGTTTATTGAGTTCTCGGTGCATGCCAGGCACTGGGATAAGTCCTTTCCCAGCCCTGCCTCATTTAATCCTCCCAAGTCTGCAAGGTAAGTGCCTTTATGATCCCATTTTACAGATGAGGAAATGAGGCTTAGAAAGGTATAATAACTTGCCCAAGTCCAAAAGCTAAGAAATGATAAAATGGCTTATTAGCTATTATTGCAAAAGAAACTACCTAGAATTTAGTGCCCTAAAACAACCACTGTTTATTGCTCACAAGTCTACAGGTCAGCTGGGTGGTTGTGCTTACCTGAGCCAGATTTGACTAATGCAGACGGGCTCCTGTGTCTGTAGTCAGTGGGTAGGTTGGCTGCCAGATGACTAGTCTCACTAGGATGGCCTCAGTGGGGGTGACTTTGCTCTCTTCCCCATGGTCACTCATCCTCTAGCTGGCTTGCTTGGGCTTGGTCACATGGTGGTCTGAGGGTTACCAGAATGACCGTGGAAGTGTTCAAGGTCACTGCTTCGTACAGCATCACCTCTGCCTTACTCTGTTGGCCAAAGCAAATCTCAAGGACAGCTTTAGTTCATGGAGAGGGAAAATGGTCTCTCCCTCTTGATGGAAGGAGCTGCCAAGCCACACTGAAGGGCTGTGGATACACCGGAGTGCAAATTTTAATAATTAGTCTACCTGCCCAGTCTTTTTTAAAGCTCAATACTGGCTCCTTCCAATATGCTTTCTCCATGATGTCATGATGCCATGGGACCTCAGTGTCACAGGCTATAAGGGAAGGACCAGGGATGGGAAAACTGGCCAAGCCATTGGGCTGGTCCCCAAGGGATGGATAATCTGCCATCCAATGCCCGGCATCCAAAAGGGAGTGGCCAGCTCCAGCTTCACCAGGCCACACTCACATCTGAGGAGGTTGGTCTGAGGACCAGCACTGAAGCAGGAGTCTGATGGTGGTGCCATTTTAACCCAGAAGGTGCTGAAGCTCTGGGTGCATTATTTTGGGGAACCAGAACTTAGCCTTAGCTGGGAGAGAGAGGACAGAGTATAACTGCCCCCTCCCAAGGATAAGACTAGGAAGAACTAAACAGACTATCAAGGGTTCCACAGTGGTTTGGGATGCAGGTCAAGAGTCCAACCCTACTGTGGTCCTAATTATAGAAACTGAGGCAGTAGCAACTTAGTGGTCCTCGGGCTTCTCCTGCTATGGGAGATTAGATCTCTAGTCTGAGGTTGACATAACACAAACATGACGCACATGCTGCTGTTCCCCATGTTTGTGCCCATGAAAGACATTGCTAATGGATCACAGAACTCTTTTTCTAATGAGTCCAGACAGGGTCTCAGAATCCTTCTCAACACATATTTCAGCAGCCACTACACAACTGGGTAGCGTGAGCACATGAGTTGGAACCTGCTTACCGTAATCCCAGGCTGGGGGCACTATGGCATTCTATGCTTCACTGACTGAAAGGGCTCAGTCTCCTCATGGCCCCGGCCGTGGATGGTATAGGGGCAGTTGTCGCTGCTAAACTGTGTTGAGGACTCTGAAGCTTCATCTGGGCTTAGTGAGCAGGGATGAGCACCATGATCAGTTTGAGATGTTTGGAGGGGGCGAGGGCCTTAGCGAGCACAGCTTCTGGGACACTCAGAACTAGTACCTGGTTTCAGCTTCCTGTCTTCCTCTCTGAGCTCGTGTGGGCCAGGAAACAGGAGCTTGAGAGAGAGTCTGTTACCAGGAATGCTGGCATCCTAGGCTCTTAGGACTTCTAGGAACAATAATCTAGATTAGTACTTTTCAGCCTTGACACTGTTGACATTTGGAGCCAGATCGTTCTCTGGTGTGGGGTTGTTCAGTGCCTGGTGGGATGTTTAGCAGCATCCCTGGCCTCTACCTACTAGGTGCTCACAGCACTCCCCTCCAGTTACGACAGATAATCATGTCTCCAGACATTGCCAGGTGTCCCTTGGGGGAAAAATTGCCCCAAGTTGAGAACTGCTGGACTAGATCTTAGGAACCTCCTCTTCATTAGCAAGAGTCCATGAAAAAAGTAATGGCTTTGGACCTAGAAGGACCCAGGTTTGGTCCTTGGCTATCTTACGTGCTCGGTAACCTTGGGCCAGTGCTCTCCTCTTGCCCAGCCCCAGCTTTCTCTTCCACCAAATGGGACTGGTTCTCTCCACCTCTCAGCTTGTGTTATCACAGTCAATGAATGCCACCCTCGTCCCTCCCACAGCCCTGGTGTCCCTCCTGAACCCGTGCGCCAACATGAAGGTGTGTGACAAGGACCACACCAACTGCACGGTGCCCACGTACCCCTCTTGCCGCGACAGCGAGACCTTCAGCACTTTCCTCCTGGACCTCTTCAAGCTGACCATCGGCATGGGTGACCTGGAGATGCTGAGCAGCACCAAGTACCCTGTGGTCTTCATCATCCTGTTGGTTACCTACATCATCCTCACCTTCGTGCTGCTCCTCAACATGCTTATTGCCCTCATGGGGGAGACAGTGGGCCAGGTCTCCAAGGAGAGCAAGCACATCTGGAAGTTGCAGGTGAGGCCTCAGGGCCTCATCCCCACCCTGCCAACTACCCTTTTTCCAAGATGGGGAGACCTGACCCATTATACTTCATCTGTCTTCTCTGGGAGAGCCACCTCATCTTTTGTCTCCACTTCCCTATCTGTAAAACAGTCATCGGAGGCTGCTGACTACTTCCCAGAGCCACCTGGTACATTTCCAGTGGCTTTCTACTTGACCACCAGAAGTGGTCTCAGATTCACCTTGCAATCCAGCTCTTAGGACACAGTTGACCTCACCAGACACCAGGAAATGCTCAGAGAGCATTGGCATTGCAACACGACTCCACACTGAGCCCAGGGGCAGCTTCCAGGCCCCACTGCCCCAGGGTGTGCCCGGTCGTAGAGAAGAAGCTGGTGTGGACATGGGCCTTGTGGGCACAGGGGAGCTCCTGCTTTGCTCCCCAAAGATTTCTGTGCAATCCTAGAAAGTGGAGGCCCTAGAAGTCACAGCCTCCCTGGGCCATGCATAGTTCACAAACCCAGGGGTTCACAATAAACAGTGCCATCCCAAGGACCAGGCATGTAGCATCCACATTTACCTTGACTCAGTACATTTCGAGGAGATGGTGCAGTGAGAAAAAAACAAACCTAAGGTCTGGTCTCAGAGAAGCATCCAGGCTGACTCTAATCTATACCACTTACGTTTTTAGGCCTCAGTTTCCCGACTGGGTGTAACTCATAGGATGTAAAGTGGCAACCTACAGACTAGATTTACTTTTCTTGCATCACCATATTTTTAAAAAATGAAATGCAGAATTTTTCAGTTTAAGAGATTTCATATAAAAATTCAGGTTTCTGGCCTTTTCTTGAAAAGTTGGAAGCCTGGCAAGGTGGACCCACATACCTACCTGACAGCGCTTGGGTGGGTGGGAGGCGGCTGCCTCCTTTACATGGGGCTATGCTCCCAGTCCCCATCCCTCCCTGGTGACTCCCAGCACTGAGGAGTGACTGCTGTGCATGAGTCATGGGACTTGGGCTGTGGCCTTCTTTTATGTGATCCTGCTTTACTCATTCATTCTGCCAGGCCTGTGTGGGTGTTTGAGTTTATAACCCTGTTTCCAGGGGCAGAGGGAGCTGGGAAGCCTAGTTCTCGGCCTACCCCAGCTCATGGCATCATTTTGGCCATGGGGGCAGTAGGTACGACTGAGAGAGGCTCACTAGTGGCCTTCCCACTCGTCCCTCTCTGCAGTGGGCCACCACCATCCTGGACATCGAGCGCTCCTTCCCCGTGTTCCTGAGGAAGGCCTTCCGCTCCGGTGAGATGGTGACCGTGGGCAAGAGCTCAGACGGCACTCCAGACCGCAGGTGGTGCTTCAGGTGAGGCAGGGTGGGCGGGGTGGACCGTCCTGCAAGGTCAGACCTCCTGACATTTTCTATCCATTGCAGCCACTGATGGTCTTGACCGAAGTTCAGCTCTAATGGCTGATCTTGGGCAAGTTGCTTTACTTCCCAGTCTCGGTTTCTTCATCGGTGAAAATGGGGACAATGATAGCACCACCCCCTAGATCAGCTGTGCAGATTAGATGGGTTAGCACATGAGACATGCTTGGCCAGCACCTTGTACACACCCACATGGTGTGACTTCTCCTCTGTCCTTTGCTGGGGGAAGCAGAGGCTTGGAGGCCATGCTCTCCTTCAGGCATCACCCCCTATTGATGAAACAATGGGGTGGGATTCAGTGCTTCAGTTGAAAGAGGGAAACAGGAATCAGCAGCTTGGGGTGTTGGCCAGGTGCATGGGGAACATCAGCTTCTTAGGGGAACCTCTGGGCCAATCTCTTTTCTGTTAAGGTGAATCATTCTTTGTAAAGTGATTGCAGCAGAGAGTGCAGGGTTATGCTTGGAGTCAGGTGAAGTCAGTTTCCTCGTCTCTGAAGTGCAGATGGTAATATCCCCCAGCTCATAGGCCAGTCACTCAATCCTGTTCGGTTTGAACCCAAAGTTCAAATCCCAACTCTAATTTATCGGCTTTGTTACTTTGCATGAATAGTTTTAAAGGCCTTGGTTTCCTCGTCTGTAAAATGGGAACAGTGAATGTATCTTCCTTGCTGGGTCCTGACACATAGCAATTGCTCAAGAGATGGAGGTTGAATAAAAATAACAAAAGTAATTTTAAAAAGAAAAGAAATATATCGAGCCAATCTGGGCCCAAGGGGCTGTAGCCTGACTATGAGGGTGTCCCAATAATAAGAGGTAATACTATCAAGAAGAAGGGTGTCCACCTGCGGATAAGTGGGCAAGCAAAATTTGGAACAACCATACAATGGAATGTTATTCAGCTGCAAATACGAATGAAGTACTGACAGATGCTACAACATGGACGAACTTCAAAAACATGTTAACTGAAAGCAGCCAGATCCCAAAGGCCATATACTGTTTGATTCCGCTTACCTGAAATGTCCAGAATAGGTAAATTCATAGAGACAGAAAATAGAATAGAGGTTACCAGGGGACGGGAGGAGAATGGGGAGTTATATTGCTTAATGGGTACAGAATTTCTGTTTGGGGTGATTATGAAAGAGTTTTGGAAACAGATAATGTCAATGGTTGCACAACCTCGGGAATAGATTTAATGCACTGAGTGGTGTACTTTTTTTTTTGGATAAAATGGCAAATTTTATGTTATGCATATTTTGCCAGAATAAAAATGAGGAGGAGGGTGTGTTGGGGAGGCTGCCTGGGGATGGGGAAGGGCACTATCTCAGTGGAGGCTCCCCCTGATCCCTGTCTGCTTGGCCCTGCCAGGGTGGATGAGGTGAACTGGTCTCACTGGAACCAGAACTTGGGCATCATTAACGAGGACCCGGGCAAGAATGAGAGCTACCAGTATTATGGCTTCTCGCACACCGTGGGTCGCCTCCGGAGGGGTGAGTGGAAGGACTGGAGAAAATCAGGGGAGGGGGGAGATTCGGGGACACAGAGAGGGAGCCCTGGGCCACCCTCATCACTAGTTGGCTTTGAGCAGTCCTGTCCCTTTCTGGGACTCGGGGTTCATGTCTGTGGAATGGGAGGGTTCGGTGGGCTGACCCCTGCGTTTCCTTTGCTGCTTGTGAATGCCTGGGGCACCTCACTTCCTCTGCACTAAGTGCATGAGACTCAGTGGAGAGGACATGGGAAGGACACGGGCACTCAGGCATTCTGACCTTGAATTCTGGTTCTCCCATTTACTCCCGTGTGCTCCTAGGAAGGCGCTGTACCTAATCTGAGCCCATTTCCACCTCTGTAAATGGGGATAATAGTACCTCCCCCCTTTAGATCACTATGGAGCACCCAGTATACAGTAGGTGCTCAATATATGCGTATACGCTCTCCACCAACCCTCATTTCCACTGTGTTCACTACAGATCGCTGGTCCTCGGTGGTGCCGCGCGTGGTGGAACTGAACAAAAACTCAAACCCAGACGAGGTGGTGGTGCCTCTGGACAACATGGGGAACCCCAGCTGCGATGGCCACCAGCAGAGCTACCCCCCCAAATGGAGGACTGATGATTCCCCCCTCTAGGGACTGCGGGCAGGGGCAGGGTCTCCAGCCTGCAACCCAACCCCATCCCCTTCCCCTGCCCATTTCTAGTCCACCTGCATGTCAGTGGTGCCTCTTGGGGGCTTCTCCACACACTCCTATGACACCCCAGAGGTGAGGGCCTGGAAGAGATACCAGGGTGGCCCCAGGACCCTCTGATCCCCAGGCTCCTGCCCCCAGCTCCACCTCCCCACCTGGGAAAAGGGCTCCTGGGTGCCTGTCTCACTCCCATGGAGTCACATAAGCCAGTGCCAGGGCCCCTCGGCCCACAGGGCCTCACCCCGGCCCCCCACATTATTTATTTGTTCTGCTCTCAGGAAAGCAGTGTGGCTCCCTCAAGGGAACCTGGCAGAGGCCTCAGGACCCCATTCCAAACCCCCAGCTCCACCCCATGACCTGGGCTGCATACAACAGTGTGGTGGCCTTGCTGAGGGCCTGGCCCTCAGGGTGGGGTTTCAGCTGTGCATTCTGTAGAGGGTCTGGGATTTGTCAGTGCTCAATAAATTTTCATTTACCAATGGTGGAGACGGTGGTGATGGGTGGGATGGTAGTGGGAACAGGCATGGGATGACAGCAGGGAGATGGGAGAGCCAAGAAATGCCTGTGGTAGGGGTATGGGGATGAGAACAAGGGCAGCTGTTATGGCCAAGTTGGTGGTTAGAGCGATGGTTCGGGGGCTGGACCGGAGATGGTGATGATGGTGGTGGCCTGAGAGATGGGGATGATTAGAGTAGTAATGGGGAAGGTAGAAAAAATAAGGGAATGGGAGGAGAGTAATGCTGGTGGGTGTAACAACACTGCTGGTTTTGTTGGTGGGAGGTGTGGTGCTGGTTGGGAAGTAACAGTTATTGGAGTAATGGTGGGGGGGAGTAATAATGCTCACCAGAGGATAGTGAGGCTCATGGCGGGGGGCGGGGGGGGTCATGATGTGCTGGTGGGGTCAGGAAAGCTGCTGGGTAGGGGCAGAGCGGAGGTGGAGATGATAGCTATAGAGATGGGTGAACCATTGTCAGTGGGGTGATGGTAAGGATGGTGGTGGTGGCTGGAGCAGTGAGAGTCCTTGGGGAGCCTGAGGTGGGGATGGGATCCTTTGCTTCCCTCTTTGGAGCCCATGTGCCATTGGGGCTGTGAATGTGAACTGGAGCGAAAAGGCCAACACACTCCCCTTCCAAGGGCAGCCATTTATCCCAGGGTCACACCCCACTGCTGGTCAAGCCACCCGGGGCAGCTCCAAGCCTCCTGTTATGAGGAGGGACCCCCATAAACACCCCACTCCTGCTGCTCCACCCTGGAGCTGAGGATTTGCAGCTACCCACAATTTCCCTCGGACCTCCTCAGTTCCCTTGGCCTGGATCAGGCTGGGGTCTTAGGTCCCTCTGAAGCGTCAGCTGAGAAGACCATGGGTCTCAGGACTTGGCTAAGGGCAGCTGCAGTGGGGAAGGCACAGGGTGTGAGGTATGCACCCTTTGGCCAAATCATGGCAATAGGTTACTCTATATCTCTGGGCCTCCATGTCCCCATCTGTCAGAAGGATGAGAATAACGACCCAAGGGACATGAGTCAATTCAGCTCTTTGAGAAGGAAGGGAGACTAGTTTTACTGCTGACCAATCCTGTGGTCAGAGGATAGGATGTCCTCCCTGTCTGAGCCAAGATTTCTAGGCAGCTGTGGGTAAGTCATAAATTCTGAGCTTCAGTTTCCTCATCTGTAAGATGGGGCACAGCCTTTGTAAAGATCAAATAACTCCTAGAGCTTTTTTAAAAAGAGAGGATTGAGTTATGTGTTTGGGGCAGCAAGTAACAGAAAATTTACACTGTCTTAAAGAAAAAGGAATATGTTTCAGATAGTCCTAAATTACGGAGAGCATTAAGGCTGGTTAATTTAGTCTCTGTGATTCATTAAACGTTCTGGCACTCATTCATTCTTTTAAAAGGCACCGTGCTAGGCACTGACCACTCAGGTGTGCTGACGTTTTCCTCATACTGGCTTCCCTGGAGGATGCAAGATGGCGCTGCTGTTCCAGACCTTAGACCCAGATTCAGCCATGTCCAGAGGAAGAGGTACAGACACCTCTGTCTTGCCTTTTTTAATGAGGGAAAAAAACTTTTCCCTGAGTCTCTTGGCTGACCTCCCCTCTTGTGTTATTGGCCAGATCGTGTCACCTATTCTATATTTCAGCCAATCGGCAGGCAGAAAGCAGCAGCTGGCCTAAAGAAATAGAGGGCAATATGGAGCAAGGTAGTTTCCCCAGCCAGATCTGGGTTCTGTGACAAAGGAGGATGGGAGAATCGACACTACCCAGGCAACCAGTGGCCTCTGCTGCAGACCTTTTCCCAGATGCCCACCCTCTACACCCTCTTTCCAGTGGGGAGTGGACAACCTGGTCATCAACAATGGTGTGGCTCATTTTGGGGCTGCAAAGAGGTCACTTCTCTAAGAAGTGACCCACAAAATGGGTCTGCCCACGAAATCAAAGCATCCTCTCAATTCAAAGGGACTCCAAAACTTACTGAGGTGAACGCTTCATTCATTCATTAAAAAAAAAAAAAAAAAACCAAAGTAATTGTAGGCTATGAATTTTCCTCCGAGTATGTTTTAGCTAAGCATGTAGTCACTTTTTAACTGTGATTTTCTAAATATTTGATGCTTTTGGTATTGATTCTTTATAACGCAAAAGCTATTTAGGGGCAATGTAAAACATTTTCGGGTCGTTGAGATTTTTCTGTTCCAGTAAGACCTTAAAGATGACTTTTCCCAATGTCCTTTACAGTGTGGGACACAGACTGGTGGCATACCATGACATTATCAGGAGATACAGTGGACGCCGAATCACTTAAAGACATATTCCCTTTTCAGTCCTCTGTCCCTCCTGATTATGACAAGGTTTCAGTTCGATGCTTCTGTGCTTTTAATGCCTTCCCAACAGTTGCTAATCTTTCTTTAATAGAGAAAAGCCTGAGGCTCAGCGACTCCTAAAGGCAGAGCTAGAGCCAGAGATAGCGTTAGCTTCCCCTAGACCACAGGATGGAGAATGTGCAGGGGCAATTCCTGAGGGAAGCTGGAATGTTGATATGTGTGAGAGACTTTGTCAGCGACCCCAATTTTCAATTGTTCCCTTTATTCATGCCTTTACAGTATAACTTTGTGGTGTCCTTCCAACGTGGAGAAAAGCATAACTACACAGCCCTGGGCTTGATCATGTGATGTGTTTTAACCAATGGGCTATTAGCAGACATGCCTAGTCCCGCCCCTCCTCCCCCAAAGGAGGATGAGACATACATGGAGCAGAGCTATGCCGTCCCAGGCAAGCCTAGCTGAGGCTAGAGGTGCTCCACAGATGCATGAGAAAGAATTAGTTTTGTATGCCCTGAGATTTTGTGATTTTTTAAAGTGCAGACAGGCATCAATTTTGTGCCAATAATGGACACAGATGCTAGAAGAAATAGTAAATAGAACCAGGGCAGGCCCAAAATTGAATGTCTACTGCAGTCCATGTTAGGGACAAAGAGACTGAGGCATGGAGAAGTAAAAATTCTTACCCAGGGCACCTGGCTGGTAAGTGGTAGAGGTGGAATTTGAATCCAGGCATTCTGCCCTCAGACTCCATCTGGAGAGAAAACTGACCTGAGGGGTGAGAGGTGATTTGTTCAGGTCACTTATATGATGAAGACCCTGGCTGTCACCTGCCTTTTTGCTGAGCCCTTGAAGCTGTCAGCTCCCATACAGAGCCCTCTCCTATTGAACGTGCCCCTAACTTTATTCCAACAAGGATTTCTTATTATATGCGTGTATGTGTATTTCATAATGATAAAGCTTTTGTATGTCATATTTGACAGGAGGGCTTTTTTCATCCCAAGTTTAAAACACTACTGGGAAATAATTAGCGCTACTAGTGTGAAAAACAATGGGGCCCCATCAGAAAAGACAGTCTCAGAAACTCTTGGATCTTAATTGAACAATTACCTCTTATGCCTCTGAATAGTTCATTATTACATGCCCTGTTATTATTAGCTGTTATTATTGTTTTAGATGAATGCTGGGGATTTTCTAAAAATCAAAAGCCATTTTCAACCATACTGTTCATCTCCCCTGAACGCATGCTTCTGACATTCCTGACGTGGTAGTTGGCAGTTAGTCTCTGCACCTCACTCACTGCAGTGTATTCTGATCACTTCAGTTGTTTGGACTGGGCAGTTAAATATTTCAGGCCTCTGTTTGTACTGTTATTCATCTTTGACTCCCTGGTGAAAACATTTGCATGAGAATCAAGCACTTCCTACCTTTTATTTTTTAGAGGTCCGAAATCACTGGGGGACAGAGTGTAGAGACTGAAACAAAAGGAGGCGGTGGTGATGGAACCAGAGGACAGGAGAGAAGGATAGTGGAGACCCAAGCCTCTGAGATGGAGGGTGGGAGGCTGGGTCAGGAAAGCCAGGGCTGTGAGTCTTGTGTTCTTGGAAGAATCACAAAAAGAGGGAAACAAGTAACACAGATATGACACCTACCATGTGTTAGGCATTCATATCTCAGGAACCATGTGTAGAGCTTATGGACTGGTACTGATGCCTCTGCAGAAGTCATATCCCCTCTTCCTCATTCACGACACTTCATTTTCTTTAGAATTTTCCACTTTGGCTCAGGAAACTACTGTGACTCTATTTCTCTTACTAGGTATTGATAGAGAAATAGCCACGTGAACCAGTTCTGACGCGTTGAAACAAGAGGGGAAGTCTGAAGGAAGGGGAAGACTGGGAAAATAAGAGAAACATAGGAAGATATTGTCTTTTTTGTTGGGCATCGTCAGGTCTGGATGTGATGCCTGGAATGGCAGCAACCATTTTGTGACCATGAAGGGGCTTGGTGGAACAGAAAATAAAAAGGAAATGGTACCTTGATGATGCCATCAAGCAGCTGAATTAACCCTTATGGCCACTCTACCTTAGGGCTTCTTATGATTGTTTGAGATCATAAATTTTATTTCTCATTTAAACCAGTGAGTCAGGGTTTCCTATAACTCTGCCCAACTCATGCAGATACAATAACAAATTTTTATTCCCACTTGAAGAAAGTGAGACCCAATGAAGTAAACACCCTTACCTAAGGACACACAGCCTAGATGTGGTGGAGCCAGGATTTTAACACTCAGTCTTAGGAGGAGAAACTTTCTGGAGGGTGGCAGGACTTTTTTTTTTAACTGAGCATTTTTTGTCATTTCCAAAGCATGTACACAGTCCATTTCTCACAGAAACAGGCTCTAATGGCTTCTAACAGGTGAGGACAGGAGAGGTTGGGTGGAGCTGAGACTCAAATCCAGGTTCCCAGATCCCAGCTCAGAGTTTTTTCAGCACCTCAAGGTGCTCAGTGACATCAGAGAGCCCCTCTTGTGCTTAGCTGCCCCCATTTGGGATGCCCCGCTGGATCCCACAGATTTGCCTTTGGCCTGCTCAGGGTGGGGTAGCTGATCCTAGAGATTGGCCACCAGGGGCCACTGTAGTCACATCCAGGGGCTGCCTCAGAGGCCTGAGGGAAACTTGAATCCAGGGGACCTGGTGCAGAAGAGCCCCAAGCTGAGCTCCTCTTTAGGTGTGCCCTGAGGCTGTAAGGCTCAGGAAATCCCCTCCCCACCCCTTCCCAAGGAGAGGAGGCAGCCCAGATCCATCTCTGGAGAGTCTAGGACCTAGATGCTGTATGCCCTCAAGCAAGTTGCTTCCCCTCTCTGAACCTCACTTTTCTTCTCAAATGAGGGCTCCTTCTCTCTCCCTGGGGGTCTTCCCCCTCCTTTAGGCCTAGTTTGATGGCAGATGAAGACCGTTTAGGATGTGGTGAGCCTGAAATTGAGGCCCAGTGATTCCAGGTCAGGGTTGGATTCCAGTCCTTTCTCTGCTACAAACTTATTGTGAGTCTTTGTGTTGCAATTGGGGAAACTGAGTAAGTCTCTCTCCTCTCTGGCCTTGTTTCCCCATCTGAAACACAAGAAGTAGGACTCAGTATTTCCTGAAGTCTGGTTTGTCCCTTGGGATGTTAATAGAAACAAAAACTTAGATGATCAAAAAAAAAAAAATTAGAGAAATGCTGTTAAAGTTGAAAGAGTATTTTGCCTGCAGGACTTTTCAGAACCTTTAACATGCTAAGGTGATTTGTGCTACTCCAAGAGGGAGGGGGATCTGAGTCTGTTTCTCAAACTTGTTTGACCTGAAAACCCACTTTCCAAGATGAAAATCAGCTGCACCAGGTGGCGACAGAAATAACACACCTAAGTTTTGGGGCATCTTCTCCAGAACAGGCTCTGTGCTGCCTGGGGAATCTGACCACCCATCTCCAGTGTTCAACCCACGTGGTATGTGCTTTGTAATGTTAGCCTCACTTCACAGTTCAGAAATAGGCATCTCAAGGTCAGCAGTCACTTGCCAGAGGCCACATGCTGGTGAGGGATAGCATCAGGACTACAACCACTAGGTCCCACAGCCTTTGGGGAGACCCCATCACAGGGCTCATTTGCTGTCATCCTGATCACACGTCACCTGGTAGCATCCCAATCCTTCAGGTGCCACTACCCCATTTGACAGATAAGGAATTGAGGCTCAAGAGAGGCCACACGAGTCACTCAGAGTCACACATAAAATCTGTGGGGTACTACTGCCAGTTTTCCTGCTTCCCCTCCTCCTGACACTGTCTGGAGAGCTGGTGATGGGGGTAATTTAAACAGAATTTTTTGTCCCCCAGGCTCACCCACCTCACTAGCCAGGTTCCACCTTCCAGCGGCCAGGGCCAGCCAAGGTGCTGTTGCGGGTGCCGTGGGCCCTTTAAAAGAGCCAGGATGCGCAGGCGCAGGTGCAGCGCAGCCGAACCCAGGCGCACGCAAAACGTACGTGAGCGCAGAGTCCTGGCTGCAGCTGGGAGCTGAGCTTGAGTCGCCTTCCAGGCAAGTTAGGAGTCAAACGTGTCTCAGCTTCCCCTCCCCAGAAATGAGTTCTCTGAAGGCTGGATATGAGTCGGGAAAACATGGAGCCACCCTGGAAAGGTCAGTGTCCCTTCAGCGGTCCTACACACAAATACTTGCGGAAGCCCACATGCCCCCCTGGGGCAGCTCCGATGTCTCTGTAAGACGTGCGACCTTCTAATAGTTGCTGTGATGGTAGTGGTAATAATAGCTTAACAGCCGAGGTTATGTGGCTACCATACTGGACAGCTCAGCTCTAAGGGGTATGAGCCCAAGACAGCTACATGGCGAGGTGGGGGATACCCTAGGGTCCCAGGAGAGTCTTAGAGACAGAAGAAGGATTGCAGCGGGAGGTTGGGACCTGAGTGGGAGGGCATCTTCCCTCTGCTCCTTCTCACAGCATGAAGTCCCGGCAGCCATGGGTATGGGACCCAAGGCTGGACCAAGGTTCTGGAGTCAGGCCATATTTGGGGTTTGCAGGTGGTTTTATGTTCTGTGCATAGCGTGGCAGTTAAGAACCCTAAATCGAAAGGCCTGTGTTCTTTCTAACCCAGCTGCTTCTCCATTCTCTGTGGCTTTGGGGAAGTGATTGCTTTTCTCAGGCCTCACTAGCCTCATCTGTGACATGGGAAGGTGCAATTGAACAGGTGCAAGAACTAAATACAGCAGGTCCTCAAATAACTTCATTTTGTTCAATGACATTTCATTATAACGTTGATGAGATGCTACAGGAACTGTTTGTTAATCAGCCTATGGTGAAATTGGTTTCCTCATACATCGTTTTGCATAAAGTTGCAGAACCTATCGATGATACTGAGGACTTGCTGTACTGTTCTGTGCCGAACCTGGTGACCAATCTACCTACCTTTACAGCGGGCCGTTCACAACTGTAGCAATGATAGTAACATTCTCATCACCTGTTGCCCCTCCAACGTTGTAATCAAAGGTGATTGTATAAAGGGCAGGGATGCCACGATGCTGGAGGGCCCTTTGGGATCTGCTAGCTCAGCTCCCAGGGAGAAGGAACACTGCCAGGGCACCCAGGGAGGCTGTGCCAAGACAGGGTGAGAACCCCAGCTGGGCCTGGGACAGGCCCAGACTGGCTGTGTCACATGCCCCAGCTTGACCTGCACATGCAGACCTGCGCAGCTGAGGATGAGGTTTTCGGTCTCGTGTCTGTACCTCTCTGTATGCCCCAGAGTGCACGAGCCTGGCGGTGGGCCCAGGACATGGAGACCCAGGCTACCCCGACACCATGTTGGTGGTCCCATGGGTGGTCCCTGGATCCAGCTGAGCCACAGGCCAATGCCCAGCCTTAACCCCGGTGGTAGACACTGCTGCCCTGCCCCGTCCCAAGTACCCGTGCGGTGCTTCTCTCTCTGGTCTGGCCGGGGATGGAATGGCTCAGAGCCACTCACAGTAGCAATGGCAGGATTTGAAACCATGACTAGAAGCTGGGCCTGCCGGGTTGGCCTGCCTCCAGGGGCCACCCCTGGTGCTGTGATGCCCCCAGGTGGGCTTCAGCCACGTCTGAGGGTGGAGGCTGGGGGTGAGGACAGCACGTCTGGAGGCAGCCTCACACCGCACTGTTCAGGGAAGCTGAGGGCCGGGCTTCGGTTCCGTCTCAGCTGCTCTGCGTACCTGACCAAGTGGCTGACATGTGAACAGGGCAAATGACAGTGTCCACCTCAGAAGATCTGGAAGACTAAATGGAACTCTGAATGCAAAGTGGCCCGGCACTGCATGCAGGTGTCAGCAGGCGCCAGGAGGCACCTGGCCTGCTTCCTGGGGGCTCCAAGCCGGTCAGCAGGGGAGGAGATAGCTAGTTTTACTCCTAAGGCAAGGAAGAAAGCACAAAACGAGATACAAAACAATCCCACAGCTGAGACACCATCTGTTTTCCTTTTTTTTTCTTTCTCTTCCTTTTTAAAACAATATAGTGCAGACCCGCACTTCTCACAGTAGAATATAATGGTCAATTTTAGTATAAAAAAAAAACATTCTCAGAGATTTGTAAATGCACTTAGTGCTTGAACAGGCCTTGGAGAGAGATACAGTACCGCTTCCGGAGTGCCAGCGGGGCCAGGGCTGGGGGAGGTCGGGCCCTGGGGACTCAGTGGGGGGACCCCTGCCTGCCTTCTCCTGCTTGATGGTATGGGGCAGGCCTTGGACGGTTGCCGGCAGGAAAGAAGTTGCATTGGCTTTCCCAATTAAAACCAGTAGGTTGCCCCCTCGCTGGTCCTAGGAGAACCCCCTAAGAGGGCAGGGTAGGGTCCCTCCGATGGGGTCTAAGATGGCAGGCCCATTGTTAGCCCCTGTGGTACCTTTGTGCGAATAGGGAAATGGCACCCCTTCCTCAAGATTCGGAAAATTGCTGTAATAAATATACAAGTCTAGGATGCAAGTGGTGTCTCCTTGGACGAGGTGCCCTTGTGCGGTGCACAGCCTATACAGCTGTGCCCAGCAGCCCTGTAAGATGTACTGGAGAGAAAAGGGAAGCTGGGTAGTCCAGGGTTTGGAGAATGGGGTTGGGGGTGCGATTTTTCTATGCTGGGAAGGAACGTGGGGAGGGGAAGGAGAGGAGAAAGGAGCAGTGGGACCGGTAGTCCCTGGAACCTCTGTTAGAGTGGTCTTCACCTGGATTGGCCAGTGGAGGACACTGCATGCCCAGGGACTTCCTATAGGGTCCTTCTCTTCTTTTTCCAGGGGACTGGGGAGCTTGTGGTGGGGAGGAGCTATCTGACCCCTGAGGGCTGCTTTGATCCCACTCTGACTCCAGACCATCACAATTCCTCCTGCATCCCAGCCCAGCCTGAGCTCCTCTCCTGGGAGGGCCAGAAGGAACCACTCCTATTTTTAGTGGTTTCTCTCTCCCTGCCTCTGCCAGCGTGGATAGAGGAAGGCAAGGACATCAGCAGCTGCCCTGAAGCCTTCCCCATGTCCTGGGGCAGTTGATGGGGGAGGGGCCTTTGTGAGCAAGGTCACCCTGCCAAATTCCAACAGGCATGGCAGCAGCCAGCCTGGCTTCCCTGTGGGCATCGATGGGCACAGGGTGGGGCTAGGTGCCCCTGCACACTGCCCACCCTGCTCTGTGGCCTGCCTTCCCCCATCGGTGCCCTGTCCATCTGTCTCTGTGTCCACCAGGTGGGCCTTATCTGTAGACGGGCAGGCGGATGTGGGCGTGCTGGTGGTCGAGCAGCCGGGGCACTGCCACGGTCTCATAACCCTTGCCCAGCATCTGCTCTTTGATGCAGGGCGGCCGGATATCATTGATGAGATACTCCAGCGACTGCAGGCTGCTGCTGAGCACAGCCGTGTTGCACATGCTCTTGCTGGGCAGGCCTGAGAGGGCCTCCGCGGGGGGCCCTGCCAGCTCCCTGGCTACCCCGGGCCCCAGCTCGGTGACTGCCACTGCTGCTGGGTTGTAGCAATCACTGGTGGGGGTCACCAGCACGCTGTTCCAGGGGGCGGTGAAGTACTGGCCCGCAGGGAAGCTGGTGGGCAGCCCCACGCCACAGTTGAGGGGTGACCCACTGGCCCGCTCATACGCCCGCCCCCCGCAAGCCTCGGGGGACTTGCTGGCTACTGTGCTGCCACTGTAGGCCCTCAGTGGCTGGGGCAGTGGTGGGGGTGGCTTCTGTGGCCACAGCAGGTAATCCAGGCCGCTGTCCACATACCCTGCAGGCTTGGTGGCCCCAGACAACGTCAAGGCCGCCGTGCTTCCCTGGCCCAGCTCGGTGCCTTTTCGGCATTCGGGCAGGCCGGCAGCGGCTGAGTAGGCCATGCTGGGGAAGCTGGGCACTGGGCCATGCTTGGCCGGGCTGGGGTGGGGCACAGCCACGCCTTGGCAGGCAGTAGGTGCGGCGCCCGGGGCCTGGCACTGCTGGTTGAGCTGGTAGAGGATGCTGTGGATGGAGGGTAGGTTGGAAGGCGGCAGGGCCAGGCCGCGGCCAGGCAGGGGGATGACAGAGGTGGCGGTGGCAGCAGCCGTGGGGAGGCCAGGCGGTGGGGCAGGCGCCTCAGGTGGCTTGGGGTAGGCCAAGGGCCCGAGGGTGCTGGGTGCCGGGTAGGGCGCGATGCCCACCTGCACGGCAGCTGGCGACAGCTTGGTCCGCTTGCCTTCGGCGCTCTTAAGCACGCTTTTGGCGGGCCCAGCGGGTGCGACCACACTGGAGGAGGAGACGGCAGCCTTGACGATGGCCAACAGGCCCTGGTAGCCAGCAGCATGCTGTGGGTAGGGGCTGTAGCGCTGGCCGCTGGTGTCATAGCCATTGACAGTGCGGCTGAGGTGCTTGTGCTGGGGCACGCGAATGGTGGTGGGGAAGATCTTGATGGAGAGTGGGCTGTTGGCTACCTTCTCAGCATAGGCATCCAGCTCGGCTGGGCTTGGGTAGCGGGAGGAATGCATGGAGCTGGCCACCGTCTCGCCTGTGGGGGACAAGTGAGGAGAGGAAAGCACAGGTGAGCACCAACCTGGTGACATGGGGAGTCCTGGAGCCACGCCCTCTGCTGCTCCCCAGAAACAGTCCTGGAGCTGTGGGGCTGCCCTTCCCTTGCCCATTTCTCCATTTATTCACTTGTTCCTTCATTCACTCCTAAATTTTTCAGATTTGGATCAAAGTGTCAAGTATGTAAAAGAAACGGCATACACATTAGCTTGCTGAACTTCCACACACAGGACACACTCATATAACAACACCTGGGTTATGGGATAGAACACTGCCAGTCCCGATGGCCACTGTGCCACCTCCCAGTCCCTAACCACACCTATGTTAGCAGCTCTCCTGACTTTTAACTGCATGAACTAGTTGCAGTGAGATGGACTTGTGCGATGCACACACATGTACCTCTGTCACTTAAGGCTGTGTTTGAGGGCCATCCAGGTGGCTGTGGTTCGTTTTTCTCATTGCTGTGTGCTGTTCGTGTGTGACTACATCGCAAGTTACTCATCCTTCCTCCTGTTGATGTTATGGCATTTGGGTTGGTTCCAGTTTGGGGCTGATAAATGGTGTCCCTGCCTCCAGTGACTGCATTCAGTGGCTTGTTAGGAACATGCCCAGGAACAAAATTGCTGGGACATGAGAGGTGAATGCTCAGCTTTAGGAGAAAATGCATCAACAGTTTGCCAAAGACACTGCCAGGCTACATACCCAGCGGGAGAGCACAAGAGTGCCCGAGGCTCCACACCCTCCAAGTGTCTGTCCTGGTGTCACGTGGTGGGTGTTCATTCCTTCTACCCCTCCACTGTTCCTCTCAGTGCCTCATCTGTAAAATGGGATGGCTCACAGTACATTGCTTCGTGAGCAGAGCCCAGCATGGCCGGGCATGGGGAGAGCTGGTGCAAGTGGGAGCTGTTACTGTCAGCTTTCATCTGTTGCTCACCTTCTCTTGTTCAGAGGAAGGGTTTTGCCCCACCTCCCCCCACTGCCTGTCCCTCCTTGAGTCAGCCTGTCACCTGCAAGGCCAGCGCAGTGGCTACTGCCTTTTTTGTGAGCTGTCAGCATGGGGCCAAAGAATGTACTTTGTGTGACAGGCTGACTGTCCTCACTGTCAGTAGGCACACCTGGCCCTTACCACAGGGGAAATAGGTCACTGGTGGGCAGACCCCTTTCTCCCATCCTAAGCTCCTCTCCAGTCCTGAGATATTCTTCAGTGTGACCCAGGACCATCCGTGGGGTGGGGTCTGCATGAGGCAGATAGAAAGACTGCCTGAGCTTTGGAGCTGTCTGACGTGGTTGTGGGGCTGCATGGCCCTGTGCAAACTGCTTGCCTGGCTAAGCCTTAGTTTCCCCACCTGGGGAATGGGGCTAATGATCATGCAGGTCTGCAGGGGGTGAGGCGCACAGTTGCTTGGTGATCATGATCTCTCTGGGACCTTAGGCAAGGAGGACCCTACAAGGTCTCCCAGATATACTGCCTTCCTCCCTGCCCTGTGGGCATCCCAGGGCCCACCAGTGTCCCCAGGGGGACTTGGGAGGGGGGCTTCACTACTCTGAGCCTGTTTCATCATCTGTAAATTAGGGGTGATGCTACTGTTAACACTACCTCCCACTGTGGCTGTGAAGGTTTAACAAGTTATGTGTGGTGGAGCACGTTAGCAGAAGTAGTTGCTCTCCAAGTGTGAGTTCCTACCCTCCCTATCCACCTGTGATGAGGGCCTTCCAGGGAGAGGATGGGGCATGGGCTTGGGCACAGACGGGCATAGCAATGGGGCTGGGGCAGAGTGCAGACACCATGTCCTATCCTTCCAGAGCCTCATTCATGACCCCTCATGGGCTCAAAGCCCATTTGATCAAAATATGTGCCACGATGGGGAGGGCAGACAGCACAGGGACTCAGGGGAGCCACACTCAGCCAGGGAGGGCTTCAGAGATGGCTTTTCAGAAGAAAGAGCGACCCAGTTGAGGCAGTGGTGAAAGGAGCAAGGAGGGAGTAGAGAAACATATTTCAGGCAGAAGACGCAGCATTGGCAAAGGTCCAGAGGCAGGGAAGCACGTCCAGGTGAGAACTGTAAGTAATTCAGAGAACAGAAACCCAGGGTGTGGAGAAGACCAAGAGAGGCAGTTCGGCAGGTATGCGTGGGGCCAGAGTGGAAGGGGGTTGGGTGTCCTTCCCTGTAGGGCAGCGGTTCTCAGTGGGCACACTGGCGACGTCTGGAGGTGTGTTTGGTTGTTGCAACTAGGGGAGGGTGTGCTACTGGCACCCGAGTGGGCAGAGGCCAGCGATGCTGTTAAACATCCTACGATGCATAGTACAGCCCCCACCACCAAGAACTATCTGGCCAGACTGTCAAGAGTGCTGTAGGCAAGAAGCCCCAAGGCATCGGCAGCCAGGCAGGGCAGGCATTTGTGTTAGAAGGGTCTTTCTGATCTGCCCTGCAGTGCAGGGATGTGGTCTGACCTGGGCAGGGCAGCAGGGCGGGGAGAGGTGGGCAGCACCAAGCACCCTGAGGAGGCTGGGGCAGCACCCCTCCGTCCCTCTGGCCTAACCTGGGCCGGGCAGGTAGAGCGGCCACAGGCCCCCATCCTGACCCTGCCTGGGGCAGCCCTCACCTAAGTGGCCTAAATAAACTTAGTGTGGAGAATGGAAATGTCACTTTGGCCATCGGGGGAAATCTTTCTCCAAGATTGGATTTAAACTACATTATACAAGCAATTTCATGGGCACTTAGCACCGCTCAGAGAGTCCCGCAAAAAAGGGACCAGCTCTTCATTTACTAGCCATAAATCAGCAGCTGCTATAATGAGCACAAAAATGTCACTTTTATGCAATTTTACAGATGAACAAAACTGGTGAAATTAACTGTGGTAACCTACTATAGTCAGCAAAAGTGGCTGCCGGGGGAAAAAAAAATTATATCTGTATGTATTTTTGTTCCTCTTAAACTCTCTTCCCAAGCAAGTTTCTGCCATTGTGGTGTGAAAACTCATTTGTCCTCACCATTATACTTTCATTTGGAGTTTATCTTGAGTATCCAATGAGCCACCAACTGTGAAAATGATTAAATCTACAAAATCTATCTAATGGATGGAATAAATTAGGTGTTTAAAACCTTAAGAAGGGGAAAAAAAAAAAAAGCAATGCCTGTTACTAGTTCCCATTCATGGAAAGAAGGTGCCTCTCTGGCCCCTGACTGGTCGACAGGGCTCAGCAAGAGTGGGTTGGTCCTTCCGGCTTTGTGGGAGCTGATGGTGGTACCACTGTAATGCAGAGGCTATCTTTGGGTGAGCACTTAGTATGTCCTAGGCTCCGTGCCTACAGCTTTTCTTGGCACCTCTGAGAGGTGGGAGGTGTTTCCCATTTCACAGATGAGGAAGCAGACAAGTTGTGGCATTTGGCAAGCAGCCTCCAAGATCTGCCACACCCCCACCCCAATAATTCTCACGTCCAGGTATTCATGTCCTTGTGTGGTCCCCTCCCACTCCAAATGGGGCTGCCCTGTATGACCTGTGAGATGCTGTGGAAGTGAAGGAGTGTGACTTCCAGGGCTAGGTCATGAAAGGCACTTTGGCGTCCTCCTCGCTCATTCTCTCTTGGCTGGCTTGCTCTGGGGGAAGCAGCTGCCATGTGAAGACACTGGAACAGCCCGGGGGAAGGTCCACATGGGGACAAACAGGCCTCCTGCCAATAGCCACGTGAGCCTTCTTGGAAGTGGGTCCTCCAGCCCCAGTTAAGCCTTCAGGTGACTGCAGCCCCATGAGAGACTGGGTAAAACTGCCCAGATGAGCCAGTCCTGATTTCCTGATACACAGAAACCGTGAGAGGTACTACGTCATTATTGACGTTTCAAGTCACCAAGTTTTGGAGCAACTTGTTTTTCAGCAATAGATAACTACTACAGGCCTCCATTTTATAGATGAGGAAATGGAAGCTCAGAGCTTCCTGAGGCCAACCAGTAAGGGGCAGAGGTGGGAACAGGACCTGGTCTGCATTCCCAGTCATCTTCACCCTCCTCTCCCACCCCTCCCTCTGCACCCCAAGGCAGGCCCCAGCAGAAGCCAAGAGACTCATGAGGCACTCCCTCTTCCATAGAATGAGGAGGAGGGTGATCCTGAGGGGGGGACCATAACGTCAGCCTGGAGGCTCAGAGACCCATCAGAGGACATGTGGCAGGCAGCTCTTACTCCTGCCCTAGGCTTCTGCCCTGCTTCTAGAGACTGCCAGCTGCTAGCCCTGAGCCCGTCTCACTGGGATGCATGCTTGCTTGGGTCTCCTCAGCGCTCTTTGGTGTTTTGGATGTAAGAGACTTTGGGTGGACTTGCAGGTCACCAGAGTCCCCTGTCTCAAACCTGGCCTGGCTGTGGTGCTGCTGTGGCCCCTGCTTTATGCCTTGTTCCTAAAGAGTTTTCTCCAGAGCCACCCTGGGTGCCGTAAATGCAGTCTTTTCCACCAGAATACCATGGCCATGGATTGGGTCCCAGGCCACTTGGGCATGCCTGGGCTCCCAGCCCCAGCTTGGCTGAAGGCTCCAGACCCTCTCTCGAAGGTAGGCCCAGCCCCCAGTGTTCAGTGCCATTGGGCCACCTTGTTTTAGCAAATGTAATGACACAGAAAAAGGCCTCACATGAACCAGCGGAGCCTACTGTCTGGGGCAGGCTTCCAAGCAGTAGCAAGGATGGAAAGCAGCGTTCACAGGGTTAATTTGGGGGAGGGGAGGGCCTATGGGCCCACTGGGGACCCCAGGACCCAGCTTAGATGCTATTCTCCACCTTCCCTGACTCCCCTAGCTGGGCGAGGGGACCTCATGGGGGTCCCACCAGTGCCTGGGCTTCACCACTGCATTCACTGATTCTAATCGCTGTGGGCTTCTCCCCCACCAGATGTGGGCTCCTTGAGTTGGCTTGTTTACTGCCGCATCCCCACTCGCACATAGTAAGTGCTCAGGAATGTTGTGTTGAATGAGTGCGGAGGCCGTGGCCAGACAGACCCATCCAGCCTTGGAAACATCCTGTTCACTCCCAGTCACGACACCTGGGGGAGACTGTCCTGGGACGAGCTAAGCCAGAGAGACAGCTCCATGGAGAGCTGCCTTCCAGAAGCCTCCCTCCAGCCCCACAGCCACCAGACGCTTCCTGAGTCCCTCCTGTGTGCAGGCACTCTCCTGGGCCTTGGACGTGAAGCAGCTATCAAAGCAAACCAAAGTCTCCGTGCTCATGGGGCTGACAGCCTAGTAGGGGGAGATAATATTATATAACATGGCGGGTAGCAGCAAGCCCCACGAACCAGAATAAAGTGGTGTGGTTTTAAAACATGTCCACAGATTCTTTGACAGGCTTCCCACAAAGAGTGGAGCCTGTTTTTTCTTCACTTGAACATGAACTAGTTTGGTGACCTGATTCTACTGAATAGGCCACAGGGAGAGGCCTTGTGTGGGTGTTTCGGCCAGCACCAACCACCTGACGATGTGTGAGGGAACAAGCCTACTGAAGATTCTAGCTCCCCAGGCCAGATCTTCCAACAGAGGCCCTCCCCTCTCAGCTACACCGTGGAGCAGAGACACCAACCTCACTGGGTCCTGTCTGATTTCCTGAACATAGTAAAAATGGCTGCTTGGCACCACCGAGTTTTGGGGTGATTTGTCACACACCCATAGCAAGCAGCACAGAAGGGTACTGGGGACTGATAGTGATGAGATGGAGGAGTGGCGCCTAGTTTGGGCAGGGTGATCAGTGAAGGCGGCCTCTTCTCTGATAAAGTGGCTTTTGAAGAAAGATCAAGAGATGAGGGAGTGAGCCATGTGGATAGCTGATGAAAGAGAGGTTTTGGCAGTGGGGATTGTAAGCACAAAGGCTGAGGGGAGTGGATGAGGCAAGTCTGGGAAAGCGGAATGAACAGGGGAGGGTCACAGAAGATGAACTAGAGAGGTTGGGAGGAGGGGGGGGGGCGGTGGCGGGGCGTGCAATGTTTTAACACCCGGTAGAACGGCTATTACCAAAAAGACTAGAAATAACATGTGTTGATGAGGATGTGGAGAAAAGGAACTCTTGTACATTGTTGGAGGGTATGGAAATTGGAAGAGCCACTATGGAAAACAGTATGGAGGTTCCTCAGAAAATTAAAACTAGAACTGCCATAGGACCCAGCAATTCTACTTCTGGGTATTTATCCAAAGGAAACTAAATCACTATCTTGAAAAGATATCTATACCCTCATGTTCATTACAGCATTATTTATAATAACCAAGATATGGAAATAACCTAAGAGTCCATCGATAGATGAATAGATAAAAGACATGTGGTATACAGATACATAATAGCATATTATACAGGCATAATACAAGCATGAAATCTTGCCATTTGTGACAACATGGATGGACCTCAAGGACACTTAAGCTAAGTGAAATAAGTCAGAGAAAGACACATCCTGTGTGATCTCACTTATATGTGGAATCTAAAAAAATTAAAAAACTAAGCTTATAGATACAGAGAGTAGATTGGTGGTTGCCAGAGTGGGAAGGGGTGGATGGGAGAAACAGGTGAATTTTTTTTAGTTAAAAAAAACAAAAACAAAAACAAAGTGCACTGTGAGGACCTGGGCTCTTGTTTCACATTAGATGGTGGGAGCAGAGGAGAGACGTGACCGGGCATAAGTTTTAACAGAAGCCTGAGGGCTACTGGTAGAAAACAGGACAAAAAAGGGACATCAGGAAGAAGTTCTGGCAGTAGCCTAACTGTCCCCAGGAGACAGAGCACCCAAGAGGCCTCCCAGCAGCAATATGCCTTGCTGGGCATTAAAACTTAGGTTCTAGAAGGTTCTGACAACATGCGGAAATGTGTACGGTACTGGTATGTGGAGAGAGGAGGTTATACGGGACTGTACCTCACGAGCCTCGGCCTCCTTCCTTGCTCAAAGGGGTTTGAACCAAGATTTGACGAAAAAAGCCCTGGATGCCAGCAGGGGCCCGGACTTGGAAAGGGCATTTTATTCCTGTTTTTCTGTAATGGCCAGAGGTAGCCAAAACTGCCTGTGGCTTTAGGGTGGGGCTCCCACTCCTGCTGGGGTCCTGCCCTTGACATAACGCAGCCCAAGTGAAAGCATCCTGGGCTTCCCTTGGGCTTGAGCAGCCCAAGGCCCTGCCCATTATCATCTGGCTAGGTTTGTTCCTGAGCAGAGCAAAAACGTGGTCAGGGGCCTTTTGAGAAGGCATCATGGGGAAGGGGATGAATGTGGGCTCCAACACGTGGGTTCAAATCCTGACCCTGCCACACACACTGACTGTGGCCTTGGGCCCCTTGCTGAACTTTGGTTTTCTTTGTGGAAAAAGGGGACAATGCTATTGCTGCTGCTGATGACCTGGCAAGAGTTTTCGTGAGGACTGTAAAGAGTACCTACCCTCAGTGGGTGCCACAGTTGTTGGGGATGAGTTCACTAATGCCGCCCCGCCCTCCAAGCCCCAGCTGCCTCTCAAGGGTGTCAAGTGAGGGTAGCAAACACAAATTCCCACATGTTTTTGCTAACCACTGGAGGACAGATGGGCCAGGAATGAGCCAGAAGGCCCAAGGCCGGGCAGAGCCTGAGGTGTTCAGGGCAGGTGTGCCCTGCCCAGGGACATTCACTTTTGACATGATCAAACATATAACAAGGCAGACCATACACCTGGTGGGTGGGATGGTTGTGGCCCACGGGCTGCCAGTTCGCGATTTCTGATAATGGAACAGAAAGGACCTGTGAGCCAGGATCTGAGCCTTGGTCATCCATCCCCTGGGCCCTTGCTTTTAGTTACTGAGCATCATGTATGCTGTGACTTGGGCTGGCTACAAGCTGACACGTCTTCCCTCGTTAACCAGAATCCCACTGGTCCTTTAGACTCCAGCTCAAATGATGCCTCCTTGAACTGACCACCTGAACACCCTGCTCGTCTGGTCTGTGTCTGTGCCCCATGCCCTCATAGGAAGTGCCCCATCTCTGGTCCCACCAGTACCTGATCCAGAGTAATGAATCTGGGGTTGGGTGGAATGTCTGCTTAGTGCCTGGCACACAGTATGTGTTTGAATTCTGTGCTGGGAGAATGAAGTAAAAGGTGTTGCCCACACCCCCTGGTCTGCTGGCTCTGACCCTCCAGGTCTCAGTTGGGATCCCCCCCACCCCAATCCAAGTAGCCTTCTCTGACATGCACCTAGCACCTCCACACTGTAGCTGTCTGCTGACTTGTCTCCTAGGCTAGATTTAGAGACCTTTGAGGATACCCTGCTCTTTCTCACCATACTTAAAAGAATGGGTGTAACCACAGCAGGTGCTTAGGGAGTAGTGCGTGAATGATGAGCAGAGTCCAGCAAATCCCGTTCCAAGGTTCCCAAGGCAGCCGCTACACAGAACCTGCACTCCTGTGTGCAAAACAAGGTGCCCACCCTGTGAACTGGGCCACCCCTGCCTCATTTCTGCCCATCAAAGCCTTGTCAGGAAATTTAAAAGGCTGGCTGGAAGTGCGGACAAGTCATCACTGCCACTGAGTTAATGTTGTGAATCATTTACAGGTGCCTCAAGTAGATGTGGTTATTAACGACTATGTTAAGCCAATTAAAAGCAGCCTTTTGAGTGAGATTTAATGTCACTACAAGGAGACGTGAAAGCTGGGCGGGACTGGGTGGCACCCGGACTTTCAGAAACAGCAGGGGAGCAGCATGGGTGTAGTGGGTGGCGGCTCTACCTTAGAGACCACGGAGGTCAGAAGCCCTGACTCTGGCACCTAACATTACCACTTGCTGTGGGCGACCTTGAGTAGCGCCTTAACATGACCCCCAGTGTCTCATCTGTAGGGAATGAGGTGGGCATGTCGTAGTTACACTGTAAGGCATGTGGTACTTGCTCACCAGGGGGCAGTGGAGGTGGGGATGGTGGTGAATGGGGCAGAGGGGCAACACTGGCCCAAAATTCCTGGTCCCACACTCCAGGGTTCTCTGTGGACCCCAGGCATCTGCTGTGGAGATACATCAGTTCCTCAGTTACTGTCTAGCTGAACACAGGTTCCCACTGACCCGCTGGACATATACTCCTGGACAGGTTGTTCCCTCAGTGGACCTCAGATTTTTTGGCTGTGAATGGAGCTAACTATAGCTTTCCCATAGAAGTAGTGGAAGAATTAAAGGTGTGCTTGGCACACAGTAGGTGTTTAGCAAATGCCATTTTTCTCATAGTGTAGGTTTTACCAATGATCTCCCTTACGGCTCAGGAAGTCACAGTGGGCATTACCCGTGTTGAAATGCAGGGGTGTCCAGCACTGCTCTAGGACAGAAGGGGTCCCTGGGCACAGGGCCTGGCCTCAGCCCATACAGAGGAGCAGCCCACATCTGCATTCCCCTTGGCTGCTGACACTCTGTCCTTGGAAGTGTCAGCCTCCTGAATGCTCAATTAACGTGACACTAATTAGCTGGTGGCACCAGCAGAATCCCTAATGAGGCTGCCCAGAAGAGGGGGCGCGAAAAGGTGGCTGGGCCGGGGTGGGGACACAGCTGTTCTCTGGCCTCTGCTGGGAGAGCTGTGGCAAGGGGCAGAGTCATTCCCAGCCACCCTGACCTGCCCCAGCCCACTGACCCGGGCGGCAGCCTGAGGGCCTTTGACCTCAGACTTGGGCATGCATCCAGGTGCCCCAGTTGCCAGCTGGGGAACCTCAGAGAGGTGACCACAGCTCCCTGGCCTCCGTTTCCCCTCAGGGGACAGAGACCGAGGGAAGATTAAACAAGAGGATGCATGTTGGAAGGCTTGAGAGACAGTGGATGCATAGAAAAGGCTGGCTGCCTGCCTTCTAGCTCTTTCTGGGCCAGACTAGGCAGTGCAGGGTAGTGGTTATTATCACTGGACACTGCACAAAGGGTCCATTCTCTCATTTCTCTACCCAAGTGTGTGTACACACAAAGGCAAACTTACACGTGCTCATTTGGGGACATCCTGCACATAATAAAGACTAGCAGGTGCTCACAGGCGCACACATATATTCACACACATCTTTATAACCCCTAAGCCCCAGCTGGAGCTCTGGAGCTGTAGTCAGGACTGGGGATACTTTAATCCCTCGCCAGCCTGATTTCCTGCCTTTCACCTGTGCCTTAGTTTCTCTTTCCTGCTCCCTGACTGGGCTCTACCTTTGAGAGCCCACTGTCCCCAGGTCCCCGGATTGCCTGTGCTCCCACCTAGCCCGGCTGCATTGCCGCCAGCCCTTCTGTCTTTGCCCTTTGGAACTGCTGCCTCATCTCTCCCTTCTTTATACCTTCTCCTGTCTGTCTCCATCCATACCTAAGTTGGTCAGACTCATCTACCCCTTCCCTCCCCACTCCTGCTCTCTCTCTTGGTCCCACCCACCACTGGCTCCCTGCCCTTCCCATTGCTCTCTTTCTGCAGCCACATCCATGGCTCTCTACTCTGGATACTGGTCCCTTATAAGTGCTGCAAACATCCTCTCAACTTTTGGCTCATCTTGACTATTTTATGGTATATTTTGCTGAGCTGCAGTTTACTTTTAACATGGTCCAACTTTTCCATTATTTGTGCTTTTATCCCTTCCGTTTGCAAATACTTTCTATCCTGAGGATGATATTCTCTATCATTTTCTTTAAAGAATGCTATGGTTCTGTTTTCCATGATACATTAGCCCCCTCTTTATCCTCGGTTTTGCTTTCTATGGTTTCGGCTACCTGCCACAATCTGAAAATATTAAATAGAAAATTGCAGAAGTAAATATAATAAATATAAGTTTTAAATTGCCATTCTGAGTAGCATGATGAAATCTTGCACCGTTTCACTCTGTCCCACCCAGAATGTGAATCATCCCTTTGTCTAGTGTCTCCACACTGTATATGCTACCTACCCATTAGTCACTTAGTAGCCATATTGGTCATGAGAGAAAAACACTACGTTCACATAACTTTTATTACAACATATTGTTATAATTGTTCTATTTTTTGTTTTTGTTAATCTCTTACTGTGCCTAATTTATAAATTAAACTTTATCACAGGTATGTATAGGACAAGACACATAGAGTTCAGTACTACCGTGGTTTCATTCACTGAGGGTCTCGGAATATATCTGCCATGGATAAGGGGGAACTACTATATTAGATTTTAGTCTTCCTAGAAATCTTTTTTGTATATAGTGTGAGGTAGGACTCCAATGTCATTTATTCCATATGTATAACCAGCTGTTCCAGCACTGTATATCCATCCCCAGTGATCTGCAGGGCCCACTTTGTCCTAGATTGAGCTCATGTGTGTAGATGCTCTGCTCCATCCCCTGGTTCCTCCTGTCCCTTTGTTGATCCCATAATGTCAGCCTTAAGCCATGGCAGAACTGGCCCTTCCCCCAACTTTATACTTCATCGTCAAAAGCATCTTGGCCATTCTTGGCCCTTTGTTCTTTATCAACTTCAACATCAGCTTTTCAAGTTATACACACAGATGGTCATGATGTAGAGATTAGATTGAATTTTTTTCTATATCGAATCTCTGTCTATGTGCATGACATATGTCTAAGTTTATTTAGGATTTTAGATTCCTTACTAACTATAATAGTATTGTAACTTAGATAAAATGGACAATTCATAGGTAGACACGGCCAAAACTGAGTTAAGAAATAGTATATGTGAATAGACCTGTAACAAGTAAAGAGATTAAATTAGTAATCAAAACACTACCCACAAAGGAAAGCCCAGGCCTAGATGGCTTCACTGATGAACTGTACCAAATATTTAAAGAAGAATTAATGCATATTTTTCATAAACTCTTCTAAAAAAGAGAATAGGAGAAACACTTACAGACTAATTCTGTGAGACCAGTATTACCCTGAGAGCAAACCAAAGACACAAGAAAATAACTGTAGACTAATATCTCTTATGAACATATACGCAAAAATCAGCAAAATACTAGCAAATTGAATCTAGCAATATACAAAAAAGAATTATACACCATGACCAAGAAGGACTTATCCCAGAAATGCAAGGTTGATTTAACACCCAAAACTTCATTAATGTAATACACCATAGCAACAGGATAAGGGACAGTTACCATATGATCACCTCAGTAGATGCAGAAAAAACATCTGACATAATCCCACATCCTTTCATGATAAAAATACTCAACAAACTAGGATAGAGGGGAACTTCCTCAACCTGATAAAGAGTATCTAGGAAAATCCCACAGTTAATATAATGGTGAAGACAGTATTTTCTAAAATGAGAAAGACGAAGATGTCCACACTTGCCACTTCTATTCAACATTGTACAGAAGATTCTAGCCAGGGATATTAGACAAGAAAAAGAAAAGGCATTCATATTGAAAAGCAAGAAGTAAAACAATCTCTATTCATGCATGACATAATCTTGGACATAGAAACTCCTAAGAAATCCATTAAAAAATTGTTAGAATAAACAAGTTCAGCAAGTTTACAGGATATAAGATCGATATACAAAAATCAATTGTATTTCTATACACTCACAAGGAACAATCCAAAATTTAAGAAAACAATTTCATCTACAAAAGCATCAAAAAGCATAAAATACTTAGAAATGAATTTAACAAAAGAAGAGTAAAACATAACATGAAAAATAGAAAACACTGCTGAAAGAAATTAAAGAAGATTTAAATAAATGGAAAGACATCCCACGTTCATAGACTGGAAGACTTAATTTCAAGATGGCAATAGTCCCTAGATTGATCTACAAATCTAACACAATCTCCATCAAAATCCCAGATGGCTTTGCAGAAATTGACAAGCTGATCCTAAAATTCATGGAACTCAAAAGAGCCAAAACAATTTTGATAAAGGACAGAGTTGGAGGATTCACAATTTTTTATTTCACTACTTACTACAAAGCTACCATAATAGAACAGCATGGCTGGCATAAGGATAGACATACAGATCAACAGAATAGGTTTGAGAATCTAGAAATAAACCCTCACATTTCTGGTCAATTATTTTTGCCAAGGGTGCCAAAATAATTCAATAAAGAAAAACTGGTCTCTTCAACAAATGGTGCTGGGGCAAAAGATATCCATATGCAAATAAATGAATTTAGACCTCTTCCTCACACCATACACAGAAATTAACTCAAAATGGATCATAGACCTGAATGTGAGAGCTAAAACTAGAAAATTCTTAAAACACAGCAAATTTTCACATCCTAGGGTTAAATTAAGCAAAGCCTTCTTAGATACAATATTAAAAGCACAAGTGACAAAAGAAATTTTGATTTCATTAAAATGAAACCCTTTAGTGTTTCAAAGGACACCCATGAAGAAAGTGGGGGGGGGGGAACCTCCCTAGAATAGGAGAAAATATTAGCAAATCATGAATCTGTTAAGGGACTTATATTTATGTAAAGAACTTTTACAACTTAATAAAAAGATAACCCAATTAAAAATGGCAAAACAGCAGAATAGACATTCCTTCAAAGATTATACAAAGGCCAAAGAAGCACATAAAAAGATGCGTAACATCCTTAGTCATTAGGGAAATGCAAATCAAAACCACAGTGAGATACCATTTCATACACACTAGAATGGCTAGAATCAAAAAGACATGGTAAGTTTTGGTGAAGACATGGAGAAATTGGAACCCTCATACATTGCTGGTAGGAATGTAAGATGGAAACCAGTTTGGCAGTTCCTCAAAAAAGTTAAGCATACATAGAGTTACCATGTAACCCAGAAATTCTACTCTGAGGTGTATACACAAGAGAAAGGTAAACAAAAGTCCACACAGGAACTTGAAGGTTCATACCAGCATATTCATAATTGCCAAAAATGTGACAATGATCCAAATGTCTGTCAGCTGATAAGTGGATAAATAAAACATGGTATATCCAAACAATAGAATATTATTTGGCAATAACAAGGAGTGAAATACTGACACATGCTACAATGTGGATGAACCTTGAAGATATTATACTAAGTGAAAAAATTCAGACACAAAATGGTACATATTGTATGATTCCATTTATATGAAATATCCAAAATAGGTAAATCTAGAAAGACAGAAAGTAGTTTAGTGGTTGCCTAGGGCTCTGATGGGGGCTGCTAATGGGTATGGGATTGCTTTTGGGGGTGATGAGAAAATGTTCTGGAATTTGATAGCGGTGATGCTTGCATAACCCTGAATTTATACTAAAAAGTATGCACTAGTACACTTTGAATAGATGAATTGTATGGTATGTGTGTTACCATACACACAAAGCAATTTCCAAATATCATAGTACTATCTTTTTGTAAAATGTATTTTCCAATTCTTTGCTATAGGTGTAGAGCAGGAGCATGCAAATCTGGCCTGCTACTTTTGTAAATAAAGTTTTATTGGAACACAGTCTCGCCATGCAGCAGGGTTGAGTGGTTACATAGAGACTGTATGGCTTGCAGGGACAAAAATATTGGCTCTTTACTAAAAAAAAGTGTGATGACTTTTGTTGTCGAGGGATACAACTGCATTTGTTTGTTGATCTTATATTTCTAATATTACTGAATTCTTATTCTCTTGCGGTTTCTATGCAGATTGTTTTACTTCTCTCTAATCCGTATAACTTGTTATTAATGTTCCCTGTGTTACTGTGCTGGCAAGGATCTCTGTACCGTGTGGAAAGGCAGAGATTTGGATCTCTGTCTCCTCTGATTTTATCTACCCTCAGGTTGGCTTGTTGTGGATTGTGGTCAGATACTCTTTAAGAGATGAAGGGAGTTGCCTGGCTTAGTTTGCTAAGAGCTTATTTGTATTTGCTAAATCACAAAAGGACTAACTGCGTCAGGCCCTCTTCCAGCCCTTCGTCTCTGAGCCTCTGTCCTCTCCTAGGCTTGGTTCCCATGGCCAGGCGGCACTGGACTTTCCTTCCATCCCCCAGGCTGTCCTCAGCAGCAGCTACATAATTGGATCTGTTGTGCGGCCAAAGGTTTGTTTTTAATCTTATTGGAATTTTAAATTGCTTTGTTTCTTCCGTATTTCATTAGTGTCGGTGAAGCAGCTGCACCTGCAGGAATGCTGGTGGGCAGCAGCTCCAGCCTCTCAGGGTCTTTGCAGGAGGGTGAGGTGTGGGGTGGGAGGTAGGGAGAAGAGCCACTCCCTGATTTTAGGGATTAGCAAACCCTTCTCAAGGGTTAGCAAGCCCATGAAGCTTCTCTTCCGTGAAGGAAGGGGTGAGGGAATGGGGGTAGGGAAGGGGAGGAGGGGAGAAGGAGGAGGAGAAGGAGGAGGGGAGGAGAAGGAGGCGGGGAACCTCTTGTCCCCTGTGGGTGTGGGAGGCTCCCACCTTCTGAAGGAGATGGGAACAGGTAACGTGTTTGAGTCTTCTACCAGTCCCTGGGGGTTCTCTCCTTCTGTTCTTATCCCTATGTCACAGCAGAGAAGACTGAGGGCCAGACAGGGCTGTTCACTCTTTTGCCCAAGACCATGCCCATGCCCCAGACTGTGTCAGTCTCAAAGCCTGTGCCCTAGGAGTGCATGGGGAGAAGGCAGGGTGGGTACGCTACCCTCACCTACAGAGGAGCAGCCTGAGGTAAAGAGAGGCTGTGTCGCTTACACAAGGTGTGGCAGAGTGAGGGTGAAAGCTCACATCAGTGTCCTGGGGTAGCTGCCTCAGCTCCTCCTTCCTTGGCCCCCTTGGATGACAGGTCCCTGAGTACCACCCCACCCCCATCAGTCCCCACAGAACCTCTCTGAAGCTCTCTCATAGCCTGTATTTTAGCAGCACGTGACTCAAAGTTTATGTATCAACACCATGATGAAAAAGTCAAATATTTATTAGTGGGGAAGGTGCTGAGCAGCTGAGAAAAACAGGCTTCTGTCCCAGGGGAGGGCAGGTCCTGTTTGGAACCCAGGGGCTGTGGCTAGCTGGGAGGAGTCCAAGATCTTAGGCCGAGGTAGGGGACGGATGGGTAATGGACTTTCCCTCCCCCAACATCATTCTTCCTTTCTTTTCCTCTAGGTCACTTTCTTTAGTCACCTGGAACAGCCAACCTCCCAGGCTCCTGGACACATGGCTGCCCGTTCCCCAGGCTCCTCTACTTGCTTGACTTCAGATCCTAAAGAGGTGAGATACAGCCGTTTCCTCTTTGCTGGCCATGTTCAGGGCATATGTAGTGGCCAGCCCTCATGCAGCCCTGAGTAGTCAGGCTGCTCTGATCCCATTTTACAGGAAGAGGAGGAAAGGGGTCTCAGACTGGGCCATGTCTTCCCCTAGCCAGGCTTTTGACATTGTCACTCTAGATGGCCGGAGCTGGACAGCTTCTTAGGTCCATCTAATCTGACCTTTTACTTTGTGGGAACACAGGCTCTAAGAGGCTGACTGAATAGTCCAAGGTCACGTTGGACATGGCCCAGTCGATACCGTTCTCCCTTGGTAAAAAACAGCACACAGCTCAGTGTGTCTGGTCATGAAACTTGGGGCCAGCCCTTCCTGTCTCGATTCTGCCTGGGGGCCATAGGGACAAGAGGGTGGGCCTAGGACCTGACTGCACAAGACTTATGCCCAGGAAGAAAGGGCAGGAGCCTCCTCTGCCAATTGTCCAGGCTTTGACCAGTAGCAGGGCCCCAATTCAATTTGCTTATCTCCCTTCCTGCCTCCCTCTTTCCTGTGCTCTTTAATTATAGGCAGAGTCAGTGTCTTTTCCAATAAGTGCAAAGATGTCAAAGGGTCTGAGTGGGCAGGGGAAGCAAGACATCCTTGATGGACCTCCACACTCCCTAGTTCCGGCCTTGGAGCAGGAAGGAAGGACCAGCTCATGTATCATGCCCAGCCCCTGTCTCTAGCCATCTGGCAGCAGTGAGCAAGGCGGGGAACCCTGGCAACTGGACAGTAGCAATCAAAGGTTAAAATGCAGAGATCCTTTGAGCCAGCAAGTCCATTCTGGAAAAATTTTTGCACAGATATACACACATGTACAAAGGATGTTCATTATAAGCCCCATTCAGAATAGCAAGAGACTAGAAACAACCTAAATGTCCATCAACAGGGGGATGATTAAAAACATTGTTGTTTTTTTTTTTTTTGTGCAGTGGAAAACAATGCAGTTATTAGAATGAGCGAGGATGTTCTTTCTGTCAGATGGGGAATAATCTCTAAGATACATTGGTAAGGAAAAAAGGCAAGGAGCTGAGAAGAGTGTGTAGGGGTGCACAGGTTTACATAAAAGGTATTTACTGCTTCTCACACATGTGTGTATTTTTCAGGAGGGTATTTAAGAAACTGCTAACACTGGTTTCCTCTGCGAAGGAGAGCTGTTTTTCATTGTAAATTCTTATGTTTTCTGAATTGGGTGCCATGCAATCTGTTCAGTGAAGCATTTGATTTTATAAGACAATGAGATGTTCTCCCTGGAGATCATGTAAAGGAGTGAAGGGGGCTGGTCATGAAACATTTTCCCTTGAAACTGAAGGCTCTCTCAGGTTATCTGTCATTGGTCTGTTTTTGATGAAACAAATATTTCTCTAAACCCTTATCTCTGAAAGAACGCCATCAATGGACCCTCGGTTTTGAGGATGTGGATAGAACATTTTAGATCCCCCTTCTCTTCCTAGAAATACCCTGAAAGCAACAAAAACAAGTTCCATTATTGGCAAAACTAGATCACTAACCCCTTAAACCAGTGGTCCCCAACCTTTACGGCACCAGGGACTGGTGCTCCTATAAGAATCTAATGCCTGATGATCTGAAGTGGGGCTGAGGTGGTGATGCTAGTGCTGGAGAGCAGCTGCAAATACACATGAAGCTTCGCTCGCTAGCTGCTCACCTCCTGCTGTGCAGGCTGGTTCCTAATAGGCCACAGAACCGGTACCAACCCAGGGGTTGGGGACCCCTACCCTAAACAAACAATAGGTGGATCGGCTGCCCAAAGCAACTGAGATCAAGTGGGGCCAAAGAAGGAAGCAGAGGGAAGGTGCCATAGCTTTGGATTTCAGAACGAGCCAGCAGTGCATATGTCCCAAATGTGAGGGACACACTCTGAGGTATAAGATCTGAACTCTGTCTTTGCAGCAGTGAAACCAGGGGTGTATCAGCTAGCAAGAGAGCTTCCCTAGACCCACTTGATTCTGAAGAGCAAAGGAGGTAGGGCTAAATAAGAAATCACACAAATATGCCACATTTGCAGGAACCTGTTTGTCTCTGAGGCAACTGGAGGGAAAGAGCTGGGCTAGAAAAAACTCACCTCTTCCGGAGACAGATAATCAAAATTGAACCAGTAGAGGATCTAATAAAAAATATAAGAAAAGGGAAGGAAAGGCAAAGCATAGGTAAAGTAATGGTCAGCAGAAAACCATTGCCCTCAGAAAAATGTGGTCCCAGAAAAGATGAAGATTATGGCCAAATATTTCATTGTGAAGGAAAAAACTTAGTAAACAGTTGTTTCTGTAAAGCAAAAACACTAAGCTGATATACGAGAGGAAGAAAAAACTCATCAGGAAAGTGAAAGGGGGAAAATGAAATGAGTGCAAGGGGGAAAAGGCAGAGAAAACAGAAGAGCAGAAAAAAAAAAAGGAAATGAGGAGCTAGAAAGGCTTAATCAGAAGAGAGCAGATAGACAGCCAATCTATGCTTAACTAGGGTCCCCAAAAGAAGGAAACTGAAATACAAGCCTTGGAATTGCCTGTCAAAAGGGCATGGTACTGTGTTCCAGGAAAAATAGACTTGAATGGTCAACATCAGGGCATATGCTAGTAATGACATGAAAGATACAGAAAGATCAAAATGAATATAAAGGAAAAAATCAGGCTTCAACTTCTCCATGGCAACATTCAACATTAGAAGAGAACAGAACAAGATCTGCAGAAATCCTCAAGGAAACAAAGTGACCCAGGGATTATTTTTTATTCATTCAAGTAGAAAGGTGAGAGACCGTGCTGAACATGAAGGAACTCCAGGAGTGCTGTTCACAGGAAGCCTTAGGCTGTAGACTAGAGGGTCAACTTCAGATGATGGGAAAGTGGGGCAAAAGTACTGATGGTGAGCACTGACCCTATTTATCCAGAGGACAGATGGAAATGACTGCGGTGATATAATCAGATGCTAACATTACAAACCCTAGGAGAATAATAGTATTTTTAACAACAGAAGGGAGGAGACAAGGAAAGAAGACAGTAGTATAAGTACATGGATGTCCTCAGTTTTAATAGCTGGGATCAAAGGACATCATTTAAAGCTAATGTCAGGTAATAGAGGTTTAAAGGTTTGAAGTGAACTCCATAAAAATGTAGAAAGGAAAAGGAAATACAGTTGACGCCTGAACAACACAGGGGTTAGGCATGCAGACCCCCCACCCTCCCCGTGCAGTGAAAACTCCACATATAACTTTGACTCTCCTAAAACTTAACTATTAATAGCCTACTGTTGACCAGAGCCCTTACTGATAACAAACAGTTGATTAACATATTTTGTAATATATATTATATACTGTATTCTTACAATAAGGTAAGCTAGAGGAAAATGTAAAGAAGAGAAAATATTTATAGTACTGTACATATTTACTGAAAAAATGCACATATAAGTGAACCCACATAGTTCAAACTTGTGTTGTTCAAGGGTCGATTGTATGCTAATTTCATCATTTTGTTCATCTTAGGGAAAGTAATAGATACTGCTCTAAAGAGATAGAGAATTAGGGTGTTATTTATCGTTACATCACTAGAACAAAAACACCAACCTTCTTCATTAGTAGGTGGCACAAAACAATGCAGAGAACACAGATCACATAGGGACTTTTAAAAGCAATTAAAGCATAAAATGACTGAATTAAGACATCTGTCATATCAATAAATGTAAATGGGCTAAACTCTCAAAAAGTTTAAAAAGGCATTCAGGATGGATCACAAAGCTAAATCCAATTCTGTAAAATATGAGTCACAACTAAAAGTAATTCAGAAAGATTGAAATAAAAGGATTGGCAAAGGTTTCAAGAAAGATGTGAATTAAAAGTGCAGAGGTTATCATCTTAACAGATAAAATGAATCTGCCCCCAAAGTATTGAATAAAGCTAGAAGGATGCAATTCACTATGAAGATTTAAGGTATTAATATCTCTGTGTTAAATAATATTGTATTACCATTCATAAGGCCAAAGATATAGGTGTTACAAGAAGAAGTAGACTGGAACATATTAGCAGTAGGCATCTAATTCATTTCTCTTTCCATGCTAGGTAAGTAAGACTGTAGAAGACCTAACTAACATAATTAATGGGGAAGATATAATTGGTATACACCAAATTCTACATCCTGAAAACAGAACATCTTTTCAAGTCCCCAAAAAGTCTTAAAACTCACAAAAATGACCATAGATTATCTAGCAAAGAAAACTTAAAGTTCAAAAAAGTAGAAATTATAGACAACATTCTTTGATCAGAGTGCAGTAAAACTAGAAAAAAACAAAACACAACAGTACCTACTGCCTGGATCGAGAGGTAGAACTCAAATGAGCCTTAGGTCAAAGAAGAAATCGAAGCCAAAATTATAAAATATGTAGAAAAAATGATAATAAAAATACTATGTATTAAAACCTATAGGATATAACTAAAGCAGTGCTCAGAGAATTCATAGCTTTAATTTTCCCTCTTTTTCTTGTTTATAAAGATTTAAGCCTCTAACTCAAATTTTTAAAAAAAGCAAGATTTTAATAAAGATAAAGGCATAAATTAATTAAAAACCAGAAAGGGGTAATTACTAATAAATAAACCCTAAAGATGGAGTTTTGAGGAAAGGGGACAGATAACTTTATTCTCTAATTAACCTAATAAAAAGAGAAAGAATGCACAAAACATACAAATAGAGTGAAGTAATCATTTAAAAAATTGTAAATGATTAAACCTCATGCAAATAAGTTTGAAAACCTGGATAAAATGAATACTTTTCTAGAGAAATATAACTTACCAAATTCATTCAAGGAGCAGAAAAATTAAAACATATAAATTATTACAGAATAAACCAGAGAATATTATCAAGGAGCTACCCACCCAACCCAAATAGATGCACTAGCTCAGGCTGTTTCAAGGATTGACCAACTGTTAAAGAACAGATAGTCCATTTCTACTTAAACTGTTACAAAGCACAGAGAAAGAAGGAAAACCTATCTTCTCTTTGTGAAGCAAGTGTGATAACACTGTACCAAAACCCAATAAAAATTGTTCCAAAAAAAAAAAAAATGAAGAACTATTCTCATCAATGAAATTGAGGCAAAACTTGTAGGAGCAAATCGGATTCCTCAGTAGCATATTATATAGAAATATTCACCATAACCAAGTGAGATTCAAGTAAGAATGTAAGGATGGTTCAATATTAAGAAATCTATCATTATTCATATTAATGGATCAAAGGAAAACCCTACATAATCATAGACACTGAAAAGTCATTTGGTAAACTTTAACTTCCATTCCTGATGTTTAAAATTCTCAATAAAGCAAGGATAGATGGATGCTTATTTAACTTGATAAAATATCTGCCCCCAAACCAGCATTTTGCTGGGGGAAAACCTAGAAGCTTCTAGTAAAGCCAGAGACAAAGCAAGAATGTCTCCTGTCACCAATATTTTTCATTCCTCTAAGGATAGTAGCCAGCAGTATGAAATAAGACAAAAAATGGTATAAAACTTCCTAAATGAGAAGTAAAATTATCAATTGACAAGATATTTCAGTAAGGCTATTGTTTATATAATAGCCTTTATATAAATAACCTGCACTTATGGAAGAAAAGACTAGCCAAAAAAGGTTAACTATCCAGAAGAAGTAAACTTAGAAATTGTGTAAGATCCAAATGCAGCAAAATATTAAAACATTCCTAGGGGTTGCACAAGTCTGAACAAAGAGAAGAGTATGTCACATTCTTGGAGGAAAGACAGCATCATAAAAACAGTATTTCTTCCCAAAGTAATTTATAAATTTAATGGAGTTCCAGGAAAAACACAAATAAGATTTTTGTTCTTAGGTGAGTTGTTCTATAGTTCAGACAAAGAAATAAACAGAACAGCCAAGGAAATTCTACATGTGGGGCTGGTGAATATAAGTAACAACACACTCCATCACATATTATGTTATGCGCCTGCTACAATGTGGCTGAATCCTGAACGCATTCTAAGTGAAAGAAGCCGGTTGCAAAGGCCACATGCTCTGTGGTTCCCTCCTTATCAAAGTCCAAAATAGTGGAATCTGTAGAGAAAGAAGGTGCTGGGAGAATAAGGGAGCGACTGCTCAGGGGTTTCTTCTTGAGGTGATAAAAATGCTCTAAAATCAACTATGGTGATAGCAGCTGAAATTCTGTAAATATACGAAAAACCATTGAATTGTACACTTCAAATGGTGGATGGTATAGTACATGAATTATATCTACATAAAGCTGTTAAAAAATTTTATAATGTATTATAATGCTACAATATTTAAAATGGTATTGCACTGATAATTGATTACACTTGGATCCACACCTCACACTTTATACCACATAAATTACAAAACAATCAGATATCATATATTTTAAGAATTAAACCATAAAAGAACTATAAGAAACCCTGGTAGAGTTATTTTTTGTTTTGTTTTGTTATTAATAACCTCAGCATGAGGAAGGTCATTCTAAGTATCCCAAAGGCCAAGAAAGGAAATAATGACAAGTTTCACTTCACAAAGAAAATCCCTCCATGGCAGCACCAAAGACAAATGACAAACTGGAAAAAAACATCTGCAACTCATGTGACAGACAGCGGTCTCCTTCCATCATATACAAAGAGCTCCTACAAATCAACAAGGACAAAAACAACCCAATTGGAAAAATGGACCAAGGAGATGAATAGATAAGTCAGTCAGACCACATCTATCAAAATTACAAATGCACATACCTTTGACCCAGTATTTCTATTTCTAGAAATTTATCTTGTAGTTGTAGTCACACCTTTGAGACACATACATGGTTGTTTATTGCTGCATTGCTTATAATGGCAACAGATTGGGTTCTACTTAAGAGACTAGTCAAATAAATTATGGATTATCCTTGCTATGGAAAACTATGTCAAAAGAATGAGGAAGCTCTTTAGATGCTGACATATACGATATATTACTAAGTGAAAAACTGAGGTGCAGGACAGTGTGCAAAATATGTGTGGACACACATATTTGCTAGGATGTGCATAAAAGATCTCTTGGAAAGACACACAGGAAGATGACGATTCTGGCTGCCTCTGAAGGAGACAGGGTTGGGCAACGTGGGGAGAGGGAGGCTTTGATCTATATACCCCATCATTCCTTTTGAATAGTGGACCACATGAATGTGTTACCATGTCTAAAGGTTAAAAAAGAAAAAAAAAAAGTGTAAGCACAATGATAAATGGCAACCAATCCTGTGCTGTAGGATAGAGGTGATAGGGAGGGGTGGGGACTGTGGTAAACTGGAGATGGGTGTCCCCTTTAAAGAGGCAAAAGTCCAGTTCTAACCAATAGCTGCCTGCATATAGGAACACATGCCTATGATACCAGATCCTTTGATTTTCTTTCGAGGCACTAGAAATCCAGATTTTTATACAAATCTGTTTTTAAATGTTTGCAAATACTTCAAAATTAAAAAGGCAAAAACGCTTGAGTGGCTAAAAATAATCAGATCAGAGGGTTTGGGATCCTTGTCCTACGTGGTCAAGGAGGCCAGACCAGTCCAGCTCCCCAATTTGACACACTGAAAAAGGAAAGCCCAGAGAGTGAAAAGACGCCAGAGATCACACAGCAAACCAGGCCCTGAACTGGGGTCCCATTGAGGACTTCTTGCTTCCACATTATCCTACTCTTTGCTAATGCGGGAAAATGGTGAGCAAGACAGACATGGCATGTGGTAGGGTCACAGGAGGGGCCGGGGTTGGGGCCGTGGTGCTCGTAGTGGTCAGAGAAGTCTGCCAGGAAGGAGGTCACAGCCAGTGGGAGTTGGCCAAAGGGGGTGGGTGCCATTGTGGAGGAGGGACTCCAAGGAGGTGGCACAACATGAGCAAAGGCCTAGAGGAACACGGAGAGTTCAAGACAGGGTCGGGGAGGGCAGATGTGCTGGGGTGTGGGTGGCATTCCCTGCCCAGTACTGCCATGCAAAGGCCTGAGGTGGAAGAAGCTTGGTGTGTCCAGGAATGGAAAGAGCCCTGTGGACTCGCAGTGGGCAGAGGAGGGGGAAACGTGGAGAGGGCTGGGAGGCACGGAGGGTACCGTACAGGGCGAGGGCACCCACTCACACTTGCGCAGCTCCAGGCTCTTGCTCGGGCAGGCCAGGTGTTGGCCCGGTGGGTTCTGGGTCCTCTGCAGACAGGCCAGCATGGCTGAGCTGGGGGCCTGCGGTGTGGCACGCTCTGCGGCAGGGTCCCTGTGAGGAAGAAGATGAGGTGCTTGTCACAAGGGCTGTTCCATGCCCATCTCTCACCTCCCCCAGCCAGGAGTCACTGCCAGCAGCCTCCCCACTACCCGGCAGAACATTGGAGACTTTCAAAACAGCTTCCCTTTCTCCATGACAGATGAGGCCGAGAGGCATCAAGAGGCTCACGCACGGCCTCACAGGAAGGAAAAGAATCCAGGTCTCCCGAGTGGTGGACTCCCACTGTGATGGGGACAGAACTGCTCAGAGTACAGGTCACCTCCTTTAAGCAGCTTACTGACGCCCCAGGTCTCCGCAGATCCTCACCCCTGTCGTGTTCCCTAAGGAGGCTACCCTTCCAGATGGTGGCCCCCAGCTCCCTTATAACCTGTGAGCATATCTGATCCCCCAGCCCCCTGTAGTCGGAGACCCCCATCTGGCCATCTTTGGAACTTTAATGGAGGGGTACCCAAGAACTGACAGTGGGCACATGGGTGTTCCAGTTTATTGACGTTGGTCAGCTCTTTTTCACAGCACCTTTGGAGGGGTGATGTTCAGGATGGTGTCGCTGGGAGAACGAGGAAGGCTCCAAACCTGAGTTGATCTCAGACTGAGCCCAGACCCCAAGGGCCACCAGGGCTAACTGACCAAGCTTCCTACCCCAAATGGAAAGGGCAGGGCAGAGGTCCCCATAGGTGACAGCTTGGATGTGGCTCCAGACAGGTCTTCATTTGCTCATTCACCCAGTTTCAGATGCCCAGTGTTCATGTGGAAATGCACATTTTCCCTTCACAAAACCCACACTTTCCTGAGAACCCAGAGTCCCTGAGGAGCAGGGCAACATAGGCAAGACCTGCCCTAGAGGCCATAGGGAGAGGGTGGGGCTCTCCCTACCAGGCCCTTGCCTTCCTCTTTTCCCAGTAAGGAGACAGCAGGCCCAAGGGGGATCTGAGCCCTGGACACCCCTGACGTCTCCTCAGTGCAGGCACTCCGTCCCTACCACCTCCTAACCCCACTCAGACAAGTCCCAGTCAGCCAAGTCCCAAGGTAGAAGTTGGGCTAACTCAATCCTCATGCTGGTTTTGAAAAAGAAGCAGGGGGGAAGAAAGGGAAGTTATTTAATACTAAACAGGTGTCTGGAGCCCTAAATTCTGCTGCATTCTTCTAATAATGAAGTATTCATGAGGAAAAGCCTTTTTTCACTACTTTCTTAAGATACTAATTTCACAACAAGCTCCTTGTTACCGTGCAATTATTCCAATCTTGTATTTCCCCGAGACGGTTGCAGCCTCCTGTCTGTCCTGGCCTCTTGGTAAATGAAAGACAATCACGTAACCACCTTTCATTATGCTCTATTTTACTTTCAGCAAAGGTACCTTGAAAGAAATGATTTACACTGAAAGGGACTTTTATTCAGTTTCAAAACCAATTTTCTCCTATTACTGTCTCAAAAAAGAGAGAGAGAGAGAGAGAAAGTAAGGGATGGATGGGGGAGGGTAGTTGGTTTTCATCTTCCCCCACCCCCAATAGCCAGCCTTAACGCAGCGATGCAATAAAAGCTGCAGTATCCACTTCCCAGCTTTGATTTCTGGTAATTTTAAAATATGCCATTACAATCAGGCAGAAATTATACAGTTTAAAAAGGGAATGAAGTGGGGCTTATTGCAGAGATGAAAGCCCTTGACTGCGGGAATGAGGCGCCACTACCACTCCTTGGGGACTTGGGACATGAGTGGGCGGTGGAAGCAGGCTTTGCTGAGGCCCTTGAGGACACACTCAAACACATGGGTATGCTCTGCCCCTTGCAGACACTCGGGGACATTTGAACACGCTGCCTGCCACGCTGGGTGTCCACATACACCTGTATTCGCTTACTGCATGTTTTCCCGCAGACGGGCATATCACTCTCACCTCTTGCCCGCACCACGTGACATGCCCTCTGGCACCCTCTCACACATGTAGGTAGCCCACAGCCAGGCACAGTTGTGTGCACACTGGGAAGGTAAGTGGCCTGTGGCTACCCGGCAGCACAGCCTGTCAGCCTCCCGCCCAGTGCAGTGTCCACCTCTTACCACTCTGATGCAGGGGCTGGGGCACAGAGGGGAGAGCTGGAGAAGGCCAGCCGGCTGCAGGGCCCAAGCCTCTTCCTCTGCAGATGGGGAAACCCAAGCCAGAGGCAAGCAGCATTCTGCCCAGGGCCACCCAGCAGGCAGTGGCTGGGTAAACCTGCTCCCTCACCACTGAGCTATACTGCTGCCCACAGCCAGTGCAGTGCTAGGCCAGAGAGGCGGTGTTGTGTACTGAGGAGCCCTGGGCTGGATGCCAAGACCCCCTTCCCCGACCCCTCTCCCCCGGTGCCTGCTATGCAACTCAAGGGAAGCTACTGTCCTCTTACGGAAGTGGTTCCATGACCCCTCCCAACTCATTTTCCTCCAGGATCTTGTCCTTGCCCAGCCCTGCCCCATCTCTGGCCTTTCACTGGGTGCCAGAGTCCCAGAGCCCAGTCTCTCTCCAGCTCCAAGCCACCCCCCAACAGGTCCATAAGGGTCACATATCCCAGAATGCTTTACAGCTGAAAAGGGCAGGCTGAGAGCTACAGTTGTTAGGTGAGGGGCAGGCTGCCTATTCTGGGGCCTCTCTGGACCCCCTCACTGCCCTCCCACTCAGGCTCTAGTTTTCAGAGTACTCTAGTAGTGGATGCCCAGGCAGTTCTGGGAGCCAAGAGGTCACCTGCCCCAACTTGAGGGGGGCCCGAGAGGATTCTCCGGAGGCCTCAGTTCAGCTTTTCTGGTACAGCTGCCTGGATTCATCCCTTGCTTCTGGAGGCCCAGCAGGCAGGGCCCTGAAGCCTGAGAGATGGGCTTTACTTGGAGAGGAGGGATTCTTTTCTCTGCACCCTTGGTTCCCCTAACTCATTGCTCATTCGCCCAGGAGCCTGTGTAGTGCTGCTGGGGCAGGTGGGGGGTCCAGTGTGTGTGGGGGGGACAGAGGCCAGCCGAGCATGAGGACATGTGGATCACCATGTCCAGTTTCTGAATCAGCTCTATCATCTACATACAAGATAAGATCCCTCTCCTTGGCCTTAACACTTCTCTCCGGGCTCAGACTAGAGCCCGACTTTCGTTTGCCTGGCTCTCAAGGCCCCCATAACCTGCCGCCCTCATCTCTCCTGGCTTCCTCCAGCCCTCCCTCCAGCCTGGCTGCCTCACATCTCCAAACCTTTGTCTGTGCTGGTCCTATTGCCTGCAGCACTGCTACCTCAATCCATTTTAACTTAGACTCTGGCTCCCCTCTTCTGTGCATCCCCCCTCACAGCACTAATCACACCGAATTGTAACTGCCAATTTTCATGACTCTCTTTCTCCACTGGACTCTGAGTTTCTCAGGGGCAAGGACCATGTCTTGTCTCTTTCTCCCCAGTGCTTGGCAAAGAGTAACTATTTAATAAACAGGTGTTGAATGAATGGCTGAATCAATGAGTTGGTTATTGTCAGATGAAGTGGCCAAGGCCCAGTGGAGCCAACCACCCTGTACATGGTCACACAGCAAGCTGGGGACAGGACTGCGGCAGGCACCTAAAACACTCGTGATCTTCCTGTGACCCCGCCCTGCCCCTTCCCTGCTTAGCATCATCCCATCGGTAGAAGGCGGGCCTCTCAGAGCCCCCACCAGCACTCATTACACCTCCAGCCAGGGACCATCCTGGGAGCACTGCTCATTTTGAAACCCTATCTGCAAATCAGGCTGTTTATAAGCCCAAGGTCTTTTGTGACTTTAATAATAAAGAGGGGGGAAAGGAGGGGGAAATGCTGTAAGCCTCAATCATTAGAATGCCTTGGCACTGTCCCTGACATGGGGTCTGATAAGACGCCTTATCTCAGAGGCACCCCTAGGAAAAGGTCCCCTTCACCAGATAATGCCCCCAGCTGTCGATATGCCCTTTCATAGCTGAGGATTTAGATAAAGAAAATGTGACAGGGGAGGGGAAAAAAGGAACTCTCCAAGTCCAAGGTGGAACTGAGTCTGTACTGCTCACCTTGGCAGAACAATGAATAGGAGAAGGATGTCTAAAGGCTGTCTTTATTTTTATTAAAAGAATGGGTAATTGGAGCCTGCTTGCCTTTTGTCATCTCTTCCTTCCTGTCTAGCTACAGAGGGCTTTGGGGACCCTCAGACCAGTGGGGGGCGGTAACCTGAAAATAACAATACCCCCATGAATACTAATAATAGCAGTGCGCATTTATCGAATGCTCCCCGTCCCACACCCCATGTGCATCCTGTCTGTTATACCTCACCACATCCTCCTAGCATCCTCTGTGTGGGTTCTGTTTTTAGCCCCATTTCACAGATTAGGAAATGGTCACAGAGGGGAAGTAGTCTGCACAAGGTCACATAGTTTTTAGATGACAGAGCCCAAGGGTGTCGACCCCCGCTAGAGCCTGCACCCTCAGCTCCGCACTGTATGGCTCCATTGTGGTTGGGGACCCATCAGCCCCTAGCTCCCAGTCAGCTGGGCAGGAGGAAATAGAAGAAAAGGTCTGCTTCTCCCCACTGCCCAAATCTACTTTGATTCTATTCCAGGAGAGGCTGGGATCATAGAGAGGGAGAAGGTGAGAGGAGGGGAAAGAGGAAGGGGTCTTGCAGGAGGCCACTTATCCCATAAACATTCATGGAGGATAATGTGTAAGGCCTGGGTTGGGCAGAACAAAAATGAGATGAAAAAAGCCTAGGCCCTGTCTGGAACTATTTTGAACTAATTTACCCATCCATCATTCACATTCATTCATTCATTCATTCAGGCAGTAAATGCTCCCTGAGCATCTTTTGGGGAACAGCCCTGTGCCACATGCTAGGAGAAAGAAAATCAGTGAGTGTCCTACCCAAAGAGAACATTCAATCAGAACTGGCTTCTCATTCCCAAAACCAGTCAGTTAAAAATGGACTTTACTGGCTTCTCCCTCCAGCCTTCAATATTTCCCTAAAGTGGCAGGTGGCCAGAACTTTCCCTGGTGTATCCTGTAGGTCAGGAGTCTGCCCCTCACCAGGCTGGGCTGGCCCTGGAGCAGGGCAGAATGTGAGTACGTACGTGGGCTCCACAGCAGGGCGAGGCTGTGATTCCATGAAGGCCAAGGATTGTGCCACTTCCCAACCTGTCCTTCCCCTCTCCCTGGGGCTGCCCACGCTGGCCTCTGTGGCTCAACTCAAGGCAAAAGACTGGCTTTGGCTTGGAGGGGAAAGTCATGCTAGGCCCTTCCCAGCATCAGACTAGGAATTCAGAGGGGAGGGCCAGCCCCAGAGGCTTCAGAATGGCACCTGCTAGGCAGTGGCCAAGCACCGGGGTTCTAACTAGCTTAGCGGCCTTGAGGAAGTCACAACACCTCCCTGTGTCTCTTTTTCCACTACTGAATCTTGATAGGGAGTGGGCCAGCAGATGGTAGGAAGGCCTTCCAGCTTGGATGAAAGGATGTTATAATAAGGTTTTCAAACACAATCCAGTGCACTAGGTTTGTGCAAGACACAGGGCTAGGTCCTTGGCCCATTGGCACACAAAGAGGGTTCTTGACACTGTCTGTCATTGAGGGATTTAGAGTCTTGAATGGGGACGAGACAGGAATCTGGAAAAACACAGAAGTTCATGTAAAGTGATGAGTGAACTGTTAGGACTCTGAGTTGCTTAAAAATAAGCAAAGGAGATGCCTGTATTCCCAGGGCTTCACCACCCTCATGGGGAGGGGACAGGAGCCCTCCCACAGTTCTCACCTCCAGCCCCCTTGCTTTACTTGTAGCCTCATTCTTTCTTCACAGAACCTGCCCCCAAAAGCAGGGAAGAATGTGAAGTGATGGCAAGAGGCCCATGGCCTGGGGAGGGGAATGAGCACTGGATTGGGAGGCTGTGAGAGTGGGGTCAGATCCTGGCTGTGTGGCCCTGAGCGAGTCACTTTTCTGTATTGGTCCCTACTACCATGAACAGGGCCAGCATAAAGCCTCAGAAAGCTCAGTATCCCCTGAACATCGAGGGGCAGAATTTGCCTGCCCTTGGCCAGAACAGAAGAGTGAGAGCCCCTTGCCCAGGCGTGCCATAGGGAATCTGGGTGCGCGGTCCCTCCCCCACAACAGGGGATCCACTGTCTTTCTTCCTCTCTTGTCTCTATCCCTGTCTCTTATTTTATCTGCTTCCCTGTCCTTCCCCTTCTTTCCTGCTGTCTCCTTTCTTGCTCCCTTCCTGACCCCTACTCTCCCCTCTCTCTTCCTTCTCTCCCCCAACTCTGTAAAGCAGATGGAAGAGAGGCCCACACCCATCCCCCTCTTGCAGCTCCCTCCCCCATCCCTGTTCTGAGCCTGAGGCCTTCCAGGGGACCCTGTTAATAATTAAATGTTAATCTAAAAAGCAATTTGAGCTGTGGCTAGGCAGATCTGGTTAGAGATTACATTAGCATGGAGGAGGTGAGGGTAATTTTCTTTAACCCCTCTCCTGATCTCTCAAGCCCTGGAATCTTTAAGTCACATTGGCACTGCTGATTAAACTGGTGCAGGGCTTGGCTGTGGATAAGGGGCCTGTGAAAAGTGATTATTTCCCACTGCTATTTGGGCCACAGCACCAGAAAGGGATTTTTACTCTTTTTTAAAGGTGGGCGGGCACTACCCCCATTCAACAGGAGGCCTCAACTACTGCCAAGATTACTGCTGCATTCATCCCCACAGCTGGAGGTCTCTCTAAAATGCAAATCTGGATACAACATCCGTGGCTGGCTCCGGCTCCGTCCAGTCCCAGGATAGAAACACTAGCCTCTGGCCTGGGGGACACGCCTCCATTGAGCCTCACTCACTATTCCTAGCTTCCCATCTGGGTCTGGGTGGGGCATAGATACTGGTAGTTCTGGCCCGAAGGGGAAACCAAAAAGTGAACCGACAATCACTAATTCTGGATAGACAAGTCCTGAGGTGGGCATCCTTCAAGACACACCTCTCACCCCTGCACTTCCAGGCCTTTGCCCACATAATCCTTTCTACTTGCAAGCCCTTTCCACGTCTCTACCCCTTGAAATTCCACTTGACTTTCAGCTGAAGTCCATGTTCCTCAAGGACTTGATAAACGTTTGATGAAGAATCAAATGAATGGCGTTTCCCTCGTGGCTCTCCTTGACCCATCCTCCATGGGTTTACGGTACTATGACCAGTACCTGTGAATAGCGGGCCCTTAGGAAACTAACTGCTGAAGGAATAATGGGTGAGAGGCTGGCCCGGGGTGGAAGGGCAAGGCTCAGGAAGAGTCTGACTGGAACCCAGGGCTGAGGTCTGGGGGTGGGCAGCTGGCCTGAGCTCTTCAGCACCACGGCCAGATCCCAGCGCAACTACCCTGGAGAAAGGGGCAGGGCCAAGCCTGGGAGTGTAGTGACATCGGTCGCCATGGGAACTAGCCCTGCCATATCTGCCCAGAGCAGCACTCCAACCTCTTTAGGGACCACATGACAATTAAGCACCAACTTACTGCGTGCCAGGGCTTGTGCTAGATACTGAGACAGTGACAGGACCTGACAGAGGAAGGGGCTCTGAGGAGCAATTACGAGGCAGGGTGAGAAGCCATGATGGGGCCACCACACCTATCCTAGGGGTGTCAAGATGAAAGGACAGCCCTGCTGTCTCATAAGGGTGACAGTACTGTGTCCCAGGCTTTGGAGCCAAATGCTAGAGCTTTATCTCTTAACTAAATCCCAGCTTTATTCCTGAACTCTGTGGCCTTAGGCAAATCCCTCTCTGAGCCTCAGTTTCCTCACCTGAAAGAGGGGTTAATTCCTTACCACAAATTAGTACAAATAAAGTGCCAGGGTCACAGTGGTAACTCCCTAAGTGGCAGCCATTATTAGTATGGTTTATTATTATCAACTGGTAAGTAATAGAAAATAGCCCAGTGAAGAAAGCAGGGGGAGGGGGTCCCCAGCAGAGGGCTGTACAGGCAAAGAGACTTGAAAGAAATTGGTTGTGTGGAGAACCTGAAGCTGCTCCAGGTTGCTGGAGGAGAAATCCTCCTGGCGAGTAATCGAGAGCCCCCATCTGTGCAAGGCCAGGCAAGGTCACCAAGACAGAGGGGACAGGGACAAGCATCCCCCCACCTCAAGGTAGGGTGATCTGCTTCTTGTGGTCAAGTGCTGATTCAGGGCAGGGAGAGGCTAAGAGAAGGTGCTGCGTTGATGAGGCTCATATGAAGGCTCAAAAGCTGCCCCCTCCAGTGACAGGGTGTGGGGGCAGTCATTGCCACTGGCCATAGGCCTGGTAGCCCTCTCCCAGAGCCAAAGTCCCCTCCAGGGGCAGCACCTAGGGAGTGAATGGGGGCTGCAAATAAGCCTTCAGGAAGCCTTAGCTGGAGGAGCAAAGTCCCAGACCTCAGGCTTCATCCCTAAGCACTCTTCCCTGACAGCCAGATCCCAAGGTAAGAAGTTTGGGTTGGGGCCAACTATACAAGTCACTGGAGGCCTCCCATCTCCTAGTTCTGGCCTCGGCTCTTTAATGACAAGTGCTATCAAGTCTCTATCATCACCTTCCAGATAAGGGGTGAGGTGTGGGTGAAGCTGGGAATCAATACTGAATGTCATCTGTGCTATGACACTACATAATAGGGGCTGAGGGAGCTCAGGGAAAAGGCCTCAACCCAGCATTTTTAGAAGAAGTTGTGGGACCTTCCTGAAGGAACAGCATCTAAGTGGAGACCAAAGGGACAGTGGTGTTACCAGATGACTCCAGATAACAGGATGATAACCTGGAAGAGGAATTCTATGTGCAAAGGGTAAAAGTAGGACCCATCATGGAGCTGGGAGGGGCTGGGTGCTCCCAGCCATCCTATCACCTATTCCCCTACACCCTAACCCCCATTCCTGCACCCACAGTTCAGGGTTAACTCAATGATAAGGAAAGAGAAAATCTAATAATCAGAGCAATAATAGGAGCCAGTTTTTATTTTTAGTGTTCCCCATGGGCCCAGCACTTTACAGACATCACCTCATTTAACCCACCCCACACCTGAGATAAAGAAATGATTACTATGGTCGCTGTACCCATGAGGAAACAGAGGCCCATGGGAGAAGGGGCTATCCAAGGTCACAGACTGGTTAGTGGAAGGGGCAGGAAAGCCCAGTGAAAGAGGTGGGTCTGAAGATGAGACCCCAAGGGGAAAAGAGGACGGGAAGAAGACTGGGAATGGCTAGGAATGCTTAGAAGAGAAGTTGAGGTGGGGAGGGTGAGTGGGAGGGGAGGAGAGTGGAAAAGAAAGAGGCTGATAAAAGCTGGTCTTGACTTTTAGCCTGAAGCCAAGGTTCAACAGATGCTTCAGGGAGGTCAGGCTGGCACAGAAATTAGTGGAGCATTGGGGCAGGGGTGCAGATACGGAGCAGGGTGTATGGCCAAATCCCACTTATGCATGGGCCAGGGCTCTAGCTTCCAGGCTTTACTGGGCTGGAGCGGGGGATGGTGTGTGTGCAGTATCTCAAATCCCGTTTCTGGTGGATGAACTCTGGTCATCTGGCACAGGGCACCCTAATTTTAGCGTTAGGGAGGTGGGGCCAGACCACCTGGGTTCCAACTCAAGCTTGGCTACAGCCTGGCCTGTGTGACTGTGTTTATCTCTGGGGAGTTTGATTTTTCTTTTTTGTGCTTCTCTTTATTTCTAATTTTTCTGTGGTGCACATATATCACTTGTGTATTTTTTAAAATAACTTCTTAAAAGGGATTTAACCACTGACCACCAGGATGCTGGAGTGTATTATAAATTCCCTAAGATGACAGGGAGCAGCTGCTCCACGAGGAGGCAGTGGCAGCCAGGGAAGGTAGAAATGGGTAAGGAGAGAGATAGGGGGACAGGAAGGCCCAGAAGCTTTGAAATCCAGGAGTGAAAGGAAGCAGTGAGCTTTCTGGGGGCGGGGAGGGGGGGTCTTGGGGGGCGGGAACAGATCCAGTCTAGCCAGCCCTCCAGCAGTTCCTGTCAGCAACTCTTCTGCAATGGACCCCTGCTCTGACCACCTGCTCTGACCATGTGCCCTATCACTTTTCAACTTCTGCACGGCCCCCATGCGCCATTCTCCACCCTGCTGGGGGCAGACTGAGCTTTTCCATGTGGAACTGCCTTCTCTGCTCACAACTCCTTCACTGGCTTCCAGGGCATTTGTAACAATATCCTGTGAGTGAACCTCCCCGCCACTCCCTCCCTATACTGTCCCCCTCCCCTTGCTCAGCCTGCTCAGCTGTCCCTTCCTCTCACAGGCCAACTCTGGTCTCACCCCAGGGCCTTTGAAGTTGCAGTTTTATTTGTACCTAAATATTCTACAGTCATGCTCTCCAACAGAAATATAATGTATTATAAATTTGTTAGTACCCACAGGAGAAATTATGTTTAATAATTTATTTTATTTAATTCAATATATCCAAAACACTATCACTTCAACATGTAATCAATATTCAAAAATTACTGAGTATTTTACATTTTTTTTCATACTAAATCTTATCTGGGGTAGATTTTATACTTACAGGACATCTCAGGTCAGACTGGGTGGCATTCCCTGTGCCACCTCCATCTCCTCATTCACACTTCAACTCAAACATCACCTCCCCCAAGAAGCCTTCCTTGATCAGCCCAACTAAGTTGGCAACCCTCTGCCCTGGTCACTAGCCCATCACCACTGTAGTTCCTTCACTGTCATTATCACTCTGAAATGATCTTATTAATGATTTAGCATCTATCTCCCTTGAGCACAGATTTTGCTGTGTTTGCACACTGGGGCACACAGTAGGTGCTCAGGTAGTAGAGGATGGGGGTCAGGGTGGCAGTCCCGGGGCCCCTCTCCACCTACTTCGTTCCAAATTCTACTCTTGGTGATGAGAGGCAGAAACCAATTATGTGTATATGTACGCACATGTGTGGGGGATGTGTACACACACACACACACACACACGCACGCACGCACCCTCACCCCCTCCCCTCTGCTTATGAAAAGCGGGCCCAGAAGATGGGCCTCCTTTCAAAATCAGCCCGGCGCAGAAAAACGGCTGTGACAGCACAAAGCCGAGATTGAATCAGCAATGGGCCCGATTGCCTGGTGACGGTTACAAATGATCTGATGTGGAAAAGACAGGATCAGATGTGCGCAGAACAACGGCTGCTCAGAGCCTCCACATGCCAGACAATGAGCTGCTGGGCAAGCAAGCAGGCAGGTGGCTCCCAGAAGCTCCGGCCAGAACATGCTGATGGGTATAGGGTGCAGGATAGGCTTAGCATAGAGCAGGCCCTTCCTTGGTGCCAGGCCCTGGGCTTGGCCACATCCATGCACCAATTCACTCATGTGAGCCCTGCTTGACCATGGTGGTCAATTATGCAAGACAAAATCAGACACTTCCCAAATGCTTGACATCTGGGAATAATGTCCCTATCATGAGACCAAGTGCTCAGCTCTGGGCAGTTGGATGATGGCTGAATTTTTCTTCATCAGATTTGCCATTTCCAAATACTAAAAGATGAATATTACTTTTGTAATGGGGGAGGAAAAAGAACCTTTTCCCTCCTTCTTGAACCCCAGTGACCCCTAGCTTTTGCTCTCTGAGGTGTGCAGGAGCGATCCAAACCCCCAGCCATTAACAGCTCCAGGACAGCCATTAACTGGCTTCTACCCTACCCGCAAGGGGTGGGTTAGGGTTTGAAACTCTGAGTGTGCAATTCCCAGGCCCTCAACCAACTACTACTATGACTCCCTCCACAGCTGTTAATGGAGGTTGGGTCCAGAGAGATCACATGGCTTGCGAGGGGTGCATAGCAGTGAGGTGGCCCAGCTGGGGCCTCACAGACACATCTCTAATCTCTTTCTACTCCAAGGCCAGGCACATAGTATATGTTCAATAAATACCCACTGAACAAACAGAGGGATGTGTTGGGGCCCCTTGTTCCTGCCTGCTCCTCTTATGGCCCAGGGCTCGCAGTCTCGTCTCCAGTCACTGCTGTGGGGTCCCTTCCTCCTCCTCTCACTGCAGTTTACCACCTCAACCAAACAAACCCCTCCACATATCTGGAACACCTGGACTGCCAGAGAACTGGCTAAGTGTTCTTCAACACAGTGGTGAGTCAGTAGAGAGGCAGGGCTGGCGGCAAGTAGGTAAAAGCCTCTCCTCAGGCCCACTGTCACATGCCAGTAGGGCATGGTCTGGGAGGTGATTCAAGCCCCAGCTGTGTCCTGGAAGCTCAAGGGCTGGGAAGCTTCTGGAGGAGGGGGCAGGCCCCTTAGGAGGTCTGGGAGGGGGGCTGCTTCATCCAACAGTGACCACGTGCTAGACGCCACATCTCAACCTTGAGCTCACCCTGAGAGGTGTGGGTAAATCCTCTGCTCCTGCTCTCTAGCAGGGAGCAAAGGCTCAGAGAGGACACAGGTTTGTACAAGGCCACCTGGTGGGGTCTGGATGTGGAGTAGACCTGCAGGACTCTCAAGCCAGTGGAGGGCTGTGCCGAGGGAAGGCTGGGATTCCAGTGGGTACTCAATGTCCTACAGGACTGCCCACTCCTGGGGTGGACACTGAGTCACCTCCCCTAGGTGCCACCTGGCCCTGAGTGGTTGGCATGACTGCAGGCCAAGAGGCTGATGTCAAAGGGGACATCCTGAGGCCAATAAAGGTAGCCCTCTACCACCACCACCACCACCACCACTCCACTGGCCTTCACTCTCCAGACCATCGAGGCACTGCCCACCTCAGCCCCTGACCAGTGGCATCCAGAAGGGGTCAAACAGCACCATGGCTAAAGCACAAACCCAGAACTGTGTTTAAACCCTGGCTCTGCCACTTACCAGCAGGACTCTCTTAAGTAAGTCACTGAGTCCCTTGGGGCCTCAGTATCTGTCTGAAAAATGGGGCTAGAAACCATACCTCCCTCACCAGGCCTTGGTGAGGACTAAGCTGGATGTTGTGTCACTCGCCCAATGGCAGCAGCTACTCTTACTGCTGCCCTCTTAGCTCCTTGAAATCTACCACCCACTGGGTATCCACTGTAACAGCAATGTCCACCCTCAGCTTTCACCATCATGGGCCAGAGAGGACAGCAAGGGGCTTAGAGAGGTGAATCCCCAGGTTCAGGTGGAGCTTTGACGGAGCCCAGCGAAGAGGGTTAGTTCCCAGGAGGAGCAGCTTCCTGGAAGAGGGAGTATCTGAGCCCCCTGACTGTGTGTTCTGGGGGAAGGGCAGTGCCTGGCACAGAGCCTAAAAGCACCTAGTGGGGGCTCAGGGAGTCTGGTAAGTCAGTTCTTTTAGGGCCAACTGAATAGTGTGGGGGGTAGTGAGGGCATTCTGGTGTAGGGACCCCACCCCATGGGCAGCCACCAGAGGTAACATATTGCATCACTCACCCACTGAGTCCTAACCTCCCCAGGGTAAGGACTATTATCCTAGTCTTCCAGAAGGGGAAACTGAGGCACAGGGAGACGTCATTTGTCCAAAGCCATCCAGTGAGAGACTGGTGTATCAGGGATTTGAACCATCTGGCTCTGTAGTCATGACTACCCACGCACAGCCCCTTGCCATGACAGAGCATGCAGGGCAGGGGTGAGGTATGCGAGAGAAGAATGGACACAGGCTGGAGGAGCTGGGGTTAGGGAGGGGCCTTGAAGGCCAGCCTGAGGTCTTAGCATATCATCCACAGACAAGGCACAATGGTTATAGGACTCTGGAGCTGGCTCACCTGGGTTCAAACCCCAGCTCTTCTACTTGCCAGCTGTGCACCCTTGGGCAGATCAACTAACCTCTCTGTGCTTCAGTTCCACATATGAAGACAGGGGTTCAGATCAATCAGGCTGAAGTTTGGCACACAATAAATTTTATGTGTTTATTAAAGTGGAAAAAAATCCCTGAAATCTCATGGATTGAGGCAGTTCTCATCAGGTTTGGGGACAATCTAGTTGCTAGGCCTAAGGCACATTTTGTCCCAGGACAGGAGGCACAGCCTGGCACACCTCAGCCCTGCCAGGTGGGTGCCAGGCCTGGGGAAGGGTGGCAGCGGCATCTCGAGCCTCGCCAGGGCACGTGCCAGCATATGCGTGTGCGCGGCTGTGTGTGTTGCTGCAGCAGCTTCTATGCAAACATGTTAATTTGTTTTCATTTTGTGTTTTTTTTCCCTCGCAAGATAATTGGGTGAGTTTGAAGTCTTGGCGAGGCTGCTGATTATAGCTATTTGGGTGGTGCCCTCGTGGGGCTTGGGCCCTGCCTCCTGCCTCTGGCGGTGTCTTGAGGGGTGTGTGGAGCTGCCACTGGGTTCTAGGGACTCTTGCTGGCCAGGACTGAGGATGAAGGTGGCATGACATCTGGGACCCCCATCATGCCCTCCACCCAGACAATAAATACCCTATCACTGAAGAGTACAAATCCCACCCACAAGCATCTTTCCTTTGCCCTGCTTGATGCAGTTAAAAAAAAAAAAAAAAGTGACAGGTTGCCAATATTAAAAAGAAAAAAATCTAAGATTCTACTTACAATTCTCATTATCTGGTATCTCTTGAAAACAAACTAAAACTGGCAGCTTTAGAACCACTGAGCCCACATTCCCACGAAGCTAAGTGGCGGCTGCTTTGTTCACTGTGCCACCTGGTTGGCCCCATGGGCACCTGAGTTTTCTGCTCTGGAGAAGGGCACGGGCTTTGGGGTCTGATAGTCCGAGGCTCAGACCGAGGCTCCACCCTCAGAAGCTATGTGGCGTCAACCAGTATCTGCCTTTCTGAGCCTCTTGTCCCATCTGTAAACCCTCTGCCTTGTCTTGGGAGGATTAAAATGAGATAGCCCAGTTTTTGAGAGCATAGTAGGGGCTCAGAAATATTTGTTCCCATCTGTAGGAGGAAGAGCCAAGATGGGAGTTTCCTGCTCATCGGGTGTCCTGCACTTGATCCTATCCCTGGACATGCAGCCTTGTCACTGCTCTATTTGTATCTGTTTCTCCTGCTAGCTGGGGACGAGGTCCCTGACAGCCAGGGTTGCGTCTTTGTTTCAGACTTTAATGAAGGCCTACTATGCACCACACTGAAGAGCTGTGAGAGAGGTGGAAAGGCTTAGGGGGCTCTGGTAGTGGTGAGCAGGGTACGAGACCCAGAGTGAGGACTGTAAGCCTCAACTAGACAGTGGGTATTTAGAGAAGAGGCAAGTCTGAGTTATGAAGGCACGTGTGTGTATATATGCTCAAGTGCACTGGGGAAGGGGACGTTGGAGGTGCTCCTGGTGCGAGCTCCGACCTAAGCAAAAGCCCAAAGAAAGGAATGACCTGGTGGGTGTGAGCTAGTCCCAAGTGACTAGAATATGCTGTGAGAAGCTAAGTGGCCTTTGGGGGCTTCCTGTGGGTGGTTCTGGGCCTCCTACAGAGCTGGTCTCAGAGAGGACTTGGTCAGTGTCTGCAGTAGACAGCTGCCAAGTGGGCTAGGTGAAGTTCAGGAAGAGATTAAGGGCAGCGCCTTCCAGGAAGCTACCTTTCCTGTGTTCCTGGCTCCTTGGGACCCTGGGATCCTTGACCAGTCGCTTCAGTTACCTAAGCCTCAATCTGCTGAACTGTAAAATGGGGCTGCAGTAAGACAATCCCTGCCATGTGCTTATGCTCCTTAGAGTTACCCCGCCACCAGCTCACTGCCTCAGCTTGTCCTCTCATCTCTCCCAGGAAATAGTAGGGATTCTGTAAACCCCAGACCACGTTTGTGCATCCTAATCACGTGTAGACACCGAGCTCAGTGCTTTACCTGCATTCTGGCACAACATCCCCAGTGCCGGATTCTATTTCATTCCCAGTTTTAAGCCAAGAAGATGAGGTTCAGAGAAGGTTTAATGGGTAGGGCAGCCCTTAACAGGGTCCTGTGCTTGGCCCCCACTAAAGCTGCAGCTGCTAGCCTAGAGCCTAGCCAGGATGGAGGGATGGAATGGATGCCTGGTGCCCACCCAGGGAGTGAAGACAGCCAGTAGTCCTCTTGAGGCTACCTAGACAACTGAGGCAGGCACCTCAAATTGCAGCCCTGGGTCCCAGGACCCCAGACCAGCAGGGCACAGATCATGGCTTCATGGCCAGCTGTGGCAGTATGGCAAGTCACCTGTCCTCTCTGAACCTCAGTGTCTTCATCTGTCATATAGGACTACTGCCCTTTATTTGTTGGGTTGGTGGAATGCCTGGACCAGTGGTAGCACATAGTAGGCCCACAACAAACCCAGTAAATGGCTGCCAGTGACTCCATAGCATCCAGAAGCCCCCAGGAAACAAGAGGGAGGCAAATAATGGTGGAAGGACGTGGCAAGGGAGAAGATGACAGGCTCCTGGCCAGTCCCCTTGGGGTGGCAGCAGACCTTTGTAGAGGACTTGGACCTGCCTCATCACACAGGGTGGCAGCTGGCAGCACCCCCTCCTCCACTGAGTGTCATACAAAGGGGCCTCTATTCCTGGCTCTGAGCATTTATCCCTGGCCGGCTGGGTTGCACCGCCCTCTCCCCACCCTGCTGGCTACCCCGCCTGGCCGGAGCCTGCCCAAGGCTACACAAAGCCTGGTGTGTCCCTGCAGAGCCAGCCTGGCCTCAGAAGACCCCATCCACGGAGAACCAGAGAGTTCAAAAGGGACCTGGGGAGGGTGCATAGTGTGTGGCAAGGCCATGTCCAGGCCACGATGGGGAGGGGATTAGGAAAGCATGAAAAAGACTGGCATGGATGAACCTGCACGTGAATCTGGCTCCAGTGTACCCCCCTCCTAGCTGTGTCACCTCAGGTCAATTTGGACCTTGGTTTTCTCATCTGTACAATGGAGACCATGATAATAAGATACCCAACTTTCTGGGATGTTGAGGGTTCAGTTAGGCTATGTAAGGCCTGGCACCCAGTCAGCACCCAGGACCTCAGAGCCAGATCAGAGGTACCTGGGGGAGGGGGTGGCAGGCAGAAGTGTCCTGAGGACTGGCCAGTCATGTTCTAAGCGTATCCCTCCTCAGCCCTATCCTGAAAACCTGGGGGGCCCAGCCCCCTGGGTAGAAAGTGGGGGACAACTCTCTTGTAGACCATTCCACCCTCTACTCTCCACCCAGCAAGGTGCATGTGTATTGGTGCTGACCCTCAGGCCAGGGCCTGACCGCTTACTGCCCCTGGCCCATCTGCTGGCAGCAGATTTTATTGAATGACAGCAGCTACTGTTCATGAAACACCTACTGTGTCCTGGGACTTTTAGCTCCATCATCTCCTTTCAACCCTATGGCTACCCTGAGGCACAACAGGATGGCACAATGGTTATGGGCTCCGGAGACCAGCAACCCAGGTCCAAAGCCCAGCTCTACCACTTCTAGCTGTGGTACTCCAGGCCAGTCCCTCTCTGTTAATCCTCAAAGGGTCTATGCAACAACCAAATGAGAAAAGGCCTGCGTGATGCCCTTAGCCCAGAGCCCAGCCCCAGTATGCTTGAAATCCTGACCACTGGACTATTACTTCCAACTAACATATGAGGAAACTGAGGCCCAGCTAGCAAGTGGCATAGTGCCTGGTATGCAGGAGGAGGGCAGTTAACCCAAAGGCTAATTCTAGGAGATGGACTAGGGATGTGAAGCTAAGTCTGGGGGACTCGGAGCTCCTCTTTTCTCCTTTAGGGTTTTGCAAACATATTTTAGCAATATGTTCTTATTTCACAGATATCCTCAGCTCCATGAGCCATGTGGCCTGGAGCAAGTAGGGCAAGAGACCAAGGCCTGGAGGCTGACCCATCTCTCTGGCTGACCCCCAGGAGAACCTCACCCCGCCACACAAAGTCCCCCTTTCTCCCTCTCACCCACTCGGGGCAGCCAAGTGAACAGCGGAATACCAAGTAATTAAGCCTGCGTGCACCATCCGGGCGCCTGGGAACACTGTGGAGTTTCCCTTTTATGTTTATAGCAATTGTATGAAAATGTGCAACATGAAGCGGCACCAGCTGACAAATGAGACGAAACAGACAGGATTCCGGGCCGGCTTTTTCTCGGGCCTGATTGGCATTAATTGTGAGCGTTTACAAAGCACAGCTCAGCGCCTGACATTTGCTTCAAGCGAACGTTTCCTTCTAATAGTTTTAATGATTACAATGGGAGCTGGTGATCACCGCCAGGCGGGTAACGGGCTGCCTGGCCTGAGCTCCTGCCAGGGGCCTGGCCAGCCTATGTTTGCCTGGGTCCTGGGGATCCCACTTTCCCCTGCTACCTGTTGTGGGAAGGCTGCACCAAGTACTAGGCCTCAGGGCCTTGGGCATGGAGTCATCCCGCATGGGGCCTGGCTGCTAGCACACACTGAGACCCCAGTTTATAAAGTTGATGGGGAAACCCACAGGCACAATGATCCTGGGCACCGACCTGGGGGAGAGGGAGGGAGGGGAAGGAGGGAAGAGCAGTGGGACTGGCCTGGCCTGGCTCTGAGGCTAGAGGCCCTCTGTTTCTTCATCTTACAGTGAGGGTAGGAAGGACCCCACAAATGCTGGCTGCTATTTCCTTGCTGTGTGACCTTGGCCAAATTCCTTCCCCACTCTGAGCCTAACCTTCCTCACCTATGTGAGGGGCAGGAACTTGGTCAGCTGGAACCACAGGGATCAGTGTTCCAGTCCCGGCTCTGGCCTCTTTCCAGCTGCGTGACCTTGGGAGAATCTCTTGATCTAAGTTAGTTTTCCTCATCAGTAGAATGGAGTTCAGAATCACTACAGGTTGCACAGTGATTTCTAAACTCCAACAGAAAAGGTGTAAAAACCCTGAATTGCTGGCAAGCCAAGAGGCTGTGTCTTATTCCCTCCCTGGAAAGTCCTCCTAATACCTCACTCATCCATCCATTCATTCATTCACTCATTCATTCACTCATTCATTCATTCAATAAACATCAAGTATCCTTATTAGGAAGCTGGGAAGATATCAGCGAACAAAGCAAGATTCTCCTTTGGGGAACCAGACATGACATTAATATAGCACTTCATATGCAGTACCCCATCAACTTATGACAGTCTGAAGTCACTGGGATGAGGTGGCATGACATTTGAACACTGGCAGGCTGCCTCAGAGGTGGGTCCTTTCAGGACCCCGATAAGCAGCCCACTCAGGCCCCAGGGGGAAGCCCTTTCTGAGGAACTGGAGTAGGCTAACCCTTGGGTGAAATTCATCTTCAAGCCAGGCACCACGGCAAGAAGGTGGACCCTGGGAAAAAGAGTCTGTGAGCCTGGGTAGCCTCATGGGGAAACTGCCCAATCTATCTGAAGCAGGTAGGGAAATCAAGGCAGTCACTGAGAATATCTCGAACCCTCATGGGGTCCTTTTCCTAGGCTAGAAATAGAAGAAGTGCCTCAACTATATGGGCCACACAGCACACTCATTCCCACATTTGCATCAACACTGTGCAATGCCCACTCCATGCCAAGTCCTGCTTTATAGGCCATGCAAACAGCACCAGCAACGTGCCTGGGAAAGGACAACGGGTTCAACAGCTGCATGGCACATGCAAAGACCAGAGCCGAGAGAGAACCTAGTGGGTACAGGAACTTCTGGCAGTTTACTGAGGCAGTAGCTTCCTCAGCAGTCAGGCCTCATGGGCCCTCTTACCCCTGCCCCACCTGAGCCCTTGACTTTGTCAGGCCCACCCTGCAGGAAGCCCCCAGGGCAGTTTCCAGCTCTATGCTTGGCTCCAGCCAGAAAAACCCTGGCAACTGTTTCTTTTGGAGTCAGTTTGGGAGGGTGGGGCAGGAAGATTTTTTTTTTTTTTAATGGGGATTTTTTTCTTCTTTTGCATATGGTGGCACAGATGGGCCCATGATCCATAAAAACTGTTTGCAATTAAACTCCCACTTTGCATGGCTGGATTTGTCAGTTGTCTGAACCACGAACGTGGGGCTCCACACTGACAGGGAGATGGGACTCAGGGTAGGGTGGGGCCAGATGCTGCAGGATGGGCAGAGGCCCAGGAACCTGCTCTGGGCTTGCGGCCCGAGCTTATGGGGTATCAAGACAGCCTTGCCAGCTCCCCTCTCTGGGCATTCCCCAGCCCTCGCCCAGAGTCAGAGGGTGGCCAGGCAGTTGGGGTAGGGCTTGGCAGGGCTTCCCTGCCCAGCAGAGACTTGGCCAGTGCTGGGTACCCTGGCGGCGGGCAGAGGGTAATGAGGGTGGATAGAGTGGAGCTAATCACCACTCAGACCCTGCCAGAGACTGGGTTTGGGACCCAGAACAGGCAGAAGGGTGGTCAGGCAGTGTGAGCCATAATGGGGGTCCAGCAGGCAGAGTACAATGGCAGATTCAAAGCTGAGGAGTCAGAACCTCTGGTCCATTTGGCAGAAAGGATCTAGGATGGTGCCAGGAGCAGCTGCCAAAGGCCAGAACTGGCTCCTTCCTCATCCCCGGGAGAATTAGGCCTGCCTCCTTGACACAGGTAGGGAAATCAAGGCAGCCATTGAGAACATCACAAGGGCCTGTGCTTCCCCTTCCCATACCAATTGGCTCTCTGCATTTGAGAGCCTTTTCAGAGGGCTTCCAGAATGGGGCTAAGGGGCCTGTACCCCTTGCACTACTCCTGGGCTTAAAATGCCAGCCTGCCACCGTGGGACGTTTGCTTGTTTGGGTTTAAAAATGCATCATTTGGCTTGGGGAAATCCTGAGATCGCTAATAATTGTTCCCTGATGAAAAGAAATAAGGCCTTGATACCCGCTTCCCCCGCCCCTCCAAGCTGGGAAAGAGAAGTCATAAAAATAGCTTGTTATCTCACCTATTGAGGCTCCGACTGGATGTTACTGCTAATTGGGTATAACATCCTTGTCTTGTTCTCTCAGAAGCTAAATCAAGAAAGCGCTACTGCTGCGAACTAATTATATCTCCGGCCTGCAGCCTGCAGCTTGTCTCTCCCTTTATTGAGTTAAAAAATGGTCACGAACCTTCATCTTTTATCCCCCCAAGCTCTGGATCTAGGCTGCCCGCCAGGCGTGAAAACAAGGCAGGGACAGCCCTTTAGGAAGGTCTAGTAGAGGTCTTGGGGAGAGGCAACAGGGTTGAGAGTTCTTGGAGGGAAGCCCCTGCCCCAGGTACCTATCTGGCTCCTTCCCCTTGCCTCACCCCAGACCTGGTATTCAATTTTTCCTAGAAAGACAGACTTTGGCCTCTCCTCCTTGCACCTGAGCATTTCAGTCCAGTGAGCATGCATTAATTCATTCAAAAAACATTTATTGGATACCTTTCTACTGTATAGCAGGCACTGTTCTAGGCTAAAGCTTCTACAAGACCAAGGGTCACCCCAAGCACCAGCTGACTTCACCCTGAGTTCATGGGAATGTTGAATAAATACACGTAGACAGGACTGGATTGCTCCTCTGCTCAAAGAGCTGCCACAGCTCCCTACTCCAGGGAGGCAAAGCCCAAATGCCAAGACCAGCCCTGGCTTCCTCCATGGTCTCTTTCCACATTCCAGCCACATCCGTCCACGAACTAGTCCCTCAATCTAAACATTCTTGCCTGCCTGCCTGCCTGCCTGCCTCTGAGCTGCTTCTCATGTTGTTCCCTCCACCTAGAAGGGCCCCCTTCCCTTTCCTAGAAGGCCCATCTCTGCCTGTTGGAAGTCAACCAGCCCTTAAAGACACTTCCTACAGAAAGGCTTTCCTGTCTGTCACTCTCAGCCCTGCTCAAGGACTTTGAGACCTAGGTGTGAATGCCAGCTCAGCTATTCAGCAAGTGCTTAACCACTGAGCTTTGGTTTCCTCCTCTCTGAAATGGGCTAAGAATTCTTCCTAGAGGTGCTAAGAGGCATACTGCAGGTGTCCTGCAGAATGATGAATGAGAGGATGCCCCTGAAGGACCTAGCTCTCAGGAAGAGCTCAATAAATGCTGTTATTATTATCCAGACTGAAAGCATCTGGAATCTGCCCAGAGCACTTGCAATGAGCATGTGCTGGACTGCACAGACTGGGACACAGATCTCTCTGGGAGACAGAGGAAGGTAACAGACTCTCACACTTCTATAGCTCTTGTGGCTAAAAACCCATATCTTCAGAAAAGATCCCCCAGAATCCCTCGCTCTGATAGCCTGGTCCTCTGAAGCACACAGAGAAGCATCAGCGGGACCCTTGAGCTCATCCAGTCCAGGCAGGCAAGAGGGCTTCAGCTATTATATTGTAGAGCCTTGGAAATAACCCCACTGATTGATTGGTGCTGCCTGCCCACAGCCCTGGAAAGAACCCAAGGTCAGGAGAAGAACTCAGCAGGGGAAGAGGGCAGCAATTGATTGGCAATGTCTGCCAAGGGCACAGCTGTGTAAGGAAAGCCAGACCTGCCACAGCTTCACCATCCTTGACATTTTACAAAGGACACAGCTGAGGCCTGGCTGGGGTGGGGGTAGAGGGGTGACCAGCTCTAGGTCTTGTAGCTCATAAAAGGAATAGCTGGCTCAGAACTGGGTCCCTCAGCCCTTTTGCAAGGATCCTCCTGTAACAGTCCCACCCAACTCACTGACCTCACAGGCAGAGAAAGGCAAAAGCTTGTGTGGATAATGAAGGGGGTTCTGTTGACCTGCCATGTGGCCTGGGGCTGTCACTTCACCTCGCTTAGCCTCAGTTTTTTCATTTACACAACAGGGATGAAAACACCCTTCTCAGAACCATACGAAAATTAAATGAGAACAAAATGCGTAAACCAGAAGCCCAGTCTAGCACATAGCAGATGCCAACAATGTCCTATGATTCCCACAATAGGCGAAGGTGTTTAGACAGAAGCCCCCAAAGCCAGCAATCAGAAGTGCCTCCACTTCCAGGGAGCTCTCCCCGGCTACCCCAGTCGGAAGTATAAATTTCCACCTCTAATTTCCTAGCATACTCTGAGAGAATGGGGGCCCCAAATGGCCATATCTGGCTTGTTTCCTGCTGTCCCCCTGCTCCTGGCACAATGCCTGCAGACTGTGAATTCCTGTATTGTGGTGACCAGCCACTGTACTGTGATGGTGTGCTGAAGGCCTCACCACCTTTCAAGGCAACTGGGCTTGATCATCTGTGTCCCCAGCACCTGGCAGGGAGCCTGGCACAGAGAAGTGAATCTCTCTGAATGAGTGGATGAATAAAGAACAAAAATAGCAGTTCCTGTTTACTGCTCTCTTGCTATCAGTTACTGCCAAGCCTCACAGCTGCCCTCCAAAGTGGACCCCAGGCTCATCTGACAGATGAGGAGACTGAGGTCATGCAGATGCTGAGGGGCAGGGCCAAGTTCCATATTCAGGCCTGGAGACTGCAGGCCAGAAGGCCCTGCCACCTCTGCCTCCCTCAATGCCAAGCTCTGACTTGGGCCCTGTAGGGAAGCTGCCCCTGCCCTGGCATCAAATCCTAGAGCAGACAGCTGGCTGCTGGACTGCCCTCCTCCTCGCCTTTCTCTCCCTCCTCCAAGGGAGGTTCCCCCCCCCATAGACTCTGGGTCGTTAAGTTCTACGTCATTAAGTCCCCATCCCCGCATGCCTGTTCACAGCCTGTCTTGGCCTTACCCCCTGACCTCTCAGCCCTTTGTTCCCTGTGCCCTCTGCACAATGGCAGCGGCTCCCAGGGCCCCACACAGCTGCTGTGTCCAGGATGCTGGTTTGCTGTGGGGCCGGGACCCTGAGCCTGGCCCATCTAGCTCTGAAAGGCTCAGTCAAGCTGACTAGAGCACTCAGCACACTCAAGCTTATCCCACCCATAAGCCTGCAAGAAAATTTGAGCACACACTGCCAGTGAGAGTAAAGGAGACAAGGTCCCACCCTATTCACACTCAAGGCCCTATACACCCTCCTAGTTTGTCTCCCTTTTATCTCCACCATCTTATAAGCTTCCCCTGCCCTTCCTGGTCATTCCTCTTGGTCCTCAAACTTCCTCTGCTAGTGACATCTCCATTCACTTCATACTGGGCGGTTCCACCCAGTCTTCAGAGCCCAGAACAAACACCCCCACCCACTGTCCCACCGCCCCCCATCAGGAAGCCCTTCGTGGCCAGCTGCAGTTTCTCCCTCCTTGATGTCTCTCCTCCGGACCTGATCTGGCTCTGTCCAGAACCGAATTAGTTGCAGACTCATCTAATTCCTAATGGAGGCTGTGGGCCATCTGATTCCTTAGGGCTTTGCCACCCGGAGAGGGGCCAGCAGGGTGCCCTGGCGCAGGCTGATGTCAGGTGTTTACCAAGTGGAATCACAAGGGGGTTGAGGAGGTGGGAGCCGGAACCCCACTTTTGGCTACTGACAGACTTCATACTTCTGCCACTCCCTGGCTGTGTGACCTTGGGCAGTGACATAACCTCTCTGTGCCTATTTTCTCCATGGCAAAATGGGGTAGTCACAGTACCTGCATTTCTTAGGCCTATAACATAAGCCCTGGGAGGTACCAGCGAGGTGACCTCTACCCAGGATTGATTACCATTATTTGTCTGCACCCCACTCAGTGGTCAGCACAGGAATTTGGGGGTCAGAGAGACTAAGGTTCCAACTGGAGTCTGGCTTATTGAGTGTGTGATTCTGGGCAGGTGGCTCATTCCTCAGTGCCTCTACTTTCCCATCTCTGAAATGGTACTAATACTGCCCACAGGAATGCAATATCTACGTCTCCACACCCTCTTTTGTTCGAGGCACGCAGTAGGCACTCAGAAATTCCTCAACTAACGGATCAGTGGTCCAGGTGGAAGGAATCCATTCCCCTTCCAGACTCCTCCCTATCTCCAGCCTCCAGAATCCCCCTCCCCACCCCCAACCCATGCAAACTAAAATAGTCATTAGGCAGATTTCAAAAGATGTCAGTAGCTTATAATTATAGTCGACATCCTTCTGAGATAAAAGTGATTACCTTGGATGCAAATCACTTAGCAACCAATCAGGGCGGTGGGCGGCGCCCACGGAGGTGACCGGCCCGCGCGCAGCCCTCCTCCCGCAGCCCGCCCCGCACAGGCAGAGAAAGCGCACAATAGCTCTTGACACGCAAATGGGTTAACACAATAAAGGCGGCTCCGGCCGCTGCGAGGGGAGAACAGCAATTCCCGGCCCGCGGGAGGTAATAAAGCGGACCTTTTGTGCGTGCCTCCTCGTTCTCACCCCCACTCCGAGCCCAGAGGAATCGCTGCCTGATTGAATTACGGTTCATGAATATGAGTGGCTCCGCTAGCTTCCTCCGGTTTGTGAGGGATTGGAAGGCAGAAGGGGCAGGAGAAAGGTTGGGGAGGGACCCTAACCTCTGGCCCCCTGGCCAAGCCCTGGTGTCCCATCAGGAGCTCAGATTGGAGCCACATATGTTCACCATGTGGGGTGCCCTGGGTAGGTGGGTGGGAGACCCAGCAGAAGCATTTGGAAGGGTAGGGGTCCAAGACCTGCCCTGAGGTCTTTCATATTTGGCTCTAAGAGGGACTGGGAGAGCCATTCAAGGCCTTGTTCCGAGGATGAGGCCACAAGAATGTGCATTTATCGAGTGCTTACTGTATGTCATCACCTGTTCTAAGCCCTCACTGAATCCTTACCACATCCTAGGTAGTGGGTGCTATTATCAGTTCCTTCTCAGATGAGGAAACTGAGGCTCAGAAAGGCAAAGCTACTCACCCAAAGTCACACAGCCAACAAACGGGCGGACCCACTCCATCACTGAGGATTAACTAACCCAGCCCAGCCCCCTTCCAGAGCAAATGTGAAGCTCAGAGGGAATAGGGGATGGGTGAGCTTACCTGGAATTAGACAAGTGATAAGGATTACTGAGGGTGGGGGATGGAGAGCTAACCTTGAGAAGGGACTGCCCAGAGAGCTGAGAAGGCCCCCCCACGCTGACCCACAGGGACGTCCGGGGTGACCATCTTTGTCAAGAGAGCCCTAACTGGATCCTCTCCCCTGCTTTAACCTCCCCCACTCACCTAAGCCTCCAGGACACAGCCATCCCAGGGCCACCTCTTCCCCTCATTGGGCACACCCTAGCACTCCCAAGCATGCTACCTGGCCACTCCCACTGCCCAGAATACTCTTTCCACTCTTCTGCCTGGTGGATCCCTATTTGTCCTAAGAGGAACATGGTACTATTCCTATAGGGCCTTTCTTGATCTACTAAAGTTGTCCTTGCCCCATCTACATTCTTGCCTTCCCCACCAGCTGGGTGTCTACCAAGGGGATCCCTGAGATGGCTGGGCCTGGCCTCCCGACCCACCCCAAGTAAGCCCATAGGGGCAGATGACAAGTAGCCTAGGGCTGGCTCTCAATCTTTCCTGGCAGGCAGGTTTCAAGCCATACCTTCCTTCCCTCAGTGCTGGAGAAAGAGAGATGGGGGGATAAGGGGAGCAGGCTGCTCACAAGGCCATGACAGAAGTAACTACTCTGCTCGACCTGTTCTATAGGTAATAGGGAAGCAGGATTCCAAACTGGGTTTCAGTGTGGTAAGGCATCCAGGTGAGGCCAGACTTCCTCCATAGCCAGAGTCTGGCCCTTGCAGGAATCCTGCCCAACAAGTGGGGGTGCCTCCCTTCCACCCATGTAAGGGGGTGGGAAAACCTGGGCACTCTGGAGCCAGTACAACTTATAGCTGAACCTCTGTGGTTGCCAGGTTGAGCACCTGCAGCCCATCATTTCCTCTGCCTGAGCCTCAGTTACCTAATCTATATAATGGGCCCCAGCACATGAGCGACTGCAAGTTGAGATCCTATAAAATGCCTGGCATGTAGGAAGATGCTGGGTAAGCTGGCACTCCATCCTGTGCGTCTCCTGGTGCTATTGCCAAGCCCAGGGAAGGAAACAGAAGGAATCGCCCAATTCTGACAGCCTTGGCTATAGAAGTGTAAATACTCCACGAAGGACCTCCAACTGCCTGTGTTTGTGGATCTCTGGCGCGCACTTGAGTTTGTTTCTAAACTGGGAAGCTTCGAGAGGCAGCGCAAACAGCCCTTCTGCCCACCTCTCCCACTTCTCCCCCCATCTGCTACTGCTCCTCTATCCTTGGAAGCCTGAGTGTTTAACGACACCATTTCAGCTGGAAATATCATCTCCCTGCCAAGCCCCCAAAAGCAGCTCCACGGATATTTATTGACCTGTTAATCTAGCTAGAGAGCCTAGTAGGAGAACAGAAAAAAATGCTCGCTGCATAGAAATGGGACCTGGCTTCTCATCATGACCTGACATACACTCCCCTTTGCTCTCACCCCACCCCACGCCGCTGAAGCAATGACACAGTTCTCTAACCTTTTCCTAGAAATGTGATCACAGTAGTTTCACCCACATTGACAATGGCTGGAAGGAACTTAGAAGAGGAATCAAAGAGCCAGGAGCAGGATGCTGCCTGAGGGCTCCGTGGGCCTTCACAAGAAACAGGGCTAGTGCTGGGGTGTGGTGGAGAGGAGAGGGCTAGTGCCTGATCTCCATCAAAGCTGGCCCCTTGGCAGAGACACGCTTTATTCAGACCTTGGCACTGATGGGCCTGACTTGCTCTCCATTCACTTAATGAGTGCCACATGGAGCTTGTCAAATCATCTAAAACACCAAAAGGAGGGGGGCAATCAGGAGTTCAGGACTGGCCAAGGCTTCTTTCTCATCTTGGCATTAAAGAGCAGAGGACCCCCTGAACTTGAGGGGCAGCAGGCAGCAGCTCCACTGCACCTTTCCTGGCTGGGGGTGGGGCCGCCACATTTTCCTAAGCAAAAGTAGCCTGTTTTAAGGCAGGGAACCCACAGTTCTCTGGGGACCCTAGGAACTTAGGCCTGCTGGGTGTGTGATGGGGTTCAGGAAGGTAGTCTTTGTATCTCTTTTGAAAGCAGGAAGTTGTTCTGTTTGGGAATCCCAAGGCCCCAGGCACTGCAGGCTATATGTCCAAAGCTGAACACCTGTCCTTTGGGGGAGGAGTATCAGAAGGGACAGCTGGAGCTGTTTTCCTCCCCCACTTCATCAGGGCGCTGGGGATTTAGGTCAGAGGACTGTAGTTGGGGTGGAGGGAGTCTGCCTTCATCTCTCCACTACCCAAAGGCATCCAGCCCTGCCCCCTCCAGCCTTGGGTCAAGGCAAGTTCCATTGCCACGGCAACCCCAGTGGCATCGGAGGCCTGGTAGTGACATCACCTCGAGCCCCCACTGGGCACCCGCTCTCTCTGTGTTTTTTTTTTGGCAGAACACAGTCTGTAAGGGGACCCTGATGTGGTTTAGCCTCAGAGAGCACAATCCTCAAAAGCAGCCAGCCACATGCATCCATGGGACTCCATATACCACTCAGAGCTGATGTCCCTTAAAGATCTCAAAGGCTACTTGAGAGAACCCCAAGCTGTCCCATCCTGGATGTTCCACTCCTCAAACACTCCAAGACACGGGAGTTTCCGAGGAATTTTTGGAAGATCGAGCCGCTACCCCGCTTTAGGGGTGGGTGGCCTCTGACATTTGCGCACCCCGGGGGCCAGGAGAGTCCCCACAACGGCCCGCAACCTTCACTCTGGCCGGCTGGCGAGTCTAGACAAGTTGTGTATGGGAAGGAAGGGGGCAGTCAAGAAGCACTGCTGCTTCAGTGTCCCCAAAAGCCAAGGGTCCCTTCATTTCCAATCCAGCTGCCCCTACACCAAGGGGTGCACCAGCTCCAACCCGGAACCCCGCCCCGCGGACTCACCAGATCAGCCAGGCCGTCGGAGGGCACCAGGTCTCAGCGGTGACGACTTTCCGCTCGCAGGGTTGCAGCCATGCAGAGGTGGCAGGGACTGCCTGAGGAAGCCCCTCTTGGGGGCCGAAACCTCTCTCCGGGTAGGAAGAGACGCTGTCGGTTAGGGCGACCCAGGCGTCGGCCCGCGCCGTCCGAAGTCGGGAGTGAAGGGTCTTTCGGCTCAACGGGGGTCGCGCCCGCCCAGGACCCGGGCTGCGCGGCCGCTCAGGCGGCGCATCCTCGCCCAGGCCTGTGCTCACCGCGTCCGGCGGGCGGCGCTGCGTCTCCCCTCGGGGTCTCGCTCAAGGCTGCAGCTCGGCCGTGCGCTACTCCCCGGGGCGCCCTCTTCGCCCACACTGGGATCCTGGCGGCCGCGGCCCCTCTCGCCGGCTGCAGCCTGTCTTTGTTGCTTCCTCTCGCTTGACCGCCCGCTGGCAGCTTGCAGCCCCCGGGTTTGCCCGAGGGTGTTGGGGGGTCGTCTCCTTTGGGGTTGCACGCACCTGCAGCGGCCCGGGCGCCTCGCAGGGTATGCACCGGCCCCTGCAGGTTGCAAAGAGCCGCGGCAAGAATGCACCGGCCCCTCCTCCTCCTGCTCCGAGCCCCGGGAGTGGGGGGAGGGGAAGCAGGAGAGCAGTGGCAGCCAAGGCGGCGGCAGCGGGCTGCGGAGGCTCAGATGCAGCCCCGGGGGCCTCGGCGCCGAGAAATAACTGGTCCAGGTGGAGCAAGGAGGACGCGAGGACAGCCTGGAGGACAGTGTACCGGGCGTGCGAGCTCGCGAGGTGTAGTAGGGACGGCGCGAGCCGAGCTCTCACGCGCTCATGGCCCCTTGCGGCGAGCAGGGGATCCCGGAGCCTCAGCCTCGCGCCGCCTGGTGCGCGCCGGCACCTCGCCTAGCCTCCGGCCCGGGCGCCGGGACCCGCAGGTGGCGGGCCGGCTCTTTGCTTTCCCCGGCTAGCTAGCGCAGCCTCTTCTCATAGCGCTGGCCCGGCTGTCTTGCCCGCTGCTCCGCTCCGGCCCGACTGACAGGCACGAGCGCCGGCAGCCGCCGCGGCGTCTTGCTCCCCACCCGCCCTGCGGTCCAACCCAATCAGCGACGGCCAAGAGGCGGTTACCAGGGTGACGCGGCGCCGCGTCCTGCTGGGGGCGTGGCCAGATGCCGCCACGCGCGCTTTTCGCGGCAAAATTCAAACGCCGGCAGGGCGGCTTTCCAACCTCCTCCCCCAAGGTGGGGCGAGGAGGGGCCAGCCCCGGGAGGACTGCATCTCCCCGTATGCCGCGCGCCGGCGCCGGGCGGAGGGGCCCTGACTGGGGATGTAAGGCATGCTGGTATTTGTAGTCCCTATGTCGGGTACCAGGGGTGGGAAAACCAGTATCATTTATTGAGCACATATTTGGTAGCAAATTGTTAAAAATAATAAATAAAACAAACTAACACTATCTTCACACACACACACACACACACACACACATTTTACAGATGTGAAAACTGATATGGTAGATACTATTATTATATTCCCAACGAATAGAGGAAATGGAGGTTAAGAGATATGACATGACACTCTATCTTAGAGTACTTTGCCCCAAGGCATATTTCTGGCAGTGATAGATTTTTGGCATCACAGTTGAGATCTCTGGAGCACTAACTATATAACCAGGCACCATGCTGAGCTCTTGATGAGCTCCACCTCATGGAATCTTCAGGACAAACATGGAAGGCAGGCACAGGTATTCTCCCCCACTTAACAGATGGGGAAACTGAGGCACAGTATCCCTTAGGTCCAAATTTTGAATCTATTAAACTATACTGTACCTTGCCTTTTACTTTCTAAGCAGCTTCATGGGTCCTCATTTGGTCTACCTGAGAGCTCATGGATGGCCCATTTAGCAGTCCCATTTACAGCTGGAAAATTGAGTCATGGGAGGAACAATTCCCTCGGTTGCCATGTGTCTATCACACAGCAAGCTAGGGAGCCAGCTTTCCAGGAAAGTCCTCAGGATCCCTACAAAAATGCAAAGCAGCAGCCAGAACTCCCCCGACCCTTAGGCTATGTCCATGTGCACACCACGCACACACACTGGAGTCTCCTGTGGGTGGAGATCCAGCCCTGTCTTTGCTAACTGTTGGCCTTGAATGTTTAACTTCATGACTCTGTACCTCAGTTTCTTGTCTGTGTTTAATGATTCCTATCTTACAGGGTTATTGTGAGGGCAAAGTGAGTTATTGCATGGAAAGGACTCAGGACACAGTAAGTGCTCAATAAATACCATCTCTGGTTATCAAGAAGTGGAGGGCTTTGGAGACCCTGGTGAATTTACTTAGTGAGATGAGCTCACTATAGTCGGCCCTGGCCTACTTCCAGGAACCAAGCCACCTCAACCCAGAACCTGGGAGAGGCGCCCACAGGGGAGCTCCAGGGCCAATTCAAGTAGGCCACCTGCCACCTTATCTAGGGCAGGAGCTGGCCCTGTTTCAGGCTGCTGAACAGCCACCATGAGCACGGTTCCCGGTGCTTTGGTGCTCAGCTTTGGTTCTCCCCACAGCCCCACCTGACCCCTGGGGAGTTGGAGTGGAATGCGGATCTACCTGGAAACTTGATCCTGCTGCCAGCTACTTCAGCTGGGCAGCCAGCCTCTTGAACTGTCAGTGACGTCAGGGTGGGTTGCCTGGACAATGCACTGGGTGGACCCTGGGCATAGACAGGTGGGGAGCATGTGTGGCACACTCAAGCCAGTTGCAAAACAAGGGACCATGACAACCAAAACCCTGGGAAGAAAGAGAAGGCAGGAAGGGAGGAAGAAGGCAGCAGGCCACACCATAGCTTTTCTTAAGTTTGGGATTTTTTTTTTTTTCATTGTAGGCTACCACGACTTGACACCAACTATGGGCCGGGCAGTGCTCAGAGCTATTTATATCTATATTTCTATCTCCTTTAACCCTCAGAGCAATCCTGTGAGGTCTGTTCGATTATTACCCACAGCTTACAGCAGAGGAAGGCTGCATGATTTGCACAAGGTCATATACAATGACAGAACCAGGTCCCAAATACCAGTGCCCCTGACCTTGATTTATTGCACTCAGTGTCAGCCACTAATTGGGTGTGACCTTGAGGGCAAGTTTCTTCTCCTCTATTGACCTAGTTTTTTCTGCTGTAAAATGGAGGGTGGGGCTCATAACCCAACCTATCAGATTCAGGAGCTGGCACCCCCTCCTGGCCTCAGTGGTTTCCAAAGTTTCCCATGTGATTCCATTTTACAGTCAAGGTTTGAGAAGATCTCAAATGCCCTACCATCTCTGAAGTCTGCGAGTCCACAATGTGCTAATGCTGGGATTTCAGGCAGCAGCAAACTCAAAGGTAGTGATGTAGGTGCAGAGGTGACTTCTAGGTACCCCCCCCCACCAGATGCTCAGTCTCTGGACTTCACTTATGTCTCCCCCACAAGCACTCATTGTGCCCATCACCCCACACATGCCCACATCCCTGAGATCAGGACTTCATTTCCCCCTGCTCCCAGCCTCCCCTTGCTCTTGGTCGTGTCCAATAACTCTGCATTATGTGAATGGAGACAGTGTCAAGATGGATTTGCCACGGTCTATAAAACTACCAGGCAGGCCAGCTCCTGAACACTGACTCCAGCCAGGGGTCTAAGAGGCCCTGAAGAAACTTGGGGACAGAGAGTACCTCATTTCTCACTGCCCATGTATGCCCCCTACACACCAGCCTTGCTGAAATACCCGCACATTCTCCCATGTGTCTCCTGGGCTCCCAGATCATTGCCCAAGCTGTCCCCTCCACCTAGAATATCTTCTCTACAGGTAGTTGATTATTTCTCCTCTTTCAAATTTCAGCTAGGGTGCCACCTCTTCTAAGAAGACTTTCTTGACTGCCACCTTCCAGGCTGGAGTGCTTCCCCCTTCATAGATGTACCCAGTCTGTGTTGCAATGGCCCACTTATTTTTGTCAGTATTGCCCACCAACCTGAGGGCTCTGTGAAGACAGGGGCTGCATTCCAACCACTTTATCCCCAACACAGGCCTGGCATACAGTCGGCACCCAATAAAAGTTTGTTGAATTAATCTCTGAGTCAGTGAATGAATGTGGCCCAGGTTTTGTTTTGTTTTCTTGTAGGCAAAGCAGAAAGAGGAAGAGGAAGGGGAATCAGACTTACTGGGTTTGAATCCTGATTCTTTAGGTTACTAGCCATGTAACTCATTTGCTCTGTGCCTCAGTTTTTCCCATCTGTGAAGTAGGGTTAACTGCCACTGCAAGGGGCCTGGAACTCTTGCTTCTACCCTCCCACTTATGTAAGGTTAGTCATGCCCTCACTCACTGAGGCTTGATCATTCCCTTTTTAACTCTATTCGTTCATTCGTTCATTCATTCATTCATCAGTTCCTAAGGACTTGCCCTGTGCCAGCCACTGAGAATTTAGCAGTGACCCAGACATAGTCCCTGGCTTCAGGGAACTCAAGTTTCATGGAGGACAGAGAAGGCAACTAGCAGTAATCATCCAGAGTAATAGGTAAGGGGAAAGCCCAGAACAGGCCCCTGACACAGCTAGTGATGGTGGAAACCCTAATCAGCTGCCTATGAAATGTGGGCAGGAGGTAGCCAATGGTAGAGGTGAGGGAAGAATGCTCCTGGTAGAGGGAATTGCTGCTGCAAAGGCCTGATGTCCAAAGCAAGAGAGCTGTGAATGTCCCAAGAGTATATGTGGGTCAGAGGCTGAGATGAGGCTGGGGAGGGAAGCAGAGAGGCAGACACTGAACCTTTATCCTGGTTGGGGGAGCAGGCCCGCCCCAGCCTCTCTTCCCAGCCCCCAATTGCCTCACCTGCCCTCGTTGCCGTAATCTAGGCCAGAGCCTGGAGGGAGCCGAGCCCCCATTGGTGCATACCACGTAGATTTTTCAGAGATAATTTAATCAGAGCTATTAATAAGCAGAAAAGAAAGAGCTCTTTATGCTTCTCCTGGAGAAAAGGGAAAAGAAGAAGCACGTGTAACCTTGTTATTCACCCAGCCCTGCCCCCAGTACCTGGAGCCTCTCTCTGGAGCAGGCCTAGGGGGGTGGGGCAAGGAGGCCAGAGGACCAGAGGAAGGGGGCTGAGGAGGATCAGGTAGCCTCAGGGACTGACCCCTGCCAAGCTCCCCAACCACGCCTCACCCTCACACTCCTCTAGCTACTTTGGCCTCTTGGCTGCTTGAAGGTTCCAAACTATTTCCTACCTTGAGGCTTTTGCATAAGCTGTTCCCTCTGCCCAGAACACTCTTCCTTCTTCTCTCCGCACAGTTGGCCCATTATTGTACTTTAGGTCTCAGTTCAAATGTCACCTCCTCAGAGAAGTCCTCCCTGACTATGCCATCTGAGGTTATTCTCCCCAGAGCACCTTCCTTTTGCTTTTCCCTTTCCAGCACTTAATAATGTTGGCTACTCCCTGAGCACTTGCGAGTTGATTTCTTTTCTGCTCCCCACTGTCTAGACTGTAAGCTCTGGGAGGAGAGGGACTCTTTGTCATCATCTTCACTGCTGTGTTCCCAGCATCTTGCATAATCACTGACACAGAGTAGGTTTTATGTCACTATTTGTTGACAGAATCGGGAGAGTTAAAGGGGCCTGGGTTGTTGAGACAGGAGCTAGTAAGTAGTGGGAGACCCTTCTGCCTGGGAGATCTGTCAGAGAATCTGGGAACCGTAAAATGTCCTCCTTGTTTCACCACTGGAGATCAAGAGGCCCAGAGAAGGGAAAGCACTTACCCAAAGTCATGTAGTAAGTTTGGGCCAGAGGTGGGACTTGAACCTAGAGCCCTTTTGAGGGTACACAGTTCCATATGATTCTTATCTCAAACACTAGCTCTGTCTTGAGGGGGATTCTGAGGCCTCACTCAGGCTCAGAACTGAAAGAGTGCTATGCTGCCATCAATTAGTGGTGTCTGCTATGGGTCTAGGATTGGCTGTTGGGGAACTAGCAACACAGGGGCTATCCCTGTGAATGGAGTCAGTAAGAGTTAGAACGGAGTTAGAATGGGAGTCTACAGGCTTGGTTCCTTCAGTCAGTGTCAACACCTTGTCATGTGACCTCCTAAACAAATCAGCTAACTTCCCTGGGCATGTTTCCTCATCTGAAAGTTGGGACTGTCTACCCTAGGCTTGCCTATCTCAAGTACTGTAATAAGAAAATAATATAACATTTCCAAAAGCCTAATGGTTTCTACAAATATAATCAATGATTATTATTGTAAAATATAGCAAGAACAACGATAATAACATCTATCTAGTAAGTCTCCACTATGAACCAGGCAATACCCCAGATCTCATATGGAATCTGTAAACCTTGCAATCAGCTCATGAAGAGGAACCACTGGTGTGTGTTATATATGTGAAACCCGAGGCTGGGGTCAGTGGCCTTGCTCAAGGTGGTATACAGCTCCTAAGTGCATGGGACAGATTTTAACCCTGCTGTGGTCTCTTTGCAGTAGAGGGTTTCTGACTTAGCTAGCAGCCTTAAACAGTACATTGGAAGTGGGAGTGGTCCCCACCCCCCCACACACACCCAAGGTCATCTCTGCTCTCCGGCTAGCTGGGCCTGGTTCTCCCAAGCTCTGAGTGGCAGGGAGATTTCCAGGGATTAAACCCAGCCTGCCCTGCCTCCCCTCGGGCCTGCAAAGGCCAGCAAGCCCTCCCAAGCCCGCCTGGCAGATCTCCTCTTGTACAAAAAGTTATTGACTTATCAAGGTTAAAATACATTCAGCACAGGCCAATAAAATAGGGATTCTGCCGCATCCTGGCTGTCATGTGCAGCCTGGTTTTCATGGCAACAGGCCCTCTTCTGCACATGAAACGGTTCAGTTGTGCAAAGTTCAGGCGTTACATAAACAGGGAGTTAACAACAGCAGCAGAAATCAATGTCTGGCCAGGCATGGCCTGGGGAGATAGCATTGATTGGGCCCTTCGTCATTGATAGGCTGGGTCCATGCTTCCTGCCCAGTCGCCTCGGGCTCCCTCCCCTGGCTCAGATCCAGAGAGCTCCAGGAAGGTGCCTCCGCCCTTGCCCCAGAGCCCCTTTCTGGCTGGGATCCAGAAGGGAAAGGATCTGCTCAGCTGTCTGCAGCCGTTTTGTAAATCATTATTTCTAAGAGACGCCATTCCATTGCCTTAAAATATGTTCACGCCATTGTTAATGGAGAACGCATCCCTTTGTCTCTTAAGCCTTTCTCGTGACAAGGAACAATCCCACTGCCTCTCTGTTTAGCCATAAAACCGACCCATACATCAGATGTGCCCCAATGAGGTCAAATAGAGCAGGATATGAAACCAAACTGGCTGTGCAATTTTGGGTAAGTCACTTCACCTTTCTGAGCCTTGCCTTCTTGTTTTCTAAAATGGCAAGAATAACAGCACCAACTTCATGGGTGCAGGGAGTAAGAAATGAAGGGACATGTGAACCCTAGCTTAGGGCCTGTGTCAGGAAGCTAACCCTCTGTGTCTCTCTTCGATTACAGATTCTAGGAGACACCCTCATGGAGCAGAAAAGAGCAGGGAACTAGGAAGCAATATAAAGGTTCAGATCCTAGCTCTACCACTAGCTGTATGACCTTAGGCAAGTCAGTTTACTACGCTGAGCCTTGGCATTCATTCCCTTATATAAAATGGGGAAAGTGCCTTTGTAAGAGTGAAGGAAGAATAAAGAGAGCTCAACCACGTGGATATTCTGCGAACACAGAAGGTGCCTAGGAAAGATTTATCAAATCAGATTTTTCCTCCAGTGTTCCAACGTCAGACCCACCCACCCTCACAAAATGGAAAATCTTATGGGCTTTATCTCAGGAAAGGGGGAGGTTCAATAGGAAAGAGTTGTTCGTTCCATTTACTGGAAGGTTATTAAAGATAGGAGCCTGGTCTTCTTCATCTTTGTATAGTCAAGGCTTAGGACAGAGTTTGCTCAATACCTGTTTGTTGAACAAAGCTAAACTCCTGTGGAAAGCTGGCTAGGCCACCTGTGATCTGTCATTGGTAGTGTGGAGACCAGGGGATGGCTAGGATGGTTTAGGATGATTGTGGGGACTTCTGGCCACACTGGGTATAGCAGAGACAGCCAACTCACCACTGAAATTCATACTCCCTCCCATGGGATGGAATAAATACTAGGAAGCAGAGTCTAGCTAGGCTATGAAGCCAGGGACTATATTTCCAGCCATGGATGGATGAGTAGCTTTCCCACTGAAATATGAACAAGTATGATATAAGAAGTGAATATACCTCTTCTCTGTGAGTGTTCTCTTCTGCCTGAAAGAAAATGATTGAGCCTTCTAGATCAGGGCACGGCCAAAGATGGTTGGAGCCTGGGTCTCTAAACCACTTGTGGAGGAAAGTTGCCCACATGTTGACCAACAACACAGGCTCTGAGCTGTTAAGCGAGCAATAAACTTCTGTTGAGTTTCACCACTAAGTTTCCAGAGTCCATTTGTTGTAGCAGCTGATGTTGCCATCACGACGAATTCACAAGGCTTCCCAGAGAAGACCTAGACCCCCCAGCACGGCCCTCTCTGAGTCATAGAATGTTGCAGAGCTGAAAGGGTGTCTTTATTTAATAAAGTAAGTATAGTAAAATATTAAGGGTAGAATCCACATGGTGGATATTTGGGTGTCTACCGTAAATATCTTTCAATTTTGCTGTACGTTCAAAATGTTTCATAATAAAATGCTTGAAAAAAAATCACTATGTCTGTATTTTCAAAAATTTTCTAGGAACATTAGGGTTTGAGGAAGATGTGTCAGGGACCACTAGCTGTGGTGGGGGTGGACAAAGGGAGCTGGGAAAGAGAGAGCTCTGGGGTCCACACTCTATCCCACCTCACCAACTTCAACTAGAGTACATTCAGTTTCATCTCTTTTTCATATTGGAGTTCAGCATGGATTTAATTTGAAGAAAGGTTTCCACTGTTCCAACAATAAGGTTTGAAAACCACTGAGCTCAATCCTGTCACGTTGCAGATGTGGAAACTGAGGTTCAGAAAGGGGAAAGGACTTGCTTCGGGTCCCACAGAGAGCCATAGGCTAGACAGGAATTCAAATCTAGGTCTCCTGACCCTCAGGGCAGAGTTCGCTTCTGTGGTTTTCAGATGGTTTTCTAGGGATCTCCACCCTGGGGGCTGCTGGGAGGCCAAGAGGGTGAGTTAGACACCAGGCAAGACTCCCTCACATCCTGCATCCTCCAGCCAGAGCCCTCTGCCTTTGTTGGTCTTATATGTTAGGTTCCAAGGTATTTGGCCAAAGTGTTCTGCAGGCAGGGAGTAGCTGTTTGGGAGGTGATAGGGGATACTGGCGAAGAGTTCAATGGAACCAAGAGTTTCCTGGAGTGGGGCCACCCCTCCATCGCAACACTACCCACTTCTCTCTAGCTGTGGTGGGAAGATGGATGGAAGGAGGCAGTGCTGGGACAGACCACTCAGGAATGATGGATTTGGACCCCGACCAGAAGCCTTTGGGGTCATCTGGGGCTGCGAGCAGAGGTGAGAGGTCACCCATCTGGGGCAGGTGGGTCATCAAGGGATAGAGATTCAGCTTAGAGGTCGGAGGGCTGATGATGGAAGGAATAGTGTATATCCTAAGCCTGGCACTCCTCTAGTACTATCTGTCTCATTCATTCATTCATTCATTCATTCATTCCATGACTCTAGTGTGCTAGGCCCTGGGCTAGGCACTGGAGATTCCAGGATAAATGGGCATCATTCCTGCGGGGAGAGTGGCAGGTGGGAAAACAGCGCCACCTCACTCCACCAAGCCAATGACCAGCCCTGTGACCTTGGGCAGGTCCCCTTTAGCTATAGTTTTCCCATCTGGAAAATGAAGATAATTATATTTCCAAACTGATAACATGTGTGATACATGTGACACAGAGCTTGATGAGGAGAAATGGTGATTCTCTTCCCCAGACTTCCAATTAAAAAAGAGTCATGTCACCCCATCTGGACTGCTGGGGTTCAGGTAAGACTGGGGCATGAGTTCAAATCCTGACTCCACTTATAGCTATGTGGTCTTGGATCAAACCATTTCTCCTCTCTGGACTTTGGTTTTCTTTTCTACAAAATAAGCACGATAATATTAGTAACTGCCATATCCAGTGTTTATGAGGTTTTAATGAGTTAGTATATGGAAACATTTAGAACAGTGCCTGGCCCACAGCTAACACTCAAGTAAATGTTAATCATTGCCATAAGTGCTATGCTGGACTCAGTCTATCACAGCAGTAATAACACCACTGATGAATATTGATGTCATGCTAGAGGCGGACTTGCAGGCCATCTAAACCCAGTCTGGTGCCTCTGTGCTAACTCTAACCCCTCTGGAGGGAATTCCTGGAGCTCTGACTTTGATTGGTTTTGCTAGTCCATCTGGGCTCAGTGAGAACAATGCTGTAATCAATTAGCAATGCCTGCATGGGCAAGGGAAAAGAGGGACAGGAGGCGTGACATCCACTAGCCGTTCTTGATGCTGACCCAAGCCTCCCCTTGTACAGATGGGGAAACTCAGGCTCAGAAAAGGAAACAAGACTTACTTAAGGCCACACAGGCTGACACAGATAGGGCCCCTGAGCCTGCCTCCCCGATTCCTCACTGGGCCCTGGTCTATGTCATTTAATCCTGTGGAGAAACGTCATTATTTTGCCATTACATTTCCCAGCCTGTTTTCTGGAAGGGAGTTAATTGATTTAAACTTTTCCAGGATGATTCTCCCTCCCCTTCTCTCCCTTGGGTTCCCATTCTATTATCACTCTGCCTCCTGGAAATGAGTAAGTGACATCTGTGAGGACAGGCATGGAAGTCTCTAGGTAGAGCCTCCGCACAGGTATGAAGAGTGTGCACCTTGCCTGGAGCAGGGTCTTCTGGAGACCTCCACATCTAATGTCAACAACTGGCAGGACTCAAGTGTGGGGTGTTAACAATCCTCATAGCGGCCCCCTCTTGTGCCGTGTGTTAGGTGCAGCTCAGAGCTTTCATTGGCTCTTCACATCCACCCAATATAAGAAGGGGGAACTGAGGCATGGGAGTGGTCCCAGAGCTGAGATCAAACCAGGAGTACCTGGCCCCAAATTCTTAGTTCTTTTTTTTCATACTCAAAATCCAGTTACCCCAAATGTCCTTTCAGATTCTGAACCCTGACCTGTAAGCATGGTTGAGGGGTGATCATTGACATCCCATTTGATGGATGAAGAAACTGAGGCCAGCAGGTGGGGAGTGACTGATCCTGAGCCACCAAGCAAGTAAGACCAAGGCTCTGTCTTTTGTCTGCCCCCAAGGGGAAAAAGGACAAGAATATCTCAGAGCAGGGCTGGCTGTAACAGTCCTCCTGCTGATTCATCTTCCAAGCTGAAATATTTATTTACGCACCCCATTTAATCAGGATATGCCATAATTAGTGGCAGATTTGTGCCTCCTGCCCGTGGTATTATTTATTTTGGGTTCCGGGCGGCCACTTCCCAGGGCTGAGTGTGCACTGGGCCTGGATTTCAATCAGATGGGGCCATGGCAGAGCTGTCCCTGGGGACCTCACCAAAGCAATGCCCCCCTCAGAATGATAAATGAGCCCACATACAGCAGAAATGCTGCCCAGCTGCTATGCGGGGCCAACACGCACGGGACGAGAAGAGGATGTTCTCACCAATCCCAGCATCCTGTCACTGAGGAACTCCCCCTCCCCCAGTGCCAGATAATAGCCTGGCATTCCCCAGCCCCAGGAAGACACATGCAAGAGAGATGGTGCAGTGCAGGCCCCACTGCAGTTCTGCTCCTGAGAGTCCTCAGGCTGCCAGGAACTTGGAAGAGCTGCCTGTTCCTATTGTCTCGGGACAGGTTTTTATGTCAGCATCTCTTGGCCTTGACCATGGGGGACATACTCTTCTGTTCACAGCCTCCATGGCTGAGAAGTTACTTCCGCTGTCTAACTTCAGTCGAGATAAAAGCATTTGCAACTCCGAACCCCAGGTGACCCCACATATGACATCTCTGTCACTGGAAGGACGTAGAAGATATGGGAAGGGAAGGGAGTTCTGGACACTGGAGAGAGTGAAACAGAAATAAAAGCTAACCTTTATTGAGGCCTCCTGTGCTAAGGCCTTCATCTGTGTTTGGCTTAGTTTCTTAACCTCTCGGTACCTCTGCTCAACTTAAAATGGGATAATAGCAGGAGCATAAAGATTAAGAGTTAATACATGCAGAGCCCCCCAAAAGTGCTCTGCACACAGTAAGTGCTCAATAATTGTGCACTGTTATTATTTGGGGCTTAATTCTTACGCTACTTTGTCAAGTCAGAGCCATACCATTTTATGGATGAGAAAACTGAGGCCAGCGCCTTGCGCATGAGATGAACTTCATCATCTTCATTTTCCAGACAAGAGAACCGGGGCCTAGAATGCCAAGGAGCCCCTCAAGGGCTGGCTCCAGCATGGCAAGGGCTGTGTGACTTCATCAGGTGTTTTGGGAATCAAGCGAGGGCATCTCCGGAAGGCACCCAGAGCGGGCCTGGCAGGAAGACATCTTCTGGCCACAGAGGAGCTGAGTCCTGGGGCTGGCTCTGAGCAGCTCCAGGCGAGTGTTTCACAGGTCATGAACTGATCATAGCAAAGCTGGCACATCTCCCAGGGGTCCACTGCCAATTAGACCAGATGCCCACAGGGGGATCCCTGTCCCTGGCCTAGTTGGGACAGGGTTTATGGCTGAGCTTTCCCCAGGGACTTCTGGTTCCAGGCCAAGTGCCCTAATGAGGTCAGTGAGAGATGTGGCTGTAACAGGTGGGGTGGGGGTGGAAGGACTTTATCTGGGTCTCATTTTGCAAATGAGGAAATTGAGGGCAAGGAAAGGTGACAGATAAACCTTGGAGGCTCTGAGAGGGCCCCTTGATAAACAGCTCCCCAATACACGCATCCACCACGCTGGTCCAGATCCAAAGTGCCTTTGCAGTGTGGCCCTGGGTGAGTTATTTAACTTCCCCGAGCCTCCCCTGTTTCAGGTGCCATAATGGGAATACTATCTACCTGGGGTTGGGGGGCACGGTGGATGTGAGGATCACAAGATGTGAGACACACCTGCCACTCAGAGGATTCTGATCTTGAAATAAGACAAAGGGGCGTTGTGGAGACCCATTCTGTGTATACACCTGTGCCTTCTCACTTTTCCCAGGCTGTTTCCTCTGCCAAAAATACCGTTCTTGCCCCCTTTCCAAGACTGATTTCTACTCATTGTTGGGGTCTCAGCTCAACTGTCACCTCCACAGAAAGGTCTCGCTGACCGTACTCCACATATAGAGTTCCAGTTGAGCCTCACCCTGATCACACAGGACCGTGTCACTTGCTTCCTTACTGTCAGCTCTGTGGGGCAGGGACACCCACTGTCTGTTTTGCACTGAGACCTTGGTGATCAGCATGGGACCTGGCATGTGATAAGTGCTAAATAAAATAAAATCAGTGACTGATTTGCTTATCGAATGAGTGAATGATGGAACCAGTGAATGGAATTCACTGCCACGCTAGTGTGGTCTGAATGTTTGAGTCCTTCCAAAATACATATTCTAAAAACCTAGTACCCAAGGCGATGGTATGGGAGGTGGGGCCTTTGGGAGGTGATTAGGTCATGAGGGCAGCACCCTCACAAGAGGGACCATGCCCTTCTAAAAGAGGCCCCAGGAGCTCCCGAGTCCTTTCAGCCATGTGAGGACACAGTGAAAACTCTGCAATCTAGAAGAAGGCCCTCTCCCAACCTTGCTGGCACCCTGATCTGGGACTGATCAGCCACCAGAACTGTGAGCAATAAATTGCTATTGTTTATAAGCCATTCAGGCTTTGGTATTTTGTTATAGCAGCTTGAATGTACTAAGACACATGCTCACCTCTCCTCACTTCTCAATCCTCATCCTTCTTCAGAAAGAACCAGGAACCTGGCAGCTGGGGTGGCAGCAGCTAAACTTAAATGCCCCGTAACAGGAGCTGCCCAGATGTAAAGCCAGGTTCTCAGCTCTAGGAGCTTGTTTGCTTTATCCGGAATGCTGGTCAGGTAGATATTGCTGGGGAGAAATCAGCTTTGAGCTGCCCATCTTTGGTGCCTATGGGACCAGCAGAAAAGGTTGATCTGGGATTTGCCAGGCCTGGGTTACAAGTCCAGTCCAGGTATCATCCAGCTGGGGGACCACAGGCAAATGCCTTCACACCCTGGGCCATATTTTCTCCATCTATGAAACAGACTTGCCTCCATCCTGAAGCTGCCATGTCCACTTAAGGGAGGCCCTTTGATTGGGCAGGGGACAATAAGCAGACCTAGTCTGTCCCACATCCTGACCTCCTCATCCAAGAGACAGCCCAGGCCCCAGATCCCAGCATTTTGGGTTTGAGGGACCCTTATCATCTGCCAATCCCATCCCATTCTTCTCATCTGCCCTGATGCTGAGCTCTCTCTCTCTCTCTCTCTCTCTCTCTCTCTGGAAATTTCAACTGTGAGAAGAGCCAAAAGTATCCATGATCATTTGCTGAGCACCTATGACATGCCAGGCCCTGGATATTCCTGCCCTTGCTGGATCCTCCCCAGTGCTCCATTTTACAAATGAGGAATTTGAGGCTTAGAGAGGGAGAACAGGGGCCTAAGAAACACAACTGGGAAGTGCTGAACACAGGGCTTGAACTCACATCCCCCCAGCTCTGGAAACAGCCTCTCTTTGGGGGATGGCTTCTGGCCCCTGTGACTTCATAGAAAATGTAAAAAAAACCCCACCTCCCAACTGGAGCCCTGCAGACATGAGGGCAGAAGAGGAAGTTATTTGGCGGGTAGAGTGGGAGTCAGACAAAAAAAAGAAGCCCCCTGTAGAAAACACTGATTGTGACTATTAATTAATAGTAATAATAACCCACATTTTGAGCCTTTACCACATACCATGCCCACAGAGGCTTCCCGACAGCTCTCTTGGGAATGGTTCAAAATGTATCCTTATTTTACAGATGAGGAACCTGAAACTCAGAGAGGTGAGGTGATTTTCTGGAAGTCACCTGGCTGAGAAGTGGCAGTGCTGTGATTCGAATCCCAGTAATGCCAAGGCTTATGCTCCTTGGCCAGCGGTCTTACAGAAAGGTGGCATCAGGAAAAGTTTGTTAATTGCTTGACTGACTGAAATAATGAATAATTTAATAAATGAATGGCCACCTGTAGGATGCCTATTGGGGACTGGCAGGGGCAGGAGAGGAACCTCCAAATCTAACTCAGGCCCTCTAGGCCTGCCTCTTGACCACCCACGGGGCATTCAGTCTTTTGCCTCATTGAGGGAGGGAGTATGTGGCCATCCAGCAGGCAGAGCAGGGGCAAGTGCCAGACTCCCCCAGCCTCTCTCCTGCCCCTGAATGCTCACACTCTTTGTAACTTATTGTTTAACTTTACAAGCCCCTTGGCTTTTATGAGGGTTATTTATAAAGCTCTGGGCTTTGATTCACAGTGTAAAAAAGCAAACTCCTGTGTCTGAAAATGTCACCAGGGATTAGGGGAGTCTTTGAAGTCCCCTCCCTGCAGGCAGCACCCGCCCAGCTTTCTTCTCCAAAGCGTCTCCAAGCCTGGGAGCCCTGGCCAGGGCCCAGGGGCCCTCCTTCGGGGTGGCTCCTGTCCAGATGAGTGACAGGTAGGGATTTCTCCCCCAGAACACTCTTCCCAGCTAGGCACTTTTCCCAGTTCCAGGCAAGACTGGGCCTCCCTGGTCTCCAGATGTTAGCAACATCTGTCTCATGTTTACGCACAGCCAGAGGCTGCTATCTTGCATCCCTGAGCCCAGCAGTGGGGACTAAGGGTCTTTAAAAAATGGATTATTATTACTGGCTTATTGGGGCAGGGAATGTAAATAGGCAGGTAGAGTAGAGAGAACAGCTCTTGATGTGGCAGGAGGCTATCCTCTTCCTCCTAGCCCTGGGGTCTAACTTTACATGGTGCTGGTAGGGAGGGACCCTCATTAGTTTCTTCCTCTCTATTCAGTCAGGTGACAGTTGAGAGGTTCAGGTTAGCTTGTGGGGTGGTGGAGAAAGGGACCCCAGTGGACAGTGCAGAGAAGCAGTAGCATTTCCTGCTCCCCACCTGATTTCTCATCAGCATAAGGACAGAGGGATAAACAGAATAACTTTGTCCACTTCCATTCAAACATTCATAGTGGTCTGAGGATGCTTCCAGGACATTTTCTCTCTGGCTTTCTCTCTGGATCTCGTGGGACTTCTATGCATCTTAGTAGCCAATAGCAAGTGAGGAGGTCAAGTCCCAGCTTGTCCCCTCTGAGCTGTGGGATCTTGGGTAAGCCCTTGCCCTCTCTGAGCTTCCCCTCCCCTATTTCCAAAGTGGGGACCCTCATTTCAGTCAAGGTTGTGTGGGGGATTAAAGGAAGTCATTCTCGAAAGTATGCAAGATGCTTGGTAGCCCTTGAAGGAGCCAGTGGCTCCCCATTGTCTCCTTCTTTAAACCAAGCTCCTTTCTCTAGGCCCAGAGGAGGTGAATTTGGGATCCCAGGGGAGAGAAACCTCAGCCAAGGCCCCCTGTCTGAGCCTCTGCCCAGCCTTCTCCCAGATTTGGCCTCCCCGCTAATGGAGGAGACAGCCACCATGACCATCCACAGTGCTAGCTTCACTGCCACCATCTTTTTTTTTTTTAAATGCCTACAGCACCTGGTCTTCCTAGGTGGTCTTCCATCCAAGTACCAACCAGGCCTGACCCTGCTTAGCTTCCGAGATCAGACAAGATCTGGCACATTCAGGGTGGCATGGCCACAGCACTGCCACCATCTTTACTTACTCCCTTTAAAAATCGCCAAGGAGGGATAGGGTGCTTCTCTTTATGGGGGAAAGGCAATAAGGTGGCAGTGGGTGTGTTGAGGGCAGGGGACTGTGCATGTGAGGGTGAGGGTGAGGGGTAAGGAGGAGGACTGTGGAGGAACTAGGGTGGTGAGAGAGGGGCCTTGTGAGCAGATAGGTGAACAGGTGTATCAGGAGAGTAAACTGGTAAATGAATCGACAAACTGTGGTCTCCTTATACCACAGAATACTACTCGGTGATAGGAAGGAGTGAACTCCTGATAAAGCAACAACATGTGTAAATCTCAAAAAAAAATTATATATTTGCACCTGCTATGCCGTCTGCCTGCAAAGTTTCCTCCCTCCCCGTGTATAAAATTCTAGAAAAGGCAAAGCTATTTGATGGAAAGCAGACTGGTGGTGGCCCGGGGGCCAAAGTGTGGGGATGGGAATTGCATGAGGGAAATTTTGGGGGTGATAGAAATGTTTTCTATCACAATTGTGGTGTTGTTTACAAAATTGTGTACATTTGTATACCAACTGTACACATTTGCCTACATTTGTATACTCAAACTACACACTTAAATCACTAAATTTTGTTGTATGTAAATTACATTTCAATAAAGCTAAAAAATTTGAAGTAAAAACCTTACATGCAAGTAGAAAACAATTCATCATTATAGAAAAATATAAGATTAGAAAGTAAACAAGTAGAACTTTCCCCTACCTTAGTTTCTACTTCCCAGAAGCAACAGTGTATGATTGCATTCATTCATTCACTCACTCAACTAATATTTATTGACTATCTACTATATGCTCTGCACCACTGTGGCTATTTTTAGCAGTTGCATGAATGTGTGTGACTTTCTAGAAAGATTTTCTAGATACACTTTGCTTTTCAGTGAATGTGAACATACGACAGCCTATTTTGCACATTTTTTCCCCCACCTAACAGACCAGCCTAGAGAGAGTTCCATGTAATCACACATACGTCTCCCTCATGTTTTTTAAAGGCTACACAGGAATCCACTGAATGCTTGAACCAAAATGATTAAACCTGTCCTCTCTTGACAGACATTTCAGTAGGCTCTGCATTTCATTTTTTATCACACACAGCATTGCAGCGAACACCCTTGTACACGTAGGTGGGCTTATTCGCGACATAAATTTTGAAATTCTATTTCAAAACTTGATAAAGTTCAAAATTTAAATCTTTCAAGTTAGTCCTCTGCTTGACACTTAGATGTGTTTCCACTCCTCTCAGGAAATGGACCCAAATCCCCACGCATGCTGACAAGCATTAGTCTTATCCCTACCAATTGTTCTGGCCTCGTTGCATTCTGTGCTCCACACTCACTGACATCTTTCTCTCCTACCTCAGGTCCTTTGCATTTGCTATGCTGTCCACTTACAAAGCTTCCTCCTTCCCCCAACCCCTTCTCCTAGCTAAACTCCCCCTTATCCTTTAGAGGTCATCTTACAGAAAGCACTGCTTCTTCCAAGGGGCCTCCCCTGATTGCCACTGATGGGACAGTCTCTGTTACAGCTTTCAGAGACCTTGTTCCTGACTCTGTTGCTTTCCTGCAGAGTACTGATCTCCGTGCATAAAGACATTTGTTTGTCTGGCATCCTGTGATTAATGCTTGTCTTTCCACTAGACTGTGAGCTCCACAGGGTAGAGACAGGGATCACGGACTGGACCCTGGGACAAGGATTGGTGCACAAATGAAGGAAGCGATCCTATAGGTGATAAGTAAGGAAGTGGGAAACAAGGAAGGGGAGGAAGCCAAGTAGGGTGCAATTCCAGGCAAAGCCCTCAAAGAAGTTGGCTTCAGGCTGATCTCACACAGGAGCTCAAGAATGTGAGTTATATCACAGAGTTATCCTGACCAAGGAAACGGTGATGGAGTCTCACCCCAACTGTCAGTCCCAGCATGCGGTGAGAGCTGATATAAACTCCCTGGCTCTCTGCATGTGTCAGCAAAGTGATTCCAGTAGACTGAGGATAGCTGTCTGAAGGAGTCACAAATGTAGGCACATGGAAGAAAAACACACAGAGGCTGGTGGAGGGGCACAGAAAAATGGTCAGAGGAATCACAGGGGCTCTGAGTGAAGTATTGATGGTACTCACTCAGCTGAGGTCTACTTTCTTGACTATCTCATGTACCTAGCATAGTACTTGGAACAGAGCAGACACTCAAGAAAGATTTGGTGAATAAGTGCATGAATAAAGGAATGAACGTGAGTGTAGGGAGGGCATTCTGGAGGAAGAATGGCATAAACAAAGGCTCAGAAGTAGAATTAAGCAATGGCACTTGTACTAGTCCAATGAGAGCTAATTGTTAAATTTTCAGGAATTTTGTGAGTCAGTTGTAAAATATAGTACAGTCAGTTCTCACTTAACTTTGTTGATAGGTTCCTGGAACTGTGGTGAAATGACCTATAATGAAACAAATTTTATCATAGGCTAATTGATAAAAACAAGAGTTAAGTTCCTATAACATCTCATCAACATCATAACAAAACAATGTTGAATAAAATAGTGTTATTCAAAGACCTGCTAAATTCTGACAGCAACTGGTGCACTGCAATTCAATCCAGTTCTGATGCTTAACCTCCCAGAGGTAGTGTCAGACTCTATAGGTCATAGGGCACAGACTTTAACAAGACTGCCCTCACTTCAGACAACAGCTGCAAGTTTAGGGGGTCCCATACTCTCCATAGGCTTGATCATTTGCTAGAACAGATCAGAGAAATCAGAAAAGCACTGTACTGGTTACAGTTTTATTATAAAGGATAAAATCAGGACAGGCCAAATGAAGAGATAAATAGGGTAAGGTCTGAGAGGGTCTCAAACTCAGAGCTTCCATGCCCTTTCCCCAGGGAGTCACCCTCTGGGCATATCAGTGTATCTACCAGCCAGGAAGCTGTACTGAGCTTTGGTGTCCAGAGTTGTTATTGGAGCCCCCTTACCTAGGCACGGTTGATTGGATCATTGAACATGTGATTGAACTCAATCTCCAGGCTCTTCCCTGCTTTTGGAGGGTGGGCGGTGGTGCTCAAAGCCCCAACCTCCTAATCACATGGTTGGTCTTTCTGACAATCATCCCGAGTCATCTCATCTCTTATTATAAACTCAGGTATGATCCAACAGGTTCATGGATAACAGAAATACTCTTATCACTCCAGCAAATCCAAGGGTTTAGAATCTCTTTCCCAGGAACCAAGGACAAAGGCCAGCCATGTTCATTTTATACAATACGTGGTGGTTACTGAAATTTAAATTATGTAAATTTATAGCTAACTAAATCATAGTATAATAGTAACAAACACTCCAAACTCATCATTTCTTAATATTTTATTACCTTTTGCTATTATCTATGCTTTTGAGGTTTTTCCATCTATTGTATCCATGTGGTGGAAATACTACATAATAGTATCTGCGTATTTCTCCCCAATTCCGCATTTACCAAAATGTTGGTAAGTTTCAAATCAGAGTACTTACAGCACAGAAGCTGCCAACTGCTACAAATCAGGGCATAATTTGTTGTGTTGTTGAGTGTCTAAATTTAGAAGGTAATGGAGAAAATGTTAATAACAGATTAAACTTCGAAGTGTGTTGTGTTTAGCTATTACATGTGAATAGCAGAAAAAAATTGAGGAAATAGTCTCCCAGTATTCAAAACCATCTTGCAATTCAGCAAAAAGTTGCTCACATCAATGACAAATGAGTGAAGTTCTGACATACATCTTCATTGTTTCACTTCAGCTTACCCATTAACACTTAAATGAAAATATCAACTCATATTCATGCCTGAACTATACTTGTTCATCAATTCCAACCACAGGTTGGCTATTGATACCAGAGTTTGGCAAAAATCAATAAAAGCATTTTATGAGAATCAATTGTCTCTATAGAATTTACTTACAATAAAGACTATTGTATATGTTACTATTATTTTTAAATTGTGGGCCACACATCAATATCAATACAGTATATGTCAATGCAGGTTATAATTATGCACACACATGCACCTATAATACATACAATTTTTTCCCTAGAGAGCTGAAACCCACTGTGATTGAGCAAGTTGGATGGAGTGGAAGGGACAGGGCGCCTGAGGAGCTAAAATTAGAGATGTGACCCAGTTCAGATGGTGCGGGAGCCTGAATGACAGGCTCAGAGAGGGAGACAAACTACTCCAAGTCACACAGCCAGGAAGTGGCAGAGCTGAGTTAATCAAACAAAGGGTTGTGGTGGGGCCCTTCCTTCTAGCCTGGGTCTTCTGCTCCCTCCTCCTCCTGCCCCCCCCCAAAAGCTCCAGCTCACACATCTTAGGTGTAAACCTGGGGTAGTTTGAGCATGGGAAGTTAACCCATCCCAGCTCTGGGATCCCGTGAACAGAGTCATTTGTTAGGTCTTGAAGTGCCAATTAGTGGGGCGCAAACCTGATTAGTCACTGTAGCATGGCAGATTTGGGGGAATTAATCAGGCGGTGGCGGGGGGGTGGCAGGGAAGGAGAGGAGGAAAAGGAAAGGAGGGAAAGGGGAGCTGGGTGCTGAGTGCTGGAGGTCCTGGGTGATTAGTTCTTACAAGTGGCCATCAAACCTGCCTGGGGAGGAGCAGCCATTGCTCCTGGGAGAAGCTGGTATGCGGTATGGAGGGTATTCTAAGGCACAAGAGGGCCCGCTACCTTTCCCAGAAATGCAGTACTGGTGTTTAGATTAAGGTGGCTCCAAAATGACCACAAATGGGGCCTTGCCTCCCATGCATGAATTTCAGAGGTTAGAGGCAGGTCGGAGACAGGGGCTAGATGTAGCAGGAGGGGAAGCTTTAGGGCAGCTGAGTGGATGGGATGCTAACCCTTTTCCTCCTTGGCCTTGGCTTACCTGGGAGAATGTCAGAAACTGTCTCTTGTCTGCTGAGGCTGGGCTGGCCCTTCTAGGCAAGTGAGCCTCCTGACACCCCACCTGGAAAGTGCCATCTGAGAAGCTGGGCAGAATTTCTCAGCTCATGCCAATGTGCTTGCCTTTTAAAATGTTTCCACCAAGACTACAGGGAGGCCATCTGGGGTCTTTGTTGGAATTAGAAAAAGGCATCCCCTCTGGGCAGGTACCAATTAGGGAAAAGCACCCCTCTGGGTGCAATAATTGCCCAAGGCTACACTTTCTCCAGGTTATTGAAGGCCCTTGACACAAGGCTCAGCTAGTGGACCTGAATGGAGCTGAATTTCAGATGCATTTTACCCCCAATTGCACTCACTCAACCAGGTGCCCTGGGCTAGACATAACCTGAATCTTGTAATCCTATTCCTATTTTTGGACCCCCAAGGACTCTCTTGGGGCTTGTGACACCGTGGAAAGAGCACAGGCTCCAGAACCAGCTAGTTCTGGGTCCTATCTCATCACTGCCTCTAGTTTTGTGTGTGCCCTCCCACTCCCCTCTCTGGGCCTCAGCTTCCTCATCTCTAAAATAAAGATGATAACAGTTCATCCAACCCAGGGGTCAGGGATGATTGAAGAAGATGATCTGTTCAGCCATGTGGGGCCCCTCCTAAGTGCTCAGTATGCTTTGGAACTTTATTCATCAGCACCAGCCTAGATTTAAGGCCACACCCTCCTAAGGACCAGGTTTGTCTATCTCTCTCCCTGTGACAGAGGAAGAACCCAGGCTGGGGTATGATGACTAACAAGGCTGACAGATAATCTGAGGGCTAGGTAGGCCTGGAGTTTGGGGCTGGATGGGCACATGACAGGAGACCAGACTCAGCCCTCAGAGCAGTGGTCCTTGGCTTTTGGGCATCATGGACCTCTTTGGGCATTTGATAAAAGCTATGGACACTCTACCCAGAAAAACGCATCTGCACACACAGTTTTGCATACTAATTCAGGTGTCCATCAACACATCAAAATCTATCCATGGACCCCAAAGAACTCCCACCCTGGAAGCAGCAGGCCCTGCACCTCCCACAGGGGGGCCATCGGGTTACTGGATTCTTCCACAAGGCAAGGAGAGAAGAAGGAGGAAAGGAAATTAGCATCTCTTGAGCTGACTTTACATGTATTACCTAATCTAAGGCTCTCAGCCACCCCACAGGGTAGCAACTATTCCCATATTACAGACGAGAAAACTGAGACTCAGAGAGGCTAAGAGGCTTGTCCAAGAATACTAGTGACAGAGCTAGTGACAGAGCCAGGACTTGAGTCTTAGTTTTCTGGTTTCAAAGCTGTTCTACTAGACTACGCTGAGGTTTTTTCCTGGTGGGCAAACACCTTGCATAAGCTTTTGCCAGGAGAAAGAAGGTAGTCAAAGGCTTGGTTTTACTAGTCTGATTCTAAATGCTAGGAGATGTCAATTGCCCTGTGCCTGACTAATCACATACCCTTTCAGTTCTCCCATGGATGCCAGAGTCCTATTTGCTGCTGCTGCCAGAAGACATTCATTTTCTGTCTTCCAGATTATCCAGGCTTTGTCCCTGGATCAAGCCAGATCAAATTATCTTTTTCTCAGGAGAACTGCCCATGCAAGGCCACAAAGCGATAGAGCCCTTGATAGCCACTACAGGTTTAATATGAGAAAGAATTACATGTGGAATGTCTCTGTGCAAAACTGCTATCAAGAAACTGATCCATAATGTCATCCATGGTCATTCTATGCCATATAGATTCTAGAATGGCCCAGGGGACACATCCTTCTTGGGATTCAGACCCAAGAAAAATCTCCCTTTCAGCACAACCAAGTTTTACTTCCCTTAAACTTTGCTTTTGGTGGACAATGAGAACTAGAAAACTTACTTTTTTTTTTTTTTGTCTTTTTGCCTTTTTGCCATGACTGCTAGGAAGCTCAGAACCAGGTTTAAATTTTAATTGTTATCATTAACCTTACTCTAGTTTTTCTGATATAATTTGTTGTCTCACATACTATCAAGGGAAAGGGTGCCTTTTAAACAATCTCTAAGGGAATATGTTGACCTAATAATTGTTTTACAAAACCGTGGAAAACAGAGAGAGGGTAGTCAGAGAATGAAGCCTTTTTTGTGCATCTCTCCCTTCACACTCTTCCCTCCCCCTTTCACTCCCTCTGATGTTAAAGCCTGGTTACCTTTCTGTTCCCAATCCTCTTTTATATTTGGCTCTTATATTTTATTTCTAGTTTTAACAATATAATTTTAATTAGGGCTATTTTAAATGTCAGCTACCTTATCATTTTTTGGAAGTAATACAGTTAACTACATAAGACACTACCTATCTTCAAATGTGCACACACAAACACTCACACACACAGACATAAATGCACACAGGCACACACATATGCCTCTGGTCTGAAGACCTCCCTGTTCTTTGCTTCCTGGGACTCTGGTTTGTCTGTTTTGCCCTCCTTCATCTGGAGCATTCTGGACCCCAGTGCTGGATTAAAAGATAAGTCCTGCTGTGTTGCTTCTCTTTTCCCCAGGTCCCTGAAGATCTCTATCATTTTCCCACTGGCCTGGTGGGGTCCGGCAAAGGAAATCAGAGATGATTATGGGCCTGCAGAACCAGGGGCATCCATGGAATAAAGACACTTAGATCTCAGCTCTAATTCCAGCTCCCTCACTTCTTCCCGCTAGGGGACTTTGTCTAAATTTCTTGGCTTCTCTGATCCTCAGTTTCTTTCTTTGAACAATAAGGAGAAATAATAATACAGACTGTTATGAGGATGAAAGAGCATGTAAATGTCTGGCACACCGTTGGGGTATAATAAACGATTGCTACTTTCACTGCCCTCTGTTAGCAGTGAGCAATTATCTCAAGCTCTAAGTCTGGAAGCTTGTGCATAACTAAAATGTAAGAAATAGTCTTAGTTTTAACAAAAGTAACAATCAAAATTAGAAGTCAACATCTACCAATCCATTCACTTGTAAGTCTATCTATCCATCTACCCACTCATCCATCTACCCATCCATCTACCTACCAACCTACTCACCCATCTATTCATTCATTTGCTAATATTACTTCTATCCATTCATCCATCCATATGCCAATATTTCCATCCACCCATGCATCCATCTATCCATCCATCCATCCATCCACCCACCCATCTATCCATCCACTTACCCACCCCACCCATCAATCTATCCACCCTTTCACCATCCATCCTTCCACCTATCCAACTACTTTTCATTAGCACCTTTTCAGTGCTAATTTCTAGACATAAAGAGGAGAAGAAAGCATAATTTTGCTCTTAAGAACATCTGAACTCCAGGGAAAGATGAGATACACAGAGTATTTTCTCATATGTGTCTTCCCCATCCCACCCCAAGGGTGTCATGAAAAGAAATGTGGGAAATGTTACCTATTTGACCCCCCTCTACTCACATTATTTGCACATTAAAAGATCTGACAAGTCCTGTAGTCAAGATCTCCTTTCAATCCTTTTCAGCACTATTACCCCAAATGACATGCCTCTTGAACCTATTTTAAGAAGATTGCCTGTTAAAATCCCATGGAATGAGATTGTCTCAGATTAGGTTTTGGAAAATGCTGATAAACCAAGGAAGAAAGAACTAATGTCATTTAAAAAGCATAGAGTTAATAGTAGATTTTAACCCAAAATATAAAATAAATGAGTCCACATAAATGACCAACTGAATAAATAGCAAAGGGAGAATATGCAGATCTCTTGTGCAGAAGAATTCCAAATAATTTACATAGATATTCTGTCCTCAGGAGGGGGAGCATAACCCCCCACTCCTGAAGTATGGGCTATACATAGTGACTTCAGGACAGTATGGAATGGAGAGAAAAAGTAACTTTACAGTGGAGAAGCCTGACAAATACTACTCCAGTCATGTGATCAAAGTTAAGATCAACAGTGATATGTCAAATACACCGTATGTAGCCTTGATGTGACATAATGTAATGAGAAAGGCACTTTACTTCTGTGGTCTTCCCCAAACCCCAAATCTCAGTTTGATTATGAGAAAAATATCAGAAAAATCCAAATTGAGGGACATTCTACAAAATACCTGACCAGTACTCCTTAAAATTGTCAAGGTCATTGAAAACAAAGTCTGAGAAACGGTCACAGACAGGAGGAACCCAAGAGGAAGTGACGACTAAATGTAATTTGGGATCCTGGATGAGATCCTGGAACAGAAAAAAGACATTAGGTAAAAACTAAAGATACCTGAATAAAGAATGGACTTTAGTTAATAATAATAATGTATCAATATTTGTTCATTAATTGTGAAAAATTATACCATATAAATATGTTACCAATAGGGGAAACTGGGTGTGGGACATATGGGAACTTTCTGTACTGTCTACATAATTTTTTTGTAAGTCTAAAATTGTTCTGAGATTAAAAATATTTTTAAAAATAAGTAAATAAATAAACAAGTAAATAAAACTTCAAATCAGCAAATTATAGAGTCTGCAGAACAGCCCAGGAGAGGCACTATGTCCTGGTTAGGAGGGGCTATCTGAAATTAGAGAAACCTGGGTTCCTATACCTTACTTACTGTGTGACTTTGAGCATGTTGCTTAATTTTTCTGAGCTTCATTTTCTTCATCTGTAAAATGGGGATTTTGAAATGTTGACTTTAGTTGATTTGGATTAAAAGAGATAATGTGTGTAAAGTACTAGGTACCAATTAACACCCTGGGATTGTTAGATTTACTATATAATTTTTATTGGCAGGGTAAATGGAGGATCTTGAAAGCCTGTTGGGAGTAGGGATATTGGAACCAAACCTCGGAGAACTGGTAGAATATGGATGCAGTGGGGAGTCGGGGGTCAACTTCCCCCAAAGCAGAGAGGTCCCTCCTTTTATGATTAACTCCTACCTTTTGGTTCCAGGGCTAAGGGGCCTGGGAGGACATAGAGACCTCCCAGATAGAGACCGATAGGTTCCTGGCTTCCCACCCCACCTATGGCCCAGCTTGCTCTCTGTCTGCCAGGGTCTCTGGGCTAAGTAATCGCTAATCCTTCCCTGATGAAGCACCTGTATCTGTAAGCAAATGAACTGGCAGGTGGTGGCCCAGATAAAATATGACCTGCTCAGCAGGGGATTTGCTTACCAGTCGGGAGGTAGCCCATCCTGCTGCCTGCAGCCTGGAGGCCTCCCAGATAAAGCATAAATCACCCGTGCCCACAGGGCAGGTGGGAGGGCAGGAGGCACCCAGAAGAATGAATGAACCCCTGCTCAGTCCCCAGCCACAAGCATATGGACACTTTTTCAGTGGCTTGTAGAAGAGAACCAGGACTGGGAATCAGGAGACAGAGGAGTTCGTTCTGGCTCCTCCACAGACGTGCTGGGAGCCCTGAGCAAGTTGAATTCCTCTTCTGGGGCTTAGTTCTCAATTATCTCAAATAAGATGAACTGTCCTCTTTTCTTCATGGGTTTGTTACAAAGATCATAGGAGGAACTGTATGGAACGTGCAAAATTTGTTACCATCTTGATTATTACTATGTTACTATATTGAAAGTCCCCATGAGCAGACTTTCACTGGGGCTGGTAACTTTCCTGTGGGCTAGTAGCTTTAGGGAATTATCTTCAAGGCTATAGTATTTGTTGGCAGAAAACTGATCAAAGACTTTTCCAAGAAGGTAACATGATATGTGGGAAAGCACAGAACTTGGTTTAAATCCTACAGCTGCTACTTGCTAGCTGATGGGACTTGGGCAAGTCACTTTTCCCGCTCTGAGCCCCAGCTCATCTACAAAGTGGAGTGAAGCATATATCTTTTAGCTTGTGGTTATGAGGTTTAAACGAGAACACCTGGCACATAAGTAGCTACCCTTGAAGGTTAGTTCTTCGAGGCAGAATCAGGTTTACAAATCAGATTTCTTAACTTTCTACTCAGCTCTTTGCTTAGGTCAGTCTCAGAATGCCTTGAGGGATTCTCAAGGCCTCTGTGAGCTGAATCACTGCCCACCCCTGTCCCCTGCCAGGAGACTTCTGCAACCTGGACCTGGAAAAAGACCCCTTGGGAAGTGCTCTAGCCCAGGGGCTGCGGGGGACTGAATGATGAAGACAGAGCCGTTTGCTAATACCATGTGGCTGCTGTGACAGTCTGTTAATGCCATTTACAACGTGCAGTAATTATGTCTCGTACATGCTGGCGGCCCAGCCAGCAGGAACATTCCCTGGGAGGGGCCTCAAAAAGATTCCTTTAGGAGGGTGCGGGGCTGGGCTTTCTCAGGAGGCTGAGGACCAGAGGGCTGGAAGCCATTGTGAAGGAGAAAGAATCCCTCCCCTCACATGGCCCTACATGCCTGCCCTGGGCACCTGAGAAAGAATTCACCCCTGCTTGGACCAGTGGTTCCCATCCTAAATTGCTATGGAACTTTGGGCAAGTCATTGCTTCTCTCTGGGCCTCAGTATTCTCTTCTGTAAAATAAGGGTATGGAGAAAGAGGAGAGAAATGTACTAGAGCAGTAGTTCTTAACATTTTCTGTAGCATCTCTATAGAAAAATGTGTATACTCACATCAAATCACAATGTAGTCTGAATTTTCAAGGGACTCATGGGCCACTGAAGTCCATCATAAAGCCCCAAGGACCCCCAGGTCAAGAATTTCAGTCCAAATGATTTCATGGACCTACTACCAATATATTTCGGCCTATTTCTCCCTCTGGGTTCTGAGGTTGTCGTCTGCTGGATGTTGCTGCCATGTTGTTTGGGACATAGGTGTTCATGACAGTTAGCTGCTTGCTCTGGATTGGGTTCCTTATCATAAAGTACCCAGGTGTGTCTCTTCAGGCTTTTTGCCCTGAATTTAATGGGATGGCTAATTTCTACAATGCTGCCCAAACTCTGACATTCTAGGATCCTTGCTAGCTGATGACACTCATTATCCTTGAGGTTTGATAAAAAGAGCTCAGCTTTGGAATCGGATGGGTCTGAGTTAGAATTTCTCCATACTTCCTCGCTGGCAAACCACCACCTTCCCTGAGCCTCAGTTTCCTCTTCTGAGAAGTGGGTTGTCATGAGGGTTAAATGCATCGATGCCCCTCAAGTGCCTAGCACAGAGTAAGCACCCGGTACATGCCAGTTTTTTCTGCCCTCATCACCACCCACCACCACCACACTGAAAGTCCTTTCTCTCTTTCTCCTGGAGGAAGCTAAGAAGTCTTGGGGGAAAGCTCTTGGGAATGGAGAAGCCTATTTCCAAGTCATTAGTCCCCCAGCGTCGGGCTGCAGGATGGATTTTGATCAAGAGCGGGGTGACATTTGGCAAAAGTTGCTGATGAGGGATTGAATGATTAATCGTCATGACAACCGGGCTGGAGTAATGACAGGGATGCGATGGCGCCCGAGTTAAACACAAAGCGGCCCCGCGAGCCGGGGCGGTAAATTACTAGGCATGTCACCGCTGCGCTTTTGGAGAAAGCGGCCGTGCGTTCCTAATGAGAGGTTAACTGTGTCCCCAAAGTAATTACAACCGATTGAAGAGGTGGCTGGTAATTAGAGGATTAGCGGTGATGAGGCTCACCTGCATGGTTGTCATAGTGATGGAGGGTGGGTGGGGTAGGGAGGCGAGGAGGGTCTAGACTCCTCCCCAAGGCAGGTGCCAGAGGCCTCTCTAGATTCGCCAGCCATGGTGTCCACCACCCATGGGACAGGCCCTGAGGAAGTGGTGGGGAAGTCCCAAGCTTCTCCCTCTAATGGCTGGGACTCAGTTTTCCCATCTGTAAAATGAGGACTTGAACCCACTGGAGAACATGGAATATTAAAGCTGGAATGAGCTGGAATGAACTGGCCAAGTCAAATAGTCTTTAATTCACCACCCTCCCCCCAAGTCTGGCATTGCCGGGACCCAGGAAATCACACACAAATTCTGCTTCTTAGCTAAGTGACTCAAGTCAAGGGTCTGAGCATGAGACTCAGTTTCCTCACCTATAAAACAAGAAGAAGAATAATGGTTCCTACTTCCAAGGGTTGTCTGGAGAATAAAATGAAATAAGTGCAGAGCACCTAGGACAGTGCCTGGCCATGCAAAAGCTCTATACATGTTGGTGGCCATAATCACCTTTACATCACCTTTCCTCTCCACTGACCTGAGGTAGTGGGGGCAGCAAGGGGACAGCAGCCTCAACCTTTTGTTGGGGAATGGGCTGAGCCCTCCCACAAGTGATAGATGACAGAGAACTCTTAGAGAAGGAAGTAGGTGCCCACTTTCTGTTCACTTGCGGTGCATCCTTGGTCAAGAATCTTTGCCTCTCTGAGCCTCTGATTCTTGCCTGTCTGATCACTCTGTTGGGAGTAAGGAATGAAATACTGGATTTGTGAAGCTCTTACTATAAGCCAGATCACACTTGATAGCTATTATTTACTTTGATCCACCATATAACCCATAAAATATACTCTTTTGCTTATTTTTGAGAGGAGAAAACCAAGGCTCTGGGAGACAAAGTGACTAGCCCAGAAGCACACAACTAGAGTGTGAGAGAACTAAGATTTGAACCCAAGTTGGTCCAAACTTCTTACACGTTCTATCATATGAGGAGGCCTCTTTGAATCCCGAGGAGAAGGCAGGTGCACCACCTCTATCTAGGAGGGATGGGTACCCCACCCCCATGGGCAGAGCTTCCAGGGCTGTTATGACATCACCAGGGCAGGGCTGTCCCTACTGCTGTTCGCGTAGGCAGCTACTCTGGCTGCTAGTAGAGTCCCCATGCCTCAGTGTCTGCTTTAAGTGCTAGGGGATGGGGAGGGTGACAGAGAAGACCCCAAATTGGTCCCTGACTCAGCTGCTGGCGACACCTAGTGTCTGGGCTTAGGACTTGGTGAACCGCTGGGCATAGGGGCTTAATTATTCCATCCATAAATGATAGGCCTTGTTCATTTCCAGGCCTTCATGACAAATTTATGGATTTATTTAATGTGCTCACTGCTCAACCTTCCTTGGGATCACAGGGAAACAGGGGACCCTTTCTGGAGAGTACAGCTGGTGATTCTTGCTACCATAGCCATTGGGCCACATGTTCCCTCCTATCATCCTTAGGAGCAATCAAGGCCTCTGTCTTCAAGTCGGCCTATCCTGTTGCAGTTTGCAAATCCATTTTCCTCCACTTTACCTTTATGAGGAGATGTTGGAGCTTAAGCTAAGGGCAGTGGCTCTGCAATCAGCAAAGGCCGAGGTTCAAGTCCCAACTCTGCTAGTTTTAAGCTGTATGACTTTATGCCTGGGTGCTTCTCTGCCTCAGCTTCCTGGTTAGGAAGATGACATGAGATAAAACAGATGCTTAGGGCGTAGTAGATACTCAGTAGAGGCTAGTGGTTACCACTGCTTTTGGGTTTTCAAATACAATTTTATTATTTTAGGGAACCCACTTTTTGGGACCTGGTGACCCTGGGATGGGTCACATACTGAAATAGAAGGAAACCTAGGTTTGGCCACTAGGCCCTGCTTCTGCTCTGTGAAAAGAAAGCTGCAGAAAATGCTGGCTGCATGAGCCCAGGCCTGAGCAACCAGGAGCCTGGGTCCCGGTGTCAGTGTCACCTCCAGCTATAGGCTGGCCTTCGTAACTTACGCTGTTCTTTCAGTTTCCTCATTTGTTACAGGGCCCGCCAGCACAGTACTCCAAGTCGCCTAGGGCCAAAGGTTCTAGCATAATTGAAGATGGCAGAATCACTTTTGGGGGCCAATTTCTGGAACCTACACAAGGCTCTCCAGCATGGGTGGCTGACAGGCTGTGAGTGGGGTGTGGATGCAAGACCTTAGAGCTGGCGAGGAGTTCAGAGAGTACCTCCTCCAGCCTCACACTTCACAGATGAGGATGCAGATAACATGGCTGCCATATATTAAGTGCTTACGGTCTTAGCTTGTCATCTATTGTTCCATTCACTCCTCATGGCTAAGTACGGGCCAAGTTTGACTAACCCCATTTTACAAAGGAGGAAAACTGAAGCCCAAGGAGGTACAGAGACTTGGGCAAGGCCACACAGCACCACCTGCCTCCAGGTCCAGGCCCTTCCACATGGCTGTGCCATGTGTCTGCATGTTCATGCATATGCATGCATTCCTGTGTATGTGCGTGTTTATGTGGAGGTGCTGATATAAGGATGTGGGTGGCCATGCACATTGAGAGCACATACATGTTGTACCTGTACATGTCATGCATGGAGCACATCTCCTGATTCCCTGCCCAGTCTTCTTTTGCCCCTATCCAGTGCCTTTCAGCAAAGAGCTGGTTGGACACGGGAGCCTTTCAGCTTAGGGAGTGTCTGGCTTCCCACAGTCTTAGGGAATGAACTTTAATTTGCATCATCATTTGCATGACAGTGCAGCCACTTTCTCAGCAAGGCCCAGGGACTATGCCCTGTCAATCCCCTACAATGCCTATAACTCTACCATCAGCCATCCATTGGAAGTTCAGTATCTGTGAGGTCATTTGTATTGTTACCCTCATGTGCAGATCATGAAACTGAGGCTTAGAATTACTGGGCCAGGGCCCAACTGCCAGCAAGTGGCCGAGCCCAGGTCATTCTTGGTTTGGGAATGCCAAATCCAGTGGTTTTTCCCTAATCCGCCATCCTGCCTGCAGAAGTGAGGCGAGCATGGAGGATCGAACAGTCACGAGGGGCTTCAGGGAGAAGAGGCATAGAACCCTGGATGGTTCAGGAGGGGTTGAGGAAGCAGTAGTGGGGGAGGGTGAGAGGGATTCTGTGTGTGCGTGTACGTGTTACTACGTGTCACTAGTACATGGGTGTGGAAGGGTGTGTTTAATCATCTTTCAACAAAACGATTCAGAACCTGTCATGTAGCAGGCACATAAACAACAATAATAATAATGTATTAGTGCTTATGGTATACCAGGCAAGTGGGTTCCATTAACTCATTTAATCCTCACAACAACCCTATGAGATTTATCATCCTCATTTTACATATGGGGACACAGAAGCACAGAGAGGTGAAGTAACCTGTTCAAAGTCACACAGCTGGTAAGTGGCAGAGCTGGGATTCAAACCCAGGCCATCTGGGCACATCGTTCATGGACCTAACCATACCACTCTCAAGTTGAGAGACTTTGGCAAGCTGCTGTGCTGCTCACAGCATGGTAGAACACACATGGTATGTGTGTCTCAGTCAGCTTGGGCTGCCCAAAAAATACCACAAATTGGGTGACTTAAACAACAGAAATTTATTTTCTCACAGTTTGGAGGCTGGGAAGTCCAGTTCAACGTGCCAGATGATTCAGTTCCTGGTGAGAGCTCTCCTCCTGGCTTGTAAACCATCACCTTTTTGCTGTGTGCTCACACTCTTCTCAGTTCATGTGCATAGATCTCTCTCTCTCTCTTTCTCTCTCTCTCTCTCTCTCTTTCTTTCTCTCATCTCTTCTAATAAAGGCACTAATCCCATCATGAAGTCCCCACCCTCATGAGCTCATTCAACCCTAATTACTTCCCAAAGACGCCATCTCCAAATACCATCACGCTGGGAGTTAGAGCTTCAACAAATGAATTTTTTTTGGTGAGGAGACACAAACTTTCAATCCATAACATATATATGCTTTACATATGTGCACAGATACATGCATGAGCATGCATGTACATGAGTGTGCTTACATGTCAGTGAATGCATTTTATGTATGTGTTTGTGTGACAGTATCTATGGGTATATAATGATGTGGATATATGTACGTGTGTGTACATGTAAGCACATGCTGTGCCTATCTATGCATATGTACATCTCAGCATATGTGCATGGATCTATAAAAGGCTGGGAAACCTCATCCCAGGTCAGCCCCTCCTTCAATTGGTCCATGAGCCCCATACAAGTCAATGACACACAAAGCAGGGTAGGGTGGGGCTTTGGGTAGCTAGGGCCTAAGAGCGAGTACTCCCTGGAACCATGGGGGAAGGGGCTCCACAGCTGCTCATGCCTGTCGCCCTGGCCTCCAGGAGACATTAATAATAGATCAGCAAATTCCAAATGTAAATAAGGCAATCAGGCCTGAAAACACAGACATTCATCACCCAGATACAAATTATGCTGCCGGCCCTGATGTAATTACCGGAGTTCAGCTCAATGCATAGAGCCACCCCCACCCTGTACCTATGCATGTTGCTTTGTGCTGGTGTTCTTCCCTGAGGAGGCTCCCTCACCTGAACCCACAGGGTCTCTCTGGCCACAGCCAAGGGTCTCCAGCTGTCTTAAGCAGCTTTGAAGACAGAGGATCCCTGAGATCCTTGTGCTTTGGTGGCAGACCTCTGAAGGTCATGGGGAAGTCACAAAACAATGGGTCTGCTCCAGTTCGAGCTCCAGTTTTGAAATGACCTTGCTTTGTGGCCCTGGGCAAGTCGCTCACCCTTTCTGAGTCTCTGTTTCATCTTCTAAACAAAGGAGCTAACAATACAGTTATGGTATTAGAGCTTTGAAATTTGCAGTTAGAAGGATCTCAGTTTAAATCCAAATTTACTACTCTTGAGTTGAGAGACCCTGAGCAAGTTTCTTCCCTACTCTAAGCCTCAACTCTTTCATCTGTAAAATGGGTATAATGCCTATCTCATGGGATTATTGTGAAGAAAGAATGAAATATTTTTCTTTTAATTAGTAAATTTAACTCATTCACATTTATTGTAATTACATTAAAATATCACATATAAAATATATATCATTAATATATCCATAATCTATATCCATATATAAAAAGATTATATAATTGATTATGTGGCTGGACTCTTTCTTGCTACATTTGTTTATGTTTCCTATTTATCAGGCTTCCTTGTGTTTCTTTCTTTCCCATGGCTGTTGTATTAGTTATCTAATAGTCTAAAACATAGTGGCTTTCCACACGACCACTTAATATCTCACAGTTCTGTAGGTCAGGAAACTGGCAGTGGCTTAGCTGGGTGGTTCTGGCTCCATACCTCTCATGAGTTTGCAGCTACGATGTCAGCAAGGGCTGTAGTATCATCTGAAGGCTTGATTGGACTGGAGGTTCTACTCCCCAAGGTGGATCCTCAGTTCCTCCCCATGTAGATCTCCCCACAGGATGGCTGGAGGATCCTCATGGTATGACAGCTGGCTTCCCTTGCAGCCAGTGACCTAAGAGAGCAAGGCAGAGGCTGCCATGTCTTTAATGACTGAGTCTTGTGAGTCACAAGCTGTCACTTTTACAATGTTGGTTACACAGGTCATTAGCTTCATGTGAGAGAAGACTATGCAACAAGCAAATTCCAACCTTACTACCAAGAGGCAAAGATCATTGGGGGCCAGCTTGGAGCCTGGCCACCACATCTATCTTGTGTTGGATTGAATGATAATGCACGTAAAGATTTTATCCCAGGTACTTGGAGAAATTCACCAGCCCCTATGACCCCAGTGCCCAGCACCATGCCTGGCACAAAGCAGGCATTAACAATAGTGGGATGACAAGAAGGGGACTGTAGCAGAATCTTGTCTCCTCTCCCCAAACCCATTTCCTAGAGGCTAACAGGCTAGTAGCTATGTGCAAGCCCACATCCTCCTTCCTTGCAGCTGCCTAGGCCTGGGCTCAGGATGGGCTGAGCCATGGAGGGCCAGAAGTTCCTGCCTTCTCTGAAGCCAAGAGGAGAGTCTAGACCAAAGCCGATTTCCAGGCTTGTCTCGTCCCAACTTTACATTGATCAGTAATTAAACGCAGCCTCCAATTACTATAACGTTTGGCGAGGCACCAAGCTCGTGTGAAACCTTGCAATAAACATCTGCTTTATAAATTGCCTCTCTGTGCAGTGCACCAGCAGGGTTCTTGGGGGTTGGAGAGAGAGAAATCAGAGAGCTGGGAAAGGGAGGAGAGATTAGGGAGGGAGAGAAACAAAAGGAGAGGTTAGAGGGAGGAACAAGGAGGAGAGAGGGGAGAGACTGTTGTTCCAAAATGTGGTGAGACATGGGCCATTAAGGGCCCCTTCATTCCTCCGTGAGCCCTCACCGCCCTCTAAGGCGGAGTCGTGGAATTCAACCTAGAGCTGAGAAATCCTCGTCTTTTAAGACTTTGTCAAGCGCTACACACATATCTAATGCAAATTACTTTTCTGTTGCTTTTCATTTTCCCCAAACCTATAATATCCCACTTATCTGCCATTTATGTTTAGAGGGAGAAACATGATTTATATGGCATACTAGCAGCCCTGTTGGGGTGAGATTTTCCCCAAATACAGAAGAGAAGGGGTCAATTGTTTCTCACCACAAGCCTGAAGCCCCTGCCCACTAACCTCTGAGCTAGAAATTAGCCTGTGTGCTCCATTCTGTTCCCCTTTAGGTCTTGCTTAGATAGGCCACGGGGAAAGGGGAACCCCCAGAACTGGAGGCCAGATGGAACTGGACTGAGGTCCGGCTCAGCTCCTGTGAGACTTTGGGCAACTGACTTTGTCTCCTTGGGCCTCTGTTTCCACAGCTATGAAATGGACAAAAAACCAGAGTTGTGAAAGCAGGGTAGCAGAGTGGGCAAGGCAGACAGGCTTGCTCCTTGGGCAAGATGTTTTGCCTCCCGAGCCTTAGGTTTCTCATCTGAAAACAGGAAGATAGGAGTATCACCTCACAGAGGCACCAAGAAGGCCAAATTGAATGTGCTGCACAGTAGGCACTTAATAAATGCCAGTTATTGTTCTTGCTGTTACTATTAGATGCACAGAAAATATTCAATGGATGGAGGTTTTATTCTGTTCCAAGGAGCTAGGACCCTCCCTCTGACTTTTCTCCACACCTCTCGCCTGATGCACTAGAAGTCAATTTGACTGATCTCCCATTTCCTGCCACTGGTACCACCACCCACTCTCTAGCCTGCCTGTTTGTTCACCAGCAGTGGAGGACCTCAAGGACTTCCAGTGAGTGCAGGCAGAGATAAAGGGGAGGACTATCTGAGGCCAAACTGCCTTCCTGGGAAACCCCCACAACCACCCAGTGTAGCTGAGATAAAATTAGATATCTCATGTGTCACATACTTAGCTGATCATGCTACTACAATTATGATCTGAACCTCTACTTGGGAGATGGTCGGCATGTCCCTCCTCTCTCTTATTCTGTCCACTTTGGTCAGATAAGACAAGAGGCAAGCTGAGTGGGGCTGCCTCTCATCTCCTCTCTGTATCCAGGTAGGCTGCCAAAGCATTTGAGAGCTCACCATTAGAAACTTATTCTTTAGCATTAACATTGACACTTGATCCTCTTTAAAAATGAAACGGCCCCCAGAAGGCTGGCGGAGGGAGTCCCTCCTACTTTAGCAAAAGGAATCATTTATGAAATGACTGAATCTGAGAGTTAGCGGGGATGTTCAGCCTCGTGCCAGGATTATGGTAAATATTTGATGAGTGAATGAAGCCTGTCTTCCGTCTGGTGCTGGCATTTCTATTACAATATTCACTGCTCGGATCCAGCCTCATTGTCAATCCTTTTCTAAATCAGGAAGCTCATTGCCTAGAGGGCAGCCTGGTCCATTTCTAGACCACTCCATACATTAGAACACGTTCCATATAAGGAGCTCACACTCACTTTTCTAAAACTTCTCTAGGGATCCCCTTGTCACTGCAGCACGGCTCCAAACTCACTATCCAGAAAATCCCAAATCACGGATAAGCAGTTGCCAATAAGTTTTGTAAAAGCTTGCCCTGTTATCTCAGGATATTTGTCAATGAAACTGACATAGCAGGCAAAGTTTGATTCCGGTGAAGCTGTCAGCCCAAGGCAGCATACAGATGCTCCAAGGAGTGGGAATGTGGCAGAGTAATAAGCATTCACCCATGTTAGGTGTTAGACATTATTTGAATGCTTTCACATGTAAGGACTCATCTACTACTCCCAACCCTCCAATGAAGCAGGTGCTAGGGAACTGAGACTCAGACAGGTGCAGTGACTTGCCCCAGGTCACACAGCTGCAGAGTACCAGATCAGGAATCTGAGCCCAGACTCTCTTGCTCCAAGATCTGGGCACCTAAGCCTTATGCTAAAATAGTATCATATTTACTTGTGAGCCAGGATTTTTTTTAATACTGGGCAACCAAAACCAAATACAAAATAAACTGGATGCAGAGCTGATATAAGAAAGTGGCTGTCATCCCTAACTCCTGATTTCAAATGTTTATGTCTGTCGAAGCAGCTTCATTGTTCTTCCTAACTGGCTATATGAATAAATATATTATATCATTGAGCACTCTTTTGGTTGCAAGTAACAGAAAGCCCAACTAGCTGAAGCAGAATGGCTTCTGCAACAAAAATCTTCAGGAGTGGAGCTGGCTTGAAGCACACAGTGTGATTCAGGGGCTCTTGCGATGTCATTAGGGCTCAAGTTTTGCCATCTCTCAGATCAGCCTTTCACAGTATTAGCTTCATTCTTAAGACTCCAAGGTGAACTCTGGCAGTGCCAGGCTCATCCCACACCATCCCAGGCTCAAATCCAGAAGAATAAGGACTCTCTCTTCCTATACAGTTTACATGAAAGTCACAAGCCTGACTGGTCCACATTGGTCACAAGCTGGTCCCTGAACCTTTCCATATGGCCAAGAGATATCTTTGGCATTGGGTCTATGTCTACCTCTGGTGTAGGGTCTGGGGTAAGGGGGGCTGAGAGTCAGGGGAAGGACAATCCCCTTGAAGGAGATTGTCCAAAAGAAGGAGAAAAGATGCAGGATGGCCAGAAGGCTACAAACATCCACTGGGTATAAATGCCACACTTTGAATGCTACTAAAATGTACTTTTTTCTGTCTTATACACACTGGGTTTCCACCTAAGAGCCCATTTGTAAATGAATTATATATGTAAAAACTGTTTGAAGGTCACTGGCCTACAACACCTTAAATCTCTACGGAGGGTCTGTCACAGGGATGGGTATTAATTCAACAACTGGGACGGCGTGGGAGGGTTTGGCACCTCTTGGTGGGATAATAATAATAATTATAATGATAAAGCTACTACTCGCTGCATGCTTGCTCTGTATATACTATTAATATTCAATGTTGCTGAAGGAAATTGATACTCAGAGAGGCCAAGTGATTTGCCCAATGTCACTCAGGTGGTAAAGGGAAGATCTAGTACAAGAACCAGGTCTGCCTGACACCCAAGCCAATATTTTCTTGTTTAAAAAACTTGTATTATATTTTTATAGTTACAGACATAATAGTTGTTGAAAAAATCTCAAACAGTAGAGAAGGATATAAAGGAAAAAATTAAAGTACCCCTTAAGCTGAACATTTTAAAAGGTTTTAAACTCTTAAAATTACAGAAGCCTCTTTGCCCGTGTACTTTTCTTGATCCCCAGTTTTCAGTTTCCACACTGTAACCACCTGCTCTGCTGCCCTCGGCTGCTTGGCCACACTCCCTCTGCCAGGTTTGGCTTTTCACCAACCTCTGCCTTGGGAAGGCCCATGGTCCAGCCCTGACGATTTGGGGGGCCTGAAGGGGCCTCCCCTTCTCACATTCCATCCAATCTATGCTCTGTCTCCTCTAAAGGTACACCTCAGAGTTCTCAGCATTGCTCCATGATGAAACAATTTACATTTTCCTGTTATTTTTATTTTTTTCCAGCAAAAAGGGGGCACTTAAAGTGAAATATCTCTTGCCACACCGCTAACAAGGATTCATAAAAGTGAACTGTTCACCTTGTCTGTTGGTGAGCGGTTATGAAAAATCAATAGTGCACAAAGGAGTCCTGCTCCTTCTGCTTGACGTTGTCTGTTTAGTGATGTGGACAGCACCAGAGCAGCCCGGCCTCCTCAAATGTGCCACCGGGAGCCTGGCAGCTCTTCACACATGGGCCCCTGGGCCCAAGTGACAGCTCAGGTCAAAGGCCGATGCAGACAACCTGTCATTTGGGGCAGAAAAAGCTACCTGCCCCTATATCCTGGCTACTTTCTTTCTTATACCACCAAGAGAACATGGCTTGAATGCCACATCTTCTAGAAAACCCTTCCAGATGGATGTATTCACTTATTCACTCAACAAACACATATGTAGTAGGCCTGTGATGGGCACATAAAGGTGGCTCCACATGCTCCCTGCTTTCTACAGTGAAGAAAGACTGGTAAACAGAAACTCACCACAGAGATGAGATGAGGTGTGCTTTATTTTAGCAGGGGACACTCAGGGTCTACTGGGGCCTGGAGGGGGCACCTGACCCAGTGTAAGAGGTGGAGTGTCCAGAGGAAGTTCCCTGGAGGAACTATGTCTATGCTTAGAGCCCAGCGAGCATGGGAGTCAGCCAAATGAAGTACAGGAGAAAGGCCATGGCAAGCAGAAGGAACAGTATGTGCAAAGGCCCAGAGGCAAATGGAGGGAGGGCAGGTGGGTCTGAGGGCATTAGAGGTTTGGTTGACTGGACCACACAGTCAGAGGGGAGAAGAGATGGGAAGGTGGGCAGTGACTGGCCATGGAGAGCCCTGTACCCTACTGAGGAATGGGGAGCTGATGGGGAGTGACACCTCTGGATGGTGGTATTTGAGGGTGCATTTTAACTTGTTTTTTAAATGATCTCTAATTTCTTAATTTTTCTGTAATAAACATGTGTTACCTTTGTATTAAGAAATTTTAAATGGCAATAAAAATTACTGCAGAAGGGAAAAAAAAGAGAAGGCGGAGAAGTAGTAATAGCAATGATCCTGGTAGCAGCAGCATTAGTAGTAATCGTAACAGTAGCAATAATGGTAGTAATAGCAGTAATAGTAATAGTAATAATCATGGTATAGTAACATAATAGTAATAGCAGTAGCAGTAGTGGTGGCAGTCATAATAATAGCAATAATAGTGAAAGCAGTAATAGCGATGGTAGTAATAATAGTAGTAATGATGGTAATAGTGGTAATAGCACTAGTAATAGTGATAACAGTGATGTAAGCAATAGTAGTAACAGTGGTAGTAATAGTAGTGTAGTGGTAATATTACTAGTAACAGTAGTATTTGCGGTAGTAATAGTAATGGTAGTAAGAGTAATAATAGTAATAGTTTGGACTCTACCTTGTAGGCAGAGGAAGCCACTGAAGGGAAGGGAAGGATGAGAGTTTGAGTTCCAGGACAACTCAGGAAGGTGACTAGTGTAGAGGCAGCCTTGAGAGGAACCCTGTCCTAGTTGTGTGAAGTGGTGAGTGCCAGTTCCTGACCATCTCTTCTTAAATAATTCATCAGAGGGAAATGACCTGTTTCCAGAATATCCCACCATCCCATCAGCAACTGGACCCTGCAGCCAGTCAGATTTAGTCATGGCTGCTGAATGGATGGAGGAAGGATTTGAAGTGACAGGCTTCTCACCACCACTTTTGCAGCATCCAGAATCCAGAATCTCTCTCTCCAACACTTAGAATCATCAACTGTCAGAATTATTTTCTACTTTCTATATTTTGTTTTCTCCACCTACTTATCCACCACCCATCTACCCATCTATTCATCCATCCATCACTCACCCATCTATCCAGCTAGCCATCCATCCATTCATCTGTCTATCTTTACTTTTTGTTGTAGAAAAATTCCTTGATTAAAATCGCCAAGTGTTAATTTCTGGGTAGTGAAATTTTGAGTGATTTTTGTCTAATCTTTGCACTTTTCCCTATTGTTTAAATGTTTACACCACAGATCCATCATTTGGGTTTGTATGAAAAACAGTGTTCATAAAAACGAACGAACATACTAATATGAAACACACACACACAAGATTTCAGAATGCTTACGCTAGTGAAAGTTAGCCGCCATGTAAGAAGTCTGACCACTCTGAAACTGCCATTGCTGCAAGGAAGCCCAAGCCAGCCTAGGGGAGAGGCTATGTGGAGAGGAGGGAGATATCCAGCCACCTCCAGCCACTGAGCCCAGGCATCAGATATTGAGAGAAGCATCTTGGATATTTCAGCCCCAGCACATGCAACTTGGAGAAGAATCAAAGAACTCATTTGACAGAACTGGGAACCCAGACATATTTCTAGTCATTCAAGCCGCCCCAAATTACAATCCAGTCATCAGTGAGCAAACACAAACTGTCCCTGCTGTGCCCTGCCCAGGTGAATGTACTAAAAAGGTTGTTGTTTAAACACACACACACACAGCCGCTCACAGACCCGGCCTGATTAAAGTCAAAAGGGCAAGAACCAGATTAAATATGTGTTGATTATGCAAGCTTGTGCTCCTGTTTATTTCTCATAAATAAGACATGAGCCGTTTTCCACCCCTCAACACACACACTCACACACACACACACACAAACACACACACTTCCTGGGGGCAATATTTATTGTATGCAAATCAGAAACTGAACTGGGAGAAGTAATCACTTGTTCATCAGATGGCATGTGGGTTAGGCAGAAAAAATAACCTGAGATAATGGCACCACATCCATTTAAAAGGAGGTGACATTGACCCATGTCTGGATTTACCCCACTCCGGACAAGTCAAGGGCTGGATGGGCTGCCTGGTCAGCCAGGATCTGTCAGCTCTGCCCAGCAGGCATTTGCCGGCAACTGGGCATACGACAGAGCAGGTATTCACAAAGCCACAGGGTCAGGACAAGCAGTTACCTGCCACCTGCCTGAATTAGGGCAGCTGTTTGTAGGAAAGGTCATGGGTGGCAGGCAAACCAGGTTCAAATGCAGGATCTGCTGCTCCTAGCTGTATGACCTTGAGTGTGCGGCTGGGCCTCCATTTCTTATTCTGGGAAATGAAGACAATCCTAAGTCCAGTCTCATAGAGTTCTGGGAGCATGAGAAGACGCGGGCATGTCTGGAGAGGAGTACATCGGGTCACCCTAGACCCTTTTCTCGCCCTCACCAGCCATTTCTGCTTTCTAAACATTTCTCGAATGTGAACAGTGCCTGGCACCCTGTGAGTGCCTGATAAATGCTAGGTCATAGTTCAGTCATCACTTAGGTCTCACCATCTCTCACAGACTGACCACCTCATGGGCTTCTCCCCATCCACTACAATCCACTCTTCACCCTCCAGAGCAGAGAAAGAGCTCTTCCTAATGTCAAAATCCCATCATCACATTACTCCCCTGCCCAAACCCTGCTGTGGCTCCTCAGTGCCCTTGAGACAAGAAACCCACATTCCTCGCTGCGTCCCACAAGGACTGCTGGCCCAGGCACAGCCAACCTCAGCAGCCTCGTGGCTGCCTCCCTCACCCTGTTGCAGCCTCTCGGATCTTTTTACAGGTACTTACATGCCAAGCTTTTTTTCTGCCCAGGGCCTTTGCCCTTGTGTACCCTTTGCCTAGGACCTTCTGTTCCTGGATCCTTTTCCATGAAGCCACTTAAATGTCACCTCCCCAGGGAAACCGCTCCATCTAAATTAGGTACCCTGCCAGCTATTTGCCCTCTCTGGGAACCTTGTCAGTTTCCTTCATGACACACATCACAATTTGTCATAATGTTATTTATTTTGGTTTACTGGATTGTGGCTGTCTCTCCAGCAGACTGAGCTTCGGAAAGCAGGGACTTGGTCTGTTTTGCTCACCACGGTGGCCCTGTGAACTGGGGTACAAGTAGCTGCTTCATGGATGCCCTTTGGAGTGTCAAATGGTAGCCATGGACATGACCAGGGAGGCACTGGGGGGCATCAGGGCAGAGGGGTGCTCTGGGCTGGGTGTCGTGTGCCCTGGATGCTTAGAGAGGGCTGGACACCTGGCTCTTTACCTCTCTCCTCGGCCCCCTGCCAACTCCAGGGCCCCCCAAGGGATGTTTTTTTGCCTCTCCCTAATGGCCTGACATATAGGGTCCCAGTGATAAACCTCCCTCTGATGAAAGATGCAAAACTAACATCTGGCAGTTAATTAATAAAGAGCAGCGGTGTCTAGCTGGGGCACACTGTGTGCTGACACTGGCATTTTCTTCTCCCGCCCCAAGAGATGCTGACGCCGTGTGTGAAAATGGGAGGGCTGTGGGTAGGGGGATCAATCTGGAGCAGGCCCTGCTGACAAGGCTCCCGAGGGGCAGGACAGCCCCTCATTCCTTCTTTAGGGGGCTGACTCTTGATCCTCCACTGAAAGACTCTCATTTATTGAGTACCTATTATATGCCAGACCCTGTCTCTCATTCATTCTTCCCAGAATCCCTGAGAGGTGAATGTCTGTTTCATTTACATACGAGGAAACCAAGGCTCAGCTGCCTGTGGGGCCATGAGGAATCTTACCTGATACCAGGGCACCTAAGCGACCTCCCAGAGCAGTGGTAAAGAGAAAACAAGGCAAAGACTGCAGACCAAGGCTTGAGTGCAGTGCAGTTACTCCAAGAGGCTAAAGTTTCAGGCAGACAGGTTCAAACCTCACAAATTTTGGGCTGCATGAACTAGTCTTCTCAGCACTCTGGGCCTCAGTTTCCCCATTGTTCCTGATCATGGAGTTCTTATGACAGTTAAATTACATAAAATGCTTAGCACAGGGCCTGGTACAGAAAAAAAAGCAAGAGACTCTATTGTACTGACTTATGGCCATTGTCTTATGACTACTATTTTGATTGTTATATTGAAAGCTCATGAGTGCATGCTGCTTACGTTTGGGGGTTTCCTGTCCCAGCTGAGTTCAGCCAGTGTTCCTGTGGCTCTCCCTGCTCCAGGACACCCACTTGTTTGTGTCTGAGGGGCAGCGCGGCCATCTGCCATACCATGGCAGGGGATGCCAGACAGCCCAGAATCCCTTGGCATGATTGAATTGTTACTGACTTGCCTTTGTGACTCTCTTCCAACAACATGATAATGCCCCCAGGGGCCAAGTTGCTCCCATTTTGGAGACCTCTCGGCACCCCGGCGGATGACCAGATCAGACTGAGAGTTGGAAGCCCATGAGGATTATAGACTGGGTGTGTACTTGGGTTTCCTGGCTCTGCCAGTGACTTGCTTTGTCATTTTAGCCAAGCCTGGGATTTACTGAGACTTATCCTGTCTGTGACTTACTTTCCACTTCTCAAGTCAGTGCAATGACTTGGGGATGGGAAGGAAAAAGGGGCCTGACTTGGGGTTCATTGAGGCTTTTATTCTTACCTCCCCCAGCCCTAGTCCATTTCCCTCCCTAACCCACTATCAATCCTGCCTCTTAAAATCCTTCTCTAATTATAGCAGCTAACATTCACTGCCTGCAAAGTAGATTTTGGCATTAATCCCATTTTTCAGCTGGGCAAACTGAGGCTCAGGGAGATAAGATAACATGCTCAAGGCCCACGGCCAGGACATATCAAATCCTGGATTTAAACCCAGGTCTGTCTGACTTTTGAGCCCGTGTTCCTACCCTCTTTACTATCTCACCCTCCTTTCTACCCCATCATCCCCTTGGCTTGGCCCAGAAATGGGGGAGAGCCCCCACTCCTGAATTCCTGCTTTCCCTGCCACTGCCTTCCTCCCGCTCCCCCTCTTCACTCCTGCCCAGAGCAATCAGTTTCTTCAGCTATGATTTGGGATTCTAATGAACAGAATGATTTGGCATTTAAATAATTATCCACTCTCTAACTGTTAGTGCTGCTGAGTCGGGAGAAATCTCTGCATCTTATTTATGAATATGGTTTTTTCCCCTCATTGGTGGAGATTTCCCAGCCCACCCCCTCCCAGCGCCTCCTCTCTTAAATGCCTTTCCAGTGGAGCTCCCCACACAAGATCCCCTAAGTGCCTATTAACAACTTTTCCCTTCCGCTATCAGCACCCGTTCACGCCCCTTTTTATCTTTACATTTCAATATCATTACAAATCCTAGTGTTATTCAAATTGCATCAATTATTCAATTTCTCCTCCCTGAGTGGAGGCAGCAGCTTCCCAGTGGCTGAGCAGGAAAAAGCAAAGGCGTTTCAAGGAGGGCTTGAAATTCACGGGGGATTGGGCCGTGTTCCATTAACCTGGGCTTTTTGCCTGCCACAAACTATGGAATTGATTAAAACACACATACAGTTTCAATTTGGTTGGGGGAGAAAGCCTGCTGCCGAGAAACACTGAAGGGATGGTTTGGGAGATAAATCGCCTTTGTTGCCCTGTGACGGTCATTCGCTCAACATGTATTGAGTCCCTGCTGTAAGAAGAGAAGCCAACGTTTATTGAGCACTTGCTGTGTGCCAGACACTACTCCAAGCTCTTTATAGAAGATACCTCCTAAGTCCTCACGACAACCTGGTAAGGTGGTTATCATTATAACCCCCCATTTTACAGATGAAGAAACTGAGGCTCAGAGGGAGGTGGTCTCTAGCCCAAGTCAGTATAGTGGTAGAGACTGGTTTTGCCTCTAGGGCTGGGCCTCTTAACCATTATGCCATCAGCTATAGCTACAGGGTTTGAGTGACTCTAAAGAGTGGCTAGAGAAGGGGCTGAGGGAGTGGAAAGGAAAAAGAATTAACACTTCTTCCCACAGGACCCATTTTTGAAAAATCACATGAGAAATGGTTCACATTTCACTACCAGGAAAAGCTATTTTTTTTTCCCTAAGCAACTGAAGTTTCTCAGCTTATGGACACTAGGAGTCACATAGTGTCACATTTCTCTTTTTGTTTTGGCTACCAGGAAACTGAGCCAGATGTGTAGCCCACTGCTTACAACCATACAGGACCCTACCCCACCATCTTGTCATCCTATTCCTCTCATCTAGGTCTTTCCTGCTTTAGCATTACAGTGTATATTTGTAAGCCACTTCTAAGCCTTTTTGAAATGAGTCCAGAGGTAAGTACCTTTTAAAAGACTTTTAAGCATTCATTATGAACTGAGCATTTTATACAGGTTCTCATGTAATCTTGGCAAAGAGTTTATTCCCACTTTACAGATGATGAAACTGAGGCCTAGAGAGTCTCTGTGACTTGCCTGAGGACACACAGTAAGTGGCAAAACCAGGATAGGAACAGTTTGTAGGACTCCAGCACAGGCCTTTTCCATTGATCCAGGGGATATGGAAGGTCACCCACGTCCCTGCTCTGTGTCTTGGTCTGGAAGGAATGAATGTGTCATGGAAAGAGCATTCAATTGCAAGTCACTAGAAACATGGATCTCACCACCTTGCTACATGATCATCCTCTCTCTGGGCCTCAGTTTCCCAAGTGAACATTGTTGGGCTGCCCTCCCAGGCCCCATAAAACTCTGACTTGTTATCATTACTTTTCTGCCTATTTTACCAGTGCGTGTATCAGCAGCTAAGCCTGGTGGCACCTCTGAGTCACAGCCACCTCTCCTTGAGCCAGGTGCAGACCCCAGGGAATTATATCACCTGTGTTTTCTGATTCCACAGACAGGCTAAGGGAGCAGCCATGGTGGTGACAGGGCTGTGACAAGCACTTTTCATACCAGCCACCTGCATGCTTTGTGATCCTGGGTCCCCAGTCAGGCAGGCAGCACCTTCCTGGCAAGACGGGACCTCCTAGGATGGGGGCAGAGGAGGGGTGAGAACGGCCAGAGGCTTAGATCTGGGTAGGGCTGAGCCCCTTCCTGAACTTGAAGGTTCTAGATACTGGATCTCAAGCCCTAGACTGGCCTAGGACGGTCTCAACTCTAAGCAGGCAGATGGTGGCTTAGAGACAAATGAGGGAGTGGCTTTGGAGACTGGGAGCAGAGTGTAACTCCCCAAGCAAAATGAACCTCATTTATCGAGCAGCTACAAAGTGTATAACCTTCCACCGGAGGCTGCAAACTGGTAGTGCACAGATCAGATTCAGGATACAAACATGGTTTCTTTGACCCACATTTTGTTTTTTTTAAAAGCATAAATTAATTTCTAACACTTATAAATAGGGAAATCCTACTTAAAATCAGGATTTAGGGTTCTCTTGAAAAGTCAGACTACTAGGCAATCCTGAGCTCCCTGTACCACAGGGTTGCTGAGTGTGGCTGATCTTTCAAATTGTCCTAGCCCCACAGTTCCCACCCAGCCCTCTTGACTCCTTTACATTGCCTGTCTGACCCCCGTGGGCTTTCAAGTATCCACCTCCTCATAATCAATGAATGCCTTCTGGGTAGATGTTATATTTCCCATTTTACAGATGAAGAAGCTGAGTGCCTCCAGTTGCATTCATCACACGAAATCCCACAACAAGTAAGCACTGGAGTCAGGATTTAATCCCATATCTTAGCTCCCTAAATCCCTATTATTTATACTGGCTCCTCCTGTTATTGCCTCTTAAAGTGCCCCATTCACGTCGTAGTATTAATAATGACAGTAACCCTAGCTAAGACTTACAGACAGAGCACTTTCCACAAGTTAGGCACTGTTCTAAACGCTCTAATTACACTAGCTCACTTAATCCTCTACAACCCTCTGAAGTGGCTATGGTCATTACCCTCAGTTTACAGATGAGAACATTAAGACACAGAGAGGTTAAGTAATTTTCCCAAGGTCACACAGCCAATGCTGAAATTTTTACTTAATGTTGTGTGGTTATTTGATTGACACCTGTCCTTGGTAAATAACTGTTCTCAATAAATAAATATCCTTTAAATTAATGAATACACCAGGATTATGACTCCAAATTCTATGTCCTTAACCGCGAAGCTATATGACTATCGCCTCCCTCCCTTGCCAGAGTATCTCACCACTGGAGCTACCCCTAGCTCCCATCTGACTCTCAGGATAGCACTAAATTCGTCGACTCCCCCATCCCCATCCTCCTCTGTCCCCAGGGGAAAAAGAAGGAGCCGGTGAGCTTCAGCACCGTGGACAGTGCCCCATACCGCATACGTCACTGCCGCCTCCCTCTCACCCAAGTCTGGGACTGTGGACTGGCCTCTAGGAAATTCCCAAGGAGACCCCCTCGGCCCCCCCTTGGCCCCCTCCTTCCTCACCACCCTCCCCCTCACCAGTTTACTGCCAATGACATTCAGATAAATGGCTGCTGTCAGCCAGGCCGGTCCCACGGAAAGGCGTGTCGGGTGATATATGGCACCATCTTCTAGAACCACAGGACTCACTGCTCAGGAGCTCTGAGGGAGTGCTCCCCCACTCCCATCAGCCTCCAATCCTGGGCCACATCTGGGCTTTGGGGTCCCCCTCCTATCCAGCCCTGGGGATGAGTCCCCCGTCAGACACAATTACTAGGGTCTTTAATCACATGCTGTTAGCCTGGCCCACTCCCCGACTCTCTGGGCTGCTATGCAACCCCAAACCCAGTCATCATTCCTGAGGGCTCTAGGTATGTCCACTTGGATTGTTCTGGGGCTCAGGGAGCTGCATGGGCAGTAGCCATCGGACTCTCAGCTTCCGAGTTCAGAGGGGAGAGACCCAGCCCAGCCCAACTACCAACAGGGCAGCTAATAAAGCTGGCTTATGATCATGTCTCCTTTCACTCTAGTCAGCTGATGTTGGGAGGTAAGAGCCTATAATGAAGCTGCTGTCCCTTGGGACCTGCCAGCAGCCCCTGGAAAGGGGTATGTGAAGCCACCCTGTCCTCACACCTTAGGAGGCACCAAAACGCCCTCTCCAGCCCTTGGGCTTCTGCCAGCTGCCAGCTCTGGCATCAGGTTTGTCATCTTTAAACTGAGATTAAAAATAATAATAGCTAATGCTTACATAGTATAGTGTAAATGCTTGATATGCAGTAAAACCCCTGCCATAATATGTAAAAGTGAGGCCAAAGTATTCGATTGCATACAATACAAAGTCACATGTGATGTGATGTGATGTGTGATGTTAGTTAACCAAAGGACTGGAGCCAGCCAACAGGGAACTGATTCTATTATATTCAAACTCACACCATCAGGTTTTATATTTGGTCGTTGCAACAACCATCTAAGGGAGTTATCATGATCCCTTTTCACAGATGAAGTAAACTGAGGCCCAGAGAGTTTCACAAACTTGCCCAAGGACACACAGCTAGTAAGTTGCAGGGCTGAGATTTGAATCCAGGACACAGAACTCCAGAGTCCCTACTTTGGCCTCCACCCTATGCTGCTTCCCAGAGCTAGAGTGAAGATTCAATGGGAACTAGCAGGCACAGAGATCTCTTCCCACCCTTGTGCTAGGCACGGATATCACCAATCCCTTTAGTAGCATCAGCAGACTCTCCTGTCATTTTCAGTGGCCAATCTACCCTATTTCTCTCTCTCTGACCCCTCTGGTAGAATCGAATGGCCTTTAGTACTTCCTGGTCCTGAACTGTGGCGGGGGGGATCTGCTTCCTCACTCCTTGGGTACCTACCTGGTCACCCCTTTCTGGAAGAGGTGTAGATGGAAAAGAGCACAACTACAGCTTTAAACTTTGCAGGTGAAAAAACAAGGAAAACCTACCAAGCATGCAGGCAAAGAGAAACACCCGCGCAGACCTTGTTCTTCCTTTTTAATGATTTATTGAGCACCTACTATGTGCCTGTACTATGCTGAAGGGAAAAAGGAAATGCAAACTGCTTCAAAATGCTCTCAAGAGCTTACAGGGTATATTCATTAGCTTGGGCTGCCAAAACAAAATACCACAGACTAGGTGGCTTAAAGAACAGAAATTTATTTTTCTATAGTTCTGGAGTCTGGAAGTCCAAGATCAAGGTGCCAGCATGGTCAGGTCCTGGTGAAAGACCTCTTCCTGGCTTGTAAATGGCCTCCTTCTTGCTGTGTCCTCACACGATGGAGAAAGAGAGCAAGCTTTGGTGATTCTTCTTATAATAGCATTAATCCCACCCTCATGATCTCATCTATACCTAATTACCTTCCAAAGGCACCATCTCCAAATAGCATCACATTGGGAGTTAGGGTTTCAACATAGGTATCTGGGGAGGGTGCAATTCAGTTGATATCACCATATGCCTGAGAGACAAAACTTTCACATGGGGACTTGGGTGGTTGGATTTCACTCCAGGACTCATGTTGACTCACCAAAATGTGCTGAGCCCGGTATGAAATGTGGCACCTTCTGCGCACTGGGGCCACAGCAGAGAATAAGACAGACAAAATTCCTGACTTCAGTGGAAGGAGATGACAATAAAACAAATACAGAAAGGTCAGTGTGTTGCACAGAAGATAATAAAACATGATAACGTGAAAGAGAGTGATGAAGGGGTCAGGAAGGACCTCTGTGAGGAGAGGACCAGTGTGCAGAGACGTAAAGGATGATGAGCCAGCCCTTGGAGGAGCAGCATTCCAGGAGGAGCGAACAGCTAGGATCTTGAGGTGGAAGGACCTGGGAAAGCCTGGAGAACCAAGAGAGGGCTGGGGTGGCTGGATCAAGGGCGGGGGACAAGCTCAGTCCATCCTCCCTTGGACTGGCCTTGTGACTCTTGGCCAGTAAAGAGGGCAAATGTCCAGGAATGAGAGAAAGGAGGAGTGGCTGGCGTGGCATATTCTGTAGTGCCTATATTAGTCTGCTCGGGCTGCCATAACAAAATATCAAAGACTGGGTGGCTTGAACAACAATAAAAACTTTTTTTCTCATAGCTCTGGAAGCCAGAAGTCCAAGATCAAGGTGTTTGCAGGTAGTCTTCTCTTCCCCATATCTTCACATTGGCTTCCTCCCTTCCCCGGGCGTGTCTGCACCCTTCTTATAAGAACACCAGTCATATTGAAGTAGGTCCCACCCATACAATCTCATTTTCCCTTAGTTACCTCTTTAAAGATCTGTCTCCAAATACAGTCACATTCTGAGGTACTGGGGGTTTTGACATCAACATATGAGTTTTGGGGGGGACACAATTCAGTCCATAGAAGTGCCCACCCATCTCCTCTCACCCTTACCAGCTGGGGGCGCATCAGTCCATCCTGTAGCTCCCAGTACCTACATTTCTCTGCCCCAGGGCTTTCTCTGAAGCCAGCTTTGCCACCTGTATGCCAAGCTAGAATGCTGAGGAACGCATGCCCCTGGAGCAACCCCAACAGTGACAAAAGTAATACCCTAGCTCCCAGCGTCTCGAGCAGGTATATATTCCTCTTGTTGGCTGCCTCCTTCCTCACTTCACTTCCCTACTCTCCTGCTTATGTGAGCTTCACTTCCAAACAAATGACTTGCAGACTTGCACTCAAACCCCTGTCTCAGGATTTACTTCTGGGGGAACCAGCAGTCAAGAGCTGGTGACTCGTCCCCCATGTCCACAGGAGCATGGAGGTAATGAAGACCGTGGAAGATGGTCTCTGGAAAGGGGCAAACCAGTACGAACGGTATCCTGCTAATAAAGCAGTAATCATAGCTCTCACCAATAGAATGTTTCCTGTTTCCCAGGCATCATGCCCAGCACTTTACTGGCTTCCTCTTCTTAAGCCTTCCCAACAGCTCTATGTGAACCAAGTACCACTATTCTTAGCTCTCTCTTGCTGATGGGGAAAACAAGGCACAGAGAAGTTGAGTCATTTTCTTGAGGAGGCAGAGTCAGGCTCTCATCCAATATTCTATCTACTACCCTGTAAGGTTGGGACCTCAGACGCCTTATGTCCCAACTTCCCCAGGGTGGCAGCTGCCCAGGGCCCCATCAATGCTTGCTGGGGCCCATGACAACTCCCCACCCCACATCTCACCCCCTCACAGCCTAGACCCCTTATCTGTTTTGCACACAGCCTGCGCCCGTCAGGGTAATGGACTGTGCTTGTCCTAGTGGAGGTGGCCTCTGGCAGGGATGATGTATGAGGCGCTATTGTTTGATATGAATGCATTAGGCGACATTCCCGATAAAGACTTTACCAGCAGAGCTGCAGTTGCTGGCAGTAGCCCTGGTGGAGGGAAGGAGACAGAGGTAGAAGCTCAAATCCCCATCAAGTTTGGAAGTGGGAAGTATCCACCTTCAGGGAGGCATAGATGGCGGGGGAGGGTGGTTCTCTCTTGCTTTCAAACTTCTGGGTTCTCACACCCTTACAAGCAGCAGAGTGCAGACAGTGGGTCTCACTCTTCAGAAAGTATCAGAATAGTCTTGGGAACTAAAAAGGCAGAGTCCTGGGTCCCAGCCAGATCCATTGAAACAAAATCTCCAGGGGAAGGCCTGGATTCTGCCTTTTCAAACCAATTCCTTCCAGTTCCCCCTAGCCAGGTGGCAGTTATGGTAGGGTTGTTAATGCCTGTGTGCCCTAACTTGGTCAGCGCTATCCTATTGTCCTCATTCATCTACTAAGTTTAATCATTACTTTAAGTATCTTCAAAATGGAAGAGCAAAATGTTGATAAACATTGAGATTAGATGATGGACTCATGGGAGTTCATGATTCTAGTCTTTCCATTTTTTTCATGCATTTAAAAGTTTCCATAATAAGAAGGGAAAAAATCCTCAAAAACAAACAAACAAAAAAAAAAAAAACCCTGTAAATATAGATCAATCAAGGCTCTACTCTGAAAATGAGAATGCAGAGGATCAGAGAGGTTACAAAAGCTGCTTAGACTCAACCCAGCAAACACATAATGACTGGAGCCAGGATTCCCCCAGGACTGTCTGATTCTCAGGGACATGGTTTTTCTTCTAGTCAAGCCTCCCCACAAAAGCTATTCCTCCAAACACCTCAGCACTTCCCCACCTCTGTGCCTCTGGGTCCCCAGCCCCAGGATGACCATTTCCTGCCCAGATTTCAATTGGTGGTCATTCAGTAAACAGGTATGGTGCAACTGCAGCATGCCTGGCACTGTACTGTGAGCGGAGACTGAGCATGAACCAGACGGACAGAGTCCCTGTGCTCAGGAAGCAAATTCCCAAAGGCCACCTCATCTAGTAAGCCTACCTCTCAGTGCGGCCACCTTAATCAATTAGGACGTGGACTTCCATCCACCATCAAGTTCATCTGTTCCACAGCTGCCTCCCCCGCTGGCCAGTGAGCTCCTTGGAGACGGGAATTATGTCTCAATCCTCTCATGTTCCTAGTGCCCGGTGTGGGGTCTCACATATAGCAGGTATTCAAGAAATGGCCTGTTAAATAGAATGCATGAGTGGGTAAAGGTAAGGGTGAACATGTTGGTCATACATGCGGTAGGTGCTCAATACTGGGTGACTCCCATCCATGGCGGCCCTCCTGGTTGGTTTAGGAGCAGAAGAGGAGGTCCTGGTTCCCACACTTTGATGTCAGGTTCACACACATGTTCACACATTCACATACTTACATGCATGCATGTGAGCCTTTGCATGCTTATTTACATATATATGCTCACACACACGCACACGCGTGCAGCACCCTTTCCTGATCAGGGTGAGACAAGGAGGGACAGGGGGATTCGAAGCACTTGGTTCGGCTCCTAGCTCAGATATCTGTTAATGGTAAGGTCTCAACGCCTCAGTTTCTCCATCTGTAAAATAGGGATGATACAAACCACACTTACAAGGACATAGTCAAGATTAGATGAAGTGCAATGAAATAATTTATGGCTCCTTGCTTCCTTCCCACCCCCTGGCTGGCTCTGGGACTCCCAGCTTGGTGTGGGGATGGGAGAAGTATGTGAAGCTGGCTCTATGGCCACACCAGCTCCTGCTCGTGCCCTTCCACCTGCACCCTCTGAGCCACCTGGTCCTGTCCTCAGGAATGTTCTCCTCAACCCTGTTCCTCTGCTTTCAAAGCTTGTCCCTTCCATGTTCACATCTCTTAACACCTCGATTCTACCATCTAGGAAAAGAACCCCATGTTCCATGTGTCATGAGCACAAACATTTTACCAGAAGCTTCTAAACACAGTGATGCTAATGCTGGGGGTTTCGGGCATGTGTGGGATGAACTTCTGCCCTCCTGTGCACCCCAAGCCCACCCAGGGTTCGGCAGGAAACAGACTGCAGTGTGGCTGCTCCAGATGTGATTGTTAGAGCTAATTTATGCTTCATTTACACAGGCTCCAGATGTCACAGGCTCCTCTGTGGATCTATCCAAATGTCAAGGAAGGAGGAGTAGGGCTGGGGGCTGCCACTGCAACCCCTTCCCCCAGCCTGCCTCCTTTACTAGTCTGGCTCTGAGGACAGTATCCCAACATGTGGCCCCCAGGCACTCACCTGCCCACCTGAGACCTAGACCTATGCCTCAAAGCTTCTACCATGAGCTTTGGTCACAGACTGTAAGATGCAGTCTGGGCCAGCTCTGGGGGCAATGGGGTGCTTATGAAATGCCTCTAGTAATGAGATGACAGACAGTGTGACAATGGCTGCAGCAGGTAAAATTGTATCCCCCCAAAAAGATATGGTGAAGTCCTAACCCTTGGTATCTGTGAATGTGACTGTACTTAAAAAAGGCATCTTTGCTTATGTAATCAAGTTAAGATGAGCTCATACTGGATTAGAGCAGGTGCTAACCCAGTGACTAGTACCCTCATAAACTAAGGGAAATTTGGACACAGACAGAGACAGGATAACACCATGTGATGACAGGCAGAGACAGGAGTGATGCATGCCAAGAGACACTGGATTACCAGCCACCACCAGAAACTAAAAGAAAGGCATAGATTAGTTTTGACCTTAGAACCTCCAGAAAAAACCAACTCTGCTGACACCTTGATTTCAGACTTCTGGAACTCCGGAACTATGAGGGACCACATTTTTGTTGTTCTATAAGCCACCCAGTTTGTGGCACATTGTCATGACAGCCTTAGAAACTAATGTAGTGGCAATGAGTGAGTTGTCCAGCTGGCCAGCCTGGCCGACACTTCTTCCTCCGAGACTCCCAAATCCTCTTCTCTGGGCCTCTGCCCTAGGTTGGGCTGCCACTATCCTCCAAGCAGGGGACTACGCCGGCCCCTCCTCAGTCTCCCTGGTTCAGGCTTGTCCTGTCCGTCTATTTTCCACCCAGTAACCAGGGGAATCTTTCCAACTCCCAACCTGGTGCCTTCACTCCACTCCCACTTCCCATTCTCTCCTCAGCCCACTGCGATCTGCTCTGGCCCTCCATCCCTGAGAATGTTCTCCTCAACCCTGGACGTGCACCAGCCCCACCTCACAGGCCTTCGTGGGGCATCAGGCTCTGTGCTGACTCCTTCCTTGCAATTCTCTCCTCCCCTTGATTCTGGGATGCCTTCTCTCCTGTTCTCCTGCTGCCTCCCCAAACATGTGTGCTCAGTCTTCTGCATGTGCAGCCTCTTCCTTTTCTGTTGGCCTGTTGAATGCAGGCATTCCCCAGGGCTCTGCCCTTTTCTGTTTTTGCTGCTCCTCCCACATAGGTAGTGGTGGTGATAGCTGTCATGATGACAGTGGTGGTGGTGGTAATGATGGTGGTGATAATGATGGTGATGGTTATAGAGACATGGTGCTGCTGTTAAGAGATTCTCTCAACACAGAAAGTGTGCTAGGCCAGGCCACGCCAAAGCCTCAGATTTCCCACTACACCCACTGTGTTTTTGCATTTCTATTTCTCTCTCCTCATCTTTCTCCTCTTTCTCTCTCACACATGCATATGTGTAGAGACACTATCTTAGTTTTCTAGGGCTGCTGTAACAAAGCACCACACACTCGGAGGGTTAAAACAACAGAAATGTGTTCTCTCACAGTTTGGGAGGTCAGAAGCCCAGAACTGAGGTGTCAGTAGAGCCATCTTCCCTCTGAGACCCTGGCTGGAATCTTTCCTTGCCTTTTCCGGCTTCTGGTGGTGGTTGGCAATCCACGGCATTCCTTGGCTTGCAGTGGCATCACTCCAATCTCTGCTTCTGCTGTCGCATGGCATTTTCCCTGTGTGTCCATGTGTCTTTTCTCCTCTTCCTAAAATGATGCATAGGGTGGATTAGGGCCCATTCTAATGACCTCACCTTAATTTGATGACATCTGCAAAGACTCTATGTCCAAAAAAGGTCACATTAACTAGGGTTTAGGACTTGGCATATCTTTTTCTTGGGAAGGGAGAGGAGAGAACACAATTCAACCTACAAAATACACAGACCCATCTTTCCCTCTGCACATTTCCCTCAGCCTTGTGTCATTCTCACCCCATTCTCTGTACTATCCAACATTTGCCTCTGGTTACCTCTTACCTTGCTTGTTTCTCTGTTTCTCTCCCTTTTTTTCATTCTTTCTTTCTTGTACCTTTTAAGCATTCATGGAACTTCACTCCCTGCCAAGCTCTGTGCTGGAGCACTGGAGACACAGAGACAAAGGTGACACGCATGGTCCCTGTCTTTGAGGATCATCTAGAAGGAGAGTGAGGCCGCACAAGTCACTGGCCTAGCATGAGGGCTTTGACAGGGCTCGTGGGGCTGTGGTACATTTGATGCAACCAAGGCAGCCTGTCCTTGATCCTCTTCATCGCCTGGGACATTTCATCTCCAGCTCACCTTCACTGCTCAGATACTCACCTACCTCCTGGATGGGTCTGTTCCTTTTGGCCAGTGAAGGCTCCTGGAGCCTGTGCACCCCCTCTCACGCATGTGCACCTCTCTACCTCCCACCCTCCTACTCCCTCTGTGCATCTCTCATTAAAGAAGCTGAAGATTGCCCAGCTTGTCTCTGGGTTTTGCAGTGAAAGGGCTAAATGATATGCTGACACCTTAATTATGGCCCATTGTCACTGAGCGCTGGGGAAATTGTCTGAGTGATCCCTGGAGAATGGGTGCTAACAGGCCCGTCAGAGCCTTTGATTTCTCGTGGCAGATTAGAAAATGACACAAACGGTGGCTCGCTCCAACTGTAGGCCCTGGGTGACATGTGTGGACCACTCCCCCCTTCACGCATAAACCCGTGTGGTGGTCCCCAGGTGAGGAGTGCCAGCCCCACCTTACCTCAGGCCAGGGGGTCTGCTGTGGTTTCATTCTTGCTAACCCCTGCTTTGGACCACAGAGAGGTTCCCCAAACACTCTTCCCCGCTGCACTACCCTGGGCTCCCACAACAGGCTTCGATGCTGAAGTAAATATTTGCTAATATTTACTGTGTAGTGCTCTGAGTCAGACTTCGCACGTGTGATGCTGTCATAGCGCCTCACTACAGCCCACGGCGGGTAGGGGTGGGAAGGACTATTTCGCTTCCATTTTGCAGATGAAAAAACGGAGGCACCAAGTGTTTGGCGCCTTCCCCAGGTCACCTGCCTGTAAAGGGCAGAGCAGGTAGCCCTGCTCCCAGCCTGGACCTCGGCTACTATAAGACCCGGAGGGGTGGGGTTTGCCAAGGTCATTGGGGCTACCTAAAGCACATAGGGGCCAGGACTTAGATCCTTCACCCCCCCCTTCATGATTTTTTCCACCAGGGCAGCAATTTGCAAAGTGCACCTGTGGGGGTTGTTGACAATAATAATAACTCAATAACAGCCTCCACCTGTCATTGAGGTTGACAAAGCATGGGCTTTGGGTCTAGCAGCCCAAGGGGAATTTCAGCTCTACAATCAGCTGTGCTGCCTTGTGAGACCTGCGTGAGCTGGTGCAGGGAAAGTCAAGTGTCTGGGAATGCCTCGCCTCATGACCCCTCCCCTCCCCACTAGCCCGCAGAGGGCAGGGGAGCAATACTTGGGAGTTGGGGAGAGAAGCCACGGCCCCCGCCAAGCCAGGCCTCTGACGGCCCCCACCTTTTAAACACCGTCCTTCTACTACCATCCTGGAAGACTGAGGGGCGGCACTAGACACCCCGTAACTGGACTTTTAAAATCTGGCTGTCGTAACAGAATCACAGGTGAGAGGACCTCCTGACACCACTAATTGGCCCTGTCAGCTGGAAAATGAGCCGGGCCATCTGTGCAGAAGAGACACTCATGTGACACCTCCTGGACGGGCAGAGCTGTGGGGCCAAGACCCCGGATAGGTGTGTGCGGGCTAATTGACAGCACCAAGGCTGGGAAGACGGAAGGGGCAACAGGACACATGCCAGGTGCCCTCACAAGGTCTGCTAGGGCAGGCACTGCCATGGACTGTGACTGTCACCTCTGTCACTTCCCAGGAGACCCAGACCCAGGTGGGGGCTGGTCTCCCACCTGCTCCCAACACCATCCCCATGGAGAATGAGAGAGAAATGGCAACTCCATCTGAGAAGCTTAGACCATGTGTCCTGTGCTTTCACAAGCCTGAGGGACATGATATTATCCCCATTTCACAGATGAGAAAACTAAATCACCAAGTCATACATCCTTTTAGCAAAATTCCCGAGCACCCACTCTGTGCCAGGGCCTATTCCGGACACTGATGCCAGATCGGGGAATAAAATAAAGTCCCAGCCCTCGGGGAACTCACACCCACAAAAATAACCTGACTTTTTGTTGAATTTCATATGCAGCCAGGAGGAGGCAGGGCCAGGCTGGGAGCAGGTTGAGGGCAGGGACTTAATCTGACAGACTGCAAGCTGGCTCTGTGACTTCAGTAAGAAACTTTGCTTCACAAGCTGTCTCTGTGACCTCTTCATCGGGAACTGGGTGCCCTAATGACCCTTCCCTCCCAGGGCAACGTAGCTGTCAGCCCCCACGGAGCCTGGCTCTTCCCATTCTATGCTCTGCTGGCAGGAACAACAGCACCTGACAGTTGACACAGTATTGCCAGGCTCTTCCCCACAGCAGGCGAAGGAGAATGGTTCTTAGGCACCTTCTCCCTCCAGCCTTTTTATTTCATGTGGTCCCCCAGCAACCGTGGGAGGTGCCTTGGTTGTTCCTGTTTGACAGATGGGGAGGCCAAGGCTCAGAGATGGGACAACTTGCCCAGATGCTATTGCAGGTAGCCCAGAACTATTGCTCTTCTCCCTACTATCCCCTCTACCCTCCCCCAACATATCTCAGCACAGGCCCCTCCCTCACTACTCAGGAAAGCTGCCCAAATGCCATCATGAAACCCAAGCATATGACCCAGCAATTCCCCTCCCCAGTAGCTACCCGCTGAGGAATGAAAATATGTCTACACCATGACTTGTATATGAATGCTCATCGTAAGTATTCATAAAAGCCCCAATGTGGAAGCAACTTAAATGTCCATCACCTGGTCCCTCACCTGAAAAACAGATAAACAAAATATTGTACGTCCATACAATGGAACATTATTCAGTCTTAAAAAGAAATGAAGCACTATAATGTGGATAAACTTTGAAAACATTGTGCCAAGTGAAAAAAGCCAGACACAAAAGACCACATAGTATATGATTCCATTCATATAAAATGCCCAGAATAAACAAATCTAGAGACAGAAAGATTAGTGGTTGCTAGGGGTTGTGTGTGTGTGCGTGTGTGTTTGTGCGTGCATGCGCACGCGCGCACATGTGTGTCTGCTAATGAGAAGGAAGTTTTTTTTTGGGGGGGCTGGAAATGATAAAAATGTTCTAAAATTGTGGTCTCATCAAAACTCTAAATATACTAAAACCCATCGAATGATACACTTCAAATGTGTGAATTACGTGGTATGTGAATCATATCTCACTAAAACTGTTGCAAAAAAAACAACAGTGTGCACTGGTGAATAGAGTCTCTGTGATCCACACATTGAACCTGTGCTGAGGGGAGAGCCCAGCTGGGGGGTCCCCAGGCCTCAGACGCCCCTCCAAAGCTGGGTGAGGCCACAGCACAGCCCAGGAAATAACACAGAGAACTGCCAACAGAGAACAATGCTATTCAAGAGTTGTTCAATGTTCCAGACACTCTGCCAGAGCTCGGGTCTCCGTGGAAAGCAAGAAAAGTGCCCCAACCTTAGGAAGCCACAGATGAGCAGTGGCAGGAGGGTGGGCCGACAAGCAGGCAGAAAGACAGACCAGTGTGACATTGCTACAATCGGGGCAAGTACAGAGAGGAGGGACCTCTAACCCATCTCAGGCCAGGATGGTCTCCCTAGAAAACCAACATGTAGGAAGAGGCCCAAAGAAGTGAAGAAGTAATAAAGTAACTCAGGGGCCAAAAAGTATTCCAGGCAGAGGAAACAGCAGATGAGAAGGCCCAGAGGCTCAAAAGAGAGTGGCATATTCAGAGGAAAAAAGGGAGGATAGAGGGAGGGAGGAGGAAAAGCATTCAGGAGGACCCCTTGGCTCTGTGACTAGGAGACTGGGAAGGAATGAAAGGGAGCTGCCCACGGGCCCACAGGGCTCTGAGTGTCCACTTCCCAGGGCCAGTTCCAGCTCTGGGCCACCTGCCCTGCGCTGTCAGCCCTTCTCAGGCTGGGGTGTCTGAAACCCCACAAGGAAGGGTGCGCAGATTGAACAGGTAGGGCCCCCTAACCTGTCCCCACTCCATGACCCCCTTCCAGCTGTCTCTCCCATGCCCTGTGAGCCTTAATCACAGCAGATGGGAAGGTGAGACTAAATTTTAATGAGTCATCTCTGGGATGTCTTAAGCTGCATTTAAGAGTCCCTAAACCTCCCGTGACAGAGGCACCTGCATTGGGCAGGGTGAATAATTACGGCTCCACCTGAAAAGCTGAGCCTTTTTTTCACACGGGATTTTAACAATATAGATCACGCCGGGAGAGAGACATAAATAGAGGGAAATGAAACCATGGGCGGCCACAGCGCTGGGGCCCTGAATTATGGATAGGAACCTGTCCCCGACTTCTTGTTTTTAATTAAAAAGCCCTTTTCAGTAATTCCATTAAGAGGTGGCTGTGGTTCGAGAGTCTTTCACTTATTCTCTTTAAATTATGAAATGTTCTGTTGGCCTCTTGTGGTTTCAGAGGCCAGAGGATGGAAGTCAGGGAATACGAGGATTCAGGAGGCCACAGGTAGGCCCAGCAGGTGCTCTGGGCCCTGAGCCCCTCACTGCCATCCTGCTTCTCCTCTTTAGCTAGACTCATTACTCTGCACTTACTGCCTGCCAGGACTTCTGTCTCTGTCATCTCTCTCGCCACCCTGAACACCAGTGTGAGGTCAAGATGAGGATGCCTCATTTACAGAGGAGGAGAAGCTGAGTCTCAGAGAGGGGAAAGGCTGGGCCTCAAGCCACACAGTGAGTATGTGGTAGAGCTATAACCTGACTCCAAGCCTCCTGGCTTTGCCGCCTCCACCAAGGACTAAGAAGGACTGAAGTCCTCACCCCATCCACTGGAAGGATTGGGTGGTGGATGGAACACCCAGGGCCCCGGATCAGCACAGACCTAGGATCCAGTGAGAGGAGATGTACAAGTAGCTGTTCTAGGTGGGGACCCAGGCCAGGAGGTGGGGATTCAGAGCTGAGAAATGCACACTGCCTGCCCTTGAGAAGCATGCAACACCCGCCTCTCTGCTTATCTGCAGTTTACCTCCTACTGGAAGCCTTCCCTGTCTACACCAGCCATCATTCCTCCTTCCACTGGCTATTCCTCCTTCTACCTACTACTAGACTCTCATCTTATATTCATCTACCCATCCACCCATCCTTCCACTCATCTATTATCTCATCTATTCATCCATTCACTTATTCATCCATCTATCCATTCATCCATCTATCCATCCATCTATTTTTCCTTCCATTCATCTATTCTCCCATCTATCCATCCATCGTCCATCCATCCAGAAAAGGAACTAACACATCTGAAGTCATTACTATGTCACTCTAAGTGTCTTTCTCATTGAATCCTCATAGCACCTCTGCCCAGTAAGTTCTATCATCTCCATTTTATAGATGGAGAAACCAAGGCTCTGAGATGTTTTAAGTTGCTTACCGAAAGTCAAGAGAATGAAGAGCTAGTTATACACTTTTAGGCATGGTGACAGGCCATTTATGGTGAAGTATTTGGGCCAGGAAAGAGAGATCAACCAAATTCTACCATGTGGGTAGGCTAACCATTCCCCCTCTCCCACCAGCACCATGTGTAAGCCCACACAGCCCCTCTTCCCCTTGCTCCTAGGTGGGGCACTGGCTTGCAGGACCATCTCTTGTCCCCAGAGTGGTGCAGGGAGAGGCAGGCCCCCAAACACAGGGTGCCTATTGTGCCCCTCCCTGGAGCACAGGCTCCCCATTGTCTAGAGGAGGGTGCAGGTGGGCTCCAAGCTGCTCCTAAAGCTCACTGCCTGACATCTGACTTGGGCTGTCACCATTGTGTGGCCACAGTGGCCCTTTGTCTCAGACAGGCTTTCTCTCTTTGCTTGCCCAGCTCTCCCCACCTCAACCTTGGTGATTTGCACTCAGGATGGTGGAGATTGAGAAGAAGTGGAAGAGAACACTGGCTTGGGAGTCCAGAGATCCTAAAACATCATGTTTCCTCTCTGAGCCTCAGTTTCCCAATATATAAAAGGGAGGATTATCCATACTGGAGACAATGATAGAGGATGCAGGGGTTATCTGAGTACAGACTTGGTCCTAACTCTGTTATTTTCTTGCCGTGTGGCCTTGAGCGAGCAAGCCATCTGAACCTGTTTCCACACCTGCAAAGTCAGAATAAAAGAAATAAAAGCCCGCCTCCAAGGAGATACAGTATACAAAGTGCTTGACCCGGGGCCTGTGCTAATAGACAGAAGTTGCCATTTCCATCATCATCTGTGGTGATGCAGCAGCACCTCTCTGAACACTGCAGAGCTTGGTGCCATTCAGGGCATTCTGCTGGTTCTGCTGCCCTTCCAAATCATCAAGCCCTTTCTTAGGTCATCCCAGGTCTCAGCCCAAAGAATTTAAGTAATATTTCTAAAGTCATTGCAAGGGGTCATCAGACAGGATACAGATACTGTCCTGAGTTCTTATTCCTCCAATACAGGAAGCTTCAGCTGTGCTGTGGGGCAGAGGCTAGGCAGGGGCTCTGCATCCAAGGGTGGTCAGATGGGGGTTCTTCTGACCTGAGCGCATCCCCTCAAAGGCATGCTCAGTGAGGGCAGGGGTTTGATTGAATTCCCAGTGCCTGAAACAGGCTCAGATCATTGCAGGAGCCTCATAAGTGTATAGATGAAGAGTTCTAGGGGCCCATGGAGGCACCAGACTTAGAAATGACAGGCATGGGGTCTAGCCTGGGATGAAGGGCCATGCTGCTGCTGCCCCTAAGGAAAAAGAGGTGCTGGTGAGAGCCGCTCCCCTTTATGAAGAAATGACAAGACAACCTGGGGCCAGCCACGCCCAGTAGCCAGTATCCTGATCTGTGTGGCCGAGGACTATGACCTCTGTGGCAACTCTCCCGATTCCAGATCTTAGGCTTCAGAGTCTGGGCAAGGCCAGGTGGATGGGCAGAGTGGCTGGAGCTGCAGAGATGGGTCCAGCAGTCACCAAACTCTGCCAGCACCCAGAAAATTTAAGTAACACCTCTAAGGTCACATAACATGGACTCTTGAGCCTGAGAATGCACAGTTACAACCCCTCTCAGGGAACAGCACCACCCAGACACCATAAGGTTACCCAATAGGTCATAAGACACAGATAGATGGTGTCACACAGACACGCACAGGTCACTCAGACAGTGACATAGGACATGGACAAATAGTGTCACACAGACATGCACAGGTCACCCAGATGGTGTCATGAGGCATAGACATGTGGCATCACACAGACAACATGGAGTCCTAGAGTGTGAATAAACACAGTATAACTGGATTGTGTCACCCCCAATAGATGTAGTGCCCACCGCATCTGCTGGCATATCATGCCCCTTCCTATAGGGTGAAGACTCTGTCCAGGAGGGAATCTACCCAGGCCAAGGGGACATGCCCTCCAGGAGCTTGTGCCTATCCTGCACACCACACTCAGAAAGCCAGGATCTCAGAATTCCCTTCTTTGACATCCCTGAGCCACTTCCAAAGCCTGGAAGGCCTCTTTCCAAAGTCCATCTGAGGTCCATCTTCCAAGGACAAACCTGCCACCCACGTGAGCACCCCCAGGCACCAGGGGGTGATCAAGGGCTGGCCATTTGAGGGAGCTGGTGTGGACTCAGCTTGGCGTGACATGCTGGTGTCCACATGTGTGTGAGGCCCTTCTGGTTCTGGTCACAACCCACGTCGAGAAGAGAAGGCTTGGTGGTCTGAGGCTAGGACCTCTGTTTGTGCCCTAATCCAGACTCTGGGACTCTCTCCAGCCTCAAATTCCATCAGGCTCATGGTGACTCTACCCTGCCATAGGACCCTCCCACATGACCCAGTCCTTACAAGGCAAAGTCCTGGAGCCTGCTGGTCAACCCAAACATAGCACGTGAATCTAGAGTTTATCTTGGAGCCCTGGGCCATTGCAGTACTGAACAGACAGACAATCCTGCCCAGCCAAGGGCTCAGGCTCGTATAATCAAGGTCACCAGGAACAACTGGAGGCTCAGAAGCTCTGTCAGGCCTGGGTTCAAATTCAGATTCTGATACGAGCTGTGTGATATCCAGAAAGCTATTGAGCCTCTCTGAACCTTAGTTTCCATTCTTTTAGGAACTGGAGCTATAACCTGTTTCTTGGGATGCTGCTGGGATCTCAGAATGGCTTTGAATTCTCCCTGTACCTGAGGCTACACGAATGTGTTCAGCCATCCTGGGGAAGCATTCCTTGAATGAGTGATTTTAAAAAACAGTCTGAAAAGTGGGGCCGAACGAAGGCAGATATCTCTGCCCAGCACCCAGCTCCCAGCTCTCGAATCCCTCCTGCCTCACAGCTGTAGCCCCTTCCCAGGCAGGGACCCTGCTCCGGGCCCCTCCCCAAGCCGCAGGAGGCCCAGACACATGTTCTGAGGGGGCATTATCTGTGCTCAGTTGACTGTAAACGTTTAAGCGGAATTGACTGTGTACTCAGCCACTTTCAAACACAACTAATCTTCATCGGGGCGACGGGAAGTGAAATATGTTATTGTCGGCAGCAGTAAATTACCCGTGCCAGAGCTGGCTTGTGAGGCATTACGGGCCGTGGCCGGCGCACTCCTTCACGGGGCTGCCGCCTGCCCACCATCCATTACTGCAAACGGCCCTGGTCACCTCCTCACCAGCCCCAGGAGTAGGGGGCCAGCTGCCAGCTGCCTAGGCCTGGCCCCACCCACCCTGGGCAGCAAGATGAGAACTGCGCTAGGGGAATGGCTTTGTGCTTGCCCCACCTCCCAGATGCCTGCCCAGTGGAGTCTTGGAGGTCAGAGACCAGATGATGCCATGGGGTCGTGGGGCGGGGGGTTGAGGCCCAGACATGGAACAAGAGTTGGTCCAAGGCCTTTTGAATTTCAGTTTCTACATCTGTAAAATGGGGGTTCATTCATTGTTTTCTGTTTTTGCAAATCTCTTTAATGTCTGGCTTAATAGAACAGTTAGATTCTCACATCTCCTTTTGCATTAGATCCGGCGCGATGTTCTTTGGGTTGAAGTAGATGAAAAATATCTGGCCTCACATAGATGTGCAGCTAGAAAAAGGAAGAGGATTCTAATTGCTTTCTCAGATTGTTATGGACACTCTTCTTTCATACCAAATTAAAACTCCACATATGGTAGTTTGTTAAAGGTTAGCTGTAATATGGTACCTGAAACCACATCGATTAGCTTTCATACTCTGTTAATTTAAAATCCATCGGTCTATTTTGCACTTTAAATGGATCTTTTACTCATTTTGTAACATTACACACTGGTCACTGGGAAAATATTGGTTTACTGAGTTATGTGGCTCTTCCTAATGTTGACATATTTCATTATACAACATCCAAAAAAAAAGTCACATGCACTAATATTACTACCAATCTCTTCAGGAAAGTCTTTAAGTAGGAAGCTGTCAAACCCACAGTGGCAGATAAAAGTTCTCCAAAATTCTGAGTTTTGCTGGAAAGTCAAATTTGATCATTGGCAACAAATACTGTCAGTTGACAGGCAACTTTGTTCATTTTAGAGAAAATATCTGCCAATAGCCAAGGCTGAAAGGTTATCATCAGTCAGTCAATCATTATTTCCAGTAAAAATGGTGTTCCATAAAAAAAGTGGCTAATTCAGCTCGCAAGTCAGTCACATAGCACCTTTCTGATGCCACAAATGGTAGAGCAGAGAGCCTTTACGTGTGCATTTCCTATTTTGTTACACAGACTATTTAAAAATGTGGGCTCAAAAGTTAAGATTTTTTTAATTAATAATTTTTACTTTTCATTAAGGTCATGCTTAAGTAAAACTGGCTTTTTAATTTTTAAACAAGAGAGTGTTTAAGGTAAAGAATGCAACAATCTCTATGACAGTTTGGTGCCACTGCGAGACTCATACTATGAGGCCAGCAGTTTTATTCACACATTACTTTTACACCATCAGTGTCACAGTAAAAAAGGCAAATAATGTCTTAATATTATTGTGAAATAGTTTTGATCTCACGAGACATCCTGAAAGGGTCCTGGGGACCCCCAGAACTCTGTGGAGCACATTTTGAAAACCACTGATTCAGGGTGATCGTCCCAGGCCATCAGGAAGTTGGAAGACACATGAAATATGATGGGTGAAAGGATCTTTATAAACTGCTCTACATCATGAGCCACCACCATCACTGCCCCCATCATCTGGGGCCTCCTCCCCATTTTGGGACAAACGCCCCCATCCCCAGGCCCGGCTCCTCCCCTAATCCCAGCTCTACCCAAGGATGCTAATGAAAACCCCTTGGCTCCTTCAAAACCTTGCTCAGAGTCAACCTCTTCCTGAAACCTTGCTGCACATAAGCCCTCAACAAGGGTCCTGTCTCCTTCCTCGGAATCTCCTGTCCACTCAGTACCCCACTTCCAGTCTCACCTCATTCTCAGAACCCTGCCTCGGATATAGTAAGCCCTCAACAGAGCCAGGTTGATCCAAGGAATGAGGAGATAGAAAGTGTGATTTGGCCAATGGCTAGGGCTAATTAGGGACACTGGCTAACTGGCTAGCAGGCCAGATAATTCTGAGAAATCCTGCTATGAATCCCAGAACGTGAACCTAACCCCAAGAGCTGAGCACCAAGGACCAGCACCACCAGGGGACTGGGACAGGTGGAGTCTGGAGGAGAGGAAGGGATTACGAGTTTTCTGAAGGCTGACCTAGATAAACTGTGACCTTGATGAAACTTACATTCAGGGTCCTTCTTGCTGTGTGACTGTTGGCAAATCGCTTAACTTCTCTGGACTTCAGTTTCCGCATCTGTCAAATGAAGATTTTGGATCAAACCCTAAGTCTCCTTACGGCTCCCAAATTCTACAAGTCAATGATATTCATGAGCTAACAGTCCATGACGTTGATACTTCAACTTCCTGTGAGAGGAACATTCAAGCTTTCCGGTCCATTGACATTTGAACATTGCATGATGTTGACATTCAAATGTTCTCTGACATCATCCAATGATATTGACATCAAACAGTCCATAATGCTAACACGTGAAAAGATCCATTATGCTGACATTCAAATGTGCTGTTGCTGACACTGAACACTCTGTGACATCAGTGTTAACTGAGTGCCAGTCATGCCAACAGCCTGGGAAACCTATGAGTCCATACACTGTCCTTTCTCAGAACTCTTCTTCCCAGGAACCTAGACTCCCATGGTGGCACCAGAGAGTGGCTTAGTGGGACTTTATGTGTCCCCACTCCCACAGTCCATTCTCATATATGGAGGATTGATGTGGTCTTAACATAATGTAAATGCAGCTTTAACACAGTCCTGTGATCCTCCTTCCGATCAGATTCTGCTCCCCACAAAATCCGGAGCCATCACTGCAGTAGCCCCTGTTCCCTATTATTTCCCTGGTCCCTGCTTTCTACCCAGAGCCTTGCCGTATGGAACATGCTTGTTGGGGGATGGGGGCATCAAGGAGAAATCAAGGCTCAGGGTAGTACCCACAAAGGGCTGTGGAGGAAATGTCCTGGGACTGTGGCTTAGCCTCTTCCTTCTGCCCCCTTGTCCCTCTGGTCATAGCTGGGCATCCTGGGGGTGTCTCTAAGAACAGGGGAGGCAGTTACCATGGTGACACCTGCTTCCTCCCACCCCAGGCAAAGGTTCCAAGCCCCAGATTGCCTTCACCTCTCTCAAAAGAAAGAGAAAGAAAGAAAGAAAGAAAGAAAGAAAGAAAGAAAGAAAGAAAGAAAGAAAGAAAGAAAGAAAAGAAATTCCTGCAAGTTGAACAATCCTTGTGTTGGATTTGGGAGATGTTATTCCTAGTGACAGACAAGGGCAATTATCTGCAATCCGCCAGCAGTTTTAGCCTAATTTCATTACTGCTGTGCAATTCTCCCTGAGCTGCTAGTCTATCAATGTCTTGCAGAACGGATTAGCGGGCACTTTCTTCATCTTCAAATGAATTTTAGCTGTCATGCCCTTGATGAATAGAGCAGGGACAGGCAGCTGACCTGGGCCAGGGGAGTGGCCTGGGGGCGACAGGCAGGTGGCCTTGGGCCCTAGTAGGAGGTGAGGCAGTAGGGGGAAGACATGGGGGTGAGGGAGGGGGAGGCACCTGAGTGATCCAGGCTTCCTGGCCCTCCCCCATGCCCAGGACTTAGGGGTGCTTGGACCCACCTACTGGAGCTTTGCACACTGAGCTCCCACTTCTGGGAACAGCTTGCCTTGTCCTGGGCTAAGAATACAGGAGGGGACTCATTCTCACCCTGAAACCCTTCTGGGCTACCCACCACCACAGCACTCAAACCTTTGGAAACTCCAGCTTGGAGTCTGCCTCCCTAAGATACCGTGGACCTCACAAGAGTAAAGGCCAGCACTGTCTTGTCACCACAGTGTCCCCAGAGCCCAGCTTAGAGGAGATGCTCTGTCAGTTTTCATTGTAGGACAAATGATCCTCAGTTTCGCTGCAGCTTGGGTCAGGGCCTAGCATGGACTTGGCACATGGCAGAAGCCAAAATGCTATTAGATGAACGGGTGAAGCCATGGGTGGCTTATTAGAAAGAGGGTTGACAGGAGAGGAAGCAAGTGTTTTATGGAGTACCTACTATGTGTCAAGCACTGTGCTAGAGACTTTGCTGACATGGCTTCTTGGAGAGGTGAAGCCCCTAAGCCCAGGACACAAACAAATTGGGAACTGGTGGACCCAGGTCTGTCTGGCCATCCTCTGCAACTCCCAAGGAGCACCATTTCAGGAGCAGTGGATGCAAAGTAAGATTTTTACGGGCAGAGTGAGGCGCTATGGAGAGAGCAGAGAAGCCCGAGAGGAGGTGACATGGGGCCTGGCATCAGCAACATGGGGTAAAGTCCATGCCTGCTTAGGATCTCCTCTCTCCCACTCTCACCCAGAAGCCTACACTTGTCCTGTCCCAAAGACCTGGGAAGAGGGGCTGTGGCAAATTTGTCCCTTTTACTACCACCTGTCTAGTTCCCACTTTCCCAGCCTGGCTCTGTGTCCTGGGAAACTGACCTCCACAGGCTGTTCCAGCCTCTGGCTTCCAGAGGGATCATCCAATGGGAGAGGGAGAGGTTGGGGTGCCTCTGCCCAGCTTTGCCTGCCTCAGCATGCATTCCTGGCAATAGCTAGTATTCCTTCAAGCCCATGGCTCCCGCCTGGTGGTGATCCCTCTAAGGCCCCCCTACTACTGGGCTCTGGCAGCTCCATTTCTGCCCTTTCCAATCTCAATGTCCCTGGCTGTCTTGCACCTCTCCATACCCTTAACTGAACTCTCTTCACTTGTACCATCCCAGCGGAACACCGCGTCCTGCAACATGCTGATGGATGCGGGTGGCGTGGGAATCTCAGAGCTCGTTGCGACAGCAGCTTTCATTCCTGCCACCCTGCTGCTCTGTGCTTGGCACCGGGCTGGGCCACAGGCGTCAACTGGCCCATTGTAAACTCCCAACCACTCAATGGAGTGTGTGAGTTCCAGAGGAGAGCACTGAGGCTCAGAGAGGCCAGGACCCTGGCTGAGGTGCCCAGCAGGGAGTGTGGACTTGACCCTTCGTTCGTCTAACCCCCAGCCCTATCATCTTAACTCCCATGCTGCCTACACTCAGCTCTTCGCTCCAACCAGAAACCAGAGCCAGCAAAAAGCTCTTTGGGGCTGTACGCTGATGATTCTTTGGAAAGACCAGATGTTCTCCTTCACCCCTGAAAGGCAGCCATGGTGAATCCTTTATGCTTCCTCGGTCCCCAGCAGGCTGCCACGTCAGCAAAGGGAAGACAAGGCCAAAGGAGGGGCTCCCTCCACAGTGGCTACCCCACCAGCCCACACATCTCCCAGAAGTTAGGGGAGCAGAAGAAAGATCCCTGGCTCGGGGCAGTCAGCCCCTATTTTACATGTGGGAAAACTGAGGCTCAGAGAGGCAAAGCCAACAGAATGTCACACAGAGCTGGCCTCAAACCAGGAAGCTGGTCGCTTTCCCCAGAGCTGAAAAACGAGGTTCAGACCAACCGAAGCTGGGCCTCCTCCCCCACTTTCAAGTTCTGGCCCTCTCTCCAGGCACCTGGGAGACTCTCCCAAGTTCATCGATTGTCATGGCAGCCTCGAGTCAATATGGTGCACTTTGCTAATTAATCTTTTCCAGATAATTGCAGGAAATTATTGGTTGGTGTGAAGTAGGGATGCAGAGGCGGCTTCTGTCCCTCTGCCTATCCAGAGTGGCTTCTAGCTGAGCCTCTGCCCGGCCTCCCACCCATTATCCACCTACCTTCTCTCTTCCTGGAATCGAAGGCAGACGAACCCTGTTTCTTCCCGTCCCCTGCCCAGCCCCCTTCCAGAGTCCCCAGTCCAGGACTCCCACCAGGCCAGCTCTCCCAGCTTGGAAGGGGGGAACACTGGCAGCAGGGATGGTTCTAGGTTCAAATCCCAGCTCTGGCAATTTATTAATACTTGTGAAACACTGGGCGAGTTCTTTAACTCCTCTGAGCCTCAGATGAAAAACAAAAGAGGTTATAATCTTTGCATCACAGGCTGTTTCTAAAGCCAAAACATGAGGCATTTTAATACCGACTATGACCTCTATGACTAATAGTAACAACCCTGACACCAAACAGTGGCTTTGCCACCTGCCGGGCACTGTTCCAGGTGTCTGATAGGCGCTATAATTGTCCCCATTTTATAGAAATGGAGACACTGAACTGAAGGTGCATAGGTGGTGAGAGGCGGAGGCCGAATCCTTGCTCAGTGCCGTGGATGCCGATCTCTGCCTCACACAGTGTCCCCAAGCCAGTACACTGCCCGGCTTAGAGCTGTGTCGCCGGGAACAAACCCTCCACATGCTTGTCTCAGAAGCCAGGGAACACTAGCACAGGGTGGGAAGGGGATCGGGGGGAAAACTAGGAATGGCACAGGTCTCAGAGGTACCCATGACTTCCCCTTCCAAGCCCTTTCACCCCAAACCCTTGTCCCACCTCAAAGAACCTGAGGGAGTCATCGAACCTGGGTAGACTTGGGGCTCCCAGGGGCCTCTCCAAGGCCTCACAGTAATTAATCAAAACTGGACACTCCTAGATAAAGTTCCTATCCCTCTGGGGTTTCTCCCTTTCTCCCAGATATCATTTAATATATCACCTCACTGGGCCGTATATACCTGCTCCTAATAAACCTCTAAGACTTTAATGAACTAAATAGCAAATTACTTTTTTATTCAAGAATGAAATTTCATCATATTCATAATTCATATTTTATTTCAGACATCTGCTGCTGATTACATTACATTTAACTAAAATTAGATGATGCTCAGAATGCAATTAAGGCTCTGCCAAATTCTTCGGCCCACCAATGCCGGCGGAGCTCAGCGGGGGCCGCTAGGAACCTAATATGTAATTAGGAGCTATTTTCTAGCTGTTTTTAAAGTCTGAAAATTAGCTGCCTTTATTAATCACACAGACAAATATAAAGTGGAACCAACGCTCGCTGAAATTTCTAAAAGGGATTTTTTGTTTAATTATACACCACAGAGCACTGTGACTCGTTTTGCATGTTGATTTGTTGTGCACTGACATTTTGACAACTGGTTCTCAATTTGTCTGTCGTAGTTAGGCAACAACAAAGCCGACGGTAATACTTTAACTTTCAAAACCTTCAGTGTGCCGGGGAGAGGGAGAATGGCATTCCTTGCTGCAGGGCTCAGGCAGGGCCCTCGAAGCCAAGGGGGCCAGAGGCATGGGGAGAAGGGCAGGCGAGGGATGGAGTGGGGCTCATCAGACAAGCTAGGTGGGGAGGTGGCGGGAGCACTGGACCAGGAGTCTAGCGACCAGGGACTGAGCCCCAGCTCTGCAGAGTGGCTAAGAGGAAAACCTCCCTTTGTCTGGGTCTCAGATTCCTCGTGCACACCTGGAGGGGGTTAGACTCAGATCTCCAAGGAGACTTCATATGCTAAAATTCTGTCTTCTTTCCTCTGGGTGTCAGACCCCACGCTAGTGCTTTCCATCCGGTGTCATTTAGCCCCGCGACCCTCCGAGGGGAATCTTTTATTTTCTCATTTTACAGAGGATGAAACACAGTAAGATTTGATGATTTGTCACCAGCCAGCTGGTGGCCACAGCAGAACTCAAACTCAGATCCGGTTGACTCCAGAATCCTTGGTATGAACTATTATATTCACCAGCCCAGTAGCTCTCTGGGCCTCATTTCCCATCCGTGTGGCTTGAACACACTGAAGCAGCTTTGCAAGGCTTCGGTCTGATGCTGCAGCCAGATGATCTTGCCCTTAACCACTGACCGCCCCACCTGCAGGTCTGCTTGAGGCCAGGGATGGGGTGTACAGAGGGGCTTCAGCATGGAGCGGGATAGGATCTGTGAGCAGGTCATCGGCCCCTGTGCAGCCACTGGGTTCACTCCATGCCCTCAGAGGTCCCTTAGGCTACCTTGTGGCCAACACCACATAGTGATGTCCAGAGATGTCCAGTGATGTCAGGACAGGGTGGCTGCCAAGGGGCTCAATCCCACCCCATGCTAACAACAGCTGCAGCAGCAGATGGCTTTTCCCTATGTGTTGGCACTGTGTGACAACCCCGTTGTCTGCACTGACCCACAAATCTTACAAGGCAGGTTCACACCCAGGCTTGGAGCTTCACAACCTGGATTTATACTACTTCTGCCACTTCTGGGCCCTAGTGGCCTTGGCAAAGCCACCACACCTCTCCGAGCCTCATCATTAACGTGAGGATTCTGACAGCACTCAGATCTCCGGGTTCTGGTGAGGACTGAACAGCATAATGGGTGCTGGGTCCAGATGAAGCCTTGACCAACAGAAACTACCTGTTACCACCCCCATTTGACAGATGGGGATGTTGAGGCTCTACAGGGTGCAGTACTTGCCCTAAGGTGCATATTGCTGAGCAGAGAACTGCACCTAGGTGGTGATTCCCCAGCCTGTGCTCTCACCTGGCCTCCCTAATGCCCTCCAGGGAGGGCAGAAGGGCCTGAAGATCCACAATGAGGGTGGGGCTGCCCCACTTGGCCACCATCCTCTGCTGTCTCTCATTTTTCTCTTGCCCACCTGGAGTGTGGAGCAGGGCTGCAGCCAAGATGTGGCAAAGCCCACCACAGTGTTCTCTACCCCTGGTACCCTAGGCCAGTGGAACCAGTGCCTGCCACCTGCCAAAACCTGTTTTCAGGAGCCAGCCCTGCATCCTCCTCCTGCCCCTAGACTCACCTGATGAAGATGCCAACGGAGAAAAGGAGGTTTTTTTGGGTGACAATGAAACTGTCAATAAAATCTCAAACGCAAGGATAGGCAATGACTATTTCACTTACTCTGACAGTTGAGATTTTGCTGGGGAAGGAAAATGACAGGCATCTGCTGACATCAACACCACTTCTTTCACAGAAGAACCCGCAGGAGAGACGGCCCCCAGAGACCTGCCTCGCCCAGATGCCATCCGGGCCGGGGTTGCTGCGTTGTCAGAGGAGCTGGGGTCAGCTTGGAGGGGAGGCTAGACGCCCCAGCTCTATCCATTCATTTGTTCATCCTACGACTCTCCTCTGAGCACTGACATGTGCCAGGCTCTGTGCTGAGGCCAAAGATGCAGAAATGAACCAGGAACACTCTGCCCTTAAAAGTGTTATGAGTTCAGTTGTGTCCCCCGCAAAAGAAAGGCTGAAGTTCTAACCCCTGGTACCTGCGAACCTGACTTTATTTGAAAAGTGGGCCTTTACAGATGTCAGCAAGTTAAGATGAGGTCATTAGCGTGGGCCCTAATCCAATGTGACCAGTGTCCTTATAAGAAGGGGAAGGGTCACATGAAGACAGAGATACACAGGGAGAAGACGGCCATGTGGTGACAGAGGCAGAGGATGGAGCAATACAGCTGTGAGTCAAGGAACACCAAGGACTGCCAGCTGCCACCAGGAGCCAGAAGGGGCAAGGAAAGAATCTACCCAGAGTCTCAGAAGGAACTTGGCTCTGCTGACATCTTGATTTCAGACTTTTAGTCCCTAGAACTGTGAGGGAATATATTTCTGTTGTTTTGAGCCTCCCAGTTTGTGGTACTGTGTTACAGCAGCCTGAGGAATTAACTCAAGGGCTTTCATGCCAATGAGGGAGGCAGCTAAGAAACCCCACCTGGGGCAAGGGAAAAAGAGGTGTACCTGGTTCCTGAACAAGGAAGACTCCAAAACTGAAAGGCCCTTCCAGGCACCTACATAATCCTCCAACCTGTTGTGTCTTCATCCATTCCTAATGCCACTGTCCCATTCCAGCCATTGCCACCTCTCACCTCCCACTACCTGCCTCCATCCGCCATGCCACAGCCAGAGGACTTTCTCAAACACAACTGTGACTTGCCTTCATGTGCCTAACACCCACTCTAGCTCTCCAGGGCCCTCAGGATAAACCTTGTTTCATGTTGGCCCAGGCCCTGCTTCATACAATAGGTACCATCTGAACACTGAACCATCTGTGACTTCCCTGCACATGCTCCAGCACAGCTTACCTCAGTGCCTTTGCTGCCCAGAACATCCTTCTTTGCCTTCCAGCTCAGCCAAAATTCCACCCAGGCATCTCCTCCTCCAGGAAGCCTTCTCTGATCCCTTTCCCACACTCCAGGCTGGGATATATACCACCACCCTCTCCCTGGTAACTCAGAACCCACAGTTCTTTACTGTCATTATGTTTGCTTAGCTGGCTCTGCCTGGAAGGCAGAGTCAGGTCTCACATTTGTGACCCAATACCCAGTGCATAGTTCCAGCTCAGGCATTTTAAACAAATGGTGGCTCAGCCATCTAGACCTGGGTCAGTCAGTCAGTCTCCTGCTCACGACACTCTGTGAAATTGCCCAGGGTTGGGGAAGAGACACTGGCTTTGGGGTCAAAGGATCTGGGCTTGAGTCCCAGTTACAAGCTAGCAGGTCTTGGGGACATCACTTCATCTCTCTGACCCTCAGCATCCTCATTCATTAAATAAGAACAGCAAAACCTACAACACAGGATCTAATTGTAGTGGTTAATGGTTTTTGTCATTATAAGGATAATCGATTCATTATCATAGTAATGGTTATCATGTGGACTTATTTCCAGAATCCATGTCCTTCAAGGCCGGCTTCCCAGACCAATTCCTCAGAATTGTGGATTACACAAGCGCCTTGTGAGAGTGCCCAAAGTTTCTGTCATTTAATTCTTGTAATTCTTTATATATTAATATGTCACCCTCGCAACTGGATGACATCTCCCTTACCAGCAGGGACTGTGTCATACTTCTGGGGCCCTTGAGAAACTCGACGAATGCTGGTTGGGTGATCTGCCCACTCCCTGCCCACTCGAGACCTCATATAAATCTGAAAGAATCTGGGCAATGGAACTGAGGAGCAAACTGCAGGGCAGAGACTGCAGACTGGATTTGAAGTCAGGCAGACCTGTGTTTCCACCCAGCTCTACCTCTAACAGACGATGAGAGCGAGGGCTAGCCATTTTACCTCTCTGAGCTTCAGTATTCCCTTCTGCTAAATGGAAAACAGAATACCACTTCTTAAGATGTCAGGAGACAATGTACATGAAGGTACCTGGCACACAGCAAATGTTAGATGAACGAGCTGTACTTAACCTCAGGGTCCTGGGCTCCATCCCAGCTCTACTCCTCCCTGGTGGGGTGACATCCAGCATGCCCTGCCACCACTCTGAGCCTCAGTTTTCTCTTCTGGAGAATGAAGACAACACCTCACACTGAGAACTATTGTGAGAACGGTGTGCGGTCATGCATCTCAAGCCTGACGTGAGGAACATGTGCAGTAAGTGGTGGCTGTTATTTTATTGCCCTGAATTTTATAAATGTCCAGACGTGCACTCTCCCAGAGCTAGTGCCCCGCCCCCAAAGGCTGGGAAATGGGGCGACAAAGGGGGTACAAATGGCTGCTAGCAGGATCACCCCCTCCATCAACAACGAGGACATTTCCCATGCCTGCCTGGGGCCTTCCAACCATCACTTCCAAGGACTTAAGAAATGCTGGTTGTCTCACCAGCCTGCTGATTGCTGAGAGAGCAAGGGCCTGTGGAAGCCCTTCTTTTCTGCTAAGTGAAGAATGGATTACAAGGCAAGTTCCTGCCCCCACCCGTTCCTAAACCCAGCAACCCCTTTGGAGGGCTAGAGAGGTGTGCTGGGAGCAGCCAGGATTTCTTAGCCGAGCAGGGGAGCTCTAGTGCAGACAAGACGGGCCGTTTTCTGTCTAATTCCTTTCTCATTCATTCAGAAAACCTCAAGCTCGCATCATGTGCCAGGCACTGTGCTAGACCTGGGGAGACTGCAGTGAGCAAGTCTGCCATGGCATCTGGCCCCCAGGAGCTGGCAATTTACTGAGGAGACAGGCAATGTAACAACAAATGAGTGTACAGTTTGGAAATAAAACAAAGGGAGAGACAGGTAGAGAGAACAGCAGAGGCAAAGGCCCTACGATGGTACTTGTTTCAAAATCGTCAGCGTCACCATCATTACTTTCTCTCTCATCTGCCCAGCAGTCTCTATGTGGGCTCACGCATCACCGCTCAAGTCCATGTTTATTTTCTATCTCTCTCATTGGAATATAAGCTTCCTGAAGGCAGGCACAGAGTTGGCCTGGCCAATCATTACTTCCTCTGTGATTTAGATCAGTGCCTGGCACAGAGCTGTCACTCAATCAGATTTGCTGAGTGAACACCAAAAGAGAATATGCAGGCACTATGCTAAATGCCCTATACCTATTACCTCACTTAATCCCCATGAACACCTTATGTGCTGATTATTTCCATGTTCTAGGCCACACAGCCAGCAAGTGGAAGAGCTGGGATTCAAACTCAGTTCTATCTGGGCTCTTTTGCTCCACTGCCCAGACCCAGAGTGGGAGTAGGGGATACAGCAGACAGCAAGGGCCCCAGCACCGCCCCCCCCCCCCAAAGGAAGCAGGTGGAAAGGGACAGTATTGCGGGATCCATAAATAACATGGGTTCCTGGGCCCTGCTGGCAGTTTAGCAGCCTGAGAGTGTGTGTGTAATACAAACAGCTCTAATCCCCTGTCAGTTAAACTGGATATCAGAGGAGACAAGCTTCCGAGCGCGGAGGCCTAATTGAATCGAATTGAAAAGGCGGAATGGGTGGCAGGGCTGAGGAGGCAGGATGCCAGGGAGCAGGCAGGCGCGGCAGGGCAGCTGTCTGGGCCTCCCTTGTGTCCTGGTCTGGGGGCGCTCCAGCCCCTGCCACGGGGAGTCGGTCTTGGTGGGGGCGCCCCAGCCAGGGCACTCCGCCCACTCTGGCCTCCCCTTTATCTGCTGGCTCTGCCATTTTCTCTCCGTCGCTGACCCTTTTTCTGTTCTCTCTGTTATCTCGAATAATGTCACTGCCTCTTTAGAATCTATTCATCAGAGCAGAAAGAAGCCAATGCTGACACTGATAAAAAAAAAATACCATCTGTGCCTCACGGGGAAGAGCTCTCAACCCAACCTCTGGCGCCCCCGCCGCCCCCCCACCCGCCTGCCTGCCATTTCACAGGGTGCCCAGGGGTAATCAGATTCCACTGGGGGCGGGATGCCCTCCCACAGGTGGCGCCCCTACTCCCTCTCTCACTCTCCAGAGCCAAGGGGAGACGGGCTCTGAAAGAGGTCTCAACCTCATGCGGTTTTCCATCTGCAGAAAGCTTCATTTGGCCATTTGTTTTTTTTTTTTCAAATTGATTTTTCTTTATTGGTCAACAATATTTAAAAAACAGGGTATTTTACCAAAATATTCAGATTTCCAAATTCCTTTTTAATACTAGATAGAAAGGCTGGGTGACAGCAGGTCCATCACCCTACAGGGCGACAACGGGCTGGAGCTTTGAAGGGGGGCAGGTGGTGGGTGGCACTGGTTCCTCCCCCAAGACTGACTCCTGAAGGCCTGTGAACGTGAATCCCTGAGTGGTGGGGTTCCTCAGAGTGGTGCTGACCATAGCCTCGGGGTACTTTTATGGGGCTGGAAATAATATCCTCAGAAACAAAAGGAGACCAAGGCCCAGAGAAGGGAAGCCACTAGCCTATCACAGAGCATTTCAGAAATCTCCCAATTACTGGATGGTGCTCTTCTCAGCCACACAAGGCAGGTGGAGAGATTGGGGGGGGGGTGGTTCTGACTCTAGCACTGCCATGCCTCACCTCCCCGCTCCCCATCAAAGCTATTAAAACTCCTGAACCTGTGCGCCATCACCCCTCCTGTGAGCAGGCTATGGTCAAAGCTCCCTAGGGGCATCTAAAGAGGAACGAGCATCTCCAGGGCAATCAGGGACAGTCAGCGGCCCTTCTTCCTCCTTGCATTGTCCCAACTCAACCCAGTGCCCTCAGCTAGTCACAGGCGTGAACCTCAGCACTGCCATAAACATGCTGTGTCACCACAGGCAGGTTGCTTTCCTTCTCTGTGCCTCAGTTTCCCCATCTGCTGAGTGTAGGTCATTGCAGCACAATCATGGAATGCTCTAGATGGAAGGACATCTCTTCTTAAATGGTAGACTGGCCTCTCTGAGGCAGATAGCAGGATATGGGAACCTGGCGTAAAAAAGAGCCCTCTGATACCCACCAAGGACAAAGCTAGCCGCATGCACTTAGGAGTGCCAACGTGAGCTTGTGAGAGGGCCATTATATGCACTCCTTACCAGCCCTAGCCCAGCTGTGACCGTCTTGGCAACAGAAGGCAGGTGTCAAATCCTAGGAGCTTCTTCCTCCAGCGTCACATGATAATCCCCGACCCATGATAATCACTGGCTGGCACTGTGGACTTGGAGACCAGTGTCTGAGGCAGCTCGGCCAAATCCCCCTCGGCACCCCAAGTCCTGCCCTATCTTCTTCCTGGGCTGGATGAATGTGTCGGCAAAACCCAGCCTCTCCTGCTAAGGAGAGGGGAGGGAGCCCAGGCTTAGAGCTGGATGCTGCTGGGTTCCAATCCCAGCTCAGACTCCAAAAACCACAAGATAGTGATCACTGGGAAGATGAAATGAGGGCACGAGGACAAAGCTTCTGGCACAGTGAATGGGTACCATTATTTCTATGGATGGAGAAACCAAGGCCCAGAGATGGCAAGAAACTTTCCATTTGGTTTTCTCCTCATAGCTTGGGTGTCACAGGGAGAGCATTGTACTTAGAGTCCAGAGACGCATCTCAGGGTCTAGCTTCTGTACTTGCTGACTGCGTGGTCTGGAGCATGGACTCTCCTTTGGGCTTCAGTTTCCTTATCTGTTAAATGGAGCTTACCACACTTCCCTCATGGGCTTGCTGTGGGTGTGGGCGTGGGTGAAAAGAATGGATGTGAGGGCACCAGAGCACAGGCCAGTGTGCCCACAAGGGTCAGAGCAGCCCTATCAGTCACCTCACTTCCCAAGGGCCCACATCAGTTCCTGGCATGTAGTAGGTGCATATTTAATATTTGCTGAATTAATAGTGTCCATGAGCTGAGGGGTCAGGATCTGCTTGCAGACCTTGACAAGTGTGGGCAGGAGGGCAGCAGCTCTTTTCTGGGCAGAGAGACACCAAGAAGGCCCCAGGTGGCCAAGTGCATCCTAGCAAAGCCTCCATGCCAGTCAGCATTCAGGGGGATACCTTGGCCTCAGCCAATGCATTATGCAAATGCCTTAAAATGGATGTTTTCCTTATCAGATTTAAACATTGTGTGAGAACAGACCCAGTTAATCTCCCAAGCCAGGGGGGTTTGGCAGAGCAGCCTGTAAAAGAGGCCAAATTCCCATCTCTTCCCCTGAGTGTGTAATTAGGCAGCTGTCCCCTCTGATGCATTTGGGCCTCCCCACTCCTTCCCACTGTTTGGAGGGAGTGGAGAGGGGGTGGCCCAGGAGGACAGGGAGGCCCCCTCTCCCTCCCTCAGGCTGCGGGCCCCTCATTCTTCCCCCAGTTTGTAGCAAGAAGCAGATCTCCAAGAGGGCCCAGCAGCTGGAGGTGTGGGGTAATCACTGAGCCATCTTCCTACAGACTCGCTTGTCACATTACAAGCTTTAGGGTTAGAAAAAAAGTAAGATGGATGATTCTGATTTGACTTATGAGCTTGAGCCAGTGTACCCAGGGCCTGATGCTCCTTGCTTTCAGCCTGCACCCTGTAGGACAGCGTCCAGCCTCAACTGGCTAGTGCAGAGCCTTCCTAACCCAATGGGCAAAGATGGGCCCTGGTCAGCCCCTGCAGCATGGGAAGTCGTGTCCAGCCTCATGGATGGGGTTCAAGCCTGGGTTTCACCCTTCTTAGCTCCATGGCCTGGGGTGAGTCACTGAACTTCTCTGAGCAGCATCTTTTCTGTTTCTCTGCAAAACGGGAGGATCATTCAGGCCCACAATCCAAGACACTCTGAAACCCAGAAGCCTGGCACCAAAACTCATTTGGCAGCAAATGCAACACGGGGTGATATACTATGTGAGATCTTTACTCTTCATACCTTTCACTGCAGAGTCTGGGGCGGTGCTGCCCCAGATGACAGAAGGGAACAGAGAGCATCTATCCCTAAAACTGCAACTTCTGAATTCCAAATCACGGCTGGCCCCCCGGGTTTCAGATAAGAGACTATGGTTCTATCCCAGCTGCATCACAGACTTGGGGGAATTAAATATGACAGTGCCTAAGGGGTTTAGCGCCCTTCCTGGCATTTTACTTTTGAGGAAACTGAGGTCCAGGGGAGAGCTCTTGCTCCAGGACAGACAGTCAGCAGAAGCTAGGCCCTGAGTCAGATCTCTGGACTCCAAGCACTGCGCTCTTTCTGTGACACCCTGGCTGTGAGGAGAAAACCCAAAGGTGGCTTGCTGTGTGACCTTAGGCAGATCTCTTGCTCTCCTTGGGCCTGGGTTTCCCCATCGACAGCAAATGAGACACTGGACTATGTGGTTTCTGAGGGTCCTTCTGAACTTGAGGCTTTTGGATTCTAATTACAAGCAACTGAAACATCCATCTGGTTGACTTTGGAGCCTATTGTCCTGGTCCATTTCAGTTGTGAGAAGACTCAGGGTGTGGTGCTTATTCAACTCAGTGCCCGGGTTTTTGTTTGAAGTGGGGAGACAATGGGTTTGGGCAGGTGGATCAGTTTGCCCATTTGTTGTGTTGGGAGGGCCATGGGGGGGCGGGTCCCAAGGTGTGGACAGCAATGAGGGCCAAGCGGGCAAGAGGGGTGAGCTGGGCGGGCACCACTGGGATAGAGGCGACAACTCAGTTATGTCAATTAGGCAGAGATTGGAAGAGGGGGCTTTGGGAGGTCACCAGTTATCTCCCAAGTAGTACAATATAATGAGAGCCAAGTTCTGAAGTTGCACAGACCTGGGTTCAAATCCCACTCTGCCACTTGCTTGCTTATGACCTTGGACAAATCCCTTCCCTAGGCCTCAGTTTACTCATCAACAGAATGGGCATCAGAACAATACCTATCTCACTGAATTGAGTGGATTCATGGGGATAAGGCACACAAAGCACTTGGTGCCATGCTGGGCATGTAGCAGGTGCTCAGGAAGGTTGGCTATTAGCAATTCAGGAGATGCCAAAGCCATGGGGAGGGTTCTGACTGAATGACCAACGCAAGAGATGGGACATTCTGCAGGATGATTGGCAGGTCTCTTGGGTAAGTCACGTAATGGAGAAAAAAAGACGTGTATGCACGTGTGTGTATGTAGGGTCGCTGTGATAGATTAAAAGAGAATTTAGGGCTATAACAGCCAGATGTATGGTCCTGGACAAGATTTTGGACACTTAGGGGCCAGCTGGGAGGAAATGTGACTATGGCCTGGGCATCAGAGATGAAAACATATTGTAGGCATGTTGCTTAACCTCTCTGGGCCTCAGTTTCCTCACCTAAGACACTGATTGGGAATGGCATACAGTAGGTGCTAAGAGACAGCCAAGGAGCTGGTCCAAAATTAGCTGGAGGCCTGAAAGGGCTGGGAAAGGCGGTGCCTGCTAGGTGCTGGACACCAAGCTAGGTGCCTTACAGAAAGCTCTTGCCAGTGAGAATGAAAACAGAGACCTTGAGAGGCAAAGGGACCGGCCCAAGCACACTCAGATGGCAGAGCCGACCCCAACCACACTTACTGACCTACAGCCAGCTGGCAAACTCAACAGGCTGCCGTGGCCCATGGGAGATATTCCTGGGGAGAAAATACCTCACCAACAGAAAGAACATTGGTGCAACTGCAGCAGCTTCTCTGGTGTGAATTACAATATTTGCTGCCTGTCTCTTTCCAAGAGACCTCTGCCAGACTGGGGAAATTTTTTGCGAACTTCAGGCTGTGAGGGTGGGCGTTAAATTCACAATCAGCTGCAGAGGCTGGGAGCAGCTCCAAATGCTGACTTGAAGAATTGCTGTCCTCTGGCTGGCAAAGAGGGCACCAAGACTATGTGGCCACCTCTTCTGAGAGGAAGCTAAGAGGGTGGACAGCCAGCTGGCATTAGCTGTACTTCTTGAACAACAACCCCAGGGATCTCAACCTAAAAGGTTTGGACAAACTGGGCTGGAAACTTCTAACCAGCTCTGTGCACCATTCTGAAATTTCTGGGCTCTGAGAGACATCTAATTGTTTAGCACAGGACAGTTATAATAATGAGAATTTATTGAGGGTTAACTATGTACGAGGCACTGTGTCAAGAGCTTTATGTGCATGTTCTCAATCGTCACGCGATCTCTATAAGGTGGGTATTATTTCCATCTTCTAGATGAAGACTGTGGCCTCCAGAGGTAGACTGGTTGCCCAAGGTCACATGGCTAGTGGGTAGGAGAGCTGAATGGGAGCCCAGGCAGAGGTGAGCTCTCAAGCACTATGATGGCATGCAGAAATGACCTTAGGAGTCATCTACTTCAGTGTCCTCAGCCATGACCACAGGTTAGAATCACCCGGAAGTTTCAGAAAACTACCTCTGAAGGAGTCCTGTTGAAATCAGTTAAATCAGAATATCTGGGGTGGCACCCGGCATTCAGGGGTGGTTTTGATGTGCAGCTAGGAGAACCGCTGAGGCAGGCAATGAGAAGGGGTGATGCTGCAAATGCAGACTGTCTGAAAATGTAATATTAAGGATGGGTGGTCCGTATGGTGGCCAGTGGTGGTGGCTAAGGTGAGAGGCGGCACTGGCCAAGGCACGCAGGTGGCCGCTTCACTGGGGCAAGGTAATGGTGGGCTTCTGCTCCAGGAGTAATATCCGGTCCCCAGGGAGTGAGGAAGAGGAAAGGTCTCAGTGAGCAGGTAGGTTCTGGGGGCCTGAATCCTCTGGACACCCACTCCCCTGGATTCTATACCTGCTATGAGCACCTATGGGAGCTCCAGGGAGGCTCCTAGGCCCACTTCCCCCTCAAACTAGAAACACTCTGAACCAATACCTTTCAGCCTTGGCTGCTCATTCAAATCATGTGGGGAACTTCTGGAAAATGCCCAGGCCCAGGACCCACTCCGACCTAGTACATCAGAAGCCGGAGGAAATACTGAGCCCAAGCATGGACATCAGCAAGAATAACAACAAAGCCATGTCTACACAGAAGCTCATCAGAGCTGAGGGGAGATACTGGAGTCAGAACACCAGGGTTGGAATCCTGCCTCTGATGCTGATTGGCAGATTAGCCTTAGGCGAGTTACTCAACCTCTCTGAGCTTCAGTTTCAGGATCTGTAAAATGGGGTTGAGACTAGCAATTATGACCCAAGGCTGGTGTAGATTAAGAGAGATGATGTATATATCGTGCTCAGAGGAGTGCCTAACATGTGTTAAGTGCTCAGTATTAATATTATTGTTTTATGCACTGTTTTGTTTAATCGGCAGGGGCAGGGAACTCTCCATTAGTGATGCTGGGCCATTTTTACGAGTTAAGCTGGGTCAGGTGTCTTTCCTATCACCATCATGTTCCTGGCAGTGATCCCAGGCAGAGCCTGAGAGAGGCCTGGTGTAAGGTAGGCAGAGCTCAGAACCTGCTCTTCAGGTCAGCTCCCACTTTCTCTGTCAAGATGCTGGGAAAGATACCAGCTGCCCCCTAGTGGCCAAGGGCAGAAGTGCACTAAGCCATTTTACCCAAATCCTGAAACTCCTGCCCTAGCCCTGCTTCCTGCTCTGCCTCTCACAGGTCCCAGGATCCATGAGTTTCTGTTGGCAACGTGCTAGCTACAAAGGTTTTCGATGAATTCTTACATTTCAGTAAGAGCCTTGATTAATAATATAAAGTTCAAATGAGGCCCTGGGCTATAAACACTTGAGTCTGTTTTCTCTTCCCAGATAGCTAGTTTCAGAAAGAAAGGAATACTTCAGGACCTACAGCAGGTTTTTGTCTCCAAGGCTTATAAGTCTGAATTAATGTGTGCTCATGATTCCAGGAGCTAGGAAGCTTTAACTTCACCTTTTTGGAAAAGCAGGCTGGAGCTGTACTGGCGGGTGGAGAGCCTAGTGTCCTGGCCACCCCGTGTCCAGCCAGGGCCATCTAGGAAAACCTCGCCCCATCCCCAAGATATACAACCAAGTGACCCAGAGCCCTTCCTTCCTTCAACTTCTGAAGAGCTCCCCTGACAAAGTGGCTGGAGAAGGGACAGGGACATGCAAGGCAGGTGTAGGTGAGCTGGAGACTACCAGACCCTCACCCTTTTTTCTAGACACAGAGTGAAATTCTGTTTACTCAAGAGCTTTTTACTCCCCCTTTGCAATCTTTTCTGCAAACCCCTCAGATACAGACTGGAAGAAACTGCACATTGAGCCTGCCTTCAGTCAACCTTTGGGCCGCAGGACAGAAGGAAAGACCACCGCCCCGACACTCTATGAGGAAGCCCACAGTCTAGAGCAGGCCATGCAAATTGCTGAAGGTTTCAAAAGACTTAAGAAAGAAAGGAGGAACAAGAGGCACCCTGCAAGCGATCAGAGAGGTTTCCTGAGAGAAAGGTGGAAGTGCAGAGATGGAGTAGAGAGAAGGCACCTGCTCCAGGAACCAGAACCCTGCATCTGAGCATCCTGCCAGGTTGGCCAGGGAATCTATGGTAAAGGCAGAGGTCCAAAGTGAATGAGTCTGGCAGAGCCACAGCGAGGATAGAAAAGGGCATGTTATGTCTCAGGTCTGCAGTCTCCGTGGACCCACATGGCCCCACTGTCCGGCCGGCTCAGGAGAAGGCAGAATACAGACCATGTCTTCTGGGCAGCCCAGCCCACTGCAAGTTGCAGGTCCCACCACTGGGGCTGGAGGGGCACGGCCAGAAGGAGGGACATCACAGGAGGCTGGAGCTTCTCTGTTGGTGTCAGCAGCATGGGCTCATTTCAGAAGCCATCCAGAGCTTGCTGGACCGAGGCATCCAGGGAGGCAGATGAGTGGACGGAGATGCCAGGGGCACCGATGCTGGTTTCCCAGCAGTCAAACCCATAGCTGGTCAGCACCTGCTTCACGGCCTCCACCTTTGGACCCTCCACATCTGGGGGGAGGGAAAGCAGCAGGTCACCCCTGACAACTGTCCACTCTCTTGGAGAATGTTTGTCCCAATTCAAAAAACAGGTGGGCTCTCAAGTCACATGGACCTGGCCTTGTCACATATCAGCTACAGGGACTCAAACAAGTGACTTCTCTCTGAGCCTCAGTCTCCTCATCTGGTAATGGGGCTAATAATGATATCTACTCCCCAAGAGTCACTGTGAGGATTACATGGGATAGTGCAGGTAAAGTGCCTGGCACAACAGGTACACCGTACATGCTTAAGAAATGTTCTTTCTCTCAACACTGTCATTGACTCTGAACTAGCAACCCATGGTCAAGGTCTGCTGAAGTTAGGATGTGATGACTTCCTAAAGCCTGGGAGTCTCACTGGGGGTAAGGGGATGTCTCTGGGGCCACTGTGGGCCTACTGCAAAGTGAAGGGAAAAGGCAGGACAAGAAAAGAAAGAGAAGGTACAGAAGGAGAGAGTGAGAGAAAGGAGACCAAAAGGAGTGGGCAAAAAATACAGAAAGAAATGGAGGTGGGCAGGAGCATTTAGTTCCAGGTCATGATGGCAGTGTGGTATGTTGGTGACTAAAGACCGCTAACTAAGAGCCCCTTGCTGTCCCTGGGCCTTGCTCTTTCCCCAAAGACTAAGGGGAAAGAAACTCCTTTGTTTCAAAGCAGGGTTAGTCCTCATCCTGGCCACATCAAGAAGTGACAGTGGGGGGTTTGAGGCTGACATGAGTGGTGATAATGTCTTGGTTATTTCTTGAGCTTGTTGGAAGCTTGGCAGGTAAGAAGGTGGTAGAAACAGCCACCAAAATATGAGCTTTTACCACAGTCCAGCCCTATGCCAGCCTCTCTCAAAGTATTTTTCTCCTTGAATCTGGACAACAATCTTATAAACTAGATGTCAGCATCCTTAGTTTACCAATGCAGCAACAAAATCCCAAGAGATAAATTACCTTGCCTGAGGCCACAGAGCAGAGGCAGGACTTGTTTATAGGCCTCTTCCTCCTCCCACAGGAAATGCCCAGGTAGAACCTCTGTATGAGCCTAGGCTGGCAACCCTACCCACCCCCAAGTACCTGGCCTGAGGAGTGTGATGCCACAGCCACCACCACCAGCACCAGTGAGCTTGCTATGCAGTCCATGGGCCATGGTCGTTTGGCAGAGCTGGTCCAGGGAGGTGTGGCCCACACCAAGGGCATTCAGATGGTGCTGGTTCATGTCAATCAACTCCTGGAGGAGAAGATTCAGTCAGTTTACCCCCGGCATGCCTGAGGCCGAGGTCCTGTGCTTGCCCCATCCGTCTGATAGCCGCTGATTTGAGACAGTGAAATGGCTTTGACCACCTAGCACAGTGCCCCTCTCTCTTGGTAAAAGAACCTCTCTTTCCTGCAGGACTTTCCATAGGGCTGGGATGAGGCTGGCCACAGAAGCCTCTGGCCATGGTGATTGGTCAGGGATGGGCATTGGGCCAATCAGGGCCCTCCCAAGGTTTTCTCTGCCTCTGTCCACTAAAGTTGCCACAACTGGTTGACTTCAGAGGTAAGCTGCCAGAGTTATCTACTTGGCACAAGGTCAAAGATTACATAGAAGACGAAGAGAGATTTCAGACCAGGTTGTCTTGGCCCCTGGATTAAGCTATGAGTGAAGCTATTCCCTCTGGTGTTCTCGGTGACGAGCCAATAAATTCTTTTTCTGGTTGGGATGGATTTCTGTCATTTATAGAAGTCTCAAGTAATATGCCATCCTCTAGCTGCTTCAGGTACCAATATTCAGACTAAAACCTGGTTTGCGGTTCCAGCAAGGTCACACACAAGTGGGGGAAACAGTTCAGGCTTCTCTGATTATGCATAAAATTCCTTCTCTTCTGAAGATCAAACGTTGATGAAGTAACAAAACTAAGAGCTGCCACCACCCAGGCATCCCCCTATTTACATTTCATTTACTCCATCAGTGCTTGTCAAATACCTAAAACATGCCAAGCACCATGCTAGATGCTGGGGCTCTAAGAATGAGCACCCAGCTATGGTTCCTGCCATTGAGAAGTTAGAATGTGGGATCTGGAGTCAGGTGGGCCTGGGTCTGAATCCCGGCTTGGCCACTTCATGGCTGTGAGTCCTTGGGCACAGTCTTTCACTCTGAGCCCCAGTTTCCCCCCTTGTAAAACAGGGATGGCAAGAGGAAACGCTGCGAGGCAGATGAGGTGAGTCTTCCATACAGCACCTGGCACAAGGTCAGTGCTAGACAATAGCAGCTGCTATTATTAGTAATTTTATGATTATACCATTGTCTCCACTTTACAAAAGAGGAAACTGAGGCTCAGAGGGAAAAGGTACTTGCCTAAGGTCACTGAACTAGTAAGGAACTGAGCTGGCACCAGAAGCCGGGTCTGCCTGACAGGAAGCCTGTGACTACCCTGCCTCGGAGAGTGCCCTCGGCATTCCTGCTGCCACCCATCTGCACTGTTCAGCATGACAGCACACAGCTCTGCTCCAGGGTGCTGGGAGTGCCTGTGCACCATGAGGACTGCCAATCACCAACTGTCTGCAGAAGCCAACCTGGTTCTCCTGACCAGGGAGCTGGGCAGGGTGGGCTCAGCCCTTCCCTGCAGCCTGTCTCATATACACCCTGGCACTTCTGACAAAAGAGCAGACAAGCATGATGGCCCAATGGCAGCCCCATGTGCCTTTCAGTGGGCCCGAGGGCTGGATGTGAGGGAAAATTTCTGGGGCCTCTCTCTGCACTTGAGCGCCAGGTGTCACATTGCTAAGGCAGGTTCCAGACACCTGTCACATTCTGATCCAAAATCTGTCAAGGATTGGATGACAGGTTGTGACACAGGAGAACAGCTCGCTGGTTTGAGTGCAAAGCTGTCCGGGAGCCGAGCTGTACATTTCAGCGGCTGCCATAGCCAAAAATACACACAATGTATAATCAACGAGCTGTTCTGGGGTATTCTCCGGGGGCTTAACAGGGTGTATTTTAGGCAGTACTCTATCATTATTAATTTCCTGCTCAGGAGGACTGTGTTCCTTCCTTCCCACGTGAAGGGAATTGAGAGCCAGCAAGGCAAAGGCTGGGGCAAAGAGAGCAAAGTACAGGAATTGGGTGGAGTCTCTGCACTTGGCTCAGAGCAGGTGCTCATTAAAGACTTATTGACTACAGGAATAAATCAGTTTGACCCCTGGCTCAGCCCCTCACTAGCTGGAAAACCTTGGAGAAAGTTGTTCTCTTTAGACCTCAGTTTTTAGATCTATAAAATGGGGGCAACATACCTGTTTCACAGGTGGTTGTTGTAGGGATCAAATGAGAAATCATTTGTGAAAAGACAGAGTAGCAGCTTCCACTCATTAAGGAGCTATAGACTCGAATGCCTACAGTGGGAGAGGAAGACACTAGGCAAAGACTGTACTGGCTGTAGGTAATATGTAGGAAGTGGTGGGGAGTGGGGAGAAATAATAGAAACCACAGGAGGCCCCTTGTGCACTTTCTAATTGACTGCCACTGCATGGCCATGTCGGCTGGGGCTACCCGATCCTGTGATTCAAGAGAAGTCACATGACTTTTTAATGTCAGCTCACCAGGCCAGATGGACCACATCTGAAGATGAGGTGCTCTGGCTTACTGAGCTGGCATTTCCTCAGGCATTGTGCTTGTGCATTACCCATGAGACCTCACTGTGTTCTTTAAGACACTCCAGGCTATGAGGCCAGGATTAAATCCAAAGTGTGAGGTCTCAGCCACTACACTAGAATCATGCAAAGGGTGGTGGCTGGGGTAACAATGATGACAGCACAATTTTGGACTATGTCTGATTCAAAGCATGTGGGTGATAAATAGTTACTGAATGAACAGACACAGTTAGTAAAAAGAGCAGGGAAGAGGCAGCCAGGTAAGAAATCATCCCTGGACTTGTGGAAGACTACGTCAGCAATAACCTGGTGCTCCTTCCACGTGTGACCCCGAATCCGGCCCATCATGCTTAGCTCGTATTAGGCACTGCCCTCAGCGCTTTCCATGTATCCTCTCACTTAATCACTCCAATCCCCTAGGAAAAGGCTTAAAAATAAGACACACTTGCTTGTATGCATATACACAGGACCGCGGGTCCAGGGCTGGCCCCCGGAGATTCTCAGTGGAGTCAGACTAGACAGCCCTCGCCTCAGACAGTGGTGCGGGTGAGTGACTCTGGGTCTTACTTCCAGCACGGAGTAGTGTTCCGGGGCTGGGGCCGCTGTTGCCATCTCTTGCAGCACTCGCTCGCACTCCAAAGAAATGGCATTTATGGAGGTCAGGAGGGGTGCCACGATCTCTGGAAACTGGAGAGAAAGGAGCAAAGACCTGTGAAACCTAGGGGCAGGCAGGCACTGGGCAGCTGCCCTGGAAATGGGGTGGAGGAAGGAGGTATCCCCATGGCCCACAACCACCCCGAGGAAACGTCCTCTCCTTCCGGCCTGGTCTCTGCCTTGCCCAGATGCCCAACATACGTAGGGGATGCTTGCTGTATAGCTGGCATGTCTAATGACCCGTCCCACCTCTCAGCTGGAGTATGAACAGACAACACCTCTTTTTCTGCCCAAACTGCCTCCCCATCTCACCCATCTCCCCATCCACTAATGCATGGGGCAGGGGGAGAGCTCCAACTCGCACACATGACTGTCATGACCCGTGGGACATCAGCCCAGGGATAGAGCAGGAAGCACCTTGAGTAGCCTGTTCCTGACGCTGGCCACGAGAGCCTTGGTGCTACGAGAGACTTTGGTGTTGGTCAGCAGGATCTTCAGAGATAGGGGCCTGCGGGGTGAAGAGGGTCCACAGTGAGCTTAGGATGGAGGAGCTGGGTCAGGGCTGGGGCTAGAAACAGTTTGGAGGGGCAAAGGCTTGTAACACCGAGCCCAGTGTGCCTGCAGCCAATCACAGCTGTGTCTCTGCTTTAGCCCTGGGATAGATGATCACTTGGCTCATTTACTCATTCACCTTTGACTGGGCACCTATATGTGCTGGGCACATGTGAGGGCCTAGCATTGCCTGGGGGTGGTAGAGCATGGCATATTCATGGAGTCAGAAGTTCAAAGTCTCTGCAGTAAAGAGTACAAGAAGGCGCCGAGGTTCTGCCATGTGAGGCACCCCAGAGAACTGGAGTGGAGGGTGCTATATATTTAGAAAGAAAAAGCAACAGGTCCTGGATGGATTGCAGAGAGGGCGTGTAGGGAGGGAAGACACCCAGGTTAGCTGGTGCACTCAACACAGGAGCTTGAGGGAGGGCAGGCTTGCAGAGGAGTCAGGTCCCCAGCACACTGAGCCCATTCTGCTCCAAAACCAGATGTGGTAAGAGGGAGTCAGCTGTCCTCGCCGGGATGCCCCAGGCAAGAGAAGAAAGGGTCAGGGAGACCACAGTAAGCCGGCTCTCCGGCTCTCCAGCAGGCCCCCATTGTCCTCATCTGCCCTCTGAGCTTTAATCCCTCCTAAAGCCACAATCCCAATTGTCCTTGTGGTTAACTGTCTTTGGAGACTCAAGCCTCTTTTTCTTGTCATCCCAATTTGCCTTTCAGAGGGCTGCTAACAGAGACAGAGGGTGGAGACTTTGGATGAGCTCTGGCCTGAGACTGCTGGGGATGGGTAGACCCTTTGATACCTTTATTCACTTTTCTTTTCACAGCTCAAGATTGTAAAATCCAATAGGGCTGGAAAAGGCTGCCAGAAACCTGCTTGATCTTACCGCCCATAAGCCCATGAAATTAATATCGATTCTCAGCCTTGGAGGCCAGCTTTTTTTTTTTTTTAACTTTACAAAAGATGAACATTCTATTTGGCTTTTGTCTTCCCTTTAAAGATGAGTCGTTTCTCAAAAGAGCAGTGTTCTGGGAGGCTGTTCTTGATCCACTTTGCAAACAATGCATTTATTTTATAGAGAAGCACCATGCATGAAGCCCTTACGAAAGGGCTTCTCCATAAGCCACTGGCAGGATTAATGTGGTCTGGCCTCTGTTTCTCAGAGAATCCACCATCTGTTCACTGCGGGGCCCTACAGCCGGCAGCAAAGGTCAGCTTGCTCTGTTCCCATCCATTGGGGTGGGAGGAGTTTGGGTACCGCCTCTTCGTCTTTTTTAGATAAGTCTTCTGCAACAGGCCTCCTGCCAGGCCCACAAAACCCTGGGCTCCTATGACATCCTGTGACCATCACCTTGGGCTATGCCCCCTTTGTGTTTGTTCTCCACCTGGCTACCACCCCAGCCTCATCTATCTCTGCCTTCCCTGGGTGCTCCACTCAGCCACCCTGGCCTCCTGGCTGCTGCCCAAAAGGCCAGGCACACTCTTGCTCAGGGCCTTTGCACTTGTTTCCTCTGCCCAGGACCCATCCCCATCCTCAAAAGCCCCACGACTCACTCTTGTATTTCATTCAGGTCTCTGCTCAGAGGCCTCTACTGATTATCCCATCCAACTAGCTCCCTCCTTCACCTGGAGCCCCTTGCCCTGCTTTGTTTCCTAAAGGCACCTAGGACTGCCTGACATGCTCTTAAAGAGCAATTTATTTGTTGATTGTCTCCTCCCACAAAATGTGAATTCTGTGAAGGAAGGACCTTTTGTTCCCTGCTCAAGCCCTAGCACCCAGTACTTGCTCAATAATATTTCTGGAATAATGAATAAACTTGATCAGCAAAGAACTAAAAACTTTATAGACACCATTTATTTCATGCTCAGGATCCGCACTGTATAAATGAGGAGATGGAAGCCTCAACAGTGACTCATCCAAGGGTACCTGGCTGGCAAATGGCAGAGCTAGGCTCAAACCCAGGCCTACTGACCCCAGGGCCTCTGTCTACACCACCACAAACCAGCCCCTGAGCATGCCTCAGGGAATCTACCCATCCCCCCAGCCTTGGAAACCCTCTCTCATTCATCTCTTAATTCCCCCTGGGAGACTGCATGTGCCCAGGCCCCATCTTAACTGGTCTTCTATCTCCGGGGGCTCAGTTCAATGCTTAGGATACCACTAGCTCTCAGGAAACACTGAATGAATTGCCACTGCCTCCATGAAGCACCCCTAAATCTGCTGCCTGACTTATGACACCCCTCTCTGTCATCCAGCAGACTTAGAACCCTGTGAATGCCTTCCTTCTGAAGGTTACAGTCGTGACTGCCACCTCCCATAGACTGTGAGCCTAAGTGCGTGCCTGGGCCCAGACATTTCAGAATCTGCTCACTCCTGCATATGGATTCAGTATACCTGGCAGAGCTGGCTCCCACTTGGGCCGTGAGGCTTCACTGCCTTCGACTCCACAGGCAGTCAGAGGAAACTGTGCCGCACTCCTCAACGGCTCTGCCTCCCCCTCTGTGTCAAGCAGAGGTAGTTACTCAGGGGGATTTTGCCCTCTAGGGGACATGTAGCTATGTCTGGAGATATTTTTGGTCGCCACAACTGGAAGATGGGGACAGGTGCTACTACTGGTATCTAGTGGGTAGAGCCCAGGGATACCGCACAGGACAGCCCACTATAAAAAATTATCCAGCTCATGATGTTAATAGTGTGAGATTAAGAAACCCCAGCTCTTCCCATAAACAGCCCATTAGTGACCTCTGAAAATGGTTCACTATTCACTTGACCCAGAAAACCCCACAAAATCATGCAAATCAAGAGGTTCAAATCTTCATGTTCACTTTAAGAACACTTAAACCTGTCCAGACCATCAAAGGTATGCATATCCAAAAGCCATCAAGTATTTGAAGGACAGCACTTTACAGAAGCAATGTGTGCCATTCTGTCATTACAATGTTGGAGTTGGTAGGTGTGCTCAGGCCAAACTGTGGGGGCTAGATGCAGGGTCAGTGGCCCAAAAAGTGCTGCATCTTTGCTGCACATGTTTAAAAATGCAGAGAGGAATGCTGAACTTATGGGTTTAGATGTAGATTCTCTGGTCATTGAGCACAAAGCACCTAAGATGCGGCTCAGAACCTACAGAGCTCATGCGTGGGTTAACCCCTACATGAGCACGCTCTGCCATATTGAGATGATCCCCGCTGAAAAAGAGCAGACTGTTCCTAATCCAGAAGAGGAGGTTGCACAGAAGAAAAAACTGAAGAAACAAAAACTTATAGCCTGGAAGTAAATTCAGCATCAATAAATGCTAATAAAAGTAAAAACAAAACAAAACAACAACAAAAACAAAAAAACAATGAAGAGCCTCAGAAAGGCAGGCTTGGCTCCTGGAACAACATAGCTGGGACAGGAAGGTCCCAGAGGTGTAAGAGTACAGCACCATGTCATCCCAGGTCACTGAGGCACTAACAGAGTGGCCCAGCTGATGAGGGCGCAAGCCAGGATCTGCTGTCCATCCTCAAAGACAGCCCTGGGTAAGGAAGGGAAGAGTCAGCCCTGGGACCTGCACAGCCATAGAAAGGCCCACAGTGGTGACAAAGTGTCCTGAGACAAATGCCATCACCTGACTTGATTGAGGACTCAGGGAACAGCCAAAAAGCACCCGCTCCTGCTTGCCCCATTCTTCATTGCCTGCATCTGACATTTCCACACTGAGTACAAACGGAATAGAAAATACTGAAATTTAATATGCATGTTTGTAATTTCAGTTACACCAGAGGGAAGGGGTAAAGAAACATGTAAAACAGGTTGAAAGTTGCTAAATGTCATCTCTGTTCTAAGCCTTTCTCAAGCTTCCCTCGGTTTCCCATCCTGGTTCTGCCTTGTGTGCCCTCATTACAGCAACTCTCATATTGTCTTGTGGTGGCTTTTATGTGCATGTCTGTCTCCACTCATCCAAAACTGTGTCTAAGATCTATCTTTATATCCCTAGTTCCTAGTACAGTGTCATCAGGAACACATAAGATATCAATTCTTGTTTGTTGAATGAATAACTAAATGAGCAGCCACAGGTCTGGGGGGAAAGGCACAATCTGCAAGGTGAATGGCACAGCCACGCATGACTCTCCCTTTAATCTCTTGGCAATTTAAGAGCTGAAGTGCAGAAACAAAGAGCAGGGCTTCCTCATTGCCAATGGCCTAGGAGGGCGACATCAGGGGAGAGCAAAGCCCAGGGGCACCTGCCCCACATGTTACAGAAGAAAGAAACAGAGCTCCCCAACTGGACACAGCCATGCTGGAAGGTGCTGCTCCACCCCAGAATTACCTCTTTAAGGATGAAATCTTTCCTTGTTGGTACTGGAGTGCTCCTCCTAAAGAGAAAAACAAGCAGGTCTGAAAAGCTACAGATCTTTGCCTCTTGGGATTGGATTGAGGTCGGTTTGAGTTTCACACCATCAAGGGAACAGACGAAACACTGCAACTACTATCTCAGCTTCAGCTACAAAAGGCTCAGGAGGGCACGAAGGCATTCCATATTCTGCCAGGGAGTGCTCACCAGGCCTCAAGCTCCGGGGTCACTCCCTTCCCTCCAGGCTGCCTGGCTCCACATGGTGAAGTGATAAAGGTGGGGCCCAGGACTATGCCTAGGTCCAATACGCAAGCACCCCTACCATAGGTAAGCTCAACTTGTGTGGTCTGCAACCGCCAAAGCAGTGGTTCTACAGCTTTACTTACCGACTTCCCTGGGGAGCTCCCTAGCACTGTAGCTCTCCAGGCCCCACCCCACCCCATCCCACCAGAGATCCAGGTATAGGAAGTATGAGGCTGAGATCTCTTCCATTCCCTTTAAAACAGAAAAAATGCTATTTTTTCTCAGAATCCATTGTTTCTATTCATCCCAAATCAACAGAACCTGGGTATCTAAGAATCTTAATAATAAAAATAATGAAAACAAGCCTGAGGCAGCACCTACCCCAGGTACAGACAGAGTTGTCCACTCCAGAGGGGTTGCCGTGAATCACCTTCTCTCCCTGGAAGGCCCACTTGTTAATTAACTCCAGATCTTCCGCTGCCCACCTGAAAAAGACACAGAAACTCATTTTTATCACAGTGGTGAGTGGCCAGCGGTCCCCTTGGGTAGCAGAGGCAGGGGTCCTGGATGGGCTTGATGGAAACCAAAGGCCATAAGGCTTGGGCCCTCAAACTCAGAGAAAACAGCTTGGAACCTCTCCAGCTAAATGTTGTGAGCAACGCCTCTAGTCCTGGCAGGATGCCTGGTGCTTGGAGCAACAAGGCTATCAGAAGCAGGTGTGGACTTGCACACAAGGACACATTGCAGAGAGAGCGCACACCCCTGACCTATTCTGAGACCTCTTGCTCTAGGGACAAGGATAAGAAAAAGAGAAGAAATAGCTGATAACTTGGTGGTGGCCTTGAGGCTGAATCTGGGAGCTGGCTGCAGTTTGTAATTACTAACCTGATAGTAACTAATAATAATAACAAAGCCAGCTTTGTGAGAGAGAATAAAAAGCTCTAGAGACAGGGGTGGGAGCGGCTAGCATTGCCATTCATCCCCTCTCCCTTATCCATGTTAGTTAATACATTTCCAGACTCTGACTCTTCTTCCTAAACATCTGTTTCCACAACAATTGGCGCCCAAGTGGGGCTCCAAGAAGAGGGTGCGGAACTACACTGGAAACCGAAGGGGCAAGTCTGCTCCTGGTAAGTGGTACCTTCAGCATAGTTTTAGCACATTTCCAGATTACACTGGAAACCGAAAGGGATAAGTTTGCTCACAGGTAAGCAATACTTTCGGCATGGTTTTTAGCATGGGGAATTAGTAAATGTGAAGAAAAGTTGAATTGTTTTTGCATGTAAGTAGACATTGCTACTGGTTCAAGCCAGAAGAAACATGTTATGAGAGCTTTGCGGAGAGCTCATCAGCAGGGGATCCCATCCCTGTTTCTGTGTGGTCCTCATGTACTTTAATTTCTCAGACTTTACAACCTCTACGCAGCTGGCTCAGTTGGTAGAACATGAGACCCTTAATCTCAGGGTTGTGAGTTCAAGCCCCACGTTGCATGCTTAATGGTCCCACCATGTGCCAAGCATTTATGAACATAGCCTTGTAAGAAATAAGGGAAAAGTTTCCTAAGGAACTTGTGTGTCACTACATAGGTAACATTTTTTTAGACGTGAAAAGAAAGAAATATTAGAAGAAATGTTTTTATTTAGAAAAATTGCTTTGGAAAAGTATGGGCTTGAGATAGCTCCTGAGAAAATACAAGATTCTGTTCCTTATCAGGAACGACTGGGTCTTGAGGGAAGGTAGAAAACTAGTGGAAAGAAAGCAGCCTGAAAAAGCCCATGCACACACACGGACACACAACACAAACGAGTCACCTTCTGCTTTCTAGTCTGTTGGACTGTCAGTAGGTGTCTATTCAGGGGACCCAGGCAACCAGGCCTTCATTATCTGGGTTATAGTCAGCGATTAGCACATAGTGATGAGCAGCTGCCACAGGATCAAGGCTGGAAAGCCCCCCAAGGGATCATCTAATGTAGACTTGCACTTTGAGAGGAAGAAACAGGAGCCCCAAAGAGAAAAAGGGGTTGCCCGAGGTCACACAGCAAGTTAGCAGGCAAACTGGACCGAAATTCCTGAAAACCATCACCTCCCATCACCTATAGCTGCAGTCACCCATTACCTGCTGGATTCTGCCCCTGACCAATAACCCCCTACTCCACCCCTCCTTCGCTCCATGCACAGGAACCATTCAAAGTGACTCGGGAATGACGACAGAGGTATGATATCAAAAGCCTCAAGACCCCACTATAGCCATGAAGACCAAAGCGACCTTTGGGCTTAGTCTGAATTCAACGCTATTTTAACCTCTATGTCTCAAAAGAAGAATTACTGACAGTAAAGGGCACTCACCAGCGCCTGGGAAAACAAAACCACAGTGTTTTCAGGGCAGAGAAAGAAAACCTCAATTCAAAGTCAAACACAGGAAGGGGACAGGGCTCCTCAGCCATAAGCCAGCGCACCGTGTTCTTTGGGGTGCCCCAGCAGCGGCCACAGAGAGCGCAAGGACACTCCTCTGGGAGGAAACACAGCTGCCCCCACCTGGCAGCCGGCACTGTCTGAGCAGTCTTCTCTTCTGCTGGCTACACCAGAGATGGATGAGGCCAGCAGTCCACCCAACACAGCACAGCTGGGCTCCACATGGCTGGACTATAGGATCCCCGTGAGAAGGCTCCCCCGAGCAATCTAGATCAAGGGACAGGCCTCACCATGAAGCTGCCAAACTGGCTTCTGAGGCCTCATTCACTCACTACTCCTGGGGTGAGGCCCAGGACAAACTGCATAACCTCTGTACTCAGGGTGGTTTTTCTCAAGGAGTAGTCTCCAAGAAACAGAAACTCTGCCAGCAACCCTGTACTGATAAGCCTCACTAATCACAGTGAGAACTGCGCAGAAGTACACTCCCTCTGTAGAGACAGGTCCTACAGGAGGGGAGGTACTCTATCTGACAGATACACCTCCTGTGCTTATTTCTGGGCACATCGTAATTTTTTTCATAACCATCTGGTATGACCTGGCAATACCCACACCAGTGTTAGTACTACAATTTACTGAGGAGTCAAGGGGTGCAGCAGCTCGGCCAAGGTCCCACAGCGAGTCAATGGCAGAGCTGAGCCCAATGCCTCATCTAACCTGTTGCCCTCTACATCTGGGCTCAGGTTCTCTCTACCATACCACAGGCACTTGAACCCAAAAGAAGCAAGGTGGGGGTGAGAGGTGGGGGTCTGAGGAACTAACGTGGTTAGTGTAGGGGGAAACGCCTGGGTTCAAATCCCACTCTGCCATCACCAGTTGTGTGGCCTGGGCCAGCCTTTGGCCTCTCTGTCCTTTGGCTTCTTCTATAAAATGACCACGTGACACCTCACAGGATGGTGGTCAGCTCTCAGTGTGAGAACCCACACTCAGATCATGGACCTCAGAAAGGACGACGAGCAGGGAGAGGGCCATCATTACCTGCTGGTGGCCTTCCCGTCTTTCAGCGGGTTTGAGATTTCCTCGCAAGCAGTCAGGAGGGCAGCTGCCAAACACACGGAGTAAGCGGCACTGGAGCCCAAGCCGGCCCCAGCGGGCAGCTGCGACCACACCACGATGTCCAGGCTAGGCAGGGCCCTGAAACACAGAAGGGCACAGAGTGACTCTTTCGAAGGGCAGTGAGGTGCCACAGTTGAACCAGTAGCCCAGGCCCAGGACTGGACATTGGCGGGGCCTTATTCTAAGTGTTTGGCTCAGTTTTCTGAACTTGAGGCGATTTCCTGAACCCAAAGGCATCCCTATAAGATGACGGGAACTTGTGGTGAAATCAGGCAACTTGAAAACAGTAGAGTCATTTAAATTGCTGTGTTGTCCAACCAGTGCTCTTCCTCAAAGTGCCTCGTGAACCACCAACCATTCCTCCAAAATCCTTCCTGTTCCCCATACAAGTGGGGCTCTCTCATGGCCCTGCTTGTAGCACAGGCTGGTCCCTCTGCCCAGGATAGTTTTATACCTCTTTCTACCCCGGGGAAATTCCTATCCATCCTGCAAGAACCTTCTCAGATGTTGTTCCCACTGTGACACTTCCCATGACTACTCAGAGACCATTCCCAGCCCCTTCCCACCACACACATGGTGCTGGGCACCCAGTGCCCACTTAACTAGTGTTTGCTGCCCCTTGAGCTTTCCCTTTGGATTCTGGACCAAAAAATCATAGTGATAACTCACTGTGTGCCAGTTCACATACAGCTGACCCTAGAACAATGAGGGGGATTAGAGGCACTGACCCTGACCCGCAGCTGAAAATCCACATGTAACTTAAGTCGGCCTTCTGCATCCGCAGATGTGAAACCTGAGGGACGACTGCATATTTATGGGAAAAAAATCCATGAATAAGTAGACTCACATAGTTAAAAACCAGGGTTATTCAAGGGTCAGCTGTATAATATTTCTAATTCTCCAACAGTTTTGAGGAAAATAATAACAACAACAATAATGGCTAATATTTATCAAGCAATGTGCTAGGCTCTATGTCAAGCCCTTTAGATAAATGAACTCATTTAAACTCACAAGAACGCTACCAGGTAGGTACTACTACTAACCCCCTTTTACAGATGAGAAAACTGAGGCTCAGGAAGGGTAAGAACCTCAAGCAAGCCAGCACGTGGCCATGCTGGGGGTCTGAACCAACGCAGCCTGACTCTCAGCACATGTTCTCTATCACTGTGTGATACCGCCTCAACAGGACCGTCACCGTCTAGGAGCTAGCCTTCTCAGACCCTATCGTAAGGGGTGAAGTGGATACAGGCTTCACTCTGCTAATTGCGGCGTTTCCCCGGGGCCTGTGGGAACAAGGGTGCCTCCATGGGCACGGTGTGGGAGAAGCCACAGTGAATTTAAGAATGGAATCTGGCTTGAGTTCTACTGAATCGAAGAGGGAAGAGGAGGTGAAGTGGGGTTAAGAATGTCAGCGTAAGGATTAAAGTGAACTGAGTTGATCCCCAGCACTACTGCTAACTAGCTGCATGACCTTAAGTGACCTTATCTGTGTCTCAGTTTCTCCCTGTTCAAAATGAGATCAATGCCTCTCTCATAGGGTTGCTGTGAATATTATAAACAGATCATATATAAAGTGCCTAGTATGGTGCCTGACACATGGTGAGACTGCTGGTGGCTGCTGTTATTATAAACCTGGAAGGGAGGGAGCATGTGCATTCTTCAGCAGCTAAAACTAGAGAAACCCTTGCCCATTTTCCAACGAAGGCTGAACCAAAACTCTGTTCCCAGACCACACACACATACCTCTGCTTCCGGCAGATGGACAGGTACAGGTAAAGGAAGGCCAGCACAGACAGGCGCTCGTTCTCAGTACAGTCCTCGGGGAAGCCTGCCACCTCCTTCAGCTTTCCCACTTGCTCTTCAGTCAGCACTGTGAAGTCACCTTGCTCTGTCACACAGGGAAACGAGCATACATGGATGGGTGAGAGCCTCCGGTGCTTTTACAGACAACAGAATACAAAGAACTGAGCAACCATGGGAATCAGAATCTGGATGGACAGAGACGCACTGTCCCAGCACCACAGCAGAAGTCCTTCAGTGGACTTTAGGCTTTGGAGGCACGCAGACTTGGGTTGGGTCATGACTGTGATACTGAATGGCTTTGTGGCCTTGAGCATGGGACTTAACCTCTCTGAACTTCTGTTTCCCTCCTTGGTAAACAGAAATAATAACAGTAACTCCTCTCACAAGGTTGTCATGACGATAAAGTTAAATAAGGTACATAAATCCTTAAACATCTCTGGGCACGTAGTGTTTAATTAACAATAGTTTAACAACACATACACACACAAAATAAATGCCAGCTCGATCACTCAAAGGCCTGGGTTTGACTTCCATGATAAAAAAACCAATACCAAGGCAGTATTACATCATTCCCCAAATAGTTCCCTTTCTAAAAACATAATTAGTGAGAACAGGACATCCAAACAAAACCAATGAACATGAAATGTGGAGATCTGTTTGGGCAGGAGGGAAAGGCCAGGTAGCAATTTCTCTTCCAATGCATGTAAGAGGCTGGAGCACCTTCACCTGAGAGGCTGAGGAGGCAAAACAAGTCTGACCAGCTTATCTTCACAAATCACTCCCTGAGTCCCGTGTCAAATTCTAAAGGGACATGAAATTGAGCTGGGTGTACCTGTGTTGGAAGACTTCAGGGTAGAACACGTATTAAGTGCTACGTTTTGACTAAATTTATGATACAGTAAAAGGCAGCCAAGCCAATGACAGTACTACTGAGAGCCCAGACATTTCAGAGCTCTGTGATGGAAATGGAATGGTTCATTAATAACCTGGGCTCTGGAATTTAGAAAGATATAGGTCTGAATCCTTTCTGTATCACCAAAAAGCTGTACAATCTGAGACACCTGGCCCCTGAACCTTAATTTTCTCAGACATAAAATGGGGATGAATAATACCACTTGCTTCCAGGGAAGGCTATAGAATTCTAAAAGTGCTAGCATACACAACATACTAGAGTTCAGTGCCTGAAATACTTAAATGTCCAATAAATGTTCACTGTTTATTACTATTAGGAGGGAACCAAAGAACACTGAAAGAAAAAAAATGGCAGATCCTTGCAACCAAATAGAAAACTGTCTCCAAAAGGCTCAGATTCTGTTTGTCTCCTTGGAGAACTGATATGCCCTCATGTATGTACTACCTTCTGCATCACAGCCCTAGGCCCACCTCTAATCCTGTTGGATTCTCACTGCTACCCTCTCAGGCAACACGACTCTGCTCACAGAGGCTCAGAGAATTAAGTGACCTGCCCAGGCTCACATAGCCATGTCCCATCACACCTGGCTGCATCCATCCATGCTACTGACATACAGAAGCAGCAGCTGGGTCTCAGGGAATAATTCTGGCCTGGTCCAGAAAGCAAGGTCCAGGTTGCTCTGGACAGACATTTTCTGAGGCATGCTCCAAATCAGTGGCTCTTAACTGAGAGGTCCCAGGGGAACCCTTTCAAAATATATGTCCCAATCCCTACCACCACTTCTGATTCTCAATAAGAGAAGGGCAGCATCAGAAATTCATCTATATTGTTACTAACAACAACAACAACAACAACAACCCCCCCCTGGGATTCTCAAGCCAGGACTGAGGCTGAAAATGGTAGCTTGAAAATGGGGGTTTTCCAATCTTACTCCATATTCCTACAGTATTTGGGAGTGGCTTGCTGTGGACTGATTCTTATAGGGGACAGGGAATAGTTTGGGATAAACCTCTGGAGGATTCTCATTTGCCTCACTATGGTTGAGAAACACTGTACCAAACAATGAGAGGAGAAAGCAACAGAACCCACATTTCAGCTCTGATGCAGGTGATGACTCCGCTGATGGAAAAACTTTGCCTGCAGATAAGTGGACACAACATTCTCAAAGCTATCAAAAATTAGCACAGAGGTCTTTATTTATCGGAAGACAATCCTGATATACTGAAGAAGAAAAAGAGACTCACTCAGTTCTGAAGTTTATATGGATTGACCCAATTTTAGTCAAAAAACAAGATACTCACTATCTCAATCAATCTATCTATAGAAAATAATCTAGAAGGATTAACACCAAAATGCTTAAGAGTTGTCATGCAGGATGGGGGAGTGGGAAATAATAATAGATCATTCCTTTTACTCAAAATGTTCCAGTATTGACTGTATTTTCCAATAATACACATACTTTTATTTTAAATACCTTTTAATTATACAAAATGTCAATACATTCTCCTTGTTAAAACAATACCATAGGAAGAAGGCTCCCTTTGTCCACTCCTGGCCCTTAGGACCCTCCGAGACGTCACTAATCACCATTGTCAGTTGGATACATATGCATTTACACACATATTGATACTTAACCTGTGTCATCCCTCATCACACTATACCTGCTATTGCGCATCTTGTGTTTACTCAACAGTAAACCTTGATAATTTGTCCATAATAGCCTGCATAGATCTAAGGCATCATCTTATGCTTTTACATTTAAAAAGATTAAGCAAAGCTAATTTTATGGGGTCAGGAGAGAAAACACCCCAAGAGTGGCTGGCCTCTGGCTCCCTCAGGACAGGCTGGAATAGCTACCCAGCCACTTTTTTTGCTCCTTACTTCAGGGCCCAGGCTCTTTCCACATCTGGTTACTCCTCCCTACACTTACCCAGAAAGCTTGTGTCCAGCAGCTGAAGCCTAGCCACATCCCAGGTCCGCTTGATACCAATGTTTGGTAGGTTGAGATGCAATTTCCCATTGCCTTGGGGTTGAAGACGGAGGAATGTTCTCAAATTCAAGGCCACAGCTAGTGCTACCTATAGAACAAAAGGCAAAAGCAGTTAGCCTGAGGGTAGGTGGCCACAAGCCTGAGTCCTATCTTAGGGAAAAGGGGCTAATTTCAATATACTGAGAAGGAGAGCAAACACTGGCACACAGGTCACTAACCCATGTCTTTGGCAGACATTGCTAATCAGCCTGTGACACACTCTCTCACTAAGCATGGGCATAACCTTTACCTATCAATTAGAAGTTTATATCTAGTTATATTTGCTTTCCTCATGCAAAACTTTAGAGGTTCCCAACACCAATGAGTGGCTTCCCCATAATCACCATGTTTTCAAAGATAAATATAAGTAAAGAACACAAAGAATGACAGAGAGGAGTGGGAAAAGCATAAGCTTTGGATTCAGACAGACCTAGGTTCACTCCTAGCTCTACCAAGGTGTATGAGACCTTGGTCAAGTTACCAATCCTCTCCAGAGTCTAAACTACCACATTGGTAATGTTTAACCTTAGAAACCTTAGAGGGTAGTTGTAAGAGTTAAATAATACATGTTTCAGACTCATCTCCCCAACTTCTAAATAGTGAAGTACCCCAAATTTGGTCCTCGAACCTCTTTTTTCCCCTCTGCTGAAGCTCACTTCCTAGGTGATCTCATTCTACTTGTGGGGTCTTACCTATCACCTTTTTTTCTATCTTACTGAGTGGGCCAGAGAAGCCCTTCAGTAGGCATAAGACCTGCCTTTTCCTTATCTGGCTGGGGAGAAACTAACCTCCTCTCTGCTCTACTCCCAGGCTATGCCTCAAGTCTTCCTTTTGGCTTCTTTTAATATTAGCATCAGGGAGAAGTGGTGCCCAATCTGTGAAGGCTCTGGGGGTCTTTTACCTTGCCATGGACCACAGCATACTCTCCATGAAGGATAATTTTCCCTGGAGCGGACACCAGCAGGACTTGTGACAACATGGTTCCTGGGAACCCTGAAAGGGAAAGCCAGAGAGAAGACAGAAGTTCCCCAGACCTTAAAGACCTCAGAAAACGCTTAGTTCAAGCTCATCATTATAATAAAAAATGGCAGCTACCATTTAGCACTTGCTATGTGCTCAAAAGGCAGTGCGGTACAGTGCAGCAGTGAACTAGACACATCAGAAAGATCTAGGTTCAAACCTCAGCTCTTCTACTCCCCAGTGATGTCATCTTAGCTAACTCACTTAAATGGCTATGAATTTCAGTTTCCTCACATGTTATATGGCAACAATAACTGTATTTACTTCAATAGGTTTTGGGAAGGTTAAATTAAATAATGCAAGGGAAACACTTAGCAGTGTCTGGTACATTGTAATCACTCTATTACTGATAGCTGCTTATTACTAGATCTGTTCTTGGTTCCAGCTTTTATTACTACTGCTATTATTAAAGGTAGAAACTTAAGTGAAATCACGGACCAGAAAGCACTCTTTCCTGGACTGTTTAGACTGTTTCCAATGTGTCTGCAAATAAAGAGGCTGCAGAAAACAGCTATTACGCCCCTTTTTGCACACTTAAGCCGGGGGGTGGGGGGAGAGGGGTGGCCCAGGAGGCCCAAGCGTTCTAAAAAGCAACTTGCTGGGTCTACGAATGTGCGCATTTTAGATTTTTACAAATGATGCAAAATTACCCTCCATTTAAGGCTCTAAGTGCATTAATTACCTGAGTATAATATGACTTGAACTTCACAGTAAGTACTATCGCGACCTCCCTTTCTTAGCGGGGAAACCTATTGCTTGTCCGAAGATCGAAATCACGTCTATCAGATTCGATCGCCGACCCCCTCAGGACGGATTCTCGAGTTGCGGAAACTGAGCCTGAGAAGCCGGGAGCCTGGTCTGGGGTTGTCCTGAATCTCGGCTGGGACCTCGCAAAAACCTACCCCAAGAACCCAACCTCCGCCCTGACGCTACCGCTTGAGTATTGGCTAATATATGTTGCTAACCAAGTCGTCACGAGTTTCCCCGCCCAGCTCCTTCCGGAAACCAATGGGAAACAAGCCCCTGGGAGTGTCCCGCCCTGGGCTGAGAGCCACGGACCAATGGAAAACGGCGGCTGAGCGGTGGGGCGACCGGCTGTAGGTGGAGTCATCCCGGGACCTGGACGGGAGCCTGGCAGGGTCAACCACGAAAAGGGGCAAGGCGTTTGGCTATGTGGCGCCTGGGAGGCCGTGTTGGCCTTCGCGGGTACATTGGAGCCGGCAGGCTCCTTTGTTCCCGTTTCCAGAGTCGCGGGTCCCCGGGAGTAGAAGACGGGGACAGGTGAGTGCTTGGCTAGGAGATTAACTCAAACACCTGCCCTGAATTATGGTATCGTCATAGTTACGTCACATAGCTGAGAGGTCACCATGATACCCGCCAGGTGACTCCTCAGCCCTGACGTCACCATGGCAACGTGGGCACCGTGGAAACCAGAGACCAAGATTTCTTTTTACCAGTAGAACGAAGCTCAGCTGTCATCCAACACGGCAGGGTATATGCCATATGGGCCAGGAGGGGCGTCTTACCTGACCTCACTCCGAAGGACAGGCTTGAATTCAAATTTGGACCTATGGCCAAAGCAGTTTATACTTTCAGACACAGAGATACACCACAAGATCTAAAGATGGTTGTCATATACTTTGAAACCTGCATCCTATTCCCAGACCCCAGAACCTCTAGAGTACTATGAATAATGGAGTCATGTATTTTATAGATCCAGTAATTTAACCTTTGAATAACCTTGTAATGTCACGTTTTCATGTTGAAGTCCGTATTAAAGGTGTGATGTTGCTATTTGAAAATGCCAATTTTCGAACTTTTTTGGCAATTCCTTATTTCTAAGTATACTTGAAGTTTCATAGAATGGGAGTGGCCCGGGTTTCTCTCCCTCCAGGAGGCCCTTACTAGGTGAGTAGAGGGTAAGAGTATGGGTTAGGGTTAAAGCTACATTTTGGGTATGGTAGAAGTAACAGTTTGGGGTCTGGAGTAAGATGGTCTTGGGTATGAATCCTGGCCCTACCTCGTCCTCCCTGGGTGACCCTGGAAGGTGAGTCTCATCGTGTGAACTACCGTTTCCTCACCAGTAAAATGAAGGTCATAGATGGTGCCTACCTGTGGTGCTGTGGGAAGATTCTAGGGATCACTGCAGGACATAATGCCGGTAAATCACTTAGCACAGTGCTGGGACGATGGAAAGTGATCGATAAATTCTTTCAGCAAATATTTATTGAACTTCTGCATTGAGCAATGCACTACATCAGCTACTCTGCAGACATAGATGTGGGCAAGACACAGCTTGCCCACAAGGGGCTTAAAACTAAGGGGGATGGAGGGGAAAGATGTCAATGAGAAATTTAAGCAGAGGGAGGTAAATGCTACCTCTGAAGCTATGAACAGCAAGCTGGGACCGATGGAAAGAGGTGCCCCACTGAATAAGCCACCTCTACTCACCACTTCTTGGTGTCTGTTTTCTCATTAGGTTGCAGCCTTCCTCAAAGACACCCAAGATCCCCAAGATTTATACCAAAACGGGAGACAAAGGTAGGATGGGGATAGGTAAAAAATACAAAGAGAGACATGGCAGACTCCATTTTAAAGTTCTTCTAAATTCTTTGCAGCCATTAAAAAGTATGTAGCAGATGTCAGTATATATCACCAAAATGTGATATGATATGAAAGATGCCCAAAATATATTAAGTGATAAAACCAAGTTGTGGGACAATCCAGATACCCAAAATCATTTGGATAAAAGTGTATGTGTGCGTGTGTGTGTGTGTGTATCTATGTTAAGGTATGCGTAGAACAGTCTGAAAGGTTACACCTTGGACTATTACCTGGGAGAGGGATTGAGTTGTGGGAGAGGGGAATGGACAGAAGGGCTTTCATTGTTTACTGTACATACTTATATTATTTTTTGGAATGAGTGTATATTACCTTGATAATATAAAAAAATACCAGAGCATAATGTACAGAAAAAAGTAAGATGCAGGAGAATATATCAGTATAATAGCATTTTCTGAAGTTTATAATATGCAGATCACTAGCATATATTGATTTTTGGATACATATCAGGTCCTTAAATAACACTGTTTGTTTCAACGTTATTTCATTATAATGTTGATGAGATGCAATAGGAATTTAACTCTTGTTTATATCAATTAACCTATGGTAAAATTGATATGTTGCAATTCCAAGAATTTATCAACAATATTAAGTGAGAACTTACTGTATGTTTATATAGTAAAAATATAAAAACATGTATAGGATGTACTTGATGCCACTGAACTATATACTTAAAAATGGTTAAAAATGGTAAATTTTATGTTACATGTATGTCACCAAAATTAAAAAATATATATGCATAGGAGTGACAAACAGAAGGTAGTATTAATACCCTCCAGCCAAAGACCTCCAGGGTCAACCTAGTCAAATAAAGTTGTGTCATTGAGTTCATTATAACTAGGAAGATGGCATACCATGGGGACCATGGGGCAACTCAGTAAGAGGATTCTGGAAAGGACTTATAGGATCGGGCTTATGTTAGATGATTTGGGGCTTTCTCTAGATTGGATGATGTCAAAGCAGGGATAATTCTGTAACTGAGTATCTTAATCATTTTTATCTAGAAGGAGAGAGGGACAAATTTGGGCTAAAGCTATAATTGATAAAGAAGCAGCAGTCAGTCACATTTGCCAGGAAAGGGGGCTGTTTGGTCATTTTTATAGTTTGGACAGTGTTCTGTGCTCAGAAATGACTAGGAGTGGTCCCATTTGAATCTTGATCTGTGATCATCACAGAGTGGCCCATCTGATGATGTTCTGTGAAATCATTTGCATTCAACAGGAGTACACTGCAAGCTACCTGTGGGTGCCAGGCCCACACCTTGCAGCACCAAAGCCTGTCTGATAGTTTCAGGCCTGCTCCTGGTTGTCAGGAGTGGGTTTTCTCTTTCTCAGTGGTTGGGGAAGAAAGGTGGGAAATGTGACCTAGGTAGAGATACAGAATACTTTGTTTTTATATGAAATATAATGTATACATCATACGTACATGTATTTCTTATTTCTTTAACAGGATAGTTAGTACATGATTTTTTACATTTGAAATAAAAGTATATCAGGAAAGAAGTGAGGATAGTGGTTACCCTTGAAGGATAGCAACTGAAAGAGGGTGCATGGAGCTTCTAAGGTGCTACTCATGTTCTGTTTCTTGATCTGGGTGCTGAATATTCAGTTAGTAGCAATTCATCACAATTGTAAACTTATGATCTGAGCACTTTTCTGTGTATGTTATACTTCAAGTAGAAAGTTTTCTAAAAAGTGCATATCAGGAGAATAAAATCTTATTTTGGACGGCTAACCATTTTTTCACAGGGTTTTCTAGCACCTTCACTGGAGAAAGGAGACCCAAAGATGACCAAGTGTTTGAAGCCTTGGGAACTACAGATGAATTAAGTTCAGCCATTGGGTAAGGGAGATGGGATTGGCCTTGAGGTTGAGTTTGAACTGGGCATCAGTAAATGTAAATAATATGAAGCTCTTGAGAGTTCTTGCTAGTCCTGGAGGCTGCCAACCCTTAATGAACCTGCCTCAGCCTGGAAGCAAAGGGATATCTGGTCAGCTCCAAGGCTGCTGGGCTGCAGACACCTTTCCATTCTGGTACTGCCTGCTCTTGCACTGGCATGTGTTCCATGCCATGTGAAGCTGCCCTGCCCCCGCCCCCCATCACTGGCTCCCTCACTCTTGAGTTGAGTACATGTGCTGTTGAGGTGCACATATTAAGTGAAAGAGGTGAGTTGAGCACAGTACACAATGGATCAGATGTGGTACCTTTTGTGAGCCTTGTCTAAGTATATACACAGAGTTTAGAAAATGAACTCAGGGAATTAGTCAGGATTGGCCAGGTCATGCTGTGGTAACAAACAACTGCCAGATCTCATGGCTTATAACACCGAAGGTATGTTTTGTGCTCTTACTTCAAGCCCATCATTTTACAATTACTGGAACAACACCAGTAATTGTGAAAGAGGGAAAAGATATCATGCTAAAGCCCACACTGGCTCTTCAAGTTTCCATGAAGTGACAGATCACATCTGCTCACATTTTACTGGCAAGAGTCAGTCACATGGACACAGCCGACAGACAACATTGCAGTAGGAGGGGCAGCATATATTTGAGAACAATCATCCAGTCTACCAAACTCAGCAAGCTGTTGACAGTGTAAGTTGCAGTTATATCAAGGGCTATTCAGGACCTCTGATATGGACCTGTGGGTGAAGGTCATGGGAATCAGACAGACCTGGCTTCAAATTCTCTACCATTGCTGATTGGCTGTGTGCCTTTAGGCAAATCACCTGGCCTCTCTGAACCTTGGTTTCCTGTTCTATCATATGATCATAGTAATAGTATCCATCTCTTTAGGTTCTTGTGAGGATTGAATGAGATAATTCCATGTTTCACCCTTCATGCTAGACAGTGCCAAGTGCAAATAATAAAATTGCCAGCTGATAATGTCAGGCTCCTGCTTTTGCTTATCTTTGCCATCTGTTGTCAGTTTCTATAACTCTTCCCATGCTCTGATAATAGTCCCTTTGCGAAACTTTCCTCTGGGACTCCTTTGAAAGCACCAGGGTACAGAAGTGGAGTGCCAAGTTCTGAGGAAGGCTATAGCCAGGGTCTTGACCTGAATCCGGGGCACTTTGTGTTCCTTGCCCCACCCCACCCCTCCAGAAAACTCCTACTCAGCCTATAAAATCCCAACCCCAGAATCACTTCCTCCAGGAAGCATCCTCTGAACCCTATCCCAGGCCAGGTTTCCCAGGAATCTAGCCCTTTCCATCAGAGAGCACTGACTACACTTTGCAAGTTCACCTTCAGTCATGTGATATTTAATTCAGGTCTTCATCTCCTGCTGAACAGAGCGTGTGTCACCTCTGCTCACCACTGAATTACCTGGACCTGGCCAGAGTAGGCACTGAGAAAGTAATTGTTGACTGGATGAGGAATGAGTATAAGAAAAAACATTTTGAGAAATACCCTGAACCGAATGGAGGGTTATGATGTTCTTATTGTCAGCAAGAAAAAGAACACAGTGGCTACTAGAGAATCTATTACCTGAGAATCTGTTGCATTACAGAAAGACAGGTCCTGGGGATGTTATGCTAGAGGCAAATTCCTTTTCCTTTTTTCCTTAGGTTTGCTATGGAATTAGCTATGGAAAAGGGCCACTCATTTGCTGAAGAGCTTGAGAAAGTGAGTAACATTGTCTCACCCCAAGCTGGGATTTTTTTTTACCCCAGAGGCCTGGTAGCCATAACTGGATTTGCCCTCCGACCATCGCTTCCCCTCTGTGACACCTGGGACTAGTCACTCTTCCTCTGTGAGCCTCAGTTTCTCCATCTATATAATGGAGACATGCAGAAATATTCCTCCTTCACAGGTATGTGGTGAGAACTGCACAAAGAGAGGGAAATGTAAAAGTGCAGTGGGCTCAACCTGGGGCAGTTCTGCCCCGCAGGGGACATTTGGCAATGTCTGGAAACATTCTTGGTTATCACAACTGGCAGTGGAGGTGCTACTGGCATCTAGTAGGTAGAGGCCATGGATGCCGCTAAACATCCCACACTGCACAGGACAGCACCACAAAGACTGACCCATAGAGAGGACTTCAGGAATGGTGACAAGGACTCCCCCCTTAGAACACACAGGATGTGCTTAAAGTTTCAGTCCACATGTTGACCTGAGTCTTTAGGAACTGCTCCCTGGAGGGCTGGCCCTCAGCCTGTCTCAGTCCTCCAGACCAGGCTGGAGCCCACTTGGGCTCCTGGGAACAGATGAAGGACAGTGAGAGGGCTGCAGAAGGACAGGAGGCCTCAACTGCTGGAATGTTCTGTGAATGAGGCACCTCCTATGTGACGGAGGTGGTTTTCAGCCTCGTAATGGGAAACTGTCAGGTCCACCGTGGTCCTTTCTATCTGCCGCGCTCATCTCTGAGTGGGGTTTGCAGAGGGAAAGCTGAGGTAGTGACATGATGAGCCTCCTGTGCTTTAGGCCTCTGTCCTGTGGTTCATAGCTTCAACCTCACCTCTGCCAGGGGTCTTCCCTGACTACCCCCACTTTCAGCTGGCTTGGGCACCTCTCCCAGGTTTCCACAGCTCCCCTCAAATAGCAGGTATCACCAGGAGTGTCAAACCTCTCAGTCCCCTGTCTTTCTCTCTGGGGCCTAGGGCCCCCTGAGCGTATGGACTGTGACTTGTTCACCTGGGGACCCAATGTGGCCCCAGAGGCTGCTCACTGGGCCTGTGGAAGATTGCCAGGCAGCCCATTTGCCACTCTTCTCACATTACCCCATTTGATCCTCGCAGAAGCCTAGAAAAGGCAACTTGTCCAAGGCCCTACAGCCACAGGTCAATGGAGCCAGGATCCAGCATTACCTGGGATGATTGCTGCAGTTGCCTACCAATGGGCAGTATTGTTACTCCCCAGAAGCCACAGACATCAGGCAGCAAGTGACTCACCCAGGATCTGCTGGTCTGTGGCCCAGGGAGCGTCTAGTCCACTGCTGTGTGGGGAGCCTCTGCGCTCATCCACTGTGTCCTCCTCCTGGCATGCAGTCACAATGGCCATTTTATCAGGGGTTGCAGACCTCCACTCACCCCACGGCCCACCATCCAGCTCGAGTGGACCCAGCTGGGCACAAAGTCAGAGAGTGTTCGTGGGTCTCATCAGCACAGGATCCCATTGGTCATTTGTCAAGCAGGAGCCTGGAGCCCTTTCAGCCAAGTTCAATAGGCCACCCTTGTTTTAAGCAGACCTCCTTGCTCCTGCCCCTCAGGCACAGGCCATGCTTCCTGATACTGGATCGCTCCACACACCTCAGCTGACCAAGTTCACACAGATCCTGTCCTTTATTATTGAGAAAGCACTGTCATGTGTGCTCTTGGCCCAACTGTTACAGGTTAGAAAACCAAAGCTGTCAGTTTAGAGGAAAAAAACAAAAACTCATAGGGCCCAGGCTCATGGGAGACAAAGGTTGGGACAGAAGATTCCTCTTGACTGTCACTGAGTACTTGATGCTTACTTTCTGTATAACCCCACTGTCCCCAAGGGAGCCAGGTCCCCTCTCAACGGGGCTGGTGTCCAGCATGCTGAAGGTTCAGACAGTTTGCTAATTAGCCTGTAAATGCCAGGTAATTAAAGTTCTGGCAGTCCCTGACAGACCGGCCCCACACGCCTGACGAGTGTATCAGGTGGCACCTCTGCGCGGGCAAACACGTTATCTCCGCTTGACCTGCCATGAGCAGATCTTCATTTGTTGCTTCCCCAGATCCAGTGCTTGCTGCAGGACATCGGCTCTGCCCTGGCGACACCCCGCTCCTCGGCCAGGGAGGCTCACTTAAGTAATTCTCTCCCTGAGGCTGCTGTGTGTGCTCTGAGGGCTTTGTGGGGACTGGGCCCAAAAGGAGAGGGGGGACTCTCTGGTGTCACCTGGGGCCCATCAGCCCAGCCTATAGACCCTGAGAGGGAAGGAACCTTCCAAGACAGTGGAAGTAGTTTGGAGGGTACCGGACAGAAGGGACACAGAGGCGGTTTCCTCGATGATCTGGCACATGATGGGCCTCATGGCCATGTCCTTCTGCTCCTCAGGACACACTACATTTGAGGCGGGGCCCATCCAGCAGCTGGAGCAGTGGATTGACAAATACTCCAGCCAGCTCCCCCCTCTCACGGCTTTCATTCTGCCTGTAGGTACTGGTGCGGGAAGAGGGGGGGGCGGGGCTGCAGGTCAAGTGTCTTAACAAAAACACAAGTATTGAATACATCCCTCTCTTTAATTTTTAATAGTGATGGACGTGGTCCCCTAAGTCCCCTCCAGACCCTCACCAGTCTGTCCCCAGCTCTGCCCACTCTGGAAGTGGTTGCCCAGTGGGTGCGCCCCAGCAGGGCCCCGTAGAGGCAGAACATTGCCCATGTGTCCATTCGTCTGAGGTGCTCCCTCTCTGCAGTGGGCACACCCACCCATGCACTGCTTCAGCAACGCTCTCTTTCTCCTTTCAGTCGGGAGGCAGGAACAGCTCTGCACTGCATTTCTGTCGGGCCGTGTGTCGCCGAGCTGAGAGACGGTGAGGAGCCTGGTCAGAGCGGGAGGCAGGCTGGCGGGGTCGGCCCCATGCTGTCCAGCCACCTATCAACAGACCTTTTCATGGCACCTTCACCATGCCAAGTAGACACCAGGCCAGACCAAGTCCCTGTCCTCAAAGCACTACATTGTCCTCAGAGCACAGTAATCTGTGACCAGACAAATGACAGATGATTTAACTACACATCAAGATCAGGGCTTGTGGAGAAACAAGTGGTTAGGGAGAAGGTCCTAGTGGGTTTTGTTGGTTATTTATGATACTCACATGTTATGAAATTCAAAAAAGTACTTGTGAGAACGTCTGTGCCCCAGCTGATCCAGTCCTCAGGGTTAACTTAAGTGGGGCAGTCTGAGCTGAGCAGAAATGACTAAAGAGCCCACACTGAAAAGGGCTGTGAGGGGGGGCAGTGCCAGGGTGACCCAGCCTGGGCACAGGAAGGGTCTCTGGTCATCCTGTGGGAGCCAAGAGGGGAAGGATTCGTGTGGAGGCGGGGATAGAACAGTTTCCTGGGCGAGGGCAGAGGGGGCAGTCCACGTCGAAAGGACAGCAAAGAGGCTGAGTGTCTGGATCCAGAGGTGGGGGCCGGGTGCATGTTGAGGCAGAGGCTGAGCCGAGGCCAAGCTGGGCAGGGCTTCTAGGCCCAGAGGTGTCTACCTTTATCTCAAAAGCAACAGGAAGCCATTGATGGGCTTTAGCGCATGGGGGGACCTGAAAGGGCCCTCCTGGCTGCTGGGTAGAGTTGGGCCCAGAGAGACCCACATGAAAGCCCAGATGGAAGTGGTCAATAGACTGGCCACTCGCTGCCCCAGCCCCCTAACTCAGAGTCAGGGAGACGAGGGATCCTCAAAAGCTACTGACAGCCTTTACAAGAAACTTTAAAAGAGTAACTGTCAAATCTTCATTTACACCACTTATAGGCCAGGCTGCCACCCAGCTTTACAGATAAATAGAAATAAAGCTGTACTTTGATGTAACAGGCAGGACTGTGCTAGATACTTTATAGTCATTATTTCACTGATTCCTTACTATGACTCTGGGAGAGAGGTGATGGTAGCCCTCACTTAATAGGAGTCAGAAAATTGAGGCCGAGAGAGGTGATATTGTGGCCATGGTCACCCGAGTAGCCCATGGCAGAGTCTGGATTTCAGCTCAGGTCTGTCTAGAACCCCAGCTCTGTCTGTGGCCCCACATCATTAAATTTTCATCCTTCATGAAAAGCTCTTGGGCCCAAGTGGTTCCTAAAGGGATCCTGGGTAACAGAAAGAGCTTTGGCTTCAAAAGAAAAAGTCATTTGTACAAAGCTATTAATGTCAGCCATGCTCATAATAACAAAAAATTGGAGACAACCCAAAGGCCCAACAGTGGGAAATGGCCGAGCAGAGGATGAGCCCTCAGTCCACCAGACAGGGAGGTAGAGAAGTGCACATGGGACACTAATGGGTGAAAAAGTCCCTTGGGCAGGGGACACAAACCCAGAGCTTCAGTCTTTTGGGCAGAGAATCTCCTGGCAAGGGTTATGTGCACGAAGGGCTTAGCAAGGGCCTGCCCGGTCACTGTTGCCCAGCAGACAGCAGGCCACTGTCTAGAACATCCACATAGACTGGCGAGAACACTGGGTTGGGCTGTAGCAGCCGGACTTGCTGGCTTGGACGCAGCCCTGGGTCCTGCAGTGTGCTGATTTCATAATGTAGTGTGATGCTCTGTGTCTTCCCTTTCCAGTGTGGTGCCTCTTGTCCAGATGGGTGAGACGGATGCAAACGTGGCCAAATTCTTAAACAGGTACTTAGATGGAATTAGGAGAGTGTCTCTTCTCTGAAAAACGAGACATGTTGTGGGAAGTAACAGCACTGAAATGGGCCTTCCTCATCCATTCACTTTGTTTTCACTTAGAGCCTGCTGTGTGCCAAGCACAGAGATGCAGCTTAGAATAAGGCAGGTACCATCCCTGTCCCTGGCGAGGTGAAGATCTTGTTGGGAGAGGCTGCTGTAAAAACCAGCCAAGAGAAAGATCAGAACCAAGGGACAGTGTAGTAAGTAGCAAGGGGCCTACATTGAAGCTGGTTAACCATGGAGGCCATGGAAGGTGTCATGTGGTGACTGACCAGGGAGCCCAGTCAGGAGTCAGACCCTCTCTCAGCAGCCCCCCTCCCCACGAGGCCCCTGGGCAGTGTGAGCTGAGAGGAGACAGCCAGGCAAAGCAAGCTCAGGACCAGCTAGGCCCAGGCACAAGGACCCAAGGAGTAGGCTGGCCCAGGAGCCTACTCTACCAGGCTCTGCAGAGCCTGCAGCCCCACACTCAGCCTCCAAGGCCAGGGCCACGGCTGGCTCCAGGCCTGCTGTACCAGACTCTGCTCTAGCCTTGGTTCAGGCAGTTCCTGAATAGGCAAAGCCAGTGCCCAGGGACAGGCCAAGAGCTGAGGGATCCCTGCAGCTGTCCTAGATGTCAAGAAAGTGACCTCACAACTGGGATTTGGCCCCTGACTGTGGTCACTTTTCCCACTGGAATATAGTCTGGGCTTCGATGGGTACTGACCCATTCCTTTTCTCCTGGGAGGTGAGAGGGAGTGAGGAGCGTTCCATTCATCCTCACAGCATTGACCCCTAGGGATGCCCTGACAGTCCTCTCTGGCTGCTGGGTAGAGTTGGGCCCAGAGAGACCCACGTGAAAGCCCAGATGGAAGTGGGCCCAGATGTGAGGGCCCAGTCATTTCATTCCTTCAGCAAGGAAGGTGTCACTGAGTGGATGAGAAACTAACATGGGCCGTCTGGCGTTAGGAGGAAGGGGCCTGATCCCGAGAGCAGCAGCGATAGGAAAGGTTCCCGCAGGACCTGGCGTGGAGCTGGCTTCAGAGGGTAGGAGTGGAGCAGAGACAGATGGAGGAAATGGCGGCCAGTTCTCAGCGTGAAAACCAGAAGTGCAGGAGGCTTAGAGGTGGAGAGGTTCATGGACTCACTGCAAGCACCTTACAGTTAGGCTCAGTGTCTCCTTGGTGTAGCTTTCTGCCCCAGCTCCTGCCCAGAGGCCTCATCCCTGGAGGCGCAAAGAAATAAATGAGAGTGAGAAGTCAAGCCACCAGAATACTCCAGGCCAGTGCTTCTCAACTAGGCATGCACTGTCTGGAGACATGTTTGGTTGGCACAGCTGGGTGGGGGTGTTACTAGCAGTGAATGGGTAGAGACCAAGGATACTGCCCAATGTCCTGCAGTGCATGTCCCCCATCAGAGAATAATCCAAAATGTCAGTAGTGCCAAGGTTGAGAACCCCCTATTCAAAGCAGGTAATCAGACCAGCAACACCAGCATCACCAGCATCACCTAGGCTCAGGTTAGACTTGCAGAATCCCCACCCCAAATAAGAATCTACATGTTACTGGGATCCCCAGGTGACTTATTATATGCATGCTTCTGTTTGGGAGGCACCAGTCCTTGTCACTGGGAGGCGCAGAAACCAGCCCAGAGAGTGGCCCAAGATCACTGGCCCTGTGAGGTTGGGCTGGGGTAGCAGCCTTGTCCTGTAGGGGACACCCCAGCTCTGGCGCCAGAGTCAGTACTTGCCTCTCACAGAAGTTGGCTCTGAGCACCATCCATCAAGCCCAAGTTGACCGAGCACCCGCTGTCCTGCCTGATGCTCCTGGGGGCACGTGATTTATATTTTCTCCTTGAAGGCTAATATGGGAAGGACCCAGTTAGCATTGATTGCTCGTTTCAGATTATTCCGTCTGCTTCTCTCTGCCCCTCCAGACTCAGCGACTATCTCTTTACATTAGCCAGATACACAGCCTTGAAGGAAGGGAATCAAGAAAAAATTTACAAGAAAAATGACCCATCGGACCGAACCTGAGGCATCTGGAAATAATGGAAAGGGGGAGCTTTGTAGACCCCTCAGTGATGACAACAGTGAAAAGAAGAGTTTGCCCTTTGTGTACTGATTCCTGAAGATCTCATGCAGAGGGTCTGGAAGCTGGCCTCTTGTCCAGGCTCAGCTACGTTTCAGACCCCCTGCCACTTCCGTCAAAGAGCTGTGGCTGCTGGAGAATTCTGCCCCTGCTCCCCCAGGCTCTCCTTGGTCTTAGAAGAAGTACGAATGAATTAACTATTGCAGAAAGAAAGGTAAAGTGATTGTTGCAATGAGCAGGAGCCGCAAAGAATAAAGAATTAAAGTGGGAAAGGCTTGAACCAGCGTGTGTGTGTGTGTGTGTGTGTGTGTGTGCATGCGCATGTGAAAGAGAGAGAGAGAGAGAGCTCTTCCACTGCCAGCTTGGCTTGTTCGAGGATTTGGAGTGGTACCAGAGGCCCATGGAAATGTAATTGTGATTTACCTGTACCAAAGGGGCTTTAAATGTCACATTTATAAAGGAGAAGGCAGATAGGATTTGGAAGTTTAGTCACCTCTGAGCCACCCATCACTGTCTAAATGTGGGGGCAGGACAGCTGCGGATTGACAGGGAAGCCTCAGAAACGCTCTGCTGGGTTGTATTGTGCATGGTGGGGGTGCAGCCTGGAGAGCTCACTGGGGAGCCTTCCTTCATCCAGGGATGGAGGCCCTGGTGAGAGAGAAACACCAGCGCCTCGAGGAGGGCACGTCCTGCCCAGGCGGGTGGCGTCAAGGGACTGAGGTGCAGCGTGTTCAGCTCAAGACAGTAAGATCTTCAGTTTCCAACAAGGCCAGCACGGAAGAGACTTATTTCCCTGATGTTGTTGCACTTGGCTGGTTTATGCCTCTGAGATTCATGCCATGGTTGTATTTTATTTCAGTTGTCACCACCGCTCCCTCCTGCTATGAAACACTGCCAGTGCCAGCTGTGTCCTTGGGCAGGATATATTTATGAAGGGCAAGGAGGCAGCCCTGAGAACCTGAAGATTTCATGCTGCTAATTGCAGAAAATGACTTCAGAAGGGCAGGCTCGTGCTAACTGCCAGGGCTGAAATGCCTGGTGAACTCCATTCAGCAATCATTTATTTACCGAGTGCCTGCTTAGCATGAGGCACCAGTGAGGCTCGGAAAGCTGGTCACTCTGCTGTCCTTGCCGGCGGATCAGCCAACATTAAAACCATCAGTCATATGTATATTTTTGCTTTCACTCTCATCACCTTGCCTGCTAATTTTGCTGGAGGTACATTTCATCCCTTCTGGGTGCTTTCATTCCCAGCAGGCTGTAGTGGCCCTCTTAAGCTTTGGGCAGAGTGGCCCAGGTGCAGGTGACCCTGAGTGAAAGTGAAAATCCTCCTGGATGTGGCCATGTTGAGTGCCTCCCGAGGGGCCAGTGGTTTGTGCCAGGTCTGGTACACAGCAGTTGCTCAATATTTGTGAACAGAACTGAAAATAGTAAAAGCACGAGTGTTTCAGGAGAAACCGCCCCACGGTGCAGGCAGTGAGGCTGGGCCAGGGAGGGGTTTGCTCCAGGAGCTCGCAGCCAACGGCTCTGCACTCAGTTCTGCCCCCTCCTCTCTTCCAGGAAGGAGCAGGATGTCTATAGTAAAACAACAGTCCCGCACTCCTAGCCACGGTGAAACACTCTACAGAGGACAAGAGAAGTTCTTTGAGTAAATATAGCGTCCTAAAGTGACACTTTTTGAAACAAGGCAATTTGCCTGTCGCCAAATGCCATCCCCACCAGCTCTTGCTGGGGCAAGGGGGCTGTCGCAGGCCAGATGTTAACCCAGGTCCCCAGGCTTCCCTCTGCATCTGCATCTGCCCTTCACCAGCAAACATTCCCTGAGAGATGGCCTAGGTACTGGGCAGACTTGGCATCTCTGGTGGTGTGTCCTGTGCCATCAACCTGAGAAAAACAGGAATTCTGCTTTGGGGGCCCAGAAGATGAGCTAGTTTGAAACGTTTGCTCTTCTGTATTGCCTTACAAAGCCACATTGGAGCCTGAAGCAAAAGGCAAACTATGCGCCCCATATATACTTAGCAAGACGTCTTCCCATGTCTTTGACCCAGTCAGAAAAGTTAATGAAAGTTCCACAATCAAAACACGAGACTATAAAGCTCCGCATTGCCCAGTCTGTTTGCACACCACTGTCAATCTTCATAAATGATTGTCCCCATTGCACAGTAATGTGGAATTGGAAAAGAAACGGCAGATTGTCTTATTTAAAGTTGTGATACCTTGTTGATCATAGATTTTTTTGCATAATTTTGATTTTTAAAAGTATTGTGTGACAGTCCTATTTATCTTGATGGCTGGGGACTTGCATACATTTTGGCATTCTCATACATTCTGCACCCAAGGAAGTGCCTTGCCTGCCTCACCTTAGTCCAGGTCCAGCGCTCAGAAACACATCTGGTACCGCTGCTAGAGGTGAGCTGGTGGCTGGACATCCCATCAGAGAGAACCTCACCATAATACCACCACCAGCCAGCATCGTGCCTGGCCTCACAGACTTCATCTTTAAACCTCATAGCAACCCTGAAGGAGGCACTCTCTATGTGTACTCTCGCTTTGCAGGTGAGGAAACTGAGGCTAGAGGAACCAACTTGTCTTGGGGACTCAGCACCAAGATGTGAGCCCAGGATGTGGCCTTGTGACTCCTGGCTCAGTGCTCCTCACCTCCCCGCAGCTGCCACCTGACAGTCATTTTAATCACGACTTGGACCGCTGAGAACAATGTCAGGTGCTAATAGATTCTGCTGTCTCATTTCTCAACCTAGTTTCCCTTAACTGATATTTCATGGCTATTGTTAATGTGCATTTTTCACGGAGTAATTTTCATAGCCCGAACCTGTAACACATCCCAATGACAAACGTCCCCCGTTCTCAATCCCCCCGTCAGCTGCAATGTCACCCTCACCTCCTCCTCAACACCTTCTTCCGACAGCCCATCCAGTTTTATGATTGCTCTGTCCCAGTTATCACTACTGAACCTTTAAGAATCCAGATGCATTTCAAGTTTAATTGAATAAAATTCTTTGTATAATAAATTCTGCATGAATGTTACATAAATCAGTACCTGGAAGGATTTGTGGCTCATCTCTCCCATCAGACCAGGCCCAGGAATCGCACTGGCAATACTGGACCCAGGCTGGTTCAATCTTCTTTATCAAGGGGACTAAATTCACCTTTGTAGCCCAACTGGGAATACAGTTTTCATTTGCCTTGGCCTGTTGTTTTTCTTCTCTCGGGGTTCCTCATGGAAGAACCTGAGCAGAGGCAGAGAACGGTCAGGTTAGGGACACCCGGAAACTTTGGGGGTGTCCCTTGCGTTCTCCCACTCTACAGAATCAGAAACTTCTGATGAAGGCTACACTCTCCCTAGATAGACGCGCACACATGTCCACAGTTTTCACACAATTCGAGGAAGCCAGTGGAAGCCTTAGGTAAAAATCCATTCTAGGATAACTAGTGCTGCCCCTCTTCAGGAGCAAATTGGGCCGACAAGGCTGCCTGCTGCGGCAGCCTCTTTGTGGGGTGTGTGAGAAGCATCTGGGTTTTGGCCGGGGAGGCTGGTGAATGACCTTTGATGCTTGCAAGATCATGCAGGGCAGTGAACGACAGTCAACACACAATTTGGGCGACAGCCTCTGGCAGACTCAGGTTCAACACCACCTCTGTCCCTAGCTTCATGACTCTGGGCAAGTCATTCCATCTTCCTCAGAGCTTGCTTCTTCATCTGTAAAATGGGAATGATAATATAGTTGTCCCCCCTTATCCATGGGGTATACGTTCCAAGCCCCCAGGGGATGTCTGAAACTGCGGGTATTATTGAGTCCTACACACATACACGTTTTTTTCCTACACATACATATGATAAATTTGAATTTATAAATTAGGCACAGTAAGAGATTAACAATAATAAGTAATATAACACAATTATAATAATATACTGTAATAAAAAGTATGCGAATGTGGTCTCTCTCTGGTAATGGAGACGGCTACTCAGTGACTCATAGGAGAGGAGCATATAGAGCATGGATACACTGGACGAAGGAATGATTCACATCCGGGTGGGGCAGATGAGGTAGCACGAGATTTCATCATGCTACTCAGAATGGTGCACAATTTAAAACTTAGTAATTATATCTGGAATTTCTCATTTAATATTTTTGGAACATGGTTGACCACAAGTAACTAAAACCACAGAAAGCAAAAGTACAGATAAGGGGGTACTGCTGTAATATCTACCCAAATGGGCTATTGGGAAAATTTAATGAGGCAATATTTGGAAGGTCTTAGCACACCCCCTGGCATATGTGAGCTGCTATTTATTATTATTATTGTTGTTGTTATTATTATGTTTTGTTTTATTATTTGAATTCAAGTGCTGGCCCTGCCACTTAGTTGACTCACCTTGAGTAAATCGTTTAACCACTCTGGACCTCGGTCCTCACTTTTTATACTGAGGATAATACCAACTTCCAAGGGTTCAGGTAATAAGTCCATGGGCCTGGCATGTGGTAGCAGCTCAAAAAAAAAAAATGTAACTATTGTTGAATCATGTTTTATCCTTCACAAAACACTTTCCAATAGGTCAGGCCCAGATGAAGCACAGAAGACCACTGAGCAGCGCCTCTGGTTTGTTTGCTGAGGGCAGTGGAGACAGGTGGCCTCCTTGGGTCTGGTTCCAGTCAGGCAGGAGGACATGGTTCCAGGAATACCATGCCAGAATGAAAGGGAGAGGTGACTGGGTCACAGAACAATGAGAGCCCAAAAGGATCTTAGAGACCGCCATCCCATTTTACAGATGAGGGAACTGAGGCCAACAGAGGAGAACTTAGTAAGATAATATTAATGTCCAAAAATTGAGCACTGATTGTGTCTGGGCATCTTGCTAAGCACTTTATATGCAATAGTTCATTTTATTCTTTCAACAGGCCACGAAGGTGTTACTATTAATATTATTATCATTTTCAACTTACAGATGAGGAAACTGAGGCCTAGCTAGGAGACATGACTTTCTCAAGGTCACATGGCTCTAGGAAGAAGAGCTAGACTTTAAATCAGGGTTCTATGCCTCCAAACCCCACAATTGGCATTTACTCAACACTTGGCTGCACGCTTGACTGTGCCACAATGCCAGGTTCTTTATGTGTCTTCTTAGTTCTCAGAACCCTAAAAAGTATGTGTAAGTTATTCTCCCTATTTCACAGGTAAGGAATCTGAGGTTCAGGGGGATGAATTCACTTGCTCAGAATCACAAAGTGTCCACTGGGGTGATCGATAGTTATAATTACATCAATAAATAGCTAACATTTATTGAGCTCCTCTTACACGTAGAATTTAAAAAATTGCTATGATGCGTCATAGCAATACGAGAGCACTTAGAATTTAGTCCCACAGCAGCCCCATCAGGTAGTGTCCCTCATATTAGTGTCACTGTTTCAGATACAGGCACAGAAACTGAGACACAGGAAGAGGGCACCTTGCCCAGTGTCACACAGTGAGTAAGAGGCTAAAACTCAGATTTAAACTCAGATCTGTCTACCTCCAGCACATTCTTGCCTCTCCATGGTGACACATGCTATCCAAGGTCTCTGTATGGGTAGCAGCAGAGCCAGGACAAGAATCCCGGTGTTCAGATTCCCTCACGGGCCATCCTGGGACATTGTTGAGAAAAATGTGATAGTTAAGTGGGGCAGGGGAGGAGAAGAGGGTACGGTACGGTAAACCTGGGAGGACTCCCTGGCCTGGCTACGAGCTACCTCTCCAAGGAGGGACGAGAGGCAGGCACCAGTTTGGGGTGGCAGAGGGGCAAAGGCAGCCTGGAGAATTGATTGAATAAATGGAAGAAAGGCATCCAGCTGACTCAGGACCTGGGGGTGGCTGAGGAACCTGTCTCCTCCCACCAGACACTCCCAAGACACGAATCCTTCGGCCCACATCCCTCCCCAGTGAGCAGGTGCCTTTATTTACGATCACCTTGGAAGGGTCGAGCAGACATATGTTGCTAAGGGTCGTTTATTCTTGTTTATAAAATTTATGACTTCACCTCGATTACACACTGTCAAAACGGGAAGGATTGGCCCCAAAGTCTCTTGCCGCATGACTGCCTCAGACGTGGATACATCTGTTAACTCTGTAGGAGCTGTAGAGGGAAATAAGGTTGATGATAACTCAAAAGCTCGCTGTCCCGTCACAGGTGTGGGTGGCAGGCCTCAAGAAAAGATATCCAGGCATCTTCGTGGGAATGGAGGATGTTAGGGTCTGCAAGTGCCACTCCAGTTGGCATCAGGACCCTGCCCGCATCTGGCAGTGGACTCTCTCAGGGCACTTCGGGTTGGTTGGGGAGAGTGGAGGATCTTAATTCCGATAGCCCTCAGGGGTCCTGCCACAGTACCTGGCAGCTGGAAAGAGTTCCGAGCCTGTGGCTTTCCACCTGCAGACTTCAGCAGGGAGAAAGGAATGTTGATTCTCCCCTGTTTGGGGGACTGGAGACAGGTACAACCCTTCAGGAGGGCAATTTGGCAATGCAGGCAAAAGTCCTAGAAATGTGTGTCCTTATGGCCCAGCAATTGCACAGCTAAGAATTTCTCTGAAGCAAATAGATACATCAGTGGAGCCGTAAGTGTTTTTTTCCAGTGCAGTGCTGCTCATTACAGTGAAAATTTGGAAATAAATGTCCAGTAATAGGGAGCTATTAAATAAGTAAAATATTTAACAATAAGGGACTACATGAAATATCATAAAACTACTGAAGATGATGGTACCTATATATTTATTACTATGGAAAAGTGTTCACAACTTTAAGTGAAAAAAACCACCAAGTTATAAAATGGTATGTATAGAATGATCCAAATCCTGTAAAAGAAATATACATGTGTGTATATATACCACAGAAAAGAGTACACAGAGCCGTTCCATATTTTAATAATACTTATATCGCTAAGTCATGGGATTAGGGGTGGTTTTAACTTTCATTTTTGTTTGGATTTTCTAATTTTTTTTACAACGAGTTTGAGTTGGATTTGACAAAGGCTTACTTGTATAATAAACATAAGTAAAACAGAGAAAAGAAACTGACAACTGCTTTCCCTGCCTGTAATAAATCATCTCCCTCCCTTGGGATGTTTGAGGCCAAGAAGAGGATGCCCCCCAGTATCCAAAGCTACGGGGCCCCTCCAAAGTCTAGAAGCCTGGAAAATATGCCCTGTGTTTGTTCTGCCGAAGACAGCTGGCTATTGGAACTGCAGCCCCCTTACAGCCTGAATGTGGATGCCTGGCCTCCATTCTAGGGCAACAGAGGAGAAAAGAAAAATGATCACAGCTCTACAGAGGTGCCCCTGGGGGAAATCATGCCAGCTTTTCACAGGATGTTGAGGATGCTGGCATTCTTCTCTCTGCTCTCTTGGCTACCGCATCTTTAACTTGTATAGGGTTTGAGAGTAGACAAAGAACTTTCATACTTAGTACCTTGTATGGATTTTCATCCTGGATTACCACCCTAATTTGACCTAGACAAAGCAGTGCCCCATTGGGTAGAGTCTTGAGTCCAGCACACCATAGTCAGCAAGCGGCAAAACTAGCACTCAACCCAGGCCTTCTGAATCAACATCCAGCTTCCTTTCCCAACTCTGTTCTGCTAAGACAAGGGGAGGGCTTTATGCCTGGGGTGGGAAAGAAATGCCAATTTCAGTTGATTGGTAGGAGCTGCCTGGAGAACTGTGTTAAGAAGGAGTCTGAGGCTGGATCCAGATTCAGCAGGGTGGAGTTTAAGTAATTCATTAGTAATGCCTGCCATAGCTTCCAATGGATGGATGTGGTGGAACAAATGGTGTGTATTTGACACTCCTGGACTCCTAGGCTAAAGTCCTCACAGATTTCAAAAGGGTGGCGACTTCAGAGGTAGGTATGGTCTACAGGCTGCCTGAGAGTGGTGAGACTGTCCCTCTAAGCCCGCCCAGAAAGTAGCTTTCCCAGCTCCCCAAGAGAGTCAACTGGCAAGACTGATTTCTCAGAGCTTTGAAGTGACACATCAGGGTCATAGATTGAGAACCAAATGCTTATAAATCTGACTAATTGATTAGTCAGCCCTGATGTGCTCACCACCATAATTCATAATCTATAATTACATTTCGCATTCAAGCACGCAAAGTTAAGATTAAAGCCAGTGAGAAATGGCATGACAAGTCCTGCCCCCAGCCCACCTCCAATCTCTGTCACCATCGTCCAATCCTGCTCCTGCCAGCAGGCAAAGCTCTAAGGCCAAAGCTGTAGTTCCTGAAGCCCCTTCCTTTTGGCTGCTTTTTCTCTCAGGTCCTTCTGGTGCTGTTTACTGCTGTGCTAGGCACCAGCTCCGGCTCCCCTCCCTGAGGCGCTGTATTTAGTTGAGGTAAACACTTTGTTAAGGGGACATTTTGGGGTTTATGGTTCACAATGCCCTCCCAATGAAGCCTGCACAGGTAGTAGGCTGACCGTCTTGTTGCAACTAGGGAGTGTACACAGCACAGGGAACTTTGGGGTGGTCCCGGGAGAGGGTGTTAGAAAGAAGTTGGCTTGTGTTGGGTGCTTTGGGGGAAGTTCAAGGAAGCAAGGTGGTTCTATAATTAGGTATCTTAATAAATCTTGTTTAGAAGGATGGAGGGATGAATGAAGCTGAAGCTGGAATAGAATACACTGGAGGGTCAGGCAGGCATAGCCCCCAACATCAACAGCCTGGCTTGGGTGACCCACTTCGCACACACGCACATGCACACACACACACACCCAGGATGTCATCAAGTACTTGGTATGGGAAGTGACCTGAGTGCTCACTTATGTTCTAGACACTGTATGCATGACCTCATCTGACCTCACAGCAATGCTACATGGGAAGAATAATTGCCCATTTTGCAGGCCTGAAGAGGTTAGGCGACTTGCTCAGGTCACAGTGAAATGGCCAAGGCTAGATTTGAATTTTAGTCTATTTCCAGAACCTGAATCCCTGCCAGTGCCCTGGGGGCCAGAGCAGGCTTTGGAAGCCCTGAAAATGGCAGGGCCTTTCTCACAGATATTTGATGGGTGGGGACCCACCATCCAGTCCCTCCTCTCTTGATGGCCAAGCCTCCATTCTTTTTGGAGATTGATGTATACCCACAGGATACAGCCTCCATGGGGCTCTTTGTCTTATTTTCAACATATCAGAAATGATCTTATTGGTTTCCTATTTCATGTCGGTCTCTCCCAAAGCAGACTGTATCCCAGTGCCTAGAATAGTGCTTGGCACATAGCAGGTGCCCAACAATATTTACTGGATGACTAAATGAAAGAATGATGTCAATATCTTGCCAATCTACTGTCTCTCTCTGAACTTCCTCTGAATTTCCTGGGAAGACTCCTGCAGGATCTGAATGAGGATAGTTTCCTGGTTGGAGTTGTCATTCACACCTACAGAGTCCTGAAGAGACTCAGCTGCCATCTCTGCTCTACATGCCCTGTCAACTGCCCTGACCTCAGCCGTGCCTCAGGCCTGGTCTTCCAGTCCTGTGTCAGGACTGTAAATTCCACGTGAGGGAGCTGGCTTCTGTTGCTTGCAGCTCAAGAACTCTAGCTGATGGTGGTAGAGGAGTGTGTTTTCCAACCTTCCAGCTTCACAGTGTTGAACACCTGCTGGGACAAGCCACCCAGCTTGTTCACCTGGGGCCACTGCCATAGCACATCAAGAGGGGAAGACCAAGGAATTATGGCCATTGCTGCAGAAGCGGCAGCAAGTTCATCATCATTACTGAGATGTTTCTAGGGGGCCGAGTGACAAGGCTTTCATGAAGAAGACACTACGGTTCTGAATGGATCATGTTCCCAGATGCAGGAAGGAGCCGCTTCTAGAGCGGACACCGATCTTGTCCTGCCTGGGTCTCTCTCTGTCTTAGCTGTGAGAGGTGACTGAAGTGATGAGCTAAGGATACAGTGAGGGTCCTGAAGTTCCTGCAGCCTCCCTCCACCTGTGGAGCTTCGACGGGGTGATGGGCAGGGGTGGGGAGATGATGATAATACAGCAGAGCAGGTCACCTTTTGCTCAGGTACACCCCCAAATTCAACTCTGCCTTTCAGCTCTGTAGCAGGGACCAGTGTTGTTCTACTGATTGTTATTCTCCTGGGTTGCCAGGACCTGGGGAGAAAAAGAGCTCGGGGGTCCTCAGCAAGTCCTTAAAAATGCTGCAGGCCCTTACTTGCAAAGTTGGTGCAACTTTGTCTCTTTCCAGCTGCCCCCATAAGGGTAGGTCGGACAGGCATGAGCGCATGCAGCAGGCTCTGGATTTGGGACAGAACAGCCTTAAGAGTTTTGCTCAGGCTTGGGCCCTTTGCCTAGAAGGCTCGCTTGCTCCTCTTCTGCCTGCTCAAACTGGGTAAGGGCTCACGTGTGGCAGACCAGGGTTTGAATCTTGGTTCTACTTCTCATGACTCTGGAGACTTAGACAAGAGGCTTACCACCTGGGAACCTCCATTTTCCCAGCTATGAAGTAGCCATCCTAATAGTGTCGCACTGGGCACGCGGGGTAATTGATCATACATCTTCTCCTTGGATTAGTTCTGCCTCTTCCCCACCTCCTCGCCCTCTTAGCAAGCTCTGCAGGGTAGAATGGTATCCATATTCTTCCCTCCTCTACCCCTAGGACCCAGCACAGCCTGGAACACAGGTAGGTCCTTTGTGTTTATTTGTTGGGTGAATGAACATGAGCCTGCACTCCCTGGCAGTCTAGCTTCCTGGGCTAGTTCCTGGTTGGGGCACCTAACAGCTGCCAGGCCCATCTGGCACCATCTGTGATGGTGACAAACCCATCCAGGCTGCATGGAAGACTCCATGTGGCACCTCACTGCCCCATGAGGGTTGATACTCCCTTCCCCAGACAGGGTCCGTGGGTGGAACATAAGTAGGTCAGGGAATCAGTGAGGCCAGCCGCTGTGGGGAAAGGATCATGGATTCCGACATCAGGTGCAGGTATCCAGAACATGCAAAATTGTCAAGAGGACAAAGTGTCACTGTGTACCTCTTTGCACCCAACTTCAGACTCTCCTGCTTCCCTTGGAGACTCCTCTCCTGTAGCCCCCCTCAATCTGTTCACACCCAGTGACTTCTAGTCCTTCCCACTGCATGAGACATCCAGCACAGACCCCTTCCCATGGCAGCAAAGCTAGTGGAGGTTGAAGGGGTGCCATCGGAGTCACACAGACCCAGAGCTGACTTCCAGCTCTGGCACTTGCAAGCTGTGTGGTCTTGTACAAGTTAATCCACATCTCTGAACCTCTGGGTTCTCATCTACAGGATAGAAAGCTACACTTCTAGTGCCCAGGGTCCTTGCGTGGATTAAATGTGATCTCTGTGCAGAAAGCTGAACACAGTGCTTGGCTCAGGGTGAAGGCCCCAGGGATGGCCACTACTGCTGTTACCATTTACAGTATGATGCCCCACTCTGATCCCCGGTGAGAGGTGTGTTTTAATTCCCACCATTCGCCACCTCCACACCTTTGCTCTGGCTGCCTCCTCTGCCCAGAATGCCTTCCTTCCCATCTCCAAAGTGGAAACCCTCTTTCCAGGTGAAAATAAAGCAACACCCTTCTTGGCCCCCTTCTCCCTAAGCAGATGGGACTCCTCTTCTTTGGCTCCTATGCACTACTTGTCCCATTATCGTGAAGATGCTTTTTAAGGTGTGACTCACTATGTCCATTTCTTAGATGAGAGTGAGTCTTGCAGAGGTGGCCAAAGCTCCAACAGCCAGTGAGTGGCTGGGCTGGGCTTGGCACCCACGTGTCTGACCCCACAGGCTGTCTCCACCACCGGCTCAAGTTGTTTGGGAGGTAATCAGGACAGGCATTGCTACTATTAGGATGATTTTACTGATAAGGAAAGAAGGTTCAGGGAGCTGAAAAACCATGCCCAGGGTCACTCAGCTGACCTAAGCCCGTTTTTGATGCCAAGTTCAGACTCTTATCCCATCTACTGGAACGCTGGGCCTGGCAGACATGTTCTAACCCTTATTCCTCAGAATGTGCTCTGCGGTATAGTACGAGCCTGTCAGGAATGCGGGGTCCCGGGCCCACAGGACCTGCTGAATCAGGATCCCCCTGGTGATCTGGCAGTGGCGTGCATGTAAACGTCTTGAGAAGCTCTGATTTCAGGTTACGCTTTTGGTTTCCTCCGCAGACTGCTCTAGGGTCAGAGATATGGGGCTCATCTTCGGTGAGCTGCTTCTGTTGTCACCAATGGATTCCTGTAACCTGGCTCTCTTTATGAAGGGGCTGTAAGCTGATACAGACTCCGCCCCAGTCCGCCACAAGCTCTGGGTCTCTCTAGGGCTCAGAAACCCCTAATTGTTAACGGCTGAGAAAACCACGAAGGGAATGCAGCTACTGGTCCCAGGTAGGGAAGATGCTGTGCCAAGTGCACGGTGGGGGCTCAGGGTCTGGTGAGAACTTAGGCAAAGCAGGAGCCAAAACCCTGGGGTTGAGGATGAAGGCCAGCAGAAGCTCTTTGGGGTGTCTTGTGAATGTCAGTGGACGCCTCCTAGTGAGGAGTCTGAAAAACAAAGAGAACTCCAGGGAGGCATCAATTAAGTCCCTAGAATAAAATAATGACAGTTGTAACAATCATGAGTCAGACTGTCCCTAAAGGAACCAGTACAGGTTGGGGTTTTTCAGGTAACACTGCATGGTGGGTGCTGCTATCCTTATTTCATGGAAGAGGAAAATACAGCTCAGAGAGGCAAGGAGCCTGGACCCTGGCCTGACAGCTAGTGAGTGGTGGAGCTGGGTCACGAATCCAGTTCTAGATGTTCCAAACCCCTTGCCCTCTCCAGCGACCTCAGTTAGATCCATGAGTACTCAGCCTGGGCCCTGGAGTCAGTTGTAGTCTAAGCACATGCTTGCAACAAATGTTAGCTATCATGGTTACAATGATTAGAATGAGGAAGCGGTTTCATTTATACTCCAACTCCAAAGGCTGGAGAGAACAGTGAACCCCATCTGGGCCTCAGTGCAGCCTTTTCTACACTAGTCAGTGTCTCTGTCTCCTCTCTCCCCGTCTCCTCCCCTCTCCCTCTCCCTCTCTCACACACACACACGGAGAGGGACTGATAGGTATAGGTTGTGGGGCAAGTAAGTTCCACAAGGCTCACAGATGACCATTCGCTGTATAATTTCTCATGGCCCTGCTGTGATTGTTGGAGGCAGCAGAAGCTACTCTGGAAACGTGCCTAAAGCCTGATCAACAGGTCGTGGGCAGCCCCATTTTCTTAAAGTGAAAGGTAAGGAAATGTAAAAAGAACATCTGCGTGCTGATTCGGTGTCAGGAACTGAGCTGTGTGCACTTCACCCATTCATTTAACTCTCACTAGAGTAGGCAGAGACTCTCAGGAAACACATGCAGAGGCTGACGCTGTGCAACTCGGAGCCCGAAAGTAAGGCCACTGGGTTTGCACCTGGCACTCCACAGTCCACGGCCCTTGTTCCGCTTCTTGGAAAAGTACACTGTTTGAACCATTTTCCAGTTTTTCAGCCCCTCTTACCAATTTATGAAGTTCCAGGAAAATAAGCCTGAGGCCTAAGGGAGCCCTGGCTCCACAATTAACCACTTAGAGATAATCCATCTGTCCATACCCTATTACACATTTAGCAGTGTGATATCTGCTAAACAAACAGGACAAAGGTAGGCAATGGCTTTGCTGCAGTCAGAAACACAGTAGAGACCAGTGTTTCTCAAACTGTTTTTCACCTAAACATTCTTAGGCATTTCCAAGTTCTGTCAGTGTATTAAATCTGTCTTCCTTTTAATCATTATTTTTCCTAATTATAAAGAAAAACATCCCCTTTGTAGTAGTAACTTGCAATTAAAAACAAAAATGTCACAGAATAAGGCTTTAGATTTTGAGGTATGTCTCACACTGGAGGCTACTGATGTATTTGGGGAACTCTGCAGTTATTTTTTTCCTTTTGTGGTATAAACACTCCATGTGAGAAAGCCAATTCCGCTTTGATGCCCAGGCTTGGTTCCAACTGTTGTAAAGGGGCCTCTCAGGCTTTTAACACATCTTTCCTCAGTCCCTGGATTTCCACAGGCCAGCGTTGCATTCTGATCCATAGATGCTCCCAGGACAGGGAAGGCAGCCAGAACTCAGGGTACAGGGACAAGCCACCCAAGGTGGAGTGGAAAAAACTGACAGGGTTTTCTGCTGTGAAGCTAGGCTTGTTTAACAGAATGACAAGGCTGTGTGCCCCACATTACTAAGGGAGAAGAGCCGAATGTGCCCAGACGTAGCTGTAGAATTTTACTTCATATACTTCTGAACGGTCTGGATTCTTTTCACAAGCATCTATCGCTTTTATACATTACTGTGTAAAACATGTGACCCAGGGTCATAGCTGCCTCTGGGAAGTGGCTGAGAGGGACGAGTGCAGAAGGTGACTTTCGTTTTATCTCAAATGTGTGACTTCTTAAAACAAAATTGGAAGCAAATATGACAAACTGTCAATTATTATTAACTCTGGTTAGGCAGTGAGACTTGGATGTCTGTTGTTTTATCCGCTGCATCTTCTTTCCACTGTGGGAGCCTATGTGCTTAAGCCTTGGCCACTCCATCCTGAGCTACCCAGGCACGTGGCTGGAAAGCGCTTCTTCTCAGGATAAAAATCAAAACATGGCCATCATGTGCTGAAGTACAAATTTAATAAAGCCTTTGGATCATGTTTTAATCCATAAGTTATCTATGAAAACAAAAAAAACCCAACTTTTAGAGCCATCAAGAGCCATCGAGGTGTCACTGAACACCAGCTATAAAAGTACAGATTTAGTGTTTTAAGATAGTGCAATATTTCCAGCTGCTGAAGAGAAAAATTTAAATGAAATTACAAACTACCCCTCCTCATCAAAAAAACAAAGTTGGTGTTGGTGCTTAGAAACCATTCTCTCCCCAATCCCACACAGGCTGAGTATCAGGTAATAAAAATCAAAATGGGATCAAACTTCATTATGCAGGTTGACAATTATGTAGGCCCCAGAATAAATGTACAAGACCTGCTCAGTGCACATACATGTTCAAAAGAGATTTTCAAAGGAACTGAGCATTTAAAGGTGGCAAATCCATACAATTGGAGGTTACTACCAAACCTTAAACAATGAATTCGTTTGTCTTTAAATTCCTGGCCGTCTTTCCATAAAATAAAAACACACGCTCTGTTCTCCAGAAGCCAGGGGCTCTAACACGGGTTAGAAACCCTCTGATGGAGGTCATGAAGATAGGTCTTGCCCTCTTTGCTGCTAATATCAAGGTTCTTGCTAGAAGGTGTTAAACTGCTTGGAAGAGAGTTGGAAGAACGAAGCCCCTCCACAGGACAGAGGGGGGATCGGGCACTCCTGGCTTTTATTCTGGCTTCAGTTTCGGTGGTGGGGAAGCACAAGGGGCATGATGAGGTGAGTGAGGGTGGGTGGGTGGCTGTCAACACAGACCATTAACACGGCCTTTGCCTCAATTCCCTGGATCCAGAGTAAAGTTCTCACGATAACGGTGAAGAATGAAGAGAAAACAAACTAAAAAAAAAAAAAACAACAAAAACAACCAGAGGATACATGAGTTTCCTTAGCCTCGCGAGCTGAATCAGTGCAAAGGGCTCCCGGGTTCTCTGTGCAAGACAGGTGCAAAATCCAAGTTCCTTGGGATTTTACAATCTATGGAGAACAGCCACTGCCCAGTTAGGTCAGGTACCTTCAGCTAGGTTTGTTTCTCACTAGATAACATCGAGGCAAACAAGAAGGAGAAAGGCGGCTGCTCCTTGGGAATCAGCGGGCGTTGGCTAACAACCAGACCTTCTAGAAATGGAGATGCTCTTAGGGCTAACAGGTTTTTTCTCGTCAACTCAGGATGCCAGTGTGAATACATGAGACAGGAACAGAGGAGTGGAGGCTCCCTGGCCGCTCGGCCTGCCGAGGACAAAGAGCATCTGAGGCTCTGAGTGGGGAAGGAGGCTTGCCTTCCCCACTGAGTGTAGAATGCATGGCTTCCAGGTAGGAGCAGCGCCCTGAACTTCCTGTGCTCTATGGCCTCCCTGGCAGGCACCTCTGCTTCCCTGGGGAGCAGGTGGGCCTGGCTATCTGGAGAGAGACTGCTGCGGATGGGACAGAGGCAGAGACTTTGTTGAGTGCATAGAGGCTTGGCAAGGCCTTACCTGAGTAGAGTTTTCAGAAACAGAAGGAGAGCATATCACACGTAGTAGGCTTCATACACTCAGGCCCGCGTCAAGAAAACCACTCTGGAGCCTTGGAGTGCTCGGGACTTGTTCATGCACAGCTCACTCAGAAAGTTAAGACAAGAAAAAGTCTCATGAGAAGACCAAACTATAAAAAAGAGAAGTCCCTCTGCAATCACAGGCCTGGGCTTTGGGCCACTGGGAAGTAGGAAAAAAGGATCAATGCTGGCAGAGTCTAGAGGTTTACTTCTAACACTCCCTTCCCATCGGTGTCACCTATAGGGCATTGTGTAGAGTCGTCATGTACGTCCAAAGTTCTTGAGGCCACAGGGGAATCTCATGGCTATAGAGAGGGTCTGGAGGCCACTGTCACCTGGCATGGTCATGCTCCCAAGGGAATGCCATCCTTCTGGAGCTGAAAGTCCCTGGCAGGCCAGGAATCCATAAAGACAGGCAGCTGGGTCTGTGGCTGGGAGCTAGGACAGCTCAAAGCCCGTGTTCATGCTGATGGCATAGCGCAGCTTCTCCCGGAGGACGCTTTTCTTGCTGTAGTTGGGCAGCTTGAGCAGGTTGAAGCAAGTGGAGGAGGTGGGCAGACGGCCCCCTGGCTCCCGTTTGCGGATGGTGAAGAAGCCCCGGAGGACGCTGCCCAAGGTGTCCCCGGTATCCTGCAAGCTCAAAACATGGCCTCTGGTTAGGAGGTATCTGGCATGGGAGCCTGGGCAAGTGCCAAAACAGGAGGCCTGGGGAGAGGACCTGGCCAGCCCCTGGGTGCTGAGGCTGAGCAGAGTACAGTGCACCGCTCTGGCATGGCTGGGCCCATGAGTGCATACACTGCTGCCTGAGGCCAGTCCCCAAACTGAGGACAACTGGCCTTGAGTGGTGAGTACATAGTATGTGTCCCCACTCCTCAGGCCTTGCACAGGAGGATCCTGTATTAAGGAAGCACTCAGAAATGGGGCCCTCTCATTAACTAATTATTGGTTAACTAATTTTCAGAGCCAGAATACAGTAAAAATACTTTAGGTACCAAAACATTTCTGAATGCAACCTAACATTTCCTCCCTGACCTCGCCAGTGCTGTGGCTCAGGCAGACTGTAACTTGGGGGAGCCTTCCTTAAGTAAGGGGGCTAGTGTCACACAAAAGGAATCTGGAGCCCAGACTGTAGCATACTGAAAGGCAGTGACACTCAGGGTCCACTGGGTTTTTTGGGAGGAAGGAAGCAGAAGGAGATACTTTTAACATATACTATTTGAGCACCCCACCCCCATGAGCTCAATAACCCCTAAGGCATTCGTTTTCCCTTTGCAGATGAGTAAATGAAGTAGCTTGCTGAGATTTGTAGCTAGCAGGTGAAGGAGCTGTGTTCAAGACTGTGCCAGTCCAATCTCTAACTAAGTCCATGTCCTCACCCCTCTCCCACACTGCCTCTCAGCCTGGAGCCCTGGCCAGACCTGTAGCTACTAAAAAGTACCCCCAACTAATCCCCCAAGTAAAGAGGAAGGGACCAAAAGGGCTGAGGCCCAGAGAAGCCTGAGTCCATGGGCACCCTCTGCAAGGCCAGACTGCTCTCCAGCTGGAGAACTGTGGAACCATCTCATGAGGCTCTGAAGAGCCCAGCTGCCTGCCCTGCAGTGGGCTCAGCAGACAACGGAGGGGCCGAAGTTTCCCCAACCAATGGTACCTGATCATCTGACACTTCGACACAGCGGATGGAGAAAGGAGGCTTGAGGTAGGCGAATCCCAACAGCGGGGGCCTGGAGCAGCTGGTCACAAACTGCAACACAAGGCGAGGTCAGCAGATAGTGGGGCTTGCGCTCCCTCAAAAATGGACCCCTCAGATTCAGCTGTGCTCTTTTGCCTTCTCCAGACACTGTATCATTAACTCTTGTCAGCAGCACAGGTGACAGAGGGAGAGCACATTTGGCCCACGAACATCTCTCCTGAGGGTATTGCTCTCGGGGGCTAAAACATGTGAAATCCAGTGGACATGACCAATCCTTTGTGGTAGTCAACCCGGGGGCTGGTGGAGAGTGTGCGGCTGAAGAATTCAGGAAGAGGGCAAACTCCTCACCAGGGAACCAATGTCCAGAGGGACTGTCATGCAGGCAGCAGGAATCACTGCTGTCTGACACTCTTCCTTAGAGAACATGCAGTGAGGGCACCGAAGAACACAGGGTGTGGGAGAAGCTAAGAGTGTACAGGAGAGGGGGCTGGGTCAAGAGCTGAGGGCCCCCAGTCAGGGTGCGGGGAGCTGTGGTCGCACCTAAGAATCAACCACTGGAATCAATTCTACCCATCCACTCCAAGTCCCTAAAGACCTGTAGGAAGGGCCAGTGTGTGTCCACATCTGTAGACCAGGGCAAAGACCTCCTCTATGGGAACAAACTCTCCTTAGAATGGCAAACCAAGAAAACCAAGTCTGCTGCCATTTCAGTTGGCGGTGATATGGTCCATGTTGCGTCAACAACTGAGGTCACGAGACCATTTTAGAAACCCAAATGTCCAAAAAAATATTTCAAGGCACCTAAATTTACCCCCAGAATATGGCAAAATGTTCATGATGAAATATCAAATAGAAGAGTGGGTGGCAGTGATATGATTCTATTGTTTATAAAAATATACACATGTAATACAGATAAGTGTGTCATCCAGGGTCCTATAAAACTTTGCTGACGTCAGTAACAAAACACAGTGGCAATAGAGGAACATTTTGAACATTACGACTTTAAAGATACCAGTACAGGGGGCCTGGTTAATGTCAGCCATCCTATTTGCAAAAATATACATTAATATCCACCGACTTGATTGTGTGCGTTTTATCAGGACCCTGTGCGTGTGTTGTTGCATGTTCACATTACTAAGATAAAGGGCACACAGAAGTAGTCCCTAGAGAGTAGGAATAGATTGTTTAAACCCTATAATGCAGGAACAGATTGTTTAAAAATTTGCCTGTCTATATTTTCTTAAGATAATAAACACTGTTTACTTCTATAGCAAAAAGAAAGCAAGAAACGAGATGTTAGCAAGGCCAGCGCCAGCGAAGGGGGAGATGGAGTGCTGAGCCCAACAAGCATGCCTGCCTGTGCAGGCCGGTCCCTGGAGAGGGTACGCAGCAGGCTCACAGGCTCATCAGACTCAGCCTTGTCGCACATCAAGCCTCTCCCAGGTTACTGCTTAGCCTACCAGCTAGGCCCGCCTATGGGACAGGATATGCTGATGATACAAGGTCCTCTTGATAATTTAATTTCTTTTTCCAGTGTAAATTATTACATCAACTGGCCTTCTGGGTTTATGAGAACATCTATGTACACATGAAGACATATATAGGTAACACATGAAATACCTTCAGAAACATGGCTCTCTCGTTGGGCGTGAAGTCGGAGGCCAGAATATCCCAGAGCCAGATAATGACCCTGTGACTTCCATGAAAACCACCGTAGTATACCGTGTGCTTCCTGAAAACAATCCAGACAATGGCTCAGCCACACAATATGACGGGTGCGCGTACAAACACAGACAAGCACAAAATTTAGACAAGTTGCACTAGTACATTCTATTAAAGCCAGGAGTTCATGCCTTAATAACCCCCTGTCCCTGGAAGTTAAATGTACAGAGAGTTCCAGAGCTGATCCTGCTGCTCCCAAGCAGAAGCCGATAGAAGAGCCTGCAATACTATTTCCTAGAACTCCTGAGGGCCCAGCAGTCCTCAGGATCTGCTTCCACTTCTTAGCCTCTATGCAGACAAGTGGTTGAACTTTTATCCCAAAGCAATTCACCCAGTGATTACGGAGGAGTGCATTTGGAGATGGGCTCCTGAAACAACTCTCCAAAAGGAACTCAGCAAGGCAGCAAGCAGCTTGCCTTCTAGGAGGCCTAAGAATTTCACATCCCTAACCCATCCCCTCCTCAGCCACCCCTACACTTGCTCCTTACTTTAAATCTTCCAGATCAATCTCAGCATTGTCACCGGAAATGAGACGCTGTAGTTCAGGGGTTGAGAACATCCGGATCCACTCGGGTTTGATAATGGAACGGAATCCGCTAATGAGGGCAGCTGTCTGGTTTTTGATTTGAGTGTGCATTCGAAAATGTGCCATCAGATGGATATAGCTAATTCTGTTGCCAACAAAAGGAAACAATGGAAATCAACAGGACAGGGCAGGCTGTTCCTAATGGGCTAGAAAATGAGTCTAGTCATTTCTAAACCATTTTATAAAAAACAGAAATAATAGCAGAACATTTCACCAGAGCAACGTAGATGACGATGATGACAGCTCTGCTGAATGGTACCCTGTGTGCCACTGTGAATGCTTTAAATGTTCAAGGGCATTACCTCATTTGCTCCTCCCGCCCCCCAAAAAAGTGGGTCACACATCAGGATAACACCCCACTGTGTCAAAAACCAAAATGAGACATTCCTTAGGTAAGGACAGAGCCTTTCTTGGGACAAAGGGTACTTTTTGGACTTGTACTTAATTTCATCTGTTTGGACATATACCAATTAAGATATAATTCAGTCCTCTAATAAGTTTTAAAGCAGAGAAAAATTGTCTCATGTTGAAACTTCAAAGTCTTGCTAATCCAGACCAAGTCCAGACCAAGGAAAGGTAAGCCTGCAGAAAGTTTCAACCAAATGCAGCTGGCTTACGTTTAGTCTCGACTGGGAAATCAGAGCACTAGCAATGGTTCCAAGCAGATGGCCTTCCGGGTCTGCTTTCATGAACACGATGATTGCTTCTACAACCGTATAACATACAATTCTTTCAAACAGGTTAGATACAATCCAACAGACAGGCTAGTATCATCGATCTCTTTGCAAACAATTCAGAGATGAAAGAACTTGAGCTCAGCCCAGGTACAACTTTCAAAATTCCAAATTAGTATAGTCCAAATAAATCTGTCTTACCCCACAATTTTCATATCTGAGTTACTGACCTTGAAAATAGCCTTATTTTTAAAAATCATCTAGCAGCAAACTTACACATTAATACACTTAAATATGACTTTTTCTATTATTGTTACTCCTTTCTTATATATACTCTTTGAAGCAGGTTACTAATACTGTTCCATTTTACCAAAAGAGAGAGAGAATGACTTTCCCATTTAACATCCAGGAAGTGCAAGATCAAATATCACCTCTAAGGATGAGGAAACTGGCATTGCTGGGCCTTTTAAGATAGTCTGCAGATTGAATACCCTTACCCTTACCCTGACACTGAGGTGTAAGAGTTTGTGAAATGACTTTCCACACAAAGTGGTTCCCAAGCAGGTCAGGAATCTCACTCCCACACGGGCTGCATTGACCCACTTACTCTGGCTGTACATATCATCCTACCATCATCCCTGTACCATCATGCCTTGCAAAAAAGACCACCAATCTGAGGGTGGCAGGCTGTATGTGACATATCACATATCCAGTGATGATCACTGCTCTCATTTATTAAGGCTCTGCTTTGAGCCAGACATCCTGGAAAATATTTTATAAGTTTTAACTCCTGTGAAGCCCTCAGAAGGGATGGTTAGAGGGCACCTGGTAGGGCAGGAACAGGATCCACTCTTGTTCTCTGACCCCCCAGGCAATTCCTCCCAACCTGTGTTCTCTGCGTTCTTAGCTGTCGAATTAACATTCCATGGCCAAGAGTCAAACTGGTTTATTTCAATCATGATGAGAATCAAGTCTGTTCTTCTGACTATTCAGAGTCTGAATAAAAGCTCCCAAGGATGCAGACTGAATGAACGACCCAACCAAAGAGGGACATGATGCTTGGGAACACGGGGCTGTAATGTGTACCTGATCTGAATGATTCACCAGGTAGGACTGAGCTCTCACTTGTCATTGAAGAGTGACACTCAGATTAACAGTTCAGATGCTCAGCTGAGCCTGGCAGCAGGAGAAGATTGACAGAATGACAAAAGGGCCAATATCTACTCATGCCAGGTTTTACTGTTTTAATTAGGTGAGAACAGGGCTGAGTGAAGATGGTGCATTGAGGGTTTTGCTTCCAGGGACCAGAGTTTGACATTTATGATAGATTCCTAAAAGCCTGTTATCTGTGACAATAGATGCCAGGCCTCAGAATCTTCCCACTTCTAAGAGCCTGTCTGCTGCATTTGAATTTGTCATTGTGTGTTCTCAAGAGCAGTGCTTTATACAACTGCCACATGCTATCATTCCAAAATGATCTGCCCCTCCAAGGTGTCTTTCCGCCTCTGTGCCCTCTGGGTTCAGTACTGTGTGCCTGAATGGCTTAGAATCCATCTGTCTGCATCTAGAGCCGTCATTAAAATCCTAGGAACACCAGGGCCTGGGTGCCTCTGACCTTAGAAGTGCTACTGCAAAAAATAAATTGTCAATTCTTATTTTGCAAATCTAATTTAATACGATTTTGGCCTATGAACTGTAACCAGTAAATTCCATTATGATATTTATGGCTTCTTTCTACTTCAATCTATCTTAATAAATTCTCAAAGTAAGCCCAGAGAGCCAGAATGAAGTCTTTTCAAGTGGTGACCTTAAAAATTGAATTGCTATACTCACTTATTTTCATTTGTAACAGGAATAGTCTTCCCTCCAGGAATCAGTTCATGGCAAACAAGCTGGGGGAGAAGATGGAGAGCAATTACTCGAGAGAATTCTAGTGGGAGAACAAAGCTTCCTGAATATGAAAGGGCCCAACGCCAATGTCCACAATGACAGAATTAAGATGGGACATGTTTGGGAACAATCACTTACTTTCACAAAAAGCCAGGGCTTAATTATCATCAAGCAGACCCTGCATGATCAATATAAAAGGTTCCTTCTCATCCAATCCTTGTTCAGACATTTGTATTAAGGCTTCGGGATGTTGTGGAGGGAAACGTGTTAGCATTTAAGAGTACGATCAGATGGTTAAATAAATGTTGTTGCAATCATACCCTGGAATACTCTGTGACTATTAAAAAAATATAAAAATTTTTATTATTGAAAAATAGGGGGAAAAGCATGCGTGATATGGTATCATTTCTGCAAAAAAAAAAATTATATGTGTGCCCAGGGAGAAAAATCTGAAAGGACACAGGCCACATGTTAACAGTCACCAGTATTATATGTGATTTTCATTTTCATCTTTATGCTCATATTATAGCTGAATATTCAGTTAGAAGTTTGCATTATTTTTAGAGTCAGGAGAGAAAATTAAGAATGCCAGGAGGAAGACTCAAAATCTGATTAAAGATTAATTGGAAAACTATAGAATCAAGTGCTTTCCTCAACTTCAAGAACTTCAGTGGGTCACCTAAAAATCAAAGAATACATAATTTTAAAGCTAATTTTAACAGCGATCCTATTATTATAACCCTAAACATGTAGAAAGTTTGAAAAACAGTGACCTCTAGTCCCACTGTTGTCTACATCCTGGGGCACACCAGACGATTTTAAAGCTAGAAGGGCCCTTAGAATCACCCAGCTTGGTGTTTCCCATGAGCTATTACATAGAGAATCATTCACACTGTGAGATGGCATTCTCTTTTTCTCTGAAAGAGGAGGTCTATGATCAAAAGAGTTGAGGAAAGTTGAGGTTAACATAACTATTCCAGGTTTCCTTCTTATAGTCTTCTTAGAACCCTAACATGCTGGAGTGCTTGGTAGCCTTTCAAGAGGGGGTTAGGGCATGCAGAGCGTCCAGTGACATTGGTCCCAGAAGACTCACATTCAGCAAATGGTACTTTGAGAAAGGAAACTGGCTTGCGTAGACCAAGTAACCTGAAGAGACACAGGCAGGGCTCTAAGCCAGCCCTGTACTACTGAGCTCATGGCATGGTTTCTCTAGAGGGCCCTCAGACCACACGCACAGAGAGGATAATGCAGGTGTCCACTGGAACAAAAAAGAAAAGCCAAAAGGAAAAACTCAAGGAGGAAACATCTCTGCTGCCATGATTTCAAGACTTTTCTTTGTGCTCTGATCTTATGGTGAGTCTGAACAAAGACAGAAATTCTGTAGAGCCACTTCTCAGTGGCTTCTTCCTCTTAAATCACAATCCTCCATGTGTGATAGCCGATCCTCACTATGGTAACAAAAAGCAATGTTATAAATAGGGAATTATGGCTTCCATCGGGAATGACCTAGAATGCGATTTCAGCAAAGTGATGGACAAGTGGGCAAAGGCCAGGTCAACTAGGAATGGAAGAGAACATACTCTCCCTCCTGGCAAGGCGGCAGAAGGGGGATGGGTGAGAGAGGGAGGGAAGAGAGGCCTGGCAGTCAGATCCTCCAGGTTTATGGACCTCCTGGGGAAAGCACGAAGAGTAGGGCACGAAGAGTAAGAGGGAGAGGAAGGAGAGCTCGGCCACAGTGGCCAACCTACCTGACCCATGACGTCCTCATCATACGACAGCGTCAGGCCCAGGTCAGCGATGTCCCCATCATAGCGCTAATACAACAGAGAAGGCGAAAGTGTTGGGACCAAAGAGGGCTATTTCCTTGAAGAATTTAACACTCCTGTACTATGAGGTCGGCTTGGCCAGTAACCCCTGTGGCTGCTGTACAGCCTGAAGCAAAGGAGGAGGCCACTCATTACCCCAAGCAAGGAGGCTGTGGGCATCAGTGCTGAGCAAGCAGTGCCCTGGGGGCACATGGGGACCTGTGGTGGCTATAGGACGGGACTCTTTATCACAGCACATCTCATTACACCACACTCTGCTGGGCTTCACTCTTCAGTGAGCTCATGCTAGCTCAGCTAAGCTCTCCTGCCTTTCCACACTGACCTTAATGGAAGTGAGGTTTTTATAGAACTCGGAGTCCAGAGAAGGTAGTTCATCCACAGAGCTGTAGAAGATACTGTGGTGGTGCCCGAGCAGCTGGCTTAGGAAGAAGGATGCAAAGGGCACGTCCACCACAATTCCCTGGGAAAGAGGAGAGAGAGAGAAGCTTGCCATCTGATGGTCCAGGATTCCTTCTCAGTGATCTCATCAGGGGTAGCTCAGGCTGCAGAAGGAGCCAGAGGGCACCAATGGCACCTCTAGGCACTTTCTAATTTTCGATCTGAATAACAATACCTCCCCATCACTTAAACAATTGAGTACCTCCTGGGGACTTAGAGCATAGAGGTTAAGGAAATTGGCTTTGGAGCTTATTATACTCTAATTGCACAGTTCAGAGATCAAATCCCAGCTCTGCTGCTGTCAAGCCACAGGGCCTCGCCTTTCTCACCTATACATGAGGAATAGCACAGCCTCTCAGTAGTAAGAATTAGAGGAGCAGGGTGTAGAAGAGCATGGAGACAGCCCCTCACCGGAGGCAGTGTGGGAAAAATTTCTAGGAAGAAGAGACATCTAAACTAGATCTAAAGGAACACAGGCCTTTAGTATGAGCCCCACAGGCATGCTCCCAGAACAGAACACAGATCTGTCTGGCCATAGCACAGAGTGAGCCTGGAATGGAGGTGAGCAATGAGGCCAGAGAGGTAGGCAAAGCCAGATTAGAAAGGGCCTCATAAGCCCCCTGGAGTCTGGATCCTATCCTGAGGGCAGTGGGGAGTGCTGGGAGGGCTCAAAGCCCGGAAGTGCCACATTTGTACTTTATGTGGAAAATAAACTGGAAGAGGAAGAAAGGAAGACAGGAAGCATAGATACAGTACAGGCAGGAAGAACTGCATAATGCCAGGAAGAATTGCCAGCAGTTTGTAGTAGTGGGGCAGCAGCTGAAAGGATGGAGGTGTGTGGATTGGAAAGATTAAGATAGGAGAGTCAATCAAACTCAATGATGGCTTGTCGTAGAGGATGAGGGTTACATGAGTTAACGAGTGCTGCTCCTCATACAGGCCCACTATGTCCTAATTTCTTTCATCTGTACTATTATTATTGGAGAGGAAGGAGACAGAGATGAGGCCCAGGAAATGGGGGAGGACATTCACAAAAGCTAGGAAGTCATGCTTTTCAGGTGGCCTAGACTCTTTTTGATCTCATCACAGCTACATGTTTAAAGGAAAAACATGGCATGTGCTCAGGTAGGTCCTTATGGAATTTTTTTTTTTTTAAAGGAAATCAACAGAGAAATTGTCTCCATTTTGTAGACGTGAAAGCAAGCATAGAGAATGAGCCCAGGCTACTCAACCAGTCCAAAGCAGGACTGGAGGGTGTCTGGGCAGGGGCTCAGATGGGGCCCCTGACTTCATCTTGGTCAGGGACAGAGGCCTTGGACAGAGGCTGTGTATACAGAGAGAATGATAGATTACCTAAGGGTCAAAGGATGTTCGCCCCACAGTGCCTCCTTCCTTCCACTTGCTCCGGCTTCTGGCTTGTTGCCTTTGGAAGGCATCTTGGCTTCTCCAGGGTTTGTGACAGTGTGTGAGATGAGTGCTGCTCAGGGGTTCACCTCCTCGCTACCTGGGTGAGGAGCTCGGCAGCACCTGTGCCCTGGGGGAGGTCTTCTGCTGCTCTGGAGCCCACTGTGAAGGCCATGAAGACTGGCTACTGACAAGCTCATGTTGCAGATTTACTTCCTTCCTGAGGAGCAAGACTCTCAGGGTGGAGGGGGTCACATGCCACCAGGAGGGTATTCTGCCAGTTCAGCTCTTAGTGGAGAGAGATTGGGAGCTGTGTGGGCCTCACGAAGCCTGCAGAAGTCCACACGCCCTGACCCCAGGAGACTGAGAAAAGGAAGTTCAGACACCTTTCCTCTTAAGAACAGTGAGGATGGCAGCTCTACTTCCTTTGCGACCAGGTGCCAGGCACCATAGAAAGTGTTTAACTCGTGTTTCCTTATTTATCGTCTACAGTAACCCAATCACATAGCTTGTATTATCCCGACTTTACTGATGAGAACCTAGAGAAGGAAAGTGACTTGCACACAGTCACACAGATGGCCAGGGAACATCAGTCTTGATTAGTTGCTATGGACTATACCCTACCTTCATGTTCTAGTCTATAGACATCTCCCAGGTACCTCTGGCTCACTTTGAAGCACTCAAATAACAAAAGATATTAAAACAATTGTAACAACTATCAAACCCCACAAAATGCGGCCCTCCTACAACCTGGCCCAAGCTCCATGTGGAGACTTGGTTCTGGCACACCATGCCTCAACTCTCAAGGAAGCAGAGGTCTGGTTTGGGACTCAGGCTGGCTTGGATTCAAATTTGGATTCTACTGCTTAACTGGTGATAAGACTCCTGATAAGAGATTTCTCAAAGCCTCAGTTCTCAGTTACAACCTTATGTAAACGGGGCAGCTGCAGCCATGCCACAGGACTGCTAAGATTAAATGAAATAATACACAGAAAGCACCAAGTATTTTTGTACAGTAATCTTATTTCCTGACCCTCTTTCCTTGACTTTATTCTAATGATAGGTAGTTTACATGGCTGGACCTGATCACATAAATGGATACAAAGTACCACACAAATGGTACTTTTCATATTTTATTCTCCGTTCCAGTTCAATGCTCCTCAACATGCCTACCTCATATACAGCCTTCCCCAGCATCTTGCCCACAAACTCGAAGAGCTGCAGGTAATTCTCATGAATATAAGATGTGGGCGAAGGGTAGAGTCTCTCGTCCCCACTGGTTGTCTGCAAAAGATGGATAGAGGCAGAGGTTAAAAGCCTTGTAATGAGCAATCCAGTCCTTCGTTTTTCATTTGTCATCTTGAATTGGGCTATTGTCGACCCCATGCTCACTCCCCTTAAATACCTTGAACAGATTGAGTGCCGGGTCAAATACCCTCTTGATGATCTCTTCCAAGAACTCCTTGAAAACACCGTCTTGATCAATCCCGGCCTCGTCCACTCCGAAGTCATTGACAAACTTCACACGGATCACACCCTTCATGGCATGCTGGGAGAGCTGCCGAAGCTGCTCGTAGCCATCCTGACAAGGGCAGAATTATAGCCCATTAGGAACCCAAGGCCTTCTGCATGACTCAGGGCTCCTTCCTTGAGGCTCCTTCTCTCCTGTGTAAAGCTTTCCCAGTGTAATAAACACGTAAGTCAAGATGCATGGGTGCATGAAAAGAGCAATTCTCACCTGCATTTACATGAGAGCCTGTTAAAAAGAAAATTCATTTTTGGTGATGTGAGTTTTACCACTCTCTGGCAAGGGGAGACTGCCCTCAAGAGGATACAGAGCAGCAAGACAGGAAATTAGACAAGATGAGTCACGACAAGCTCTCGGCCGACAGACAAAGGATTGAAGAAACCTGGACAAGATCCCACTCTTTCTATTTTAACACTAAGAGTATCTTTTAGCTCATGGTAAAAATCAATCAATCAAACTTACAGACCACTAGAAGATGAAAAATAAAAAATAACCTCCACCCTCAACCCCTGGTACCTTCCCCCAGATCATGAAAGGCCTTGTGATTCATGCTGAGAAATTTAAATAATATACCACATGCAACAGGGAGTTTAGGCAAGGAGCAACATGGCTGGCTTTCTGCTAGCAGCAGAATAGATGGATGCCAGGGGACAAGGCAGAAAGCAGGGGATGGGGCACAGGAGTGATGCTGGGCCTGGATGAGCCAGGAACAGAGAGGAGAAACCTCAGCTCACTTCTGGCTTATATTCAGCTCTCTCAAGACACATAGCCATTCAGCATATCTTCCCTATCCAGAACTTTGAGATACAACTTCAGAGTTCTCCTGCTGAATGGTCTTGTTCAATTTGTCTCTTAATTCTAATCTGTTGAGGTTATCCTGACTTCTGATTCTGTCATCTAATATACTTTGGACATGCGAACATTGAGAAGCAAGCCGCTTAGGTTTTCATTTCAGTAATTATAAAACAGTGCTGGACAGGACAGGACCCACAGAGGAGTCCTTGGCACAACATGAGGACCATTCACCATGGTGAAACCTACGTCTTTATATAGTGTCACATAACAAGTTGCAAATCAACCACAACTCTGGTCCCTTGTCACAAAGCAAATGAGGCTAGTCTTGTAAGATCCATTTTGGGGAATGCTTGCTGCCTTCCTGTCAATCACATTTGCCTTGTGCTCACCTAGTAAGCCAAAGGACTGTCCTATGGTGGTTCCCAACCTTATTCAGGCTTATGGTCCAAAGTTAATGAGCATGGAAAAAATTATCTCTAAAGTCCCCTAGGTCATCTTAAGGAAAAGGAATACAATTTTGAGTGCACAATCCTGAAAAGTACTTTTATGCACATAAAGTTTGAGAACCATTAAGTTGGAGAAACAGGAAGTCACCATGCAGCTGCTGCAGCATTTAAACCATTCTGCCTAAATTTAAGATAATTATCTTGGCACTGAATCAGGGACCACTGGAGAATACGTGTTCCTGCTTGCCTGCAGGATTTCCTACATTCTGCCTTAAAATGTTTTAAAATGTTGCCTCCCTAAACTTAATACATGTTAGCAGGTGTCTGGGCCATGCAGATTCAATGAGAAGGTATATGTGAAAGCACTTAGCACGAGGTTGAGCACACAGCAGGTGCCCAAGGAATATTTGCTAGACTCAGATCTATTTGGCTTGATCGACATGCCACATTAGCTTCCTCTTTGAAAAGCTGTAGAGAGGAATTTGCACCCTGCCTCCTCTGACATATTTCCTGTCACTGCATCTTGGGCACTGGTGTCGTTACCTGAGGATTAAATCTGTGCCCCTTAGGAAAGTGAGTGGGAATAGGGTGTTCCTCTTCTCTGCAGCATCTCAACAAGCAGATGCAGAACCCTGACCTGGGAGCAGGAAACCTGGCTTTGTTTTTTAATGACTTCAAGGCCGGATATCGAGCGACCCTGACTGAGAATCTGAATTTCTTTGGCCTCAATTCTGCCACTGACAGGGCAAGGGGAAAGTATGTCAAAGGTTCCTTCCAGTTCTGAAATGCTAGAGTTCCAGCCCTAGCTCATGCTCTGTGAGGAGAAGCCTTCCTGCAAGACTAACACCTGCATGACTAATATAGAAACATCTCTTTCAATACAAACCACAAAAAAGGAAACAAAAAAAGCCTTGGATATCCCGTGAGTCTAATATCGGCTTATGATGCCCCCTTGTGTCCAAACAAAGTAAAGGCCACTGGGCTTTCATGTTCTAATAATCAAACCACCAGATCTGAAACGCTGGGGTAACTGAATAAATGACCCTCTCCCCTTCCTAATTCACTAGGACTACCAGCGCCTAATTTCACGACAGGATATTTCTAATGGGACATAAAGAGGAAAATAGACTTTGCTGACAACCTCGGACAAACATCGACCCTGTGACATCTCTGAGCAATGTGTTTGGAAAAGCAGGCTTAGGTAACCAGGATGTCAACAATGAGTGAAGTGGGAGTCGGGAACTTGGTCACTCTAGGGAAGCAGCAGTCCCTACTGCCCCAGAGGTCCTGTGGGCAGTGGCCACATCGAAGGGGGCATGACAGGTGGCAGGATGGAGGACATAAAGAGAGAGAAGCGCATTGGGGAAAGTGTTGGAGAAGGGAATTTCTCTAACACAATTGGGTTTTTTCTGCTTTGAGTCAAAGCAGAGGTTGTGGTGGCCTGCAGGTTGAATTTGGTGGGAAGATGGGTTATTTATCTTCCAGGTACTTTACAAAATTTCATTAGTTCCCAAGACAAAAGATCTGTAGATTTCACGCAAAACCCTGAATTTTGGCCCTCTCTTAAAAAACGAGAGCAACATGGAGCCCAAATCCCCACACAGTGATAAAGAGTCAGGTAGGGCTGAGTGTTTCAGTGGGGCATGTGTTCTCCACTTGCCCACTCTACTGCTCCCCAGCACTAAGACTGGATGTCAACTGTCATTTACCGACTCATTTGTGGGGTTATTTCTCTTGAGTTACCTTGACTGAGGGCTGTGTTTCAAAAGTGGGAGAGAGCAGTGGAAGAGAAGAATATTTCTATTTGTTTAGCATGCAAACAAGATGTTTCTGTGCCAAGACACACTCAGCCAGTTTTCCTCATTACCATGACCTGCAGGGTCCCTGTGGGCACTTATATTTCTTATCCCTACTTTTAACAATGTCAAAAATATTACCTTTTACCACATGCTCCCTCCCTGGCAGACCTCAGTGTCAATCACCAGTGGTCAGGGGAACTAAAACAAGCTCTCCAGGAAGGAGTGTGAATGCCCCAAGGGAGAAAATGAAAACATGCAGGGAGGAAGGGCTGCAGCCACTGCCATTTGCTGTTCGCTGGCTACGAGGCCATGTGCTGTCTGTCCTGGGATCCCATGACTGTCCAATACGGCACAACCTGCTAATGAGGAACTGTGGCTAGAGTGTGAGAAAGGGGTAAAGAGCAAGCATGGGCAAATAAATCACGCCGAGCCTCTCCTAGGAATGGCTATTTGGGGCTCATTCACCGATTCCACCACTGACAGGACCAGCACATGCAGGCAGGCTATGCAATGCACAACCCTGGGGGACAGACATCGCAGGTATATACATTTACGACAATGTTCCAACAAAATCAATATATTGTAACAATTTTCTGACATAAAGTGTTCTGAGGACAGGCACCTATTTCTAAAGCACATAAAGCTGCCACTTTGTGGTAATAGTAACGCTGGTCACTGGCTTTGGCTAAGGTGGGCCACTTCCTTCGTACTCGTAGGTTTATGTCTACAAAGAACTTCTAGCTCTGGGTTAAATGTATTTCCCAGAATTGCTCAGTAAACTTAACATCTACACTCCAGCCTCCACATCCACAGCTGAAAATCTGGGCAAAGTGTCTGCCGGGACAAATGGTGTTTGCACAGATATGAAAATGTCTGCACATGGCACTTCTTGTTCTCATTTTGAAGAACATAAAGTGTTTGATGCTCTATCCCAGGGGCCTTTGTGGGGAAAAGAAAAAGAAATATTGCATTGCAGGTCTTTAGCACTGAGGACATGTCAAATCAAGCAGCTCTCACAGAAGGAAATAAGACAAACGGCCGCTTTCCTGCTCCAAGAGCCTTGATTTCATGGTCATTAGATCAAGGAATGACAAGAAAAGTTCAGAGGCAATCGATCATCCCCTAAAACTCCTACATTTCACAGAGCACACTTCTTTGTGGGCTTCTCACCTCCAACATCCGGGACCGTCGGATGGTAATGTGAGTGACGTGAGGGGAGGCAGAGCTGGTTTCCACAAGCCCCAGTTTCTCCTTCTCCTTGGTAACCATGTTTCGGAACAGGAGAACTCTCTGAAATGATCAAAGGTGAGACCAGAAACAGGCTCAATAACTGATGATTCCTTAAAACATACTATACAAAATTAATGAAATGTAAGCCACAGAAGATGCAACCAGAATGGGATGCAGGTTATGTGCTACAAGTTAGAAGTGACCTGGAGGAAGAGTAAACATTCTCCAAAACACTCTTGGTAATTAGAAATATAGCTGAAAACATGCCAAGGAATAAAGGTTCCAGAAAGAGTGGTCTGGCTGCAGATAAGAGTCCAGCTAAGAATAGGAGAAATCATTCTCTTTGTTCAGTCAATAATCCACTATAAAAACCTGGTGGCAAGACGAGTTTGCAGAGGCAGCTTTATATAGTTGTGCCTGCTTTAAGGAAATCAATATTATAAATTTAAAAAACAGAAACATTTCATAGGCAGTTTTTTTCGCTGTCAGAAATTTTTTAAATGATTCTACAGAATAAAGGTTCCTGACCTTTATCTGCCTCCTCTGTGCCCTCAAGCACACCATAGTCCCACTGGTAATATTTCTCAATTATTGTTTGAAAAGAATCTTCTAAGATTCTGATAAGCCCCTTCAGGTGAACACTGACCCTTTGCCCCATCCTGAGTCTGAGAATCACTGCTATTAATAGCACCCAAATAATGTCACCTGAATGAATAAATAAATCCAACCAGTTTTTCTTTTTAAATGGGAATTCCTGGCAAAGTCGAGAGCTTTGTTAAATACAAATAAAATACTAATAACAAGAACAGTAATAATAAGGATTAACTATATACAAAGAGAGGCCAGTGCATTTCGTTTGATCATTTACATTAACTTATTAAGTAAATATGGTTGTAACAGAAAAAGCAACTGCCAACAGCCTCCTAAGAAGGAGAGATGTATTTGGTGGAGGGGCTGTTATTCAGCGAAGCAGTTTGATTTGGCTGGTTCTTAAGTCTAGAAATAAGGGTTGAAATGCTCTGAATAGTATCAAAAACACTTGGGGTTCCAGGGTCACATGGACAGGAGAAAGAAGACTGAGGAATAGTGAGGGAGGACGGCGATGTGGATGAAGGGCACTCTTCTTCTCCCTTCTATGGTGGGAGAACTGGAGACTTTCAGGAATAGGCACTTAACTTGTGTGGGGGCCATGTGGTACAACTGCTTCTTGTGACCCCAAATCTTTAGCGTGATCACCTAAACGAGGGTGTCATTTTATGAAACACGATGCAGAAGATGAGCTTCGCATCTGGGTTAACACAGTACGGGGCAGAAAGAGCATACACAGCAGAACTGCAGAGGTGACCATGAGAATGCCAGTCTTCCGGGAATCAAAAGACTGGATGGGGCTCTGAATTTCCATGGGGTGTGGAAAGTTTGAGGCAAACTTAACCAGCTCTCAAGAGGTGGAAAGACCTTGGTGACAGCAGAGTACCTTTGGGTAAGAATCACTATCCCCATTTTGCAGGTAAAGAAATGGGCAGCTGGTAGGTGGGAAGCCAGATTAAAACCTAGAGCCTATGCACAGAACACACCACCCTGCTGCTGCCCATCCCACTTGGAACTAAGCCTTCTAGGCTAAGGCTAGAGAGAGAAGTCTTAAGTCCCAGTTGGGAGATGAAGTGCACATAAACACGTAAAAGCAAAATGTAAGAGAGTGCAGAGAATGAAGTGTGTGTGTGAACCAGGAGGAGCTGAGAGTTGCCATCCACTCAAGTGAGACCAAGAACAAGGCAGAAGTTCAGCTTTTAGGGCCATATGGCATAGTGGTAACAGAAGAAAGAGAAAGCAGGACTGGAGAGATCCCATTACCCTCCAGTGCGCTGCAGCAAGAATCAATCAATGGTAGAGGGCAGCACAGACCCTGATATGATAAGAGGGCAGTGAAGCCCGAGATGGGAGACAACCATGAGTGCCCTTGTTGCACTAACACATGAAGCCTCAGACATTCTCCCAGACCTGCTAGTGCCATCACAGGGGAGCAGGACAAGCAGGGAGACGAGGAAGGGTCCTATTTCCTGAGAAAAAAGAGATTTTATGAGCCAAGGACAAAAGTCTTGATGGCAATCTTAAGCAAAATTCTCAAAAGAAAAAAAATGGGGAAGATCAGAATACAGCCTGAACTCAGAAGTCATGAAACTACTCTCAGAGGTTCTCAAGTGCTCTTGTTCACAGCACTTCTAGCGGCTCAGCATTATTTTCACAGCACTCCTAGGTCAAAAGAAATACTCAACAGTTCCATTTATTTGGCAGTTAGGTCCTAAGAACTTATTAAGTATTTATGTGCTAAAAATTTAAAAATAGACATACACTGAAATAAAAGAAATTTTAAATTTCATTTTTAAAACCCTGCTTAATAAATATAGCATCATCAAAAAGAATGCTCAAACTGTAAACCTGAGCTAGTACTTACATATAATGTCTAACAAATTTCACTGTGTTCCCCTCAAAAACTTAAAATATCCTGTGGGAACCTAAGGCACCTCAGCACACCATTTGTGAGCTCCAGAGGTATACAGAATGGAGATTCCAGATTATACGATATGGGAATTCTATGGCCCGGGGCTGAATTCACAGTCCACAGGCCCAAGAATGGTGCTGCATTTTAAGTCAGACTCCACCAAACTAGACTAGGCCCAGGAGGCAAAGGGCTGGAAAACACCTGCATGAGGAACAGCTGGAGGAAGGCAGGCTGCTATCTGAAGGCAAACAAGAGCTGTCAGCAAATCTCAGATTAGAGAGTCTACCTCTAGCGGCCAAAGGGCAGAAGTTACAGAGCAGTAACTCAGATTAAGACGAGGAAGAATGTTCCATTACTGGGAAGAATAAAGCAATAAAATGGCCTGCTTTGCAAAGCTGCATGTCCTCTATCTGAGGCAAGGTCAGGGAGACTGCTAAAGGGGCACCCTCATGGAGGGAATGTATGACTAAGGCATCTCAATGTATGACAGAGGCTCTGCTGTCAAAAGCAATAAGAATTTAAACAACCACGTTTGTTTGTGAATCATTGCTGGAGGGTAAAGAATGGCAACCATAAGTATTAATGTCAAGGTCAAAACAATATCAGAGAGCGAAGAGGAATAAGTATCTCTGAAAAGTATCTTAGAAACATGTGGTTTACGCAAAATGTTTATTTTGTCAAAAAAGAAAAAGGAAAGAAAGAGCACATCTAGACCTTTAAGAGCCTCTTATAAGGTAGCAAGCACAGTCTTGTCCTGGTATCCAACAGAAATTTCTGGAATGTCCACTATACATGAGGGATGTAAGCAATGCTTTCCCTCAGTTCTTGTACACTTCTGCCACAGTAGCTGACCTTTTCCAAGTAGCTCATGTCCCTTGGGTCTGTGGTACCACACTAACTCCCTCTGATTACATCTTCTCTCCTTGTGCTGGCCCTTTAAGGGACAGGTTCTGCAGAGCTCTGGCCTCAGTCCCCTGATCTTCTTACTCCGATTCTCCAAGCACCTCTTCCATGGCCATAAATGCAGTTAAGAGATTTGGGTGCTGTCTCCAGCCCAGTCCTCTCTTGAGCCCCAGACCCATGTGTCTAATGGCCTCGAGGAGTCACAGACACCTCCCATGCTACCTCTCAAAGCTGATCTCGCCAGCACTTCCCAAACCTGCTCTTGCGAGGCTTCTCCCTCAGGAAATGGCTCTCCCAGGCACCCAGGAGCCCAAGCCAGATATCTAAGCATCATCTGAATTCTTCCTTTCCTTCTCCTCCAAATGCTGTCATTCTCCAAGGCCTACAGGTGCTACCTCCTTAAAAATCTCTTGGCTTTATCATCTTTCTACTCCCATGGCCCCATCTGAGTCAAGGCCAGATTGCTGTTGATACCTCTGCCTCTAGCCAGTGCCTCACACTACAGCCAGAAGAACTTTCTAAATTACAGCTCTGACCAGGTGTCTCCAAAGCTGAAAACTGCAATGGCTTTGGACAAACTCCAAGCTCCTGCCCTTGGTTGACAAGGCCCTTGTTGCAACACCTACAAACTTCCTCAGCTTCTTGGCTCCCACTGTATATTCCTTCCAGCCAGACTGCACATCTGGCTCTCCAATAGCACCCCATTCTCTCCCACTTGAGGCCTTTAAACGCTGTCCACTTTTGCCTATGCTCCTGACTCCCTTCCCTGGACTCCCACAGCATCCATCCCTATAGCATACATACACCCCACTCTACCAGAATTGCCAGTTTATAATGTCTTTCATCTCTGTACCCCAGTACTTAGCTTAATGCCCGACACAGATTAAGATGGAATCACTGTTTGCATTTGCTCAATAAATTATCTCATTTCTTCATTTTCAATTGCTATAACAGAGACACATAGTCAGGAACCACGTGGTAGAACAGAAAAGACACACAAAGAGCCCAGCTCTGAGTGTGACTCACGTTTTTGTGAGGAATGACATGAGGGATGTACTGCAGGATCAGCTGTGCTCGTTTTCTGTCCTTGTCAAGTTCTTGAAACAGCACACTAGGTTTGAGATCCCTTAAAAGAAAGACATGGGTTTGAAATAATTAAAATGAGAACACTAAATGTTCAATAACTATGGTGTATATTTGAATAATATAATATTGTATGCTAGCTATCTTTTAATAAAAATCTTTTATAAAAACCAAAACCACCATTCTCTAGAGTAGGGTTGGCAAGTTACAGCCTGTGGGCCAAATCCAGCCTGCTGACCATAAGTAAAGCTTCAATGGAACACAACCATGCTCATTTATTACATGTTGTCTCTGGCTATTTTCACGCTATAACAGCAAAACCGAGTAGTTGCAACAGAGACTGTATGGTTTGCAAAGCCTAAAATATTTACTGTCTGGTCATTAAAGAAAAAGTTTGCCAGTCCCTCCCTCAGTGCCACAACTTCAAGAGTTACATAAGAGTTGACATGTCATTGATAAAAAAATCTGGACATGATTTTATGTTTAGCTGTTGAAAGAGGAGTTCCCTACCCCGCCCCTCAAAAAGACCTAGCTGTAGTTTTTCCCTGCCAATTCTGATTTTAAAAACTGCCATTTATCTATCTTGATCTGTTCAGTTCAGCTGAAAACTTTCTTTCCAGTTTAGATACGAAACATCTGCTAAATATGATCTGGCTTTGTTGCCATGAGCTCTAATCATCTTTGGTATAAGCATATCTTAACAGAAGTGACTTTACGGCGATCTGGCCTGACAGGTGCTTCACAGAACAGCAGCTCTCTTTATATAGATGAAAGGATGGGATGAAACTCCTCTCTAACCTAGAACATGAGGGCTGAGCACTCGGGCAACTGCTGCCAGCAGCACTGATGAAGGGGTCTCTGTTTCCATCAATCCCCTTTCCCATCCCTGGAGCTCACTTTCGTAGCCAGTGGTCCTCTGGGGCAAAGCGCCGCCGGCAGTCCCGCTCATACAGCACCATAAGCCACCCATGGACAGACTGGAACAGCTCCAAGGTCTCACCCTTGGCGTTCTCTGTAAGGTAAAAAAAAAAAAAAAAAAAAAAAAAAAAAAAAAAAAAAAGGAAGGGTCATACTCATGGAGCTGATTAGAGCTGGAGAAGAGCTGGGAGGACAATGTCTTGTCTCTTCCTGCCATCACCAAGTCTCATCATGGTCTTTATCTCCCTCACTCTGAAATTTACATGGAACCAACAGAACTAAAAGGCACCCTGGGTATGTTCTAAGTGTCTATAAGACTTGAGTATCCAATTACTCATGCTGCCTCCCACTGATATGTCATTCAAGGACCTTTTAAATCTAAAGAACTTTGTACTGAATTGACAAGTGGAAACACTTAAGGAGGTGTACTCTAATCTGAAGTGTGACCTGGCACATGTTTATTCTTCATGGAAATCAACTCAAAGAGCCAAAAGGAGATTAAGGACAAAATTAATCACGATTCATAATTCTTGACACATACATGCAAATCTTGAAATACATATGGGAGAACAAGACCTCTTTAAGGTCACAGATGGAGAGGGAAGAAATAAAAATTCTAATTATGTGAAGAAATGTGCATTTTCAGTTAACATTGATAGACAATATGGCTAAGAATTAGCTGATACTATCAATTCTGGCCTCCCTGCCTGCAGTATCAATTGAATGATGGCCAACATCTTTACCTTACCTACAATTCCATCCCAGATCATCTTAAACATGAAGGAATTCAGAAAAGAGGAGATGGTGACTAGCTCTTCCAGTTTGAATGAAATTTGTTCTTCATAAACTTCAATGTCATCAAGGATCCTAAATCAGACAGAAAATTATTCACAATTTCCCAATAAGAAATGGGAAAACAAAAGATCTGTACCTCATACTAAACAAAAGGTTAAATAAGCTCTTTTAAGAATAGTAACTGTAAAATTTACAGATAAAATGATATAATTGTCTAAGATAATGAGGGAGAGGAGAGCAGGTGGAGGTAAAGATGAAGCAAAACTGGCTATGAGTTGACAACTTTTGAAGCTGGTGATGGGCACAGGATAGTTCATTAAACTATATTCTCTCTACGCTCTATTGATTTGAAATTGTCCATGGTAAAAAGTTTAAAAATACAATTAAGAAAAAAACAGTAAGCTCTATTCTATACTTTTCTCATTCATAAAGATCTGACTGTGATACTTTAATTTATGCTGAAATCATGCCTGAATATTAAGAAATCTTGACTAAGAGTCTGTCTATTGAGGAAAGCTGTAGAAGCTTATCTGCATATGTGACAGACACTAGTGGCACTTAGTAAGTACTTGAGAAATATCTGAGTGAGTGAATAATGTCTGAAAGAATACAGGAATAAGTGAACCATTTAAGATACAGCTAAAAATCTCCTAGAACTGCTCCATTCACTTTAGAATATGACTCACTCTTGGGTCACCCCGATCCAGCAATTCAGGGTGTCTGTAGCAGCAGCTACAGACCCCTGCTCTTGCCTCCACCTGCTCACTGAGGATTTCTCTCCTAATCTGCCACCTATACATCCCTGATCCCCTCCTATCGATGTCTTCTAGCTTGAACATAACTGCCTGAGGTCCATTCTATCTTATAATTTTTCACCACCATTTTGGAAAAAAGTGGAATTAAAAGAATACCAGATACACAAGTAGACATATAAGCTTAAAGAACAAGCAAATTGAATAAGACTAACATTTGTTAATTTCTTACCTGTGCCAAGCACTGTACTAAGTACTCGACATTCCTTTTCTCACTTACTTACTATCAGATTAGTAATGTTATCTCCATTCTACTAATGAGGAAACTGAGGCTCAGAAAGATTAAGCAACTTGCTCATAATAATGGTAAAAATAGCCAACACAGACTGAGTTCCTTCTATGTGTCATGGACGATGGTAAACACTTTATGGGCATTATCCCATTTATAAATAAGAAAACTGAGGCTCAGAGAGGCAGAGCCTCTTACGCTCCTGCCCAGAGTGTCTCAATAAGTGGCTAAACCAGGTTTTGTAACCTGCCTCCTTAGCTCTGGAAATTTCCAATAAATTACCTAGCACAGTGAGTAAACAGCCGAGGTGATTTGAACCCAGCTCCAGGAGACCTCCAAAGCCCACATTAAGTGGTACTGACCCAGCTCCCCTGAAAGGATGGGAAGTAACAACTGCTGAACCCATAATATGTGCCACCCACTTTGTAAATGTCTTCTTGTCTAATTCATCTGATTACCCTGCCTCACAGGTCCAAACATTAGCAGTAATCGCATCAGCAATTGCTTCCTTACTGACATTGTAATTATTTTTTCTCCATGTTCTAGGAAAGTAATTTAGACCCACAGCAGTCAACCTACGTGATGAGGTGCCGGGAACAGTCACAGAACAGCATCAGCATGGCCAAGAGCTGCTTAGACTCTTCAGTGTCATTGTTGAGGCATTCCAAGAAGAGCTTTAACCCTCCATGGGGCCCCAGCTCACAGATAAACGCCCACAGTTTGGGCAGCAGGTCATCAAGGTAAGTGAGACCTGAAAAAGGATAGAGAAACTCAAGCTTCAAGTAGGGGCTTATTTCCCTATCCATTGGGAAAACAAAACACCTACACCTACTAGTGAATAATGTGTGCGAGAGAAAGCAGACACAATTACCAAGAAAATCTTTATCACCATGAGGATAACAATGATAATAATAGCTAACATTTAATGGGTGCTTATTATGTACCAGATAATATTCTAAGTACTTTGCAGGCATTATCTTCTGTCCACCTTGTGAAACCCAATGTTATCTCCATCTTGAGAGAGGAAACTGAAGACCAGAGGTTAATTGGCTCAAAATCACACTGCCAACTAATGTCATAGCCAAGAATAGAACCCAGGTCTGTCTGACTCAGCACTGAGGTTTTAAATCTGAGATCAGCAACCTTTTTCTGGAAAGGGTAAGAGGGTTGGTATTTTTAGGCTTTGTGGGCTAGTCTCTGTCACAACTACTCAATGCTACCATTGTGGCACAAAAGCAGCCATAGACAATATATAAATGAATGGATGTGGCTTTGTTCCAACAAAACTTTATTTACGAAAGCAAGTAGGCTGGATTTGGCCCATGGGGCCATAAGTTTATCAACCCCTACTTTAAACTACTTGCAGGAGCACCTGCATTTAGCAAAGCTTTCCTCTCATCTACTTCCATTATTCTATGTTAAAAGTGGAAAAGCAATGAATGACCATAGCAGAGAGACCTCAAGCATTACACACAAATTTAACCCTGGGTAAAGCAGAAGACATTTTAAGTTTGCTTCTTGATGGCTACGAGGCCTCAGAACACAGGCTATATATCACTGTTATGTTCTAAGTCTATTAATACAGCGCTTGACTTAGAAAGTCTGGCTTTGAAGTTCCACGTGTCACAGAACATACAATACGATGTGTTCCTCAAATTATTCCTTAGAAAAGGGGGAGCTGCCTTATATTTGAGTACTTATATTACCCCTCCCCCCATTTTATAGAATTACTTCATTTTGAACAAAGAACTATTTGGGGAAGACATACTAGCCTGGGATGCGGGGGGGTAGGTGGGTGGGTAGGACAACAGACTCAATCAATGCTACTTATGGATGCTTAGAGTGTGAACTGAGGGAACTATAAAGGAGACAAAGAAATGTTTAATACTAGTTATTATCCCTAAAGTTTTGACCTCACATTTTCAAGGGTAGGAGGATATGGTTATAAAATGCAGCAATCTTACAATTTAAAAATAGGTTAGAAAAAGAAACAGAATAGGTACTTACATCCTGGAGGTCAAAAATATACTCCTACAGGACAAAAGAAGCAAAGCAACTGCCCTTACATTATGTGCACGTGCACTCACTGTGTGGATGAAAATATTCATTTATAGCATCATACGCCAACTCAAAAAAGGCTGCATCTTGAGCAACTGAGGCAGAAATAAAGATGCCACGCTCTGGAAAGCTGTGTCAAAGAAGTGGCACAGGGCTCCAGGACTGTCACATGCATGTGAGAAGCTTAAAGACACTTCACAAATTTTGAAAAGAAAAAACAGCAGGATTTTCAAAATGTCTATTTTCTATAACATGTACATAGCTAAGCTAACAGATCAAATATTATATAAAAGGACAAACAGCTCAGTTCCTAACAAGCTTTGGACCTTTACCAAAACTAGCTCCAGCTATCAGCTAAGATATACAACCTATAGACCCTCAAGCCCTTGCCAGAGTCAGCCCTGGCTATCAGCCAAAATAAACAATCTACAGATGCAAGAAGACCCTAATTCTTTTTCTCTAGCTTAAGTTCACAGACCTAGGAAAAGATACCAAGACAAGTAAGCCTGCAATTAACTAACTATATCCTGGATGCCTTGCTTCAGATAACATCTAAGAAAACTCAAGCTTGACACATCCACAACTGTTTACAAACACCAGCTGCCTTGCCCTTTATAATTAATTAAAAGCTACTAAACCCCTTACCCTTCAGGGCCAGTATTACTCTTAACGTTTGATTCCTTTCCTTGCTTGGTAAGTAAATAAACCTTTTACTTTACTTCTTGACTTTGTGAATTATATATACACTTTAAGACTAATTTATCTTTCTTATTGAAAGTATACATTTTCAAGTTGGCCAAAAAACTTGTTTTTGGATTGTTTCATTAGGACAATGGGGGATGCTTAAATTTGTGGTCACCTTAAAAAGCTGAACACAGTCAAATCACCTCATTCAATATGCTTCCCAAACCCTCATACTACGGGATAGGGTGCTCAGGCTGTCTGGGGCCCCGCCCCTTTCCTTCTCCCACTGAACTCTCCTTAGGGAACCTGCCCAACACCATGGCTTTACACACCATCCCTCTGCTCATGCCCCACAGAATATATTCATAGGCCTGCTTGGCATCTCTGCTGCAGGTCTAGCAGGCACCTTACACACATCCCTGCCAAAACAGAACTCTTGATGACCCCCATAAGCCCTGCCCTGAGCTCGTCATCCCCAGCTCAGCAAAGGGCACAACCAGCCACAGTTGCTTGGGCCAAAAATCTGGCATCATCTTTGAAACTTTTAGGTCTCACTTCCCCAAATCCAACCTACCAGTAAGACCTAGAGCCCCTTCCTCTAAAAGATTTCATAAATCATCCTGTTTCAATCTCCATCACTGCAACAGTTCAACTGTTCTCAGCCAGGAATGATATTGTTCTCTAGGGGCATGTGCAATGTTTGGAGACATGGATGGCTGTCACAACTGGGAGAGAGGGGAAGGTGCTACTGGCATCTATGGGTTGGGGCCAGGGGCTGCCAAGCATCCTACAATGAACAAGGCAGTTTCCACGACAAAGAATTAATCTGGCCCAAAATGTCAACAGTACTGAGGCTCGGAAATCCTACTCTAGCCCAAGCCAACATTGTCCCTTGTTATTTTTTTGTCACAGTGCCTGTCATTACATTAAAAGTATTTTTCCCTTGCTTATCATTGGTCTCTCCACTACTAGGATATAATCCCCTTGGGAACACAGACCTTGGCTGCCTTATCTACCTCTGTATCCTCCATGCACATAGGTGCTCTATAAATATCTGAAGATGAAATAAGTATGAGAGAAACAGCAGCAATTTATGATTTTAAAAAATATAAACGCAGCAGAGAACTTCTTAATCCCTTATGCAGTAAATAGTTTCACAGCTCACAGACTTCTTGTCCTCCTAATACCAATTCACACTACCAACTCCTGCACTACAACTTAAAAGCCTCTAACACTCAGTTCTCTGCTCACAGAGGGGCCTTTCTTCTTTGCTCAGCTAAAAAGGAAAAAGTGAGGCATATTATGCAGTCAATAAAAATGAGGTCTTTGAAGAATTTTTGACATGACAAAATACTTATAAAAGATGTCTAATGAAACGGAAGGCTAAAACTATATATTTCAATCTAAATATATACACATATAGCCACAGGTAGTGGCGTCGGGATTGTAGGATTAAGAGCAGTTTAAGTTTTTTTTTTTTTCTGCTTCCTTATCTTTCCTGGTTTTCTATTCATAAAAAAAATTTAAAAGCAAACTGTACTTCATAATGAAAGAGCCAGGTCTAGGAACAAACTGCTAGGATAGAGGTTAGTTTGACCTGTTTCATTGAGGTATAAAGACCTGTAAGAATGGCTCAAAAATATCCTCCCTTCAACATCATTTTCTGAATCTAGGAAGCCAGAAGAAAATCAACTATTTCTAAGGAAAACTGTCTGCCAAATGTGAGAGACGAGAGATGACTTAGGCCTCCAAACCTGTGAGTATCTGCAGCCGGATCTGGGTCAGAGTTGTCAGCGAGGTCTGGTACAGGACACAGATGTTGCAAACCTTCTGTACCTCCACAGAATCAACACATTTACCCCCAACAGGCTTGAGAATATTCCTCACCGATGCAGACTTCTGAAATGCACGTTTTAGGAGATCTGGCATGGAGAAAAGAAGGAACGTGTGAGCAGAAGTTCAGCCACCTGCCAAGTTCCTCCCTATAAAAGGAGAGCATTTCAATAAAGCTCCTAATTTACAGCCTCAGCCGGACAGTGGGGCTGCTGCTTGATTCGTCTCTTTGCAATAAATTAGAAACACATTAACAATAGGTTTTTAGGCAAAACCCAAAGACATCTTCAGAATATCAGAAAATTTTTCAGAATGAGACAGGCATGTCCAATTCTTAATGGGATCCTTTTACTGTATGCTTAACTTCAGAACCCACAAAAGTAATACCTCAGGATTACATTAGGGGAAAAGAGCAAAGGGGGAAGGCCTGGTTGATTCCCAATTTTCTGTGCTTTTAGACAGAAGCAGGAGCAGCAACCTTAAGTACTAATAATTGGCCTGGGCTTGTACCCTACTTTTATTTCAAACTTTCCCATTTATATCTTGCTGAAGTTACATATGTTGATCCCATGCTCACTGATAGCTACCAGCTGAAACTTTGCAGCACACTGGGTAGAGAGGAAAAGTCACCCTGAACCTAGAAATCTGCCACAGGCAGGTAACTCCACCAAATTAGCATCACTTCCTTAACTTTTCACAGAACAGGCAACAAGAAACCTTTCCATGGAACCCATTACTGACCCTGCAGTGAGGACACTGCTAAAGTACTAGCCTGTCAGTGAACTAGTGTCCTCTTTATCAGGAGCCCAACATGGGAGATTTCTTTTATGATCAGAAACTCAGAAGAGCTCTACTTCCCCTAAGAAACAAGTCTTCTTCCTGTTTATAAGAGGTAAGAAAGGGTCCCAAATCTGTTTTCATTTGGTTACTAGAAATTCAAAGCCAAATGGAACTTCAGAGATAACCATGGCAGCCCTTGTGGAATATCTATCTGTGGACATTCTCTATACATGACCTTGATTTTGTTCATCTACTTCTTTTTCCTGGGTTCTTTTTTTATTTTTATTTTTGTCAAGAATATTTATTTATCTATCTTTTTATTTATTATTGCCAAGAATTTTTCGTCACTATTTCGCTAAATGTAACTTGATTTAAGCGGCCTCAAATTCTTTGTAGGAGAAGTTAGAGCATCACATGAACAGAGGGGGCCAGGCACCCAGGAACAATTCGGAGCTGCACTTCTACTCGGCAGAGACACAGACCAGGCCTGCTCCAGCCACTCACTCTTCACGGGAAGCACATTCTGTGGGGATGCTGGCTGCACGTGGGCTGGTTCCTGGCTCTCCAGCAGCTTCTTGCTCAGGATGTCACTGAAGAAGATCCTGATCAGAGGCACCCCCCATAGGAACTGCAGCTGTTTGGTAATCAAGGGCATTGACTCGTTAAGGCTAGGAGAGAGCAAGAGACAGGCATGTCAGTTCCATCTGACAGATGGCCAGGGAAAACCCATTTGGCTCTCTAAGGGACCTTCCACTTAATATGGTAAATAAGATAATGATAATGATAAAAAGGATCCACGAATTGCTGCTAAGGCCTGGATATGCAAGGCACTGACCTCTTTATCTTCCCTTTTGCTCCACCCAGACTTCCTGCGCTGCCAGTAGCATTACTTCTCTCCCTAGGTCCAGGCTCCACATGTCACTCATCTCTAAGGCATCCTCTATCTGCTCTTCATCCTAACCATCCTTCTTACCAGTTGACAAAAGCCATCTCATGACTACTAAGTTGCTCCCCTTTTCACAGCCAGCCTGCAAGCCTGGCACACAAATATCACTGACTCACAAGCCCCCTAAGAGTCTCCTTGCCTTCTAGTGCTCTTTTCTCCACCTTACACCATATCCCCAGCATCAGACTCACATCCTGAAATCTGCTTTCATCATCTCGCTGCTTAAGACCCTATAATGACTCCCACTGTCTTCCAGCCACCACCTACTGAAGATGGGCCAGGTCTGCAGCAGGCTCTGACGTGCATTATTTCATTCAATCCTTTAAGACACCTTTATCAGGACTGCGAAAATTATCTCCATATTTCAGATGAGGAAAGTGAGGTGAAGCGACTCACCTCAGAGGAATGGAACTGAAACCAGGCCACCCATCATGCTATTCTGACTCATCTGCCCCCCACAACATCCCTCCCAACTCCCCAACACAGCCACTTCATCCTCTTCAAGCTGGGGCAGTATACTGGGGCACATCATCAATGGCAATGTCTTTTTAATTGAATGTCACTCACGTATAAGGAAAAGGAAGAAAATCCAAGATTTCCTTCCCTGGCTCTCATCTTCCTACCTCAAGGGCACCTGCCAGGGACCCCAGACCTCAGGCAGATATCGGAATAGGAAAACAGCTAGTCATCACAGCTGCCTTAGCTCCAGAGACCCATATCATCTCAGCCCAGGGTACATTTTAGATTTGTGATGCTGCCTTACTTGAATCTCTACCTTCTAGCCTAGTGGTCTTTTTAAAAAATTATATTGTTGAGTTTTTAATTTAAAGATTTTACGTTTATATCCCACCTCTTGAAAAGGATCTAGGGTGATTTCTATTTCCTTTGAATCATGTGTCTTATTTTATTATCTCCAAAATATGGCAGTCTGGGGACTCAATGAAAGTGATATTGAAGGAAAAAAGAATCAACCAATAAGATTCACAATTTACTAACTGAAAAGAATGAAATATAAAATAATCTCTCATTTTTCTGAGAAAAAAGAAAGGTAGGGAAAAAATGGGTGCACATACATGTTGTTTTTGGGTAGCAGCATTATGGGATGGTTTTTATTCTCTTCTGGTCTTACCTATATTTTATACAATGAGTACATATTACTTTCATAATAAGAAACAAAACAATATAAGCTGGGAAAAAGAATGAAAAGGTGGTGGGAAAGAGGCAGGAAAGACAGTGATTTGCCCTTAGGACTCACCCATAGTCCACGGATTGGGAGAACCAGCCAAGGACAGGGTGCCAGTGCGTCAGGTTGGATTTCTTCTGGGACACATACTTCTGACAGTAGCACAGCATCTGGGTGAGCAAACTCACAAACCCATCTGTCTCCTCCTCTAACACTCTGGGGCTGAGGGAGCCCAAGTGCAGGAGATTGCCTACAAAGAGAGAAGGCTAGGTGCCCTGGGCCCAGAAAGACACACTTCATCATCTCCCAGCCCTGCTCTCTGCCTGGGGCTCAGGCAGCCATAGTTATGTGCAGGAAAAAATTCCATGTAGAGGGGCATCTGTCGGTGCTAGAAATGCAGTGCGATACAGGGCTAAAAAAAAAGGCTGACCTGGCTTCCAGTCCTGGCTCTGTCACAGACCAGGTGTGTGAAACTCAACCCACCTCTCCAAACTGTTTTCTCATCTGTGATCCCCACTCTCCATGTAAGAATTATATGAAGTAACATGTCAAAGGTCTGGTACACAGAAGTATGTGCTATTTAGCTGGTATGACACTTTAATATTACACTGAAATTTTAAAATCAAAGGTCAACATAAGAAAAGATCTTTTGAAAACCATCTGAATGTCCTGGAAAATCACTGTTATTCGATGTTCACCAAAGTTACATAATATGCCCTGTGTGAGGTCATTTATCATAAACTCCCTTAAAATTCAGCTCCAAGAACCTTTTGCTATGTAAAAGAAAATAATTAGGCAATGAGAATTATGTACCTCTGCTGTTTTCAAATGCTTCTATCCATAAACCCTTTCCGCTACAATGAAAATGTAGTAAAACAAATGCTGCAGGCCCCACTCTGATCTAAGCCCCACCTAACTACACCCTCCCTTTTCTCTTGAGATGTGAATTATCCAGCCAACTCATCATATTTTCATTTTCCATTGGATGCCAAGAAGCTAAAGGCTAAAATTTAACGTTCATTTACAGTCACTCAAGTAGGTTGCCAGGCTGATATATTTTCTATATGATTTTCAATTTTACATTCTACTTTAACCACCTGACACGTCTTTTATTTTAAGCACTTCTAATTATTACTAAAAACAGCTCGTGATCTCCAGAATGGTGAAAAGCAAAACACTTGGACTTTCCCCGACGGCCAGAACACAGTAAGATTCCAGCCACAGATACTCACCCATTAAACAAAGCGTATGGCATCCTTCTAAACTTTCACATACGTCACAACATCGATCTTTATCTCTTAAAAATGTGATGAATTTGCGAAGCATGTCATGAGATTCTAAAACAGTGAGGCGCTGCAAACAATTGCAGACTGTTAACGCAGAAGCTGATAGGAATAATTTCCCACTAGAGCATGAAGTTGATCACCTACAGATCACCCCCTTGTAACCAATCATGCTACTGATCTCTAAGAAGAAAATGAACAAATATGAGAACCTATTTCTTTGGGCTACTAACAAAAGTGTGTCTACACTGGCTACTGATTTAGAAGAAAAAATTAGGATGAGAAGGGAAAATTAAAAAAAAAAAAGATTTTACTTTTTCACTTCTAAGAAGAAAGGTAAAAATGGAACTGGGGGGTACTCACTTACCTCAGGGGTCACTGTGCTGAGATGAGTCACAAGAGCAGGCACAGACATGATGTGGATGAGGAATGGCCGAATCAGATTGTCTGAAAATTGTGCGGCAATCACAGGGCTAGACACAGACAGATCACCTTACTCAATAGGTTTGCATGTGAACCTGGAGCAAAAGAACCATACCAACACCCCCAAATCCCTTGAAATTATGCTTCGCAGGACTTCTAGAAAAACTAAAGAAAAGGAGAGATCCACCAGGAGAATGGTTGAGTCAATGATAGTACATTCATATGATGCAGCTATGAAAAATCAGTTTTGAAGTTTTACTGACATGAGAGAATGCTCAAGCTATAATAAACCTAAAAAAAAAAAAAGCATCAAGAAACTATATTTATGGGAGAGGAGGGAGGGGATATTGATTGGGAGGGAGGAAAGAAGGGGCTTTTGTAATGCTGTTGTTCTATTTCTCAATTGGAGTGGTGCTTATAAAGGTGTGTTTACTATATGATAACTTACCAATAACTACTCATGCTTCGATTAAGCAATTTACTTTAAATATACATACAGCTGACCCTTGAACAATGTGGGGGTTAGGGGCACCAACCCCCATTCCCCTTGTGGTTGAAAATCTATATATAACTTTTGACTTCCCAAAAACTTAACTACGATCATCCCTTGGAATCTGTGGGGGACTGCTTTCAGGATACCCGCCGGATATCAAAATCCACACATGTTAAAGTCTCTCATATAAAATATGTACGTGGAAAAATACATATGCTAATTCCCAATAATAAACTGAAAACACATTGTTTTGGATCTGTTGTTGGCTGAATCTGCAGAGAAACCATTCTTATGTTGACTCTTGATTTTAAAATCTTAGCGTAATATTAATGGATATGAAGGGCTAACTGCATATTATTTGGAAAAAAATCTGTGTATTAAGTAGACCGACATAGTTCAAACTCTCTTTGTTCAGGGGCCAACTGTATTATGATATTAGTGTTTAAATATGTACATATAAACACATGAATACATATAATGAATAAAAAGACCAAGACAGATAAAATGTTAACAATGTATCTCTGGGTTGTAGAATCATGAGATACATTTTTTTCTGCCTGATAGTTTTCTATTTTATCCAGGTTTTCTACAATAAGCATATATTACTTCCATAATCAGAAAAAGATCAACGTTATTAAATAAGATAATGATCACTACTACCTCAAACCATATATGAAAATAAACTCAAAAAAGATCATTGACCTAAATGCTAGTCTTATAACTAAAACTATAAAATACTTAGAAGAAAACACAGGAGAAAACACAGGCCATGCAGGAAAAAAAAGAATGAGAACAACTTACAGGAGAAACATGATCTCTTCTAGCTAATGTGCCCCAACAGCATATGTTACTAGTATTTAGACTATTAGAATTTATATAACAAACTTTTATTTTCAAGAGTACCATTTTGGACAAGAAAAACTTGAGGCTGACACACTCAAAGTATCAGTGCCTACATCAATCACTTGTCTAGAGGAGGATAACCAACCAAGGTAAAAGCGCTGAGCTGAGTTGGACAGAGAATTCTCTAAAACAGAATCAAGTTATTTTCTGCATGTTGGGAAGCGGTTCAAATCAGGACTATACAATTCTCTAGACAGAGTAAGAGTATGCCACAAGAGAATGCCACTGAAACAGTGACTCACCACTTCCCACTTCCAAGGGGACAACTGCATCATTGTAGGGGCATGCGGGCAGATGCCTTCTCTGGGGGCTCTCACAGGAACCCAAGGATTCTACCTCGAGCCATATTCCCACGTAACTCAGTCTAATGAATCGAAATGAGGCATTGGAGGATGCAGAATTCCCTTGCAGGCTAGTCTCAAAAGATCACATACACTAAACACTGCTTTTCTCAATTTCTTATTATGTATTTCCCCAGCATGAGGTCATCAAAATCTTTCTTTAGTTGTTGCACTTAAGCCTCCTCAGGTGACAAATCCTACAAATGTATTGCTAATTGTACATTTAACAGTGCACACATCCATAGATACAGCAGGACACAAAGGTAAAGGGTTTAATGCATAATCCCTGCCAACAGAGAGCTCATCCTCCAACCAAGGAAGCTGAAAGGCATGAAGGGAAAGACAGACACCAGGGCCAGCATGTACAAGTACCTAGGCAAACAAGGGTCCCACATAATAAATGGAACAGGACAACTTTGGGAAAGTTCCCATGTGCCATTAATTTGAGAAATATATACAGTTCCTAGAATACAAAAAGGTGCCTAATATGTAAAGCATGTATAAAGAATAAGGAGTCATGAGTGTGGGCTCTGGAGTCAGACAGCCTGGGTTTAATTCTTGGCCCTACCACACCCTGCTGTGTGATCAAGGGCAAGTGGCCAATCTTGCTGGGCCTTAGCTTCCTCATCTATAAAATGGAAAGATAAAAGAATGTGATGAGGAGTCAATAAATGCCTGTAGAAGTCTTCAAACAACATGCAGCTCATGAATGTTAGCTATTTGTATTATAAGATGTGGTGATTATGTCTAAATGCATCACTTATGATTTAATACACTTTTAGTAGTATATTCATGATGACAAAGCCACTGAATACCTTGTTTTAAAAGGTCCTGGTCACGTTCAATTACACACAAATATTCAGAGGTGGGGAAAGGTGTACTGTTTAAGAAAAAGGCTTTAGAGCAGCCTGGCCTCAACAAGTGAATCAACAGATTCTAACATGTACAGAGAAAAAACTTAAAACAATGAATGTCATGTTCTTAAAGGAGAAGAAATGTGGTAGAATGATCAGATGCAACCCTCTTGGTGAATCACACTGTGAATTACAAACACATCAGGGTGGGGGAGGGGTGCTGCAATGGAAAAAAGATTTGTGTTCTCAGGATATGGAGGAAGAGGCAGAGCTGCTCCAGTGCCCCACCCCCCTCCTCTATGTATCACCCATTTCTTGTATCTGACAGAGAAGAGTGGGCAATGATACTGGAACAAGGTGCCCCAGAAAGTGACTCAGGAAAGGGAGATCCAGTAAACCTGCTACTAGGAAAACCTGTTTGTATCTAGATGGTATGACTCATTAAATACACCTCTATGTAACTTCTCGCAAAGTGTGAAATGAAGGTATGATAATTTACTAGATAGCTTGTTTTATTCTATAACTAATTACAGCATAACTGGTTAATCCTATTCCTCTGTTATGAAGGTCTGGCCTTTAGAATGCTGCTGTCCAATACAGTAACTACTGGCTACTGTAAAATGTGGCTCATCCAAATTCGGATATGCCATAAGTGGAAAAATACACATCAGTTTTTGAAGGCAGTATGAAAAGTAAAATTATTTACTTAAAATAGATAATTTAAGAATATTATAGCAAGCATTATACTGGTTTACATAAATATCATTAAACTTAATTTTCCCTTTCTTTTGACTTTTTCTATGTGGTTCTTATATTTCCACTGGACAGTGCTGCTCTAAACCAGTCTTATCCAATAAAATTTTCTGTGACAACAGAAATATTCCATATTTGCAGTCCAACACGGTCTTCATTAGCCACATGTGGCCCCTGAGCACTTAAAATGTAGTTAATGCAACCAAGGAACTGAAGTCTTAATTTTAGGTAATTTTAACAAATTTCTAAATAAACAGCTCTGTGTGGCTAATAGTTAGTGGAAAGCACAGTGTAGACCAGGGGTTGGCAAACTGTGGCCCACAGGTCAAATTCTACCCACCGCCTAATTTTGTAAATAAAGTTTTACTGAAACAAGGCCAGACTCATTTGTGTATGTATTGTCTACAGCTGCTTTGCACTCCAGGGTAGTAGTACAGAAGATGCATGGCCCAAAAAACTAAAAATATTAGCTAGCTGGCCCTTTACAGAAGTTTGCCAACCCATGCTCTAGGCCATCACTTTCCAAACTGGTGTTCCATGGAAAACAATTCCATGGGATATTAACAGACATGCTCTACCATCTAAACATTAGGCAAGGATAGTTCATGTTTAGATATGTTTGGGCCCATATCAGAATAAAAAAAAAAAAACAAAACAAAACACAAGGGTCTGGCTACTGCAGAAATTGCCCAAGCTTTCGGCAGTCTGATTAGCAGCAGGGGGCAGAGCAGGGAGCTTTACCAAGCTGTCTGACCCTGGCCTTCCTTTCTTTCCCAAGTTATTATCACCCTGGGGATTAAGATTTATAAAGTTATTAACAACTCCCCAAGTTACAGTTCCTCTCAACAGTTTGAATGTTCTGGACCCATTACCAAACACAGTCTTTTATATTTGGTGGTTTTCAGAACTGCAAACCACCAAATAGCTTCTATGTACTGCTTATCTCTTTACTGATGGCAAATACCACATCCTCTATGGTCCTCCAAATTCTAACATTTTAAACTCATGTTCATAACACTATTCTACCTTTTTACCCTGCCTTTTGCTGGCTCTTCTCCAGCCCTTAGGTTCCCTTTATTTTATCAACTAAAAGCTCAAAAAGAGAAAGGATTTATCTTGGCTCCTGGTTGACTAAAAACAATTCCTTTTGAATAGCTTTCCTCAAATCATGATGCAAAAATATTCAGGGGTACAGATGGAAGATAAGAAAAAGAACAGTCATAGATGTGTCCCTTTCACCAAGAACAATACTTCCTGTAATTTCTATACAAGTGGGCATACCTAATATGATTAATGAGAGAAAAGCAAGAGGAAGAAGCCTTCGGAAGTATGCCAATGCCCCAGCTATGGTTTCCTACTTACCGCAACGCTAGGGAAAAGGCTGCAGTTAAAGTGCCTTTGGACAGACAAGGCCGAGGTCTTGCCAGGCCACGGGTTAACAATATCTGAAAAGAACATTTTAACTGGTCAGGGAACTGGTCATGCCAACTTTATATTCATTTGTACTTAAAAAAAAAAAAAAAAAAGCATAAAAGTGAAATGAGTGCTTCACTTAAAAAACTATATTGGAATATTCCTACAAAATGACAGGAGTTAGTTAAAAAAAAATGATGGGAGAGAAAAGCAATGGGTACAGAGGTTCATTATACCACTCCCTTTACATTAGATGGTATGTTTAATTTTTTAAAATGATAAAGTTTTTTAAAAAATCACAGCTCATAAAAATATCAGACTTAAAATTTCAAGACAGCTTATTTTTCAGAAGCAGTTCTGAAACTCAGTGTCAAGTAGAAGCTTCCCCACTGTGATGACCTGTTGAAAATACCACCTTTGGCCGTCACAGCGCCTTACAGAGTTGTGAGGAGAAAATAAAGCCTAATCAGGAAAGAGCCCATCACAGTGCTAAGCAGGAGGGCTAAATCATTTAACTTCTCAAACTCAAGAATTCCAACGTTCTTTTAAACAGCAATTAGGCTTCTAACCATTCCTTGGATATATGAACTGGCACAAAAGGTACACTGTGGATAGAAGGCAGTTTGAGGACACAGAGCTACAAAGATAATTACAGACACCAACCAAGAAGAACCTGAGAGAACAAACTCTGAGTTTCCTGAGTTTAAATTTCAAGAGACTGGATTACACCTGTAGCCAAAAATATAGCACATTTAAAGGGATCCCGGTGCCACTGTCCTTACACAAAACACAAGTGATCCAAGGCGGGGGGGAGGAGGGATGGGGGAGGAGAGACCACTAACCACTGAACTCCTCTTGCAAACATTGTTTCTGTGAGGAGGGCACCAGATATTCCAAAATCTACGTTTAGATTTGGAGACTGAGGTCATATATTATGGGATGGGGTCACAAACCTGTAGCACAGAATAAAATCCATGCTGGTTCAGATGTCCCATTATATTTGCACAGATATGGTTCATGGCTGGTCGAAGACTCTCACCTAAACAAAGAAAAAAAGTCTGAGGAAAAAAAATCTCTGGCCATAATGTGAAGGTGGGACAGAAAATCATGTCCCAGGCCCAAGGCCGAAGGAAACATGAGGTTCTCGGGCTTGTCTTCCTATTCCCCTTAGGTCTGGTACCAGAGTGCAGGGAGATACTGCATATCCAGAATTCTATTTCTCCTGGAAAGCCCAGCTCAAGTGACACCTCAGGTGATGAGTTCTATCATTCCTCTAGTCAGGAGTAACGTCCCTGGCCTTTGAGAAACTAAAGCACTTTTTCTAATACCCTCAGAGGGCCTGGGACTTCCTATTCTCTGTGGCTGCCTCCTCTTTACACCAGGATACAAGCTACCTGGCAGAGCCTAGAACTCACATTTTAACTCTGCCCGCCCCCGCTGTCCCCCTCTTCCCCCGCCAGAGCCCAGGATGATGCCTTCAAATAAATTCACCTTCTTGGCCTGAAGCAACTGCATATGCAGTTTCCTCTGCTTTCAAAGTTTTGCTCCTCCTCTCCATTCTGTGAACTCTAACTCTCTCTCCATCTCTTAGCTTAGACATTGCTTCTTCAGGAAGGCCTGATCCCCAGACAGAGCAAGTGAAGGTCGTCCCCACCCCACTAAATACTCTTTCTCTTGTTCTCTTCCTTCTAAGCACTTCTTACACTATGCTGGTGACTCCTCTTCTTTAATGTCTGTCTCCCCCACCAGACTCTAAGTTCTATTGGGAAGGGCAGGCACACAGCAGTTCAGCTCGCAGAGCCCCTCGAGGGAAGTGACCTTTTCCATATCTCCAGTGCCTACAGTGCCTGACACGACTATTTGTTGAGTAGATGGATGAAGTGAATGCATGAAAAACATAAGGCTAAGTACAGTATTCAGGGAAGGAAGCACCATTATTATGCAAATTTTAGAGCCAAAATAGAATTATTTCCTGCTAAATGATTTTATCGAATGAAATGATCACTTGGTGGCTGAGGTGCTGTGGGAATTATAAAAAAATGAGATTAAGAGAAAATGTGCCTTGAAACAAATTCCAAGAAGAGAAAGAGGATAACACAAATATTGAACATATTCTGGACACTATAGTGCAGTCTGATGGGAAGCGCCAAGGGCACCTTCATTTGTATGGTCTCAACACCTTCCCTGAGGCTTGTGCTGGGAAAAATGCTTCTTAAAAAGGTACAAAGATCCCCAAGCTCTGCTACTTAGGAAAGCTTCTGAATCAAGTCCCACAGACCTTTTACCCGAAGAATTTTCCATGTTGAAGTGTCTGTGAAGGTCACAAGCATCGTGAGGTACAGTGTGATGAGTCTGGAGTCCTGTAAGATTTCAGGCTGAAAACAATGAGGATAATAATATTAAGAAATACACCCTCCAGTCTCAGTGAAGCAACCATTTTATAACTTTCCTGAGTGCACTCAGGCTCAAATAAGTGAGTCAGGGTTATAATTAAGGCTTATTTTTTTCTTTTGGGGAATGACCACTTTAGGAGTTATATGACAGAGATTTTGGCACAATCGTAATTGACCATGGAATCTGAAATACTCCTGGGAATGGAGAATTGAGTATTCCTGGAAACAAGATGACCAGCACTGCCTTGCTGGTGTTTTGTATGCATTTATGAATATATGTATATATGTATGCACACTGGAGAAATACTGGAAATGCAACTGAGCAAAACAAGGACTCTGGGCTCTAACATTTACTAGCTGTGTGATGTTGAGCACACATCTTAACCTCTCTGTGCCTCAGTTTCCTCATCTGTTTACTAGGGATAGTAATACTGCTTTCTTCATAGGGTTGTTGTGAGGACTCAATGGTTCATGTACATAAAGTACTAAGAACAGTACCTGGCACAAAGATAACTATGTAATATTGGCTATTATTACAACCATGACTATAAGTCACTGTTTCAAGAGAGCAGGTTGAGGTAAAGGCCTGACTCATTTCTAGGCTCAGAGACCTTATAGCATGTATACCTGGAAGGGACCCTGGAGACCATTTAGTTCAAACCCCTAAGCTCACAGAGAATGAGAGAGGGGAAGTGGCTTGTCCAAGGTCATAGAGGAAATTGGAAGCAGAATCAGGACTAAATTCACATCTTCCTGGCTCTGGATCCAGCATTCTTACCTCTTAAAGTGTACTTCTGCAAATAAGCGTAAAAATTTTCTTTTTTCAAAATAGAAGAGCCTCTTCTAGAAATCCGTTGTGGATTTTACTCATGCAGATCTGATGCCAACACAGAAAGTAGATAATAGAGGCTATGACTGGCTGAAGTGAAGTTGAGAATGTGCCCACTTGGACCTAAGATATTTTAGTGGAACACCAGGGCTCCAAGGACCAGGTTCTGTGCTATGATGCTTCATCTGACAAGCTGGGCATGGCTTGCTGCCAGGTCAAAGCCAAGAAGGCCATTCACCAGTGCCTCCAGAAAGATGGCTAGGAATGGATCACTGGGAGGTCTGCTGACATTAACTCCATTGCTCAGCTGCAACCTGAGTCCTTACCTTACCAAGCCTCTGCCCCTGAAACTTCTCCCTCCCTATATGCAAAGTGGAAGTGATTGCTGTTTGCATCTACTCACACCTCTGCCCACCTTCTCGTAACACAAGGGTAGGCAGGGGACCAGCCTGGGCCAGTAGCATAGCCCGTCCCTCTCATCACCATGACCAGTTAAGAGTTGATACCAGGATCCCATTGGGTCTTTGTGAATACTCTCAGATTTGTGAACTGATGGGGACGCCCTCCCTTTTCTCTTAGGTCAAGACAAGAGTAAGGATGTGAGGCAAGAACTGCTGGCTGCCATAATTACAGCAGAAGATGAAGTGACTTGAAAAGGCACCAGAGATGAGAGAAAAGAATAAGGAGAAGAATCTGGAAGCCCTTGGCTCTAGTCACCCTCACCTGCCATGTTTTATAGAATGTAGTCTGTAAAAAAATATTCTTTCTTGCTTACCTTGTATTACTAGTTATGCTCATATTTGGTTTCCATACTTATAAAAAGAGGCATGACTAGTACAATAACATAAACTATGAAGTATCCATTATACATCAAAAGTATGGGAAGGAAGACAAAAGGTTCCCTGTCGCTGAGATTATGGCAAGCACAGGTTGAGGTTGAAAATACTGTAAATCAAAAAAGGGTTAATACTGATAATGATACCTACCTCTATCTCCCATAGGACAGGGCTCTAATGACTCTTTATTAGACTCTAATAGATAGCTATCTAAACATATAACCTATGAGGGGATCATGAGGACTCTGAAAATATATACCACAGGCGCCCAAATAGAAAGGGTATATTTAATTTTGTTGTTTTTTACCTTGAGCTGCCCAAGTAGCTCACAGCAATACCGCAGAATGTCCTTGATCTGTTTAATCCATAAGAGGGTGAGATCCTTAGAAAGAGCCAGAGACACATACCACACCTAAAAGCAGAAGAAAGAGAAAAAAATGTAACGAGCAGTTACAGGGATCAAATTATTTATGTTCTAGCTATTGGAAGGAGATCGATTAGCTATGTCCAGTGCCAGATAAGGCAGTGAAGATGAATGGACACATAAGCAGCCAACAGGACTTATTTTAACACTCAACCCAAAGAAAAAATAGCCTAGTAGAAAAATTTACCATCCTGAAAAAGAGGCAAAAACAGAACATAGCTTCTTGGATAATGAAGAGGCTAAGGAAATCATTTGTACTTTATTAATGTTTTTTATTTATGACTTATTTGTGCATGTGTGTGAATTAACAAAGTCACAACATTCAACAGGAACTTTCAGAGCCAAATAGGTAGGCTTGGAGCTCCCATTCCACTTACCTTGGGGTCATTCTCAGCATCCATGCTACTCAGGATGCAGCAACACAACTTCTCAAATCTCTGCAAAGAGGTAGAATGGGGGTTATAAATTCTCACAACTAAATAAAAAAGGAAAGAAACTAATGTTTGGTGGGCATTTGGCTTGTACAGGTATTATGCTGGAAGACTAATATTACATAATCATTTTGAACACCTTCTTATAGATGTGAAAACTAAGGATCAGAAAGGCTCTCAAACTGGTGGCCCACAGGAGCCTTTCAGATGTTTTAGAAACTAGTAATCCAGACTGGGGCTCCTTTTGAAGGAAAAAAAAAAAAACACCTCAATCTGGCAAACGGCTTGGATTCCTGTGCACTAGCAGCTGTCTCCTATATCATGCTCTCCTGTTCGCCAATTTGTAAGCATCATGGATACTGACTTTTGCCTCACAGACTGTCAAATCATCACTTTTATCTTGAAAAACAAAAGGAAGAAAAGCAGAAGCTAGAAACCAGGTTACACGCTGGCAATATCAAGCCTGGATCCACCCTTAAAAGCAGTGTGGCCCTGGGGGCCTGCCCCACAAGTGAGCTGCAGTTTCCTCCTCTGTAAACAGGGGTCAGTCACCCCACCAACCCTGCCCATCATCTACATGACCCTGTGTTCACTGCCAGTGTACTCCTCCCTCTCCTGCTGGGCTCTGAGCTCCACCGGGTAGAGATCTTGGTCATCTTGTTTCCTTCTGGGGTGCCAGTGCCTAGCAGAGGGTCTGACACAGTATAAAGCTTAGCAATAACAAACACTTAACCCCTGATCACCCAGAGGCATTCCTCAATGGTACTGTTAGTACTATTGCAGATAATTAGCTGTTTCCCGATATTGTTTTCTAGGCTAATCATTCTAACCTCAAAGGTACAAGAAACATGTTTTGTTTGATTTGCAGGATTTAAAAGAAATTTCAAATTAATGGCCAATTTTTATAAATTAGAAAACTGAGCATTAAGATCTTCAGCATCTCTTTAAAAAAATTAGAGTATCAGTCTACCAATGGCTGAAGCTGAGTAGAGGTCACCCCCATTCGGATGGGCATGCCACAGACCTATCACTCCCTTTGATGTCCTTACCAACATTGTCAGTTACCGTTCATTATGACTTGTATTATGTTCTGTCTCATAAATGGTTTATTTCACTCATTTACCTAACCTGCCTGGCTCCTGTATGCATCTGAGTCCAAGTATTTGTAATAGTTGATGTGAAAAGAATTGTGAGGATGGCCAGAAACACTGGGCATAATCCCTACAAAACAGGTCCCAAGAAGACAAAAGGTCAGGAAGTAAGAGTAACAGAACCTATCTCAGAGAGTTGTTGTAAGAACAAAATGAGTTAACATTTATAAAATACTTACAAAAAGACCTGGCAGACAGTAAGTATGATGTATGTTTGCTATTATTTTACCTCATTATCCTCTTTAATTCTGAATAAGAACAGCAGTTTCCTGGCAATCTTGAAAACACAAAGTGCGCTTCTTTTACTGGATCCAGAGCCATCTACTTTAAAAAACTCATCGATCTCTCTCCTAAGGAGGGAAGAGTAAAAAAAGACATTTTTAATTAGGAGCTCATAGCAGCCATAAGTTTTAAGAAATGTAAGAGAAAACACCATCTTTTCTGGCTATTAACTGGTAGCAAGAGAAAATGTGCTGAGTTGATGACACCCACCTGATTTCTCTCTGCAGTCGACTCCGACAGAGAAAACTCCGGACATGGGCCTGAATTCCAATGGCTGCCCGCTCACGCTCCTTCTGCACCAGCCTTTCCTCTCGAGCCTGACGGGCTCTATCAATGAACCAGGCTCTTGAGGTCTGAGAAACGGTGAACATGTTTGCAAACTTATACAAACCCTGCAAGGAAAACAGCAAGTAGCTGGTATAGATCATTACATGAAAAACACGTACAGAAAGGGGCTCAAGAGCACAGGGTGGGCAGGGATGTGGGCGGCAGCAGAGAGCTTCTCAGGGCCCTCCAGCATCTTCCAAAGTGCCAATAGCTCTCCTGGCACAAGTCCTAACTTCCTGTCAACTCTTTTCATGCAACTCACAAAGACCAGCGATGCTTTTTCCTGTATTAAATAATTACATTTTCTTAAGAAAAAGAGCACAGTGCCTGGCTCTAGGGTATGGGTTCTGTAATTGTTTAATGAATGAACAAAGCATGACTTGATCCCAGCCATAAAGCTCTAATACAAACTAGGCATCCTAAATCAAAGGTTCTTAAATATTTGAATTTTCTGGAGCAGTTCATAATATTTGGGTGATTTATTATCATCATTTTATTCATTCATTTACTAGTACCTACCTGTACCCAGCACAAAAAAAGCCCTTTTTTTAAAGGGTCATTTTAACACTAAAAACGCCAAAGTTACGATTCCAGAATGCAAGACAATCTATTGAACTGAATATGTTTTGATTTATGCATAATTTGTTCATCTGCCTTTATGTTTCCATCCTGCCAAGGACTGATGAAGACTTTAGAGCAGAGCTGCTCCCATCCACTGACAGCTACTCTTTGGATAGAGGCTCTAAATTATCCATTACATTTTTATCTCAATCACCAGTATCTGTCTTTTCCCAAAGGGATGGCTTTGGCTAGCAGCCTAGAGCACACAGTACTGGTCCATGGAACCTCTCATTCTGAGATTTCTTTAGATGCTCGATAACTTTGTCATTCTATCCAAAATATATAATCACTCCAGCTGACAAAAGCATTGAAACAAATTATTCATAAATCCAGACTTCTGGAAATCAATCCCTTTACTAGGTTACCTCACTCTAAGCAGTATCCATATGAAAACATCATTAAGAATAAAAGGCTCATGCCAGGTTCCTCCCATGTTGATACATTGCCCTCATATTGCCCACTGTGGCCCCTTTTCAACACTGCGTCACATCTGTTAAACAACAAAGCTTTCCTAAAACATGGGTCTCTCATCAGTAATTCTCTAAACAAATTAACAAAGTCTGCCTGATGATAGGAGGAGGGTAAGAAGACTTGAAGGAAAAAGGTATTAGTCTACTGAATTACTCACTCTTTCTGCCCCTAGCAATGAAAGTTCAGAGCTCACCTGAGGACCTGCTCGTGCTGTAGAAATGCCAGGTAATCATTAGTGATTTTGCACAGGACTCATGGCAAAGGGCAACTTCTCACTTCAGAGGAGCTTCTTTTCTGGCAAAGCAAAAGAAAAGAATACACAGTTAGGGTTAAGTTCCATAGCTAGGGCATCATATATCTTCCTGAGTAAAAGTAATAAATACAGTGCCTCTGGTTTAAAAAAAAAAAAACAACATTGTGTTCTCTTTAGTTAATATCTGGTCTAAATGTTAGACTTTAGCTTCCCAATACACATGATTTAAAGGGAATAGTTTGAAAATACAGTCAACCCCTGAACAACATGGGTTTAAACTGCATGGATCCACTTATACATAGACTTTTCTTCAATAAATACTATAAATGTATTTTCTCTTCTTCATGATTTCTTAACATTTTCTTTCCTCTAGCTTACTTTATATGAGAATACAGTATGTAATATATATAAAATATACAAAATGTGTGTTAACTGATTGTTTATGTTATCAATAAGGCTTCTAGTCAACAGCAGGCTATTAGTGGTTAAATTTTTGGGGAATCAAAAGTTATACATGGCTTTTTAATTATGCAGGGGGGTTGGTGCCTCTAACTCCCACACTGTTCAAAGGTCAACTGTAATCCCAAAGAAATTATTGAATTAAAGCTTTACACACTTTATGATGGTGAGCAAGAAAAAACAGAGGTGGTTGAATGTTAAAAGAGCCATTGAAAATAATATTTGACAGTTGTAACAATATGGGAAAATGTTTATCCTTAAGAAATGAAAAAAGAGCTGGCTGTGAACCAGTGTGATCCCAATTACATAATGAAAAAGAAAAATGCATGTGCACACACAGATACAATGCTGGAAAATAATATGTCAATATGTCGTTTTGAGAGTGGTATTGTGGGAAATTTTGTACCTTTAACTGGTCTCCGCTTTCTAAATTTTCCACAGAAAGCACATGGTGAGGCAGCATGGCACTGAGAAGCACCTGTGCTTTGAAGTCACACTGAGGTGGAGCCAGTCCCTAGCTCTGCCATGTAGAGTGATGCCTCGGAGCCTTTGTCTTCCTGTTAATTGGCTCAGAGGCCACTCATGAGAACTAAATGAGATGATGCACATCAAGTACGTACTGAAGTGGCTGACAGAGGACAGTCAACAAGTCTGATGTATTATTTTTACAGACACAAGGATTTTCTTTTTTAAAAGTCTTCAGCAGAGGCTCGTATCTGTAGTTACCAAGGTTCTTTGGGTAGAAAATAATGCTGGGACCCTATATTCCTTATCCACTAGATTTTTTTTCCTATCTCCGGGTGCGTTAAGATTCACTAGTCCTGTCACTAGGGCTATGAACTCCTAGTTCTGTTTCAATTGGGTAACAGCATTGACTTCCCAAAAGACGCTAAAGAGCTGGGCCCAAGCTATGATGACAATGATATGCTCGTTCCTTAACAAACAGTCTTTCGTTTGAGAGGGGAAGAGGGAGCAGAAGGAAAAGAGGGAGCCCGTTACCAATGGAAAAATAGGAGACTGCATGCAAACTGTGACTAAGTACCTATAAGACTACATCAAGTCCTCAGTTGACATCATCCGTAGGTTCCTGGAACTTGGGCAAAGCGACATAATGAAACCAATTTTACCATAAGTGATACAAACAAGAGTTAAGTTCCTGCAGCATCTCATCAATGTTATAATAAAATGACATTAAACAAAACATTATTCAAGGACTTACTATATCTCAAAACTCTCACTTCTCCCAGGGGGCCTTTCAGGGCAAGATCCCTTCCTTGCGATTATCATCCCCTCAGCAATACTATATGTTGGTTTCTGTTCACACCATATGACAGTCTATTCTTTGCAGTTTTTCTAATTCTTTCTTATTCACCTCCTCTACCTGCATTGAATTTGTATGATTCATCAATAAAATAAACACATCATGAAGTATTTAAGTGCTTACTCTGCTAAATGCCGTGGGGAATCAAAGAAAAGGCTGTGTAACAGAAAAAGCCTAGGATCAGACAACATAGTCCTTGGTTCTTTTTAGTTCTAATTCTACCTCATTTGGCCAAACTATTTATCCTCTCTAGGCCTCAGTTTCCTTATCTGTAAATTGAGGATAATAACAGTAACGTACCTACCTCCTAGGGTTGCTAAAAGGATTAAATGAAACATTTACCCTACTTATAAACCTCAATCTAGTCATCATGACACTGTAGCATTAAATGGGAAAATATTAATAAGGCTCAACTGAAAGCAAATAGCATATAAGTGAGCTTTACTGTATTGTCCTTAAGAAGATTACAACCCAGTTAGGGAAACAACAGCGATATAGGAAAAAAGAGGTTGGTGATAACCAAGATAATATAAAAAGCAAAAGGAAAACATGTTGCTTGAGTACCCACTATGGGCCAAGTTCTTTCTAAGTGATCTCTAATAAGAACAGCAGCAACCCTGTGAAATCATTTAGTATCTCCCATAGCCCAGGTTAGACCACTAGTAAGGGTCAGAGCAAGATTTAATATGAAGAGATAGGACTCAGACTCTTCCCCACTTCTATATTCCAAGACCTGCTCAAAAATCAGTCTTTTCTGGATAAGACCAACTTCATGGAGAACTATGAAAGAGCAAAAGAATCCAGAGTATTTTTCAAAGGTGAAGCACCATAAATAACTGCTGACTGAGTCCCAAAGGATTCTTCCTATATGGTAGGAATAGCTGGGCAGCCAGATTTAATAACCATCACCAGTTAGGTACATGCTATTACCATTCCCACCCTCACAGGGAGAAAGTGAAATGTAGAGAGGGGACATGACTTGTCAGAGGTTGCTAGGCTCCTGAATTTGAACTCAGCTCTAACTCCTAGGCAATATTTATTTGGAAGTGAAAAACACGAGACTCAGACTTCCTCACTCACAGGACAGTGAAGAAAAGCTGAGAATGCAAGGCTGCGTGTGGGGCTAAATTACAGGTAACTTAAAAACAAGCTTTTCTTTAACAACATCATTAACACCAGCTGCCTTTTTGACAGCTGGGTGTTAGGCACGGTACTAATATTTGCACTATACAACACTCTCTGTGAAACGAGCTAATTACTCCATTTTACAGAGGAGAAAACTGAGGCTCAGGGAGGTGAGGGAACTCACCCAAGGTCACACAGCGAGAAAATAGGATTCGGAACTCTGGTTTTCGTTAATTCCTAAGACCTGGCGTCTTTCCTCGGCATCAACATCACAATAAATCTTTTCTACCTAGCGTTAGTCCCTTTTTAAAAGCCCAGAGATGAAAACAGAAGGAAAAGACTCTGGAGAGACGCCCTCTGAAGCGCGAAAGCCAGTTACTAGCACCTGTCCCTCCGACCAGGTGGTGCAGAGACCCGGCCCCAGTGCCACCTCCCTTAAAGCCCCGGCACCACCTCCCAGTGAAATCACGACCATGTTCCCATTAGCTACCCGCAGGCCGTAGACCGTTACCTGTTTGAAGCCCCCGCGCTCCGGGTCGGAGCCGCAGCTATCGCCGCCTTAGCCCAATACCCCTGAGTTGTGCCAGACCCGGGGCAGCAACCGAGAGCCGACCGCCATCTTGCCCCGGGGCGTCGTTCTCAGAAGTCCGCCGGGAAGCAACTATCCAGTTCCGGCCAATGACAGTTCCGCAGAGCGTCTCTGCCCAAGAACGACAACCTCCCTGCATATTGCCCTCCTCTCTGGAAGCTGATAACGCGGAGTATTCAGGACCGGGATAAATACCTGACCCCCACCCCCCTCAAAGAGGAGATGCAACCCATTCCAGTCACGCAGGTTGGAAGGAAGGCGGCCGATGTCTAGAAGTACAGCGAATTCTTTAGAAAGGCGCCTTCTGAGGGGCAGAACTAGGGTACGGACAGCGGAAGTTCCCGCCCCGGCCCCGCCTCCGCCCCTGGCTCACGCGAGCTGGGTGTTTCCTGTCTCTTTCAGTCCGGGTTTGGAGACTCCGGAGTCCTCCGACTTTTCATGGTAAGGAGGGCGGTGCCCACTGACCGGTCTCTGGACGGCCGGGAGAGCGGGGCAGAGGCAGAGTAGAAGGGCAGGGACCGACAGGAGGGTGTACAGTAGGGGTTGTTCTGATAGGGGAGAGTCTGTTGGGGGATTGGATGGGGGCGAAGCCGGGGGTGGGGAAAGGGCTTTGGGTGGAGAATTGGAGGGTCCCTAGCTGTTAGGGATCCGGGAAATGGCATTTGGGCTTGGGGAGTAGATATGTGTGTGGGTGGGCGTGGGGAGGGGATCTGAGTCTTGAATGTTTGTTGGAAATGGGAATTGATGATTGTGAAGAGAACAAAGAGATGTCATTGAAGACGGACATTTGGGGTGGAAAATGAAGATTTGGGAGTTGTGAAGGAGAATGAGTAGGTTGTGAGAAGGCGGAGAGTTTTGGTTTTTGGAAGTTGTAGCAGGAGTAGCTAGATTTCCGGGAAGTGGGGCATTGGCTCCCAGGTGCATCCGAACACAACCGCGAGTGGAGATAAAAGAGAAGAAGCCGGCATGCTTTGCGTGCTTCCAACTGGGGAGGGATGCCAGGAGCCTGAGGTCAGGGTACCTTCGCCAAGGAGTCCAGTGTCTTAACTGGCGCCTGGATACCCATGTAGTCACTTCTGTTGAGGCTGGAGGTGACCACACCTAAGAAACTGGAGTGCGTCACATGTTGTCTCCCAGCTGTGGTAAGTTAATGTGTGCTTGGGATCTTTCAAGGGTCTTTCCCTTGAATAGCTGTTTCTCCCGGGGAGAATGAGCGAAGTTCAGCCCAGACTTGTTTGCCCATGTTTCTTCCCTGGAAAGTGCCGTCTTTAGGGAAGATCAGTCCCAAGGACACTGCCGAAGAAAAAAATGAGTCCACCTGTGTCTGATTTTGGTCTGCTCCATTTTATGTGAAAAAAGTACCACTTGGGAAGAAAGCACAAACTGGTGGTTCTCAAACTGGTCCCCAGAACAGCAGCATCAGCTGGAACTTGTTAGAAATGACCAAATTTTCAAGCCTACCACAGACTACTGAATCAGTTTGGGGTGGGGCCCAGGAACCTGTTTTAAGCCCTGCAGGAGATTGGCGCAATGATTTCTTGATTTGGGCTATGTAATGAAAAGGTCATACGAGTGGGAGTCAGAGGACCCCAATAGTTTGAATTCTTAATTTTTTCCCCTAAAAAGTGGGATTGATAACAACATTTTCTTCACTAGACTTTCAAGAGAAGTCAATAGTTTGTGTGCTAAAACAAGGAGAAGAATGTAATTGGACAGAACACTTGGACATACTAGCTGTCCTATGGGTTTGGGATGCAAAGTAATGCTACATCTATGTGGCTGATTGAATTTAGTTTGGTTGAAATGGAATGGCAGACTTGAGTTGTAGAAATGCCCTCAGTTTGGGGAAGTTTTATAGCTAACCTCAAGGCAGTGACTCTTAGATCTAGCTAGTTAAAGAAACATCCCAGCTTTGTGGCTCTCAGCTCTGGGCACATTAGAATCACCTGAAGAGCTTTTAAACTCTAGTTTCTGAGCTGCCTTCTCCTCCCCAAATTTGATTACTTGTTCTGGGGTGAAGCCTGTGCATTAGTACTTTTTAAGCACAGCCAAGTGATTCTCGTACAACCAGGGCTGGGAATCTGTGGTCTTAAGGAAAGCTTGAGGGGCAGAAGGGAAACTACACTGAACACCAGATGCGTAGTACTTCAACATTTGTTTTCTGGGGGTTATTATGAAGATTATGGCTTTAACTTCATTTTGCAAGTTTGGAAACTTTGAGACTCTGTTAAATTACTTCTCTGAACATCACACAAGAAGTAGTGGAATTTAACTGCAGTCCAGATTTGCCAAACTCTCAAACTTTCCACACACATATTTTCCCTAACACACACACAAGGGAGACAGTTCTACAGAGTTGTATAGAAAACATTTAGGGTTGAGGGATTTGGTGCTTTTTTTTCCTATTGTACTTGCCTGGGTCTACTTTCAAGTCAACAGTTTTCCCCATTTGTTTCATTTTTATTTTTTAAGCATACATGCAGTTGCTTCCTGTCTGTGGCTCTGAAGCTGTGAAGTAGTGGCTTGCTCTAGTTTATGATGCTTTGGTTTGTTTTTAATCTGTGGTCAGGAATTCACTAGGCTAAAAGAGCAAGAGGTCGGGAAGCTTCTCCAAGACCATGAAGTTAATTAACCTAATTAAGTCATGAGAACTTTTTAGAACCGTCTGTTGCAATCCTCGCTGCACATTGGAATTACCTGGCAGAATTTTTAAAAATCCTCTTGCCCCTGCCACACCCCAGACCAGTTCCATCAAAATTTTCATGGGTAGGACTCAGGATCAGTATAATTTTAAGCTCTCCAGGGGTGCAGCCAAGTAGAAGGTCACTGTTTAGAATCAGCAACAGCATACTCAGGGGAGATGGAAAGAGCAATGACTAGTCTTAGCTATCTAACTGGAATAAACTTTTGATTGAATGAAATTGGTAGCCAATACCTACAGTATTAATTACCTCTGTTTTTTGTAACCAATTTTGCTCTCTCTTGCCTTACCTCTTCAACCTCATTAAAAAATGAAAATAAACCTTTGAAACAAGTTAAAAAGCAGGATCCCAGTAGTAATGGCTGGGATATCCAAAGTAGAGAGGTTTGCTGTGAGAGACTTATTGTCTTCTGCTTTGTGTCCTCAGCTCACTGTAACTTGGGCTCTGGGACATAAACACAGCCAGAACCTTTTTTCCAAGGACCTCTCCTAGTTTTGAGGTGATTGGCCTTTGGAGGAGTAGGCTCTGGAAAGGTTCAGAGCTTTCTTTGTCTATTCTAGAGTCTTCGGCTAGATCAAGATGGTTTCTGCCTTTATCACTTAGTAATTCAGTCAGATGTCAGTAAAGCTGGAACAGATCTCTAATGAGGAGAAGATAATTTGAGATTTTAAGAGCATTCTCAAATGGTCATTGTTTAAGTGTTTCGTGTTTGAGTGTTTGCTCTGAGCCAGGCGCTGTGCTGGGTGCTCTGTGGCATCCCTCACAGCAGTCCTGGGAGGGAGGCACCTCTATTGTCTCCATTTGATAGACGGGACTAGATTCAGATGACTCAACCAGGCTTCCGCAGCTGGTAAATGGCAAGGTTTAAATTCAGGTTTGACTTCCAGACCAAAGCTCAGAGCCACACATTGCCTCCCATCTTCTTTTCGGAGCTTTTTCGTACTTTCTAAAGAAGGGATAGGGTCCTCCTTTCTCAACTTATGTAATAACTCTATATATACTAAGCATGATCATTGATAAATCATGGTCTTGAGACCAGGCAGGTCTTGCACATGTCCTTCACTTGATCTATCACCAAGCCACCTCCATCATTAACTCACTTTAGAAAGTGCCTGAAGTGTGGCCCATGGTATCCAAACCTGCAAAATGGAGATCACAATAGCAGTATTCCAGATACCAATGAAAACAGTGATATCTTGTGAGAGGGGAGAGTGGGAAAGGGGCATGGCGGGGCTGGCTTCTGGAGCCACAGATAATGTTCTCTCTCTTGATTTGAGTGAGGGCTACACAGATGCTTCTGTTGACCAAAACTCATCAAACTGTACACTTTAAATACACTTTGTTGTATGCAAATTATCTTTAAAAAGATAATAGAGACCAAAAAAAAGCACATAAAGTATACCTAAGACTCTTTTTGTCTGTTTCATGGTAGGTGCCTTATAAAATGCTTGACTGTTTCTCAAAATGTATTTATTTTTATATAAATTTAGATCTGAAAAGGGTAGTTAAAAAAGTATTTCCAGTTTGGATCAAATTTCCTTAATTAACTTCCCTCTCTCCCTGCCCCAAGAAAACCTTTACAACTTGTAAGCCTCCCCACCACCAGCACCAAGTCTTCAAAGTTTTTAGAAACTCTTTATTCCTGTAAGCTACTTCTGTCATCCCATAAACAAAGAGATTTTTTTTTTTTTTTGGTGGGGGGGGGTGTGGGATGGTTGGTGATAACTGTTAGTGTCTGGTCTCTGGGGACTGATATCAAAAGAAAGCTAGATGAGAGAGGTCACCACTCCCTCTTGGCCTCTTTTATGTTTGATGTCAGGCCACAGAGACCCCAGGTGAGCTAAGCCTGAGCTTTTGAAAATTTACCTTCTTTTGACGTTTTTACTGGATGAAGTAGAAAGTTTCTTGAGGAAACACTTGTCTTTCTAGCAGGCCATTTTTTTCTGTGTCACTCTGCAAGGCTCTGATGTGAGTTTCCTAGTGGATGATTTCCAGGCCACTCTTTTGGGTGATAGAGGTCAAGAGGGTTGGCCATTCCCTTTGCTCTTACCAATCGAAGGCAGGTCGCCACCCCTTAGTCCCTTATTCCATTGGAAAAAAAAAAAAAAACATTTGTGTTTTAACACTCTTAAAAGCAAGACATGTTCATTGTGGGAGATCTAGAAAAGAGAAAGGCATAAAGAATTTAAAAAACAACTTTTCAGTATGAGGGTATAGTTTTTTGAAGTTTTGTTCTGTCAGCGCCTTATAACCAAAACCACCAGGAGCATATCTGTAGTCAGACAAAGTTGAGTTTGTTTCCTTGATGCATTGAAGGAGAACTGTGGGGCATCTCAGAGAATTTGGGCTTGCCTTGTGTGCTTTGGGGGAGGATTCGAGAACTGGGGCTTTTCTCTGCATTGGACGCTCTAAGGAAGCAGGACTGATTCTGTGATCGGGTCTCAGTAATTCCTATTTTGAAGATGGGAAGAATGGAATGGGGCTAAAACTCATGTTGGTAAAGAAGCAGCAGTGACTCATATTAGCCAGGATAAAGGGATGTTTGGTCATTTTTGTGTTTTGGACAATGTTCCTGTTTTTGTCTGTGTTCAGACAGTTATGGAGTGGTCTCGTGTCTTTGATCCATCAGTCACAGAGTGGCCTTGTCTGATAGTGATGTGCTTTGAAATCATCCATGTTAATTGGGAATACCAAGGCCTAGATGTGGTGCCAGGCCACGTCCTGGCCATCAGGCTGCTTTCTCGGTGCTGTGCCCCAGATTCAGTGAAGATTCAGCCCACTCTTGGACATCTCCAGTTATATAATTCTGCCTATTCATTCAAGAAATGTTTTGAGTACACATGTGCCAGGTACCAGTTTCCTTTCCTGCTTAAATCATGACACTATGTCCATTTCTCTGATGTGTACATGAGAGCTGGCAGTGTTGTTATGGAGACTGTCATCAGATCTTGCTCTTGGGCAGCACTAGTACAGGAAGTCTAATTTTGCAATACCTTACTTCCAAGAGTTTTTACATCTGTTTTTTAGTTCTTAGAGGCATATTTTTTCTACAGGAAGTATTGGAAGTGGTAGTTGTGGTCCTACTTGACTTCATAAAAACTTGTTTCATCTACAATTCAGCTGAAAAGTAGCACTTTTAGCTGTTCTGTGGTACATGACAAAAAGGAAACAGACCTGAACAGTGCATTAGGCTGCTTTAGGATATAGCCAGGACATTCATTTATACCAGTAGGAGGCATAGTGGAAGTTCGAACAAGAGTTACTGGCAGACTTGTACTCCCAAAGTCAATAGGCGAGATCTGTGTACGAGGCTATCTGGGTGAAGCTTGGGGCAGATTGGGGAATATGTGTCTCTCCCGAGAGGGCAGCCAATACCCCAACTCCCACCAGTCGTTGCCGTACTGGCCAGGTTGGCCACTGATCTAAAGAGAAGGCAGAAATCCAGACTTTTCTGTGAACTCTTCTGAGTTGTCAATGTTGGGAGCAAAGTTTGTTTTAAATGCAGCATATACTTGGACAAAGGAAAACACATCTGGAGGCCAGATTCAGCCCAGTGGCCGAAGGAGGTGAACCAGGCCTGGTGCCATGACCCTGGTTACCCTGTGTCTTCTCTACTTGCAGGAAGAGATGTCAGGAGAAAGTGTGGTGAGCTCAGCGGTGCCAGCGGCTGCTACCCGCACCACCTCCTTCAAGGGCACAAGCCCCAGCTCCAAGTATGTGAAGCTGAATGTGGGTGGCGCCCTCTACTACACCACCATGCAGACACTGACCAAGCAGGACACCATGCTGAAAGCCATGTTCAGTGGGCGCATGGAAGTACTCACTGACAGTGAAGGTAAGCCCACCCTCAGGCACTGCGCACGTGCTTCTGATTCAGAAGACCAACATGAAATGCTCAGTTGTCCACACAGCTATAGATTTCTGGTTGAACTCAATGTTATGTGCAAGGAACCTTGAGAGTGAGTAACAGGGAGACTGGATATAGTTTTGGGGGGTGTGGTGAAGGAGAGCTTGAAGGAAGGAAGTGACATTTAAGCTAGACCTGAAGATGAGTAGGAGTCAGTTAGATAGGGACTCACAGTCTTGACTTAGTTGTTGCTTTGCCATGTGACCTTGAGAAAGTCACTTCCCCACTCTAGGCCTTAGTTCTGTAAAATCTAGGCTGGACTGGCTACCATGGTTGGTTTCTTTCCTGTTCTTGTAGCAATGATTCTATGACTTCAGAGTGAAACTCGAATATGAGTCATACGCATTTTCTCTGGACGTTTGTGTTCCTCAGATGGGATCCTGATAAAGACCCACAGACCTGGATTTTGAGTCTCACCTCCCCACTTATTAGCTGGTGTTCCTAATTAAGTTGTTTAACCTGTTGCTGTCTCATTTTCCCCATTTGGTGAAATAGGGATGGTGATACCTCATGGGGCTTGTTGGCACATGGTAAATATTCAGCATATGTATATTCAGTGCATTTCTTTTTCTTTTTCCATGGAAAGTCACATTAGTAAAAGTCAAAGAACTGTTTAAAGTCATCTTACTGTCACTACTTCCTCCCCACCTGGATCAAAGAGCACCTGACAAGGGGGAACATCCTTACCTGGCTAGGTTTACAAGGCAGGTCACATGAGGGATTAAAATGGCCTTGTCCTTCATTCCTTGGCCTGAGATTGCCTAAGACCAGGCCAGACCACAGCCTGACTTGACAATACTCACTTGTTTCTGAGTCTGGCTGCTGTGCTAATGCGCCTGCCTTTCTTGGGACAGCGTCTCCTGAGAGGGTTGGTAAGTTCTGACACAGGTGGGATTGGGAGCCCTAAGCCTGGTGTGCATAGTACATTCTCCAATTCTAAGATGGCCAAAGCTTGGGCTGCTACTACTTGGGGTATTTCCCTCTGTGTCCTGGAGAAGGCCGGACTGCAGGGCTGCAACTCTACTTATCTGGGATTCCTGTGAACTCAGCTTTCCAGAACTGCCTTCTGTGTCTTACTCAGAAAAAAAAAAAATGAGCTTTTTATGAGTAGGAGAATCCCCTTTGCTGTGCTACACCCAGCATCGCCCAGAGTATTTGTGGAAATCAAGACAATAGCACCCCTGCTGCAGAGGGAAACATACCTTATGGGAGAACCCAGGATTGTTGTGGCTTTTTTTTCCCCGCCCTACTCAGTCCTGGTGGGGCTCAGGAAAAGCGCTAAGTCTTCAAAAGCAAAGAGGGAACCTCATCTCCTTAAGCCCTCACCTTGGTGGCCTGATGCTTGTTGCAGAAGAGTCCTCACGCTCCCCCATCTCCCAACTGGGGCACGGATGGAAGTGGTACCAGGGGGCCTGCTGAGGCTTCTAAACAGCTGCTGGAGGAAGTCCTTTCCCCGAGCTTCCTGGAAAACCTAGCATCTCTCAGGAAGCAGTGCTGTCTTTGATGTTTCAAACCTCAACTGTTTTCATTTTATTAGCACTTTAGTCCTCTTCACGTCACTATGACAAGCTCATAATACAACATTTTATGGATGTTATTTCATTTACACCTCACTTTAACCCTTTGAGGGGTGGGTATTGTACTGTTGTTACAGTTTGATAAGTGAGAAATCCACATCACATGTGAAATGCTTTTTCAAAAGCTGCTGAACCCAGGACTTGCTGTCTCTTACCATCTGCTGTCCATGGTTTATTATGGGCCCAGCCTCCAGGCCAGGTCTCCCGAGTGTGGCAGCCTTAGGATTCAACCACCGGCTTAGCGCTGAAACCTTTTGGGGGCTCTGAGAGGGCCTGGGCTGTCAGGCTGGGTGTCTGGTCTTCTAGCCAGTGCCGTATCAGAGCAATCCTGCTGGTAAGTATACTGCACAGCTTGACCCCGGCCTAAATATTGCTTCAAGTGCACCCTTAGGTATACAAATTGGGAAAATTTCCTGCATCTCACACCTTCACCCTGGGCTTCAGGCAGGAAGGCTGTCAGCTGCAGTGAAGTTTGCCACAAAGAGGCCAGAACGCTAAGTGTAACTCAATCAGGAAAGTGAATCCACCAGTAGAGACTACTGGCTAAAGGACAGAGTCTATGAAGGCACAGAACAGTGTATGAATTCTGTTAGAAATCTCTAAAGGATACTTGAGAAACTGGTTGTTTTAGGGGAGGGCACTAGGGTCATGAGTGGTTGGCAGACTCTCTGTCCTTCTACCTGAGTTTTGTACCATGTGCATGTAATTCCTAAACAGAGAAGAACATGGGTGTTGGAGTAAGATGGGCCTGGGTCTGAATCCTGCTCTGTTACATAGCAACAGTCACAGCTAACATTTATGGAGCGATTTCTGTATATTGGGCATTGTGCTAATTTAGACTCATTTGCTCTTTACTGGTAATATGACAATGGATGAGTGACATTTTCTCTGAGTCTGTTTCCTCCTTTCTAGATGGGGAATGGTAATGCTTTTCAGGGTTGTTAAGGGGATTAAGTGAGGTGGATAGAAAGCACATGATAAGAGTGCCTCACACTTTGGGAGACTCAATAATTGAGAGCTGTTCATTGTGGCTTTAGTCCTGCCTGGAGCAGGGCATGGAGGTGGAAGGCAGAGCACTGGGAGGGGCTGCAGGGACGCAGTTCTTAGCACTCTGCTGGGGACAAGTGGTCGCCTTAACCTTGAGGCATGATGAGTGTACTGCAGTTTGCAGTTCCACAGTTCTACCTTAGAGGTGGCTTTTCTGAGAAGCTGAAGACACTGGCAGTGAGCAGGCCTTTGCCAGACTCCTTTCCAGAAAGATTCAGTTTTTACAGTGCCGGTATTTTTACCCAAGCCTTTGTCAACGTTGCCATTGTTCCGGGGGTTTATGTGGCATCTTTCTGAATAAGAGTTCTATCTAGCTCTCACCTCTGCCTGTGTCATCCCTGTTGCCTGGTTACAGTATTCCCCTCAGCCGTGGGTTCTGGTCTCTTGTTAATGTTTTTGGAATGAGGGAGTATATAAACTAGATGAAAGAAGAGAGTTGTTTATCTTATCATTGCACCTTCCCTAGAAAACGAGTGGGGAAATCAGTAATATGGGGGAGAAATCACGGTACTCGGGGTTTCTCTGAGATCTCTAGGTTTCCTGCCTTATGTAAAATTCTGAACTACATTGAGAGCCTTAAAATTGTGGATAATATAACAAACTCCCCTGTGCCCCACTCAGACAAGGAATAAAATGTTACCTGGACTGATGGGACCTCGCTATTTGCTGCTCTCCCTTCCAGAAGTAACCACTGGCCTGACTTTGGGGTTGGTGGGTGGATTTTAGCCTTGGCACAGTGAGTCACCCTCAGAGCTAAATCCTGATGCCCGAGTTCCACACTCCCTCACCTACACAAGAGCTGGATGTACTTGGCAGGGTATGGTAGGGCTTTAGGACTTCTAAGTGCTCTCCAGGCGATTCTGATGTGCAGCCAGGGTTGAGAACCACTGATATGGCTCTTTCTGTAAATTACTTTTGCTATAGCTGTTGATGCCCCTAAATAATACATTGTTGGTGTGTTTTTAAACCTTATATAAATGGTGTTATAGTGTTTGTAGCCTTTTGTTTTTGCTTTGCTTAGCATTATGCTGGTGAAATCAAGCCTCGAATAAATAGCTGTAGTTCAAACAATTCCCTGCCCTAGAGTGTTCCATTCTAGGAATATACTGATGTTTTTGGATCCATATTCTGTTTATGGTCATTTAGATTGCTCCCAGTGTCCACATTAGGAATATTCTTGAACAGTCTCCGTGGCATGTGTGAGTTTCTCCAGGGCAGCGCTTCCCAGCCTTTGTCACATCATGGTACATCCAGAAAATCCTGTTTTTACTTTGGTAAATGAAAGATTCTTGGACTCCCCAGACCCCACCTAGCTACCTCAGGAGCTGCAGCATTAAGATCTTACTTACCATTGGGAGCTTTGTCCTAGAGTTTAATCTCAGGAGAGGAATTGGGGGATAGCATCTTTGACTTGATTAGATATTAGCAGTTATATCAATTTACACTCCACACAGAGGTCTGAATTTTTGCTAATACTGAGCACTATCAAATCTTTTATTTATTGCCAATTCGATGATTACGGTATGGTACTCTGTTGTTTTATTTAACATTTACTAATGTCTAGTGTGTTGAGCATCTTATTGGTCCTTTGCATTTCATTGTTTAGCTCCCTGATTGCATGTTTTTTACACACTTTTCCCCTTTCCCTTTTTGCTTTGTAGGAAGATGTATTCTGTATCCTATTTATGATTTTATGTTATAAACATAAACAACATAGTTTGACTTGTTTTTATGTTGTTTTTTCCATTTTGGTCTCTGATCTACCTCAGTGGCATTCAGCCAGGGATGATTTGAACTCCCAGGGGACATTTGGCATTGTCCAGAGACATTTCTGGCTGTCACAGATTGGGGGTGAGAGTGCTACTGGTATCTAGTGGGTACAGACCAGGGATGCTGCTAAATACCCTACAATGCACAGAACCATTCCTCCATAATAAAGAATTATCCAATCCAAAATATCAGTAGGGCCAAGGCTAAGAAACCCTGCTTAGAGATTCTGATTCGGGATTGAAGCAGCTTCCTAGAAAATGAATTTGTAAGAAGTACCTCAGGTGACTTATGATTAGGCAAGTTTGAAAACCACAAAAATAGAGTATAAATACATGAATATGGATTGGAGAGATCAGTGAAAGCTCTTTGGAGGAAGTAGGTGGAGGGAAAGGAGAGAGGAAGTACACGGTAAGGCTGGGAGAAGGTGAACCTAGCGGCCCAGTCCCCCTGACCTCAAGAGAAGCCACACAAACTCCCTCCTGGAGCTGGAACGTGTCGCCCATGATGGCTGCTGCTGCTCTGTTCTTAAGCAGTGATGATGAAACATGCAAAGGGTTCATCGTCAAAGATGTAATTTGAGTGCTGCCAGTAGACCCAGCATTGTGCAATGAGCTTCCCATACATTCTCACATCATACCTTTATGCCAGTTCTGAGGCACTAGTTTTAGAAAAACTGCTGGACAAAAAGGTTAAGTGAAACACTAACGTCATCCAGCAAGTACGCAGAACTGGGTTTCCAAAACAAGTTTACACTCTTAACCCCTGTGTTGTGCTGTGTGTCTCAAACCATCCCAGAGCCTCTGGTCTGCATCCCATCTGTTAGCCTTTTCAGCCTTGTTGACTGAACCGCTGGACCCCAGGCTGCTCTGACTTGTACTAAATAAGTAGCCTATGTGCTCTGGCAGCAGGAAGGATACCCCATGAGCAAACTGCTTGGCTTCCATTTGCTTTTTACATGCAGGGCTTTTGAGCTGTTTCAAAGGGATAGATTCCTGCTCTGAAAGCAACTAAAAAATTTCAGAGTCACAGTGCTAATTGAAACCTCATGGAGAGTGTGCCTGGCTCCATTGCCCTTATTTGTCCAAAGTATGATTCCTTTGCCACAAGCATTTCCTGACAGCATTCTTGAGCTGGAGCCCAGTGTCACGGTCCGCCCATTCGTTTATGGAAATTCCAGACAGTCACTTGGGTAATTGATTTCAGGGGCCCTTGTTCTTTCCAAGTAGCTGAGTTGTCCACACGTCAAAGGCAGAATGTGGATGTTTTCTTCCCAGAGCAGCTGGATTGAATTGGTTGCCATTTCTCTTAAAGACTGAGGTTCTACTTGTCTTCTCAGTTCTGGTGAAAGGAGTTTTCTTAAGTTTCCTACTTGTTCTTTGTGGTCTAGTCTTGCCTCCCCCTTTGGGAATGTCCCTGAACTTCTGTGAGACTCTGTGTTCATTTGTGGAAATCACAGGGAAATGAGCCTCCTTTAAAAGAACTTTTGGGAAGATAATATGGTCAGTCTTTCCACATCTTGTCAGCTCGTTGGAAAAAAAGCAGTAAATTCAAGGTAGCAGAGGGGTTACCAGCTGGTGGCCTTCAGAACTACTGCAGCCTACATATGTGTTTTGGTTGCTCTATGGTAGGTTAATGATAGTTTTTTTAAAAAAATTAGTTTACCATTCTTTAAAAATTAGGATATTTCACAGAAAAGTCTGAATTTTTGGCTTGGAACATGAGAGGCTTGCATAGTCATGGACCCACGTTCCTGCCTGGCTACTCTTAGCCAGAGTGGGAAGAGACCTTCCTCCTTCCCCAGGTGTGGCAATTCTCTGGTCACCATCAGCCCAGCCTGCCTGCACTCATTTATCCTGCCTGCTTAAGGCGTCTGTAGGCATCTGAGCTGCGTAGCAGATACTAAGTCCATACTTCATTGTCTCAAATGTAGAAAGAAGCGATGGGATAATTAATGTACAGCAGTCACTGTCAGGGTATGTGTGATTTACCTCTTTCTTCCTTGAGACCAGGGTTCGACTCCAGGCCACACATTTGCATTGCATCTGCCCTGACTGGGGATTATTCTCACTGTTCTCAGGAAACCATAGTGGTGTGGAAGTACCAAGTGGAAGGCTCTAGAGAGACAAGACCAGACCAAAGGCCCAGGAACCATGGAGTGTGGAGTAGTTGCAAAAGGAGCATGGAAATAGCCTTGTTACCAACTCCTCTGGTGAATGTTGCAAAGACTGCTAAGCGGTCCACTGAAACCATGAGTGAGCTCTTGGCAGAGCTGGATTTGGGGGATGAGGGAATGGAGGGAGGTGAGCAGACTTGTGACTCTGGATGTGAAAAAGGTATATTCGCTGCTCTTGGTTTTCATTGGTCTCTGCTGCTGATCCACGGCCTAGGGGTCTGAGGAGGACACAGGGCAGGGCACAGTGGTGTTAGGGGTGGAAATGTGGGCCCCTTCTCCTGAACTGTGAGCAAAGGAAGCAGGAAAATAGGGGCATAAAGTTACTGATTCCTTTTTAAACCTCCTAACTGCCCCATGCATTGGTGTTTTCTCACCTATAATATGGCACAGAAGACCTGAAGCTGCCTGCTGGTCGGGAAGGCCAGGACTTCACTGTCTATTTGGCTTCTTTCTAGTGCTTCCCATTTTCTATCCAGATATACTTGGTCTTTGTTTTAGTCCTTCTTCCCTTTTCCATACCATCTTCTCTGCCCAGTCTCCAATCCTATTTCCTCCACCAAATACCACTTCCAGGGACATTTGCATTTCAGTAGAGGAGTTCTGAAAACCTATCACATCTCTAGTGGTGGAATGCCAGGCCAGTGCTAAGACTGGAGAGGACATTGAGAAGTGGAACGGCTTGTCTTCCTGGTCCCACCCCCAAGAATTTTTCATGGTGCCCAGTTCTGGTCGGCAGTGGGCATTTTTAATAAAAGCAAGTTCCATCTCCCCATGTTACATTTAACTGCTTAAGGGCAGGGTCTGTCTCCTTCACCATTTTATCTCTGATCTTTGTCACTAGCTGTTAAGTGCATGTTTGGGGAGTTAAGGATGAAACTTCCTGTGGTGGTGCTGGTGAGTGTTCAGGGGATCACCCCCAAGACCTGAAGGTCACACTCTGCCGGAGTGAGCCTTCTGCTTCCTTAGAAATGGCTCTATTATTTGTAAGTCTGAAACAAGTCTTGTAGAAAGAAGGAGTCGATATTTTTACTATAAAGGCCTTTCCCTAATGTTGGGGTCATTTGGATTCATTTTACCCAGGTATGGTGGTCTAGGCCCCTCTCGGGGTGTTCTTGTCTAAGGAGTTTTTGAAGGTACTTTAGAAACACACTTTTAGGCCTCGGACCCAGGCATCCAAAAGAGCCTGAGACCAGATGAGTCCTGGGTATGGTTGTCTCCAGCCAGCAGAGTCTGGAGGCTGTAACAGAGCTGCCCCAGCAGGGCCTAGCCAGCCCTATGCTGTGGCTCTCTCTGTGGTCCTGCTCTCCCTGGGAGGTAGAGGGAGCCTAAAGACACCCCAGTTCCTCTCAACGCCTTCCAAGAGAGGAGGGCCTGTGTACTAGCTCCTCCTGTCCTCCTTCCACTGCAGGCTGGATCCTCATTGACCGCTGTGGGAAACACTTTGGTACAATACTCAACTACCTTCGTGATGGGGCAGTCCCCTTGCCTGAGAGCCGCCGGGAGATCGAGGAGCTGCTGGCAGAAGCCAAGTACTACCTGGTCCAGGGCCTGGTGGAAGAGTGTCAAGCAGCCCTACAAGTAGGCATCACCTTTTCTTTCCATGAAGGGAGAGGCCTCAGATCCACCTGCTTTCCTCATTCCCCACCTCCCTGCGAAGTGGGGGCAGCTCCTTCCTCACTGAGCTCTTGTGAAAATTAATGAGTTAACCCTGAGGCTTCTTCCCTTTGGTCAGAGTGACCCCTAAGAGGCTTTTCTGTAATGCTTAGGCCACCTGACTGCTCTTTGGCTTATCTCATTCTCCACGTGTGTATTGCAGCCCTTAAATACTGAGCCATGCGCCATAATACTTGATCTGTTTTCTGGGTCCATCTTGGGTCTTATTCTCACCCCACACATTATCGTTGGAAGTCTAGCATAACGTCTACAGATACAAACACCTCTCACTCCTCAGCTGGACCTGAGGCAGGAATATCGAGGGTCAAGTCTAGTGATAGCAAAATTTCTATAAAACCAACATGCATCAAGACATAGCCAGTGGCCATTTATTTTAAACAAAGATCCAGCATGGCAGAGAATCAGAGTCCCTTTGGGTTGTCTCAGGAGTTGGATCTATATATGTGGGGCTTTTATTTGGGCCACCCCAAGCCACATGTCTCTCTGGCCCTGCACTGGAATAGTACCCATAATGCCTGGCTCCTCAAGGAACTGTTTCCACACACCACCTCTACCCTGAGAATCTGTGAACTCACTATAAATCTAAACAAATGTAGCCTTTACTTTAGTATTTTTATTTTTATGTTTATTAAAGTAATACATGTATATAATTTAAGAAGTCATATAGTATTGCAAGGTTGGTGTCAAAAACACCACTATATGCTCTCTCCTCTCCACCCCTTACCCCCAGGCAGCCTCTTTTAATTCTTTTAGCAGTCCTTTTTACTTTCATATTTGTTATACTGCTATTTATTGACATTTCAGTTTTTAACATTATCTACTGGCATTAATATAGAAAATTTAAATTTAGCTCATGCGCTGTCACATCCCCCTCCCCAACTACTACCAAACACACATTCCTTCTCCTGTTCTCCCAATATAGGTTATCACAGTTTTGGTTAAATAGGTATTCAGAGTTTACATTGAGATGTCTGTATTGTTAACAGTTGAACCACAGAGTATATGACTATTTTCTTGTATAACTTTTCAGTTTGCCAAACTTGGTGATTGCTTCATTGTTTTGTTTGCTTGGATTTCTATGTACATACCCCTAATTCAGCCCTAAATTCTTAGGTCAATCTCCTTTCAGTCTGTTGAGACACATCAGTGAATCTGTGATTTATCTTTGTTTTGGAGGCATGCCCTCTGGGTTCCCTTTCTGTGGTTTCTGTTAGAGTCTGAGGTTAAACTTTCAAGACTGACCTCCTCCCAGTTTCTATCACATTTATCTTCTTGTTCTACTTTCTCATTTTTTTTCTCAGGTTTTTCAAACCTATTGAATTTTTCACTTCTGCTATTATATTTCTAGTTCTCAAGAGCCTTTCCTTGTTTTCTGCGTGTTCTTTTTTATATAGCAAACTGATCTTGTTTCATAAGATGTATTATCTTCTCATGTCTGTCTGATGATACTAGTATTTGAAGTTTTCTTTCTGCAGTCTTCATCATCTGACTCCTTTCCTTATTTTTTCTCTTTATTTTGGTCTCATGTTTGAGAAGCTTTCCACATATAATCTGATGATCCTTGGCCTGTTGAAATTTAAGAGTAAGGCTCTGAAAAGCTGCCTGGGTGGTCTTCATTGTCCAGTAGGCTTCAATAGTAGATGATAAGGGTGACTTTGTTAGTGGGATCTTACAATGTCAGGTCTATAAGTCCTTTTCCGGACAAGTCAGTTCCCCATGTAGAAATCCTTTACTCTCTTGCTGGGAGGTATAAGCCTAACTGGCTGCCTTCTAGGATCTGAGTAGGGGAAGGGGCCTGTGGGGAGGTGAGGGGCTGGCTTACCACTTAGTGTATAGACCATTCACTTAATTCCCTTGTTTTCAGAATAGCAATGCAGCCCTCTCCTATACAAACCACTCAAGGAAAATGGACCTTTCTTCTGCCAGGCTGGGGAAGGGGATCCATCCGAGGTCTCGCTGGTGCTTCTGCCAACTGGCAAGCAATCTTCCGCTCTTGCCCTGTGCCCACCAGCCTCCAGAGCTGTTCTTTGAAAATCTCCAATATTCTCTCCTATCTGCGACTTAGGATTCCACTTTCTCCTCCTCTTTGGTTATCACTTGTCTGTGACCTGCTCTCCAACCTTGAATTTTTGATGTCTTTGTTTGCTGACCTCACTTCTCTCATTCTTTTTTTCCTTACTGGCGTATACTTTTTTTTTATTCTTCTGTAGTCATTGCCTGTGGGGTTTCAGGAGCTTTGATGCAATCATTTCATCTACCATGCGTAGGGCTAAGTTTTGAGTGGTTCCCTAGGCTGTGGAAATGTGTCATCATTGTTAGTATTTACCAAGCACCTGGCATATAACAACAGCCCTGGCCAAAAAGCATTCTTACTAGGGAACTTGACTCCTGGTTGCCCCCCATCCTAATCACTGGTGGTAAAAATCCTCCCTTCTTCCCACCTGTGACCACCCATCTTCCCTCGCCAGAGCCTGTCTTTGCCCAGCAGACCAGCTTAAATAATTCAATATGGGGCAGGCTTTCTAGGCTGAAAGCATGTTTTGTTTCAGCAGAACAAAGATACTTATGAGCCTTTCTGCAAAGTTCCTGTTATCACCTCATCCAAAGAAGAACAGAAACTTATAGCAACTTCAAATAAGGTACGTTGGAGGCACCCTTGTGGCATTTCTTTTGCTACCGGAAACGATGGAGATTCTAGTGAATGAGTTTTGAAACGAAAACGTGTAATTGCCTATGCGAGACCTGAGAAGGGGTTAAAAATGGGAACCTGTGGCTCATCTTGTGTTCCTCCTGCCACTGGGTCATGCAGTCTCCCTCTTGAGCTCTACTCCAGCCAGCCGGCCATGCTGTCTGCCTCTGGTGTGGTGGCAGGGCTCAGCCCTATGGGAAACCAGTGGTTCATTGCACCTATACTCCAACTAACTCTCCTTTCTTTTCTAAAACAACCTACAGCCCGCTGTGAAGTTGCTGTACAACAGAAGTAACAACAAATACTCATATACCAGGTAAGGCATCAGCCAGAAAAGACATCTGCACTCACTAGGAAAGCCTCTGTTCACACCAGCCAGGCCCAGCTCCTCTCATTGCCTTCAGATGAGGGTGGCCCTCCTGTACCTCAAGATAGGTGGGTAGAAAGGCAGACAGGTAGATGCTAGATAGGAGATATAATTCACACATCCCATAAAATTCACCCTTTTAAAGTATATAATTTGGTTATTTTTGGTATATTTATAGAGTTATGCAACTATTACTACTTAACCTAATTTTTGAACATTTTATCACCCTCAAAAGAAATACTGTACCCCTTAGCTCTCACTCCTCATTTCCCTCCCACTACCCGCCCCCACCAGGCCTAGGCGATTATTTTTCTTTCTGTCTCTGGATTTGCCTGCTCTGGACACTTCACATAAATGGAATCATACAATGTGTGGCCTTTCATGACTGGCTTATTTCACTTAGCATAATGTTTTCAGGGTGCATTCATGTTGTATGAATCAGAACTTCATCCTTTTTATGACAGAATAATATTCTACTGAATGGCTAGGCTACATTTTATTTATCCATTTACCAATTGATGGACAATTAAGGTTGTTTTCAATTTTCAACCATTATAAATAATGCTGCTATGAACATTCATATACACGGTTCTGTGTAGACATAGGCTTTCATTTCTTTTGGATATATACCTAGGAATGGAACTGCTGGTTTGTATGTTAACTTAGTTTTGATCATTTGAGGAACTGTCAAACGGTTTTCCAAAGTGGTTGTGCCATTTTACATTCCCACCAGCAATATATGCGAGTTTCTAGAATGCCTTGTGGCCCTTGGAAACATGTGCCTCTAAATCAGGAACTTGAGGGATATAAGGGGATTTGATGAGGTTACTCAAGACCCATAAACTGACCCAGAATAAAAAGTCTTCCTTGGGTAGCACCATCCTGCCGCTCCTGTGGCTCGGGGCTCTCCTCTACATCCCCCACCTGATGCCCTCTGCCTGCAGGCCCCATGTTTTCAGCATCCCATCTCTGGCTGTTGTAGAGTATGGCAGAGCAGCTGCTCTAGCACACTGGTTAGGAATACAGGCTGAGTGTTTAGAGCTGGCTTTTTTGAGGCCTGGCTCTGCCATTTATTAGTTTTTGGCCTTGGGCAATTACCTCATTTCTCTGATCCTCACTTTCCTTCTTTGAGCGATGGGGACTGTGGTACCTTCCTCATGGGATTATTGTGAGGTTGAAATGAGATAGTGGGGATAACAGGCCCAGCATGTGGAAACAGTCAGCCACTGGTGGCAGTTATTACCAGCTTGTGGTCACCTTATCGAATACTGAATACTCTCTTGCAGCAATTCTGACGACAATATGTTGAAAAACATTGAACTCTTTGATAAGCTTTCTCTGCGCTTTAACGGAAGGGTCCTATTCATAAAGGATGTCATTGGGGACGAAATCTGCTGCTGGTCCTTTTATGGTCAGGGCCGAAAGATTGCTGAAGTCTGTTGTACCTCCATCGTCTATGCCACTGAGAAGAAACAGACCAAGGTAAGGGCTTCGAGTGGACGGTTCCGAGTGGCTTGTCTGACATTTGTACTTGTACAGCTTCCTTTTCCACTTGAGCAAAAGGAACTTAAAGAGGGAAAGGCTTTAAAAATGTTTTCCTTGACTTGTGACTGCTTGTTATTAAAATATTATTTTTTGGTCCTTGGTAAGATCCAAGTGTAGATCTTGGAGAATCAAAATGGCATTTTCTTCCTGACACTCAGCAAGTATAGACAGTTGCACTGCATCTAAGTTCCTTTGCCATAAACGTTGATTCAGACATATCCTTACACTCGTGTGTCTCCCACTGTCAGCATTTTCTTCTGTCTTCAGTGATCTCTCACGTCTGTGCAGTTCCTTGCCCTCCACACAACATCATGTCCACCAACATGGCTCTGTCCCACCTTGATTATCAGAGGGAAAGTGCTACCTTCAAGATCTTGACCTTGGTTTTCTAGTCATGACCTACTACTATGGCAATCTGTCCTTCATTTACCCACTGACTTGGAGTGGCCCTCCACCCTCATGGTGCGCACTCAGCATTCCTTAGCTCCCAGCATGTTGGCTTCCTTCCAAGTAGATGACTCCTTGACTGATCCGGATTCTGTGGATCCATTATATCATCCTCTTCAAACCAGTAGAGTTGACCTCTCCCTTGAGTAATGTCGCTGTGCCATTCACAAAGCTAGATCATACCGCAAAGTGCTGTTAAGAGATCTGGTCCACTGTTAATTGAACTTCATTCTCTTTAGGTCTTCTGGTTGGCTGTCCTCCTTAGGCTATGTGACTTGGTTTTCTTTACTTTTTTTTTTTTTTTTTTTTTTACAATACAATCTTATTTCCTTCTCAACCTATCTAAGGGACCTCTGCAGGGACATGCAGTTAGGTCTGCTGCAGGTAGATTTTCATGCCTCTAGTCACCCTCGTACAAGTTTGTAGATCACCCACTCAGTAGCTTTAGGAGCACATAGTTCTATGTGATTCTAGAGCTGGCCTCAGAAGCAAAAGCAGAAGAGAGAAAATCAGACCACAAAATAGAAACCAGAGTTGTTTTATTTTTTTTAACTTAAACATAGTTTATTCATTAGTATTTACAATTTATCCTAAAAGATACATATTGTTTTAAGGTAGCCAAGAAGGGAAGAGCACTGAGGTTCTTTTTTATTTCAAAGACAGCAGGAGTACCAGAATCATTCCCTTCTCTCACCACATTAGCAAAACACATGCTTCTTTACTCCCATGTACTTTTTTTTTTTAAGGGCTGTGAATTCCACCTCTAACTAGATTCCCCATTTTGTCATAGTTGCTTTTTTTTTTTTTTTTTTTTTTTTTTTTTAATAAACATGGGTTGCCTCTGCCCTTGGACATTAAAAGGATAATCATATTAAGCTTTAAAATATTGACTTTACATTTTTAGAGCTTAACAGGGAGCGAAGGATGTAGAGACCATGTGATCTGATCCCAACCATTTATAGATAAGAGGACAGGTTCTGGATTGAGCTAGTGCTTGTGTTTGTGAATCTGGTTAGTGACAGGGCCAGACAGGAGGCCAAGGCCCCTTTCCATGGCTCCTTTGCACTGCCATCCCCAAGGGCTTCTTCCCTTCTCCAGGTGCGGCATGTGGCTTTACCTTTCCAAGGAGTTGGTTTTGGAACCGACTGCCCCTACAGAAATAAGTTCCTTCTTCATCTAGCCCAAACCTCTGGAAGCTGTGCTTGGAGCCAACATTCATGTTTTGTTGTTTCAAGTAACTTGTGCGGATGTTCTGGTTGGGTTTCTTGCATAATTGGTATCTTATCTTCCTCGTTACAACATTCCAAGTGCTTTTCTAATCCTTTTAATCATTTAACTGTCTTTTCTGGTTAAGTTGCTGAAATTAAAGTGTAAGCAGAAGTTTAATACATGCGTTGTCTATTTTGTTCTTAATCTGACTCACTGAGGACTGAGTGATAAGCACAGAATCTTGCCCTTTAATTGGTCTTTTTTGTTCTGTTGTTCAGATTGTCTCATTTCTAATGATCTGTCTTCAAGTTCACTGATTCTCCTTTGTCTTCCGCATTCTGTTATTGAGCCCTTCCAGTGAGTTGATTTTTTTTCTGTTTTGGTTATTGTTTATCTTTTCCCTCAGGAGTTGAGATTTTTCTGGTTCTTTATATGCTGAGAAATTTTGAATTGTACCCTGGACATTTCTTAATGTTATAGGACTCTAGGTCTTATTTAAATCCTAAGGAGAACATTGATGTTTTTGTTTAGAACACAACCCAGCTAGGTTCATGCCACAAGTTCTAACCAGCCTTCTGTGAGTTATAGTTCCGGTGACGGTTGAGTTTTCAAAGTCTTCAGATGTGGGCCATGCTATGGGCCAGTCTGTGTCCTGGGCAGCAGTCTGTCCCATTGCTCAGTTCTTAAAGTCTCTACGTGCTATTGAGGGTCAGGTCGGCAGAGGGGGCTAAGCCTGGAGTTCATGTACAACCTTAAGAAGCTGCTTTCCCGAGCTCCCCTCCTTCACAATCTCCTTGGTACTTTCTGATTCCTTGGTGTTCTCCATTTTTCAGTCATCTGGCCAGAAATCTGGGGCTTTAGTTACCCTGCTCTGCCACATACTTCCTGTGACTTTGCTTGTATCTGGAGCCAAGCAGCATGAAGACAGAGAAAAACAGTGGTAGGGATTCGCCCAACCCCACTGAGACCACAGCCCTTCTAATAGGAAAAGTCCCTCAGAGTAGTGGCTCCCACAGGTTCTGGTCACTGCCACGAGATCGCTTGGGGGCTGGGGTGCAAGAAAATAGAGAAAAGAAGAAAGGAAAACAGGGAAATTGCCCCCACTCTCTAGGTGTTGGAGACCTTGGTGGCTCCTCTGACCAGAAACCTCCTCCTGGACCTTTCTCTGTCCTGGTATCCATTTCAGGTTGATGGGCTACATTGAGCTCAGGCCGGGGGAAACTGACAGGGAAAAACAGTAAATGCACTGTTTGACATTACTTAAAACTCTGGTCTTTCCCCCCAGTCTGCCAATATTAATGTCACAGAGTCCTTAGGTGGCTGCTGTGTATACACTCTCCTGGTTTTGTAGCCTCATGCGAAATTCAGGATAGAATATGCTCACTCCATTTCTCCCAAAACTGGAACCTCAGAATCTTACCCTCAAAAGCAGAGTCTTTACTCTGTGAGTCAAGTGCCTGGGACCCACTTGTGCGTGGGCATCCCTCCAGTGGCACCTCAGCTCCAAAGGGGTACAAGCCAACACAGCACTTTACCAAGAAAGAGAGATCGTGTCCATTTAATGAGGGTCCCCAGCTGGTCCTTCAGAAAGAATGCCACTTTGTATACTGCTCTGAGGTGTGGAATACCTCACGTGCAAGGAGGTAGGCAAGCTCTGTTAGAAATGTCTAACAGCGTGAGTTAGTTCATTGCATGGTCCAGTTCTTTAAATCCCTGATGTGGAATGATCTCCAAGTTAGGGAAAAGCAGAAGATATAAAAGAGTCACCTTTTATAAAAGATATAAAAAGGGCCACATTTTGTGTGTGTTGATGTGTTTGAATATTACATAATATACATATATTTATGCACACAGGGTTCCTTGGGGCAGGTAAAGTGAGCAGCATTATCTTTATGAAGGGAAACTAGGGGGCAGAGCCGACAGACCTATTTCACCGTCTCCTTTTTGTCTCGTGACTTTAGCACTCTGTGTGTTGCTTATTGAAAATAACTACTTTGAAAATAATAATGAGGGTCTTAAATGGAATCCTAAGGGCCTGATTTAGCCCAATGGAAGTACTGGGTGGCAGCAGAGTTGGTGGAGGGGGAGGTTGGATGCTAACTTGCCTGCTCTGTATTTTGTTGGGATACAGGTGGAGTTCCCTGAAGCCCGGATTTATGAGGAGACCCTGAATATTTTGCTGTATGAGGCCCAGGATGGTCGGGGACCTGACAATGCACTCCTGGAGGCCACAGGCGGGGCTGCCGGGCGCTCCCACCATCTAGACGAAGACGAGGAGCGAGAGCGGGAACGGATTGAGCGCGTGCGGCGGATCCATGTTAAGCGGCCTGACGACCGTGCCCACCTCCACCAGTGAGCAGGCAAGCGGACCCGAGCCTTCCTCCTGCTCTCCTCCCTGCTCTACACTCAGATCCTATGCAGCCTTCCGGGCACCTTCCACTTCCCCTGGAGTCTGGAGATGCTTTTGTAATAAGCCAGATGATTATTTTGATATTTCTTGACAAAGTGAATTGATTTCTACCCAGGTGAATGCACTCCTGTTGTTGACAAGCTGTGCCCAAGGGCTCTACTTTCCATGAGGATCTGAGAAGCCTTGGTGCCAGGCTTGCTGGGTTCTTGAAGGAAAAGTATGAATGGGAATGATGTGTACATGAGAACTTTTGTTTGCAGTATTTATTTTTGTGAATGTCGACTACCTGTTTGAGCTTCTTGGGTGGCATTCCCTTTGGGGTTCAGTTTGACAGCTCTGAGAGGGATCCTGCAGCTGATGGCCACCAAAGTGTCTTTGAGCTCCCTGTTTCATAACGCCAGCCAAGCATGCTGGCTTTGGTTCCTGGGCACTAGACTGGGCATTTTCCAGGCACAGCTTTGCTAGAAGTCCATTCTGCAACAGGATTTTGCACTTAGAGCTTATTGGTAAATAACAGTATAGATTTAATAGATGGGACCTGGTGTGCTTTGTACCTCTAAATTGTTCCTCCCGTAGCTCTGGATGCCTAGTTGTGTTTAGGGGGCAAGCTATAGCCACCTCAGCCGGTCTGTGGTCTGGTGTTTGTTAGGTCCCCACACGCCTGACTAAGGGCAGAACTGGCCTTGGTAGTGAGTGCTCAGCTCTGTTCCTGGCTCCTTCCCTGACTCCTGCCCCTTTCAGTTGCCCCCTTTTTGACCCACTCCATTCCAGGAAGGCCATCTGGCCTGGTTACAGTCATAAGTCACAGACTGGACTCCCAGAAGGATCCATTCCTTCCCCCTCGGCCTCCTTCCCTGTTAAGCTGGACTTACTGCTGCAAGGAGATGCCCTGCCCTTTGCTTTGAAATTCAGTGTGGCCCCAGATGTCTTCCCAGCCTGGCATCCAGGCAGGACCTCCACTCACACCAGCATTCTCAGGGCGGCCTGCCTACGCTAAGCACAGCCATCACCTGGAGATCCCCTTGGTGTCTTTGTCTGATTTTAACAGTGTGGAGTGGTCATCAGTGATCAGTGAGAGGATGAGCTCAAAGACACTTTTGGACCAAGTTAGTGGCCATGTTCATGTTTAAGGGACGTGCATGATGTTGACGGGGATGTATGTATGTGGGGTGGTGGAGCCTGGCGCTCATGTGGGACAGATGTTCTCAGTTACCTACCTCTCAGTCTCCTCTGCACCTGGTCAAAGGACAGAAGTGAGTTGTGACTAGACTAGGTAGAGTGGTTATAAGGTGACATGAATGTAAGGTAATGGATGGGTTTTGTCTACTTTTCAAGGGAAATGTTACAGTTTTATACCAAAGGTATTAACAGGGGCAGCTCTGACACAACGTATTCCGAAAAACAGTTTATATTTTGAAATGGTTTTTACAGCTTCAACTTTGTACGTACTGCCCTAGTTGCGACAGTTGTATGTCTTCATTATGTAACCAGCAGCAAAGCCTATGGTAAATCTTTAAAACAATCATGACTGAACCTAAAAAGTATGGGGTAGATGTTTTTTAAATTGCTGTGTGGGAAACTTTCATATTAGGCCATTTGGATTTTATTAAGTGCTAAGGAAAGAAGGGGACTTGAAAAATGTTTCGTAAATATTTTATACTGTTTGAGTTTTAAACGCCAACCCTGCCATTTGGGTTGAACTTTTTTAGGAAGTTAAAGTGAATGTCAGTTCTGATGTTTTCTGTAGGAAAGGAAAGCCATCATATAAATTCTTTTTTTCCCCTCATGTTTACGTGAAGAATATGTTTGTGGAAGAATCTGACTTGTTTGGACTTCTACACTTTCTGACCTAATGTTTTTGGCAGTCTCTCATTTTTCCTTTAACTTTGTACTTGTAGCTTTGAGTCTTTGCTTCTCTGGGACGTGAACAGGGCCATGAAACATTCCATGGTTAATGACACTGCTAGCTACATATAGCCATGAACTGACAGAAAGCACTGGCTGGTCCAGCTCTTATCAAATACATTCTACAAGGAACTGATTTTCCTTATGCTAGCACTAAAGGCAAACAAAAGTCAACGTGTATACTTAAGAACCATCCAAGTAAAACAGTGGCCTAAGATTTACTAAAGAGCAAAGTTTTACATTGTAATAGCTTCCGGTTTTAAAAAGTGGAACAACTTTTCAAATAAGACATGTGCCCAAGACAATTCCTGGCATATCCTCTTCAGTTGCCCTCCTGCAGTGGCTTAGCAGGTTGGTCGCTGTGCAGATACCCAGCCTTCTGTTCAGGGGTGTTTGTACCTTACAGCAGTTATTCAGGACCCAAGTGTGAACCAGCCCTTAGCCCTGACCCTTAGAATATCTGCTCTTTATACATCTGTGTGTCACTAACCTTTGTTTCTTTGTGCTGTGGGGGAAAAATGCTACAAGCTTTAGAAGTATGTTGTACACGCATTTGTGGACATGTGTAAAATAAAAGTTATGTAATGCTTCTACTTAAATCTGTTTTCTGGGTCTTTTCAGAAACACTCAGCACAGTCAAGCCACTGAACTGACATGGAGTTTTCAGCAAGGAGAACAAGCAGAGATAGTACCTTCAACTTTATCACGTTAAAGTTGCACACAGTGGAAAAGATGAGTCATTTATCTGTAGTGCTTGAATTTAAACACTGAAAGGAAATCTTGGGCAGAAACGCTGCTGGGCTTCTGAAAAAAAAAAACAGAATGAAGCAGCTGGTGTTGCCACCTATTTACTATTGGGGAGGTAGGGTGGGAAAGAGATACGGCTCACCAGAACCTAAAGAGCCTATCAGAAATGTTAAGGAATTGGGCACATTTCTAAGTTCCATTTATTTAAAGCAAAATTCAAATTTTGCAGCTTTACAAAATTTCATTTGCTTTCAGACCATATATAATACTTCATTGTGCCTCAGAGGCAGCTTGACAAAGGTAGAGAATCTGTTGCCTACCTTATGACAGGTTAAAGTGCCCATAAAGTGTAGGTCTTTTGGGGAGCTTTAAAACCATCCCATTGGGTGACTTGAGATTGGCTCCCTGAAGAGGACATTTTAATTAGGTGCCACAGGGCACCTGAGAAGCTGGGGTTGCACTCTGGCATAAGATGCCACTCCATTTCTTCAGATGTGGTGATCCTTTTCCTAGGGCTGTTGTAACCTTTCCTTGAAGGTGTAGCTAACTGGGTGAAATTCCTGCTTCCTGGGTACTTTCTTCAGTCAGGCATCATCTTCTGTCAGGATTTCGTGCGGAGAGACACCTGGGAGAGAGTCCACACTTAGGTTTAGAGGCCTCTCACCTCACTCAGAAGGAAGCAGTTATCACCTCAGCTGTCAGCATCATGCAGGTAGGTGTGGATGAGCTTTGAGAGGCCAGTCCCACCTCCCATGAGAGAAGCCATATTTAGAGATGGGTTCACTGAAGCCTGTTAGCATCTTCAGTCTGAGCCAGCCAGGAAGACAGGCTATGTGACTCCAAAAGAGAGATACTCAGTCTTCAGGGTGGAAGTTTGAAGAACATGTAAACTGAAAAATCGCCTTATATTTTACATTAAAAATCATGCTTAAATATTTTAACTCGTCCCTGAAGGAGTTAATTATGTTTAGGGGTAATTATTTTATAAAAGGCACTTTTTGTACTACTTGCATCCACAAAACATTGTAGTTAAATGTATGTAAACTTAAATGCATAGGAGATACTATCCATGTTGATAGATCATTTCTAATTAGTTTGTATCAAGTAGTACTTGGTATATATACAAAATACATTTTAAAGATTCAGCCCTTCAGCTTTTAATGTCATTATCTGGCAAAATTGGATCAAAATAAGCTCTGCATACTCACCAGTAAAAGGCTGGTGGGATCAGCAGGAAGGGCAAAACACTAAGACTGCTGTGGTCCCCAACCCTCTGCTCATCAGACCTTGGGTGGCTTACCTACCAGAGCCCAGGCCACACCTCAGCCAATTACATCCCAGTGTCTGAGGGTGAGATACAAACACTGAAATTGTTTGAAGCTCACCAGGAGATTCCAGTGTGGAGTGTGAGAACTGCTGTGATGAAGCGTGAGGGCTTTTGCCATCCAGTGAAAAGTCAGGCTCCATCATTTAAAACCAAGAAAGACTTAATATCAGCTTCTGGTTCACTGACAACTCAATGTGGCAAGTAAACAGGCTTTTTCCCCTTTTCATTCAATTTTGAATCTATACCTCTAGTATCAATTCCTTCCTGTTTTTCAGATGTAGACTCAGTAATAAATGAACTAGCTTATGATTCCAGTCATTCTATTGAAGGACTGAAATTGGTACAATTTTAAGCTTTATTCTCTCCTAAAACTGCTTACCTCCCTCCCCAAACACAGCCACTCACCACTGTTAACTGTCCATCTTTATCTTTATAGATTTGTTCTTCTGATCCAGTGTTGAAAACTATTGTGCCTTCTTTTCCAGGACTAATATAAAACTGTAAACTTAAAATAGACAAAACAATGAATTACTGACATTTTTTTCCCTCAGCCTCTGGTCTGCAAAAGAAATTTACTTAGGAAGTTTTACTAGTTTCAAGACAAAATTCCTCTTTTATTGTGGTTTTCTTGCATGTTTGAGTAATCAAAAGAAGAAGAAAGCCATTTCCACAACTGGGAACCTTACCACATGTTTGTGTAGTTGCTCTCAAACCAGCTGAGCACCTTCGGTTCTTCAAGGGGCCATTTGAAGTCTGAATAGCCATTTGTATATAAATCTGCATGCTGCAGCTCTCATTGTGGGTGAGGTCTTCCCTCAGAGGTACAGCAAACAAACACTACTTTCCAAGCCACCCAACTCTCCCTAGTCCATATAGGAAGTTGCTCATCAGGTTATAAAGATTGAAGCCTACTTTCAGGGGCCCTGGAAGCACAGTGCCGAGATGCTATTCCTTCCGAGAACCAAGCATGGTCTTAGGAAATCTTGCACTGTCCCTGACCAGCTATGTGACATTCAATGCCCTGGTTAACCACCTTATGCCTGTGAAATGGAAAAGGTGGTATTTCAGAGTTGAGAGAATTGAATAAGTACTCTATGTGCCAGGTATTTTTATGTCCTAGAGAAATTTTAGCACTTTTCCCTAATCTGTAAGCAGCCTGCAAAGCCAGGACCCACTGTGCTCAATCAACTGTCCCAAAAAAAACAGGCTTCAACAGCCGCAAAGGTGTGGATGTCACCTGCTCTGGCCCAGGGGTCCAGCCTTCACTTTGTGACAGCTTCCCTCAGGAACATAAGCACCTCCTTTGAATGCTGGGTGGTAAGACCACTGATCTTAGGTCAGTGAGTGATCACTGACTTCATTTGTCTGGAGCCCCAAACATAGGGGGTAAGGAAGTTTCTTATCAGAGAAGGCAAGGATACCCTGCTAGAGGCTTCTTCCCCACCTGCTGGGAGGCCGAAGGCTTGGGTGAAATGATTAACATTCACATCTTCCTTGATCCATTAATAAACATTCCTGAGCTGAGGATAAAGCCACCTACCTTCCTTGGACAACATTTACAATGTTCTCCTTCTTAACCAGCATGACGAGTTTAGTGACTGTTTCAAATACATGATCACACTGTAGGATGGCATCCCCCTGAGGTGGAGAGGAGAGGACACAGCCATTTCAATAGCAGCGGTTTAAAGAAAAATACTGTATCAGACTGAGGTCTCATGGTAGTCAACATTTTGGCAGTGTGCCATTTCCCTCTATTAGCAGAGACTCGTGGCCATTAATTACCTTTTGCCTGTTGACTTCTGGCAAAACATGAATGACTAGGAGTCCATCACTCAGATTGCTAGTAGAGACACCTTAAGACAGATCCAAAGTTAGGAGCCAAGAACTGGACAACTTGACATTGATACAGAAAAAGAAGAAGGGTTCCCCAGCCTCACACTTCTCCCCTCCCTAGCCAGGCCGGTGGGATGCAGGGTCTACTCAGCATGATACCAGGCTGTAAAGGTTGTGCACTAAATACAAAACAGGTCGTAGAAGGTGACTACTGTCCATCCTGGATATCTGAGTGAAGGGGGTACCACTGATACTTATTTCAGAATAAGAGGCCTGGACACTGATGCCTTCCAACCGAGGGCTTCTTCATTATTGGGGTGCCCCGGAGCTACGTCATTCCAGGGAATTGTCTTGAGATTGCCAGCTTCTTACCTTTGAGTGCTGAGTACTCTATTTTCTGCTTGATTTTGGCAAGCTCCACCACGTAAGCTGCTTTCTGAGTAAGAATGAGTTGCCGCTGTCGCGCCTTGAAGCCTTTCCTGTCATATTTAATGACTGGGACACCATACTGCAAGGAGGTTACCATCACTACGAGGGGAAGTTTACGTCGCGGGGAGCAGAGGGCAGAGTACCAAGCTCCTGGTTACTCAGACTCCAGCAAAGTTAGTCCAAGCACTCAAATGGAGAAAGGCTCAGCCAGGTTTTGCATAAAGGTGTTTTCTACCCTGGCTCTCTGGCAGGTAGATTTTGATTCCTAGCTCAGCCTATGGCATTGCCTTCCTGAGGAAGTCAAGGCATTAAAGCTCTCATAGCCAGAGGATAATTTAGTCCAGCCACATAGGTTTCTGTTCTCCAGGGGACCAAAAGTGACAGAGCAGCCACGAGAGCCATTGACAGCTTACATAACCTGCCCAGGACTGTACAGCTACTAAGTCATGAAGGCCATGTTGGCACCCAGGCACCTCGCCATACTGCTTACTACAGGATGTTTAATGCTTAAGTTCATGGGTGTGTTTAACTCAATTTCATAGAAAATCAAGCACAGTTCTTGGTGTGATATATAAGGACCATGAGAACAACAACAGGTATCTAACAGTCACACAGTCTCCATAATCTTAGTTAATAACCATAGCATCACAGCTGAGAGCCTGGCCCACCCACATGCACCCCTGCATGCACAGTGCTTCCAGACACACTCCATGTAGAAAACAAACCCTGGTCTCAGTCTCTAGGGGAATCCTGTTGGAGGACCCGCACTTCCTTACCTGGATTTTCTCATCGCTAATGAATTGAAGCACTTTGGGATTAATGTCTACTTCATCTGCGGAGGGAACCAGAATACAGTGAGTCATCACTCTCACCCTGTGCAAAAGCCCCTGGCATCTGCTGGCTTTATGTCCCTCTCCCTCTCTGACCAAGACCTCAGCTGGGGAGTAGCGATCAGGAAATGCTACGGAGTCGAACATCTTCCTTTAACTTTACAACAGGAAGAGAAAATACCTGGAAAAATGTACTTACCTATCCGACTGTTGGCAAAAGGTTGATTTAAACTTTCTGCATAGCCTTCTTTCTTTCCCCTGAATAGTGCACTGGTAACTACCTTCTGCTGCATCTGGTAACATAATCGAAAGTACAAAAATGATGGCCACAGGGCTCTTTGGGACAGGGGAGCTTTATGGTCCGCGATGTTGCTTACTTTCCTAGATAAGCTATAGGAGCCTTGTCATACTTCCTCCTAAAAATCAGAACACATTCCTGGCTTTGGCCAGATGCCCTAAAATCACACTGGTAGAAACTGGAGTTGACACTTATGCTTTTGTTTAACTTGCTCTGGCTTCCTGGAATTGAAATTTTCAGAATTTCAGGGAACAATTATTTTCTTCTAGGTCAGAGATGGCAAACTACAGCCCACAGGCCAAATCCAGCCTCCTGCCGGGTTTTGTAAGTTGCGCTGGAGCACAGCCGTGTCATTCGGTTACATGTCGGCCCTGGCTGCTTTTGGGCTACAACAGCAGCTGAGTAATTGCAACAGAGGTCATATGGCTTGCAAAGCCTAAAATATTCACTCTGGCCTTTTATGGAAAAAGTCTGCTGACCTGCAGTTAAGCATAAATAAAACCAGACCTCAGTAGAGAAAGGTCTGGCGTTTACAGTGCAGCGGCCACCTGGATGCTGTTCCCATGGCGACAGTGCAAGTGACACTGATTATTATAACAGCTGCCACTGAACGAGGGCTCTGTGCTAAGTGGTCTACACACATAATTGTCAGTATGTGTATGAGGCATGGGCCTAGCGTGACCCTTGGCTCACAGGTGAAGGGGCGGGGACTGCTAACTCCAGCAGTCCAACTGTAGGGCCAGCTCTTCCACCATTCTGCCACCACACACACACCACGTCCCTACCAGCGCTTTCCTCTCGGCTGTGAGCCCGTGGCAGTACTTCCGAACCAGGTTTCTTGTGCACATTTTCCTGAGCAGATCTGACGCCTGTATGGAGAACAAACACTTTTCCACCTGCCTCAGTCACACCCTGTCTTGGGCTGTGGCCACTCAAATAGAGCTGAATTCAGTTTTATTTACAGTGTTGATATTTTATAGTCAAAGAGAGCAGATCTTCCAATCTTGCACTAACTTTTCACTATCGCTAAGCTAGAGGTTCTTAAATTTGAATGTATTTGAGGCACTGGAGGAGCTGGATAAAATGAGATTCCTGGAGATGCCTACTCAGTGGGTCCAGGAATCTTACTGTAGCCCCACTCTGCGCTCCAGACACAGAGGGTCCTCAAGTCATCTTTAGAGAAACACTGTCATAGGTGACAGTCACCTAACCCATCTAGAAGGCTACCTCGAGGATAGACACCATTTAAAAGTGTGCTGTGTAAACAGATTTCCAATGGCTTTGTACTTCTAGTAAGGATATTATGAATTCTGGATAGTTAAATTTCTTGTGCAACAACCTTGCAAGGAAGTGTTTTTGCTAAGGCAGCCCTTTCGAGCAAAGGAAGCAGTACAAAGAAATAACAAAAGTTAAGCTCCATCAGTGCCCTAGTCACTTGCAACATGAGTCCCAGCGGAGTCCTTACGTTTTCCAGGATTCCAGGCGGCCTCAGCCAGCTCTCATCCAAGACATTCTTTGGAACGTGATAACGGAGATTCAAGATATAATTTTTCCGCACGAACACGATAAATTCCTCATTGTCAGGACAAAGAGGCTTGTCTCGATTGATGAATCCCTTTATGAACCTAAATAGGAAGTAGTTTTGTTAGTTTTCTGGCCTGTGTTTTCACTGAGACTTGCGTTCTCTCCCCATTCACTCGATTCAGAGGCCGCCAAATGGTGGAGATTATAAGGTATGCCAGAGCCAGTAGTGTAGCCTATCGGCCAAATCTACCCAAAGATATGTTCTGTTTCACCCACACTATTTTTTGTTTTCTATTCTGTTTTCAGTAGCTTTGAATTAGTTGCCAATAACAGGAAAAAAAAAATCCCAGGAGATATTACATGAAACCCAGATTCCCAGCTCTCCTTGAAAAATCAAAAGATCTGGCAGCACTTGTCTGGCATTTTTCCAAGACAGTGTGTGGGCAAGATGGAAAGAGCTTTCCAGGTTGCTGCAGTCCCCTCCATACCTTATGGTCTTACAAGACTCAGACTCACTTTACCTGCCTGGCATCAGAAGGCTTTTGACTTTGTGACTTTTGGAGTAAGAGATACTATAAACGTACTGAGTTGTAATCACCACAAAATTAGGGGGCTCAGAGGAAAGAGATGGAACTGGATTCCTAAGGGTTGACATCCCGAAAGGAAGATTACCTTACAGTAATCCAAAAAACCAAGTCCATGACCACCCCTTGCCATGCACCAGCATTAAGTGGCCTCTCCCTCCTGTACCTGAGAACTTACTTCCTTATGATCTGCACAGCCCACTTCCTCCTTTTGACCTCTTTCCGAGCCAGGGCTCCACGCCAGCGGGTTTCAAGTTTGATGGCTGAAAGAGTTCACTGCTGGCATTAGGAGGTGAGCACAATCACATTTAAATACAAAAGGCTTGTTTAGAATTAGTCATCCATGCCACAAACATTTACATGTCCGGCTCGGCACTCTGCTAGCCCCAGAGCGGAAAGTCAAATGAACGACATCGGTTCTTACCAGAAAGGTACTCAGACGGGCACCGAACTAGGGAGACAGAGGAACACAGCGGGTGTAATGGGAAGTTTTAAGGGAAGCCCCAAAATTATGCGAGGGGACCAGGGTTTCCCAAGGTTCTTTTCAGATACAAGAGTGGCACTTGCAAATGGTATACATTTGTCTTACCACTGTGCTTGGTTTGTTTCACCATGTTTACTTTGATTTAGTTATCTACATTTAAAAATTGGGATAAACAAATTGGGACACAAAAATTAGATTTCTGGCTTGTCTCCCAGTTTTTAAATGCTTTTCATATTTTTCTGTTATTCAGATTTTTAAATGCTTTTTATTCCGCATAACAGCATTGTTACAAAAACAACCAACCAATGGGAAACAACCCAAATTCCCAACAACAAAACCGCTAAATTGTGGTATATTTATATTGTACAGGGGCCAGCAATATTTATATAGTATGACCCTCGGGCTGGCCACCTGTTTTGGTAAAGTTTAATTGCAACATTACTGTGCCCGCTCATTTATGCATTTGCCTAAAGCTACTGTCATTCTATAACTGAAGAATGACATATGAGCCACAGGTCTAAAATATTTATAACTGGCCCTTTAAGAAAGTTTGCTGACCTCTGATAATAGTGGAATACTATGAAGCTATGAAAAAAAATAACTAAATCTGCACACATTTATTGGTTGAATTTCTGTTCTATTTTTCAATTAAAATTGACATGCAGTATTTTCATTAGTTTCAGGCATACAGCATAGTGGTTAGACATTTATGCTACTGGTTGAATTTTGAAAACAATTGAGAGTGTAAAAATGTTGCAAAAAATACATAGTATAAGTTCAAAACATGCCAGCCTATTAACCATAGTTTTGAGTGATCCATAGATGTAAAACAATTAAAAGGGGGGATTATAAATGCAAAATTCAGAAGATTAGTGTGTGTGTTGGGGCCTGGGAAGCTGAGAAGTGACTGGGGAGGAACAGAGGGAAGGGATTCCAAGAGTATTTGTGGTATTGGTAACCTTTTTAAGAAATTATTCTTTAATCACACATATGTTATGGAGCAAATAAAACACATCCATGGAACATATATAGGCCACACTATATTATAATCTCTGGTCAATAGAGTAAAAATGAGAAGAGGCCCCAACACTGAACCTCGAGGCCACCCTATGCCAGGGTTTTAAGGTCAGGCAGGGGTAGAGGCTGTGCAGAGAAGCCTGTGCCTCTAGGAGGTGGGCAGATGAGAGGGAAACTGTGGGGTTCTGGCCCCTTGCAAACTGGAAAGTAATTCTTACCCGCTTGTCTTTTTTTCACATAGGTTCTCCTTTCTAGGCAGGCTTTGTATGTGGCTTGAATTCTTGCAACTTAAAATAAAACAAAAGTGTTGGTGAAATGGCTTTCATTTGTTTGTCTTGGTAGTTGTGACCTTCAGAGGGTAATGTCAGAAGTGGCCCTCAGGGCATGCAGTGTGGAGGGACAGAGGAAGCGCATGCAGCAGTGCCGAAATGAGAGTGGGCAGGTTGAGCCTGGCTGTCAGATGCTGTCTATGAACTGTAGCTTCCTTTCTTCCTCTTGCCTTCCCCAGGGTAAGGAACAGAGCCACCATCTAGAGGGCCTGCTGGGCCCTGGTTCCATGTTAGGCATTATATTTCATCCTCACACTCCACCTTGCAAGGCAGGTGTCAGCACATTTTAGTAATGAGCGTGCAAGGCAACGCCGCTGTCCTGACACCAGGGCTACGGGACTGCACACGCGCCCCCTGTAGCTTCTCCTTTTTCCATACACCTCCTCCTCTTAGTGCGTGAGGTCTCACCATAGGCTAAGCTGCTTGAGGGTCCCACAGGCCAGTAATGTCACATTCTTCAAGGAGCTGGTTAGAAATGCTGACTCAGGCCCCCCACAATCAGCACTTGCCCATTAACCAGATCCAGGTGATTGGTGCCCACTGCTATAAGACTCAAAAAATGAAACCATTCAGCATAGTGGTTAGGAGTGCAGGACTTAAAGCCAGAGAGACCTGTGTTCAAATCCCAGCTCTGCTGCTTTCTAGCTGTGTGGCCTCCAAGAAATTACCAACATCTCTGGGCCCCAGTTTCCCTGAATGTGAAGTGGAGATAATTCACTCCAATGGTTTGTTCTGAAGATGCGATGAGATCAGGAGTACAAAGGGCTTAGTATGCACTGGCACACAGCAAACAGATTACTCGAGCAGCATCCTTCTCAACAGACCAGTTTAGATTTCAGCAGAGAAGCCTCTCTCCCCTAGTAGATTTTTTATTGTATCCGCCCCCCCCCCCCGCCCCCACCTCCCACCGCCCAAATCTAACTTTCCTCGTTTACCATTCACAACAAACACCCTGGCTGTAGGCTATGAAGCCACACCTTCCAACATCAGATATTTATACAAACGAAGTTTTTAAAACCTCCGTGTGAGGGGGTGGACTCCTGTGGGTTTAGGTACTAGTGTGGCACAACAGAACTGGATCCAAATGAAAACCGGGGTAGCACTACAGTGTTTAAGCTTCCATGTGCATCCATGACGACCTCCAAACACTCATTAAGGCATAAATTCATGCATATCCTATCACATTCCCATATCTCATTCCTGGTTTCGAAAGCCAGTGCTTCTAACGTTATTCCAAACACCATGTTTAAGACGTATCCCAAGCTAACCTGGTTTATTTTACATTCTATTGATATCAGGGCAGGATAAAAAAAAAAAAAAAAACATACCTAATTGATGTTTACTAAATTCAAAGGCATCTTCAGTAGCAAACAGAGTTCTGGGGAAACGAATGAATATTTTGGTTCTAGAAGTGAAAAGAAACAGCGTTTTAATGATAAATTGGCTAGTTACCATCTGTAGGTTATATAATGTTCACCCCAAACTCATGTCTACTCAGAACTTTAGAATGTGATTTTATTTCGAAATAGGATCTTTGCAGATAAAGTCAAGGTAAGGATTGGGAAGAGATTAGGGTGGACCCTGAATCTAAGAGTGTCCTTATAAGAGACAAAAAGAGCACAGACACACAGGGAAGAAGACATGTGAAGATGGGGGCAGAGATTGGAGTGATGTGGCCACAAGCCAAGGTACATCAGGAGCCACTGGAAGCTGCAAGAGGTAAGGAAGGATCCTCCCATGGAGCCTTCAGAGGAAGCATGGCCCTTCCAACATGTTGATTTTTAACTTCAAGCCTCCAGAACTATCCAGAGAATAAATTCCTGTTGTTTTACACCACCCAGTTTGTGGTAATTTATTATACAGCCCTAGAAAATAAATATACCATCCTAACCAGAAATTATCTCCCTGGGCTTTAAAAAGTGATGACAAAGAATATGAGTAATTTTAAAAGACAATCCCATCAACTAGCAGAGCTAAGTTATAAATACTGATCTGTATTTCCTGCCCCACCCACCCTTTGAGGGAAACGGCCCAGGACAGCCACTGGGTGGGTAGATGGGTGGGTGGGGAACAGCACCGTCCCATGTGATTCTACTTCCTCATCAGAGGTTATGGAATGGGGACCAATTCCACTCCCTCACCTCCATGGCCTGCCTCCCTCAGGATGTTCTAAGCTGGATTCCCCTCAGGGATCTGGCTTGGGAAAGTAACTGCTTCTTGGAGAAGGGCCCAGAATAGAAGCACAGGGATGGAGAAGGGCCAGAGTGGCCACAGCCAACCATGTACTAACGTCAGGGAGAGTCCATCGACAGATTCAAAGGCAGAGATTTCCCTGAAGCTGGAATCTCCGAGTCCTAGTAATGGTCCCTCTTCCTGTCTGGGCACCGTTCCTTGCACCCAAATGAACCCTGACCGAGATGACTAACAGACAAAAATTTTCCTGGTTCACCCCGATGAGTTTCACCTCAATGTGTCTGAAAGCTGTTCATTACAACTCTGTAGTAATGAGACTCAGAGCTCTAGAACAGCACTTCCCAGGATGGAAGCAGGTTTTTCACATCATGTTAAGTCCCAATATCTCCTCAGAGGTCCTGCGTACATTTGAACAATGAAAGACTCTAGGCACACAGAGGTTAGGGGAGCCACCCTTGTTCCCTCATTTTTCAAGCCGAGAGGCTCATTCTAGCCCTCCCCCACTCATCAGGTTTAGAGTACAAGGCTCTTTTATAACGTACTCTCCAACAGGCAGCAACATTGCCCTTCTAACCATTTAGAGCTTGTGTATTGTGATTCATAATAAATATGTATCTGGCCTTTGTTCCATTCCAGTGGCACAGCTCGCAAAACCCTTGTAATTTCCTAAATGACTAGAACAATAGGGGCAACTCTGGTTATACTATTCTTGAAATAGCTTCAAAGTGATAAAGGTGAAATGGGTGTCTTATTAGTCATAACAAACTCCTTTTGACCACACCACACTTGAGTTTATGTTAATGAGGTGATGTCTGGAAAGCCCATAAATAACCGAAGGATGGGAGCTGGTTGCCAGGGGAACCAATCTTGAGATTAGAGGGTTGGAGCTTTCAGCCTCATTTCCAGGGAGGGGAGAGGGGCTAGACATTGAATTACTCACCAGTGGTCATGCCCATGTAATAAAGCCTCCATAAAAACCAAAATGGACATGACTTGGAGAGCTTCCAGGTGCACCTGGAGAGGGCATGGAAGCTCCACACCCCTTCGCACATGCCTCGCCCTGTGCATCTCTTCCATCAGGCTGTTCCTGAATTATACCCTTTTATAATAAATCGGCGATCTACTAACTACAATGTTTTCCTGAGATCTGTGAGCTGCTCTAGCAAATTAATTGGACTCAAGGAAGGAGTTGTGGGTCCAATTTATAGCCAGTCAGTCAGAAGCACAGGTGACAACTGGGACTTGGGACTGGTGTCTGCTGTGGGGAAAGGAAGCCTGTCTTATAAGACTGAACCCTTTCACCTGTGGGATCTGAGACTATCTCCAGGTGCACAGTGTCAGAATGCAGTTGAATTGTAGTACATCCATTTGGCATTGGAAGTCTTGTGGAATATTCTGAGTATAAGTGAAGTATTGAAAGGGAAGAGGCACACAGGAGGATTTTTTTTTCTTTAAAGGGCTGAATTTAAATTGAGTAGATGAAGGTATATACTTGTAAGTCTACTTAAATTCATGAAAAATGAGTCTCCAGGCTTTAGATGGATATGCATCAATGCCAGAAACATTCTGACGACTACTTCCTGGCCACTTACCTCCCTAACTTGTATTCTTCGGGTTTGTAGCCAATGTACTTGATCAGCCGCTCTACGCCCTCTACTGGAGGCCCGTGCCAGTGTGGCCAAGTGTCTGGGCACAAGGACTTGTACCTAGGACAAGGAGAGGCACATCTAGACAGCCATCAAACCTAACACTAGCTCTCTACCATGGGTCAGCTTCTTTCCGCTGTACATGCCAGCCATTCAGCATACCACAGTAGACTTCTGATTTCCTTGAATTCAACTTCTCTGAATTCAACAATATACACTTGACAAGAAAGAAAAAAGAAACTATTTCAGCGTGAAGGGAGGAGGAGCAGGCCTGTTTTCACAGATCAGTGACATCAGAAAACTGAAGAAACCCAGTTCCACTCCTAGATATATACCCAAGGGACACACAAACATGACCACACAAAAGCTTACACATAAATATTTATAGCATCATTCATCGTAATAGACAAAAGGTAGAAACACACAATTGTCCATCGACGGACAAATAAATGGACAACGAATGTAGTCCGGCATGGGAAGAAAAGGTACCATGCCTGGTAAGTGACCAGGGATTTTTCAAGAGTAATTTGGGACCCAATGTTGACTTAAAAATCTGAGTTCAGCATAAATGCAGCACCCTTCTAATATGCAGTCACTAGAAAAATAACCACGATGTCTATTGTATAAGGAAATAAGTGAATGCAGAGTTCAAAAGTGCCTGTGGACCAAGGCAGGAAGCGTGGAACTGGAGCCAACAGACTGAAACCACACTGCCTGGGTTCGAGCCCAGCTCAGTAGCTGGACAAGTCATTTCACCTCCTCACTCATATGACATGAACAATAACAGGACCTCCCTTGTGGGGTCAGTAAAGTTGAAATGTGATAAGCTACAGAAAGTATCTGGCACAGACCAAGATTTCAAAAAAAGAGTTAGCAACGGCATTCCTCTTAATATCATTGTGTGGTCTGTATTGTTTTAAAATCGGATTTTAAACTGTTAAAAAATGTTTACTTGCCTGGAATTATATTATCTGCAAGTCCATTAAAGGCATCGCAATGAACTGAATATTTGCGTCTTCCCTTCCCCCAAATTCGCATGCTGAAAAATCTTAACCCACCCCCCACAATGTGATGGTGTTAGGAAGTGGGGCCTTTGGGAGATGATTAGGTCATGAGGGTATGAGTCCTCACGAATTGGGATAGTGCCTTTATAAAAGATTCCAGTCTGCAACCCAGAAGAGGTCTCTAACCTGAATTTGCTGGCATCCTGAACTCAGAATTTCATCTTCCGGAACTATGAGAAATCAATTTCTGTTGTTTATAAGCCACCAACTTTATGTACTTTGTTAGAGCAGTCTGAACTAAGACAGGTATTAAGTGTCACATGTTCTTCCCTGATTTCCATGCCAACCCCAGGTAACACAGTACAGCCTCAGGCTCTTCCGGTTCATACCTTCCACTACCACATGCCATCAAGTCTGTCTAAACACAGGCTAGAAAGACGTGCAGGGAATGGGAGGTGCTTTAAATGCCTGCACAGTGGAGGGAATAGTAACTTCTGTCCTGTTCAGCCCTGAGATGCAGCTGCTTCCTGATTAAGGGAAGTGGTGCACAGATTGGACATCTCCAGCCTGGTCCCATGAACCTCTCCTGCTTTTCTCCACAGGGTCACTGACCCTCAGCCACGCTGGCCTTCTAGCTGGTCCTTGAGCCTGCCTAGTTTCCACCTCCAGGCTCTCCCTTCTTGGACTGCTGTCCCTCCCTCACTCAGAGAGGCCCTCCCAGCTCACTTTACCTAAAGAGAATGTACTCCCCTACCTGATCTCCTATATCATCTTGTTTCAGCTGGTCTCTCCCACTAGAAAGTTACACTCCATGCAGCAGGAATGGGGTATGTCCTGTTCTCTGCTGTCACCCAGCACCTAGGACAGCACTGATATAGAGCAGGTGCTCACTGGTGTTTATGGGAAGAATAAACAAGCCTTAGACAGCAGCAAAGTAGGAAAAGAAAATGTGTGAAGTTCAAAAACTCCAGGAAGATGGAAGAATCAAACGTGTGTGTGTTTTGGGGGTGGTGTGGACAGTGGCTGCTACTTGCTGCCATCTTCTCCAGAAGTGAGCTTCAGAAAGATGGATGAGATAGGGTGAATGAATGACAAGTAGCTGATAAGCAAAAATGGTATGAAAATGAGGTACATCAAAAAAACAACCTGGAAAATAATCTGGTGGTTCCTCAAACATTATCATCTGACCCAGTAATTTACTCCTAGGTATACTCCCAAAGAAATGAAAACATATGTCTCCACAAAAACTTGTACATAAATGGTCCTAGCAGTAGCATTCGAAATAGCCAAAGAGTGGAAACAACCCAAATGCCTATCAACAGATGAATGGATAAATAAAATGTGGTCTATCCATGCAATGAAATATCATTCAGCCATGAAAAGGAAGGAAATATGATCCATGCTACAACATGGATAAACCTTGCAAACATTATGCTAAGTGAAAGCAGCCAGATATAATAAGTCCACATATCATACAAATGACTCCATTTGTATGAAATGTCTAGCATAGGGAAATCTGCAGAGATAGAAAGTAGATTAGTGGTTGCTGGGGTTAAGGAGATAGGGGTTTATTACTAAAAGGTACAGGGTTTCTTTTCAAGGCGATGAAAATGTTCTAAAAGGTACTTACTGTGAGCACTAAAAGCCATTGACATTTGGAGTGAACTGCATAGTATGTGAATTATATCTCAATAAAGCTATTTAAAAAGAGAAGAACATGCTACACATTGGCAGCATGGTCCAGAAATGGTGACAGATGAAAGAAAAAAGGAGAGGAGACAAAGAGGAAAGTGGTGTGACAGCTAGCCTTCAACATTAGACTGCGTGAGGATCCTGTGTTTCCTTCATACCTGCCTTCCATACGGGCCTCCAGGGCAGCAGGGAGGGGAGGGATATCCATGATGGTGTTTTAAGGTTCTATGGATTTGAGGATTGTGATAAAAATGCCTCTCCAAATGTACCTACAGTGCAGAGCAAAGCCATGCAGAGGTCCTGGGCCTCCCTTAGGAGGCCTCAAGGTAGTATTTGGGGCGGGATTGTCCATATCTCTTTCCACTATTTCTACAACCCAAAGGCAATCACACCTTTTTTCAAGATGGTTTCACACACATCAATAAAATCCTAGGTGTGTTTAGCTGAAATTGTATCAAATCAAAAGGTTAATACTGATATGCTAATTGGAAGTTCAGATCATCAGGTAGACAAATCATTAATATAACAGTGAGGGAAGAGATTATTTAATATACGTAGATATCAATTTTATCTACACAAGGCTCATGGGAGGAAAACAAGCATGATCCTCATTAGAGAAAAATCTAAGATCACAAAATTAGCATCTAAAAGTAAGAACAAAAGAAAATTAGCTGAAGTTTCAGAGCTCAGGATCTTGACATTCAGTTGCAAAATGCAAGGAATTCAATTAAAAATATAAGTTCATGCATGTGCTTTTTATGATTAAAAAGTCATGTTTCAAAAGAATCCTAATTTAGGTTGAAATATACAGTTGCTGATATTCAACTATGTTGACCTACAAAAATGACCATTTCCTTATGCTTCTCTTGAGAGTATGAGAGTATATTGCAATTTTGGCAAGAAATTCATATGCAGCCTACTCACCACAAATGAGATATTGGTGTACAAGCAAATGGGCAATGGTAGTGTTAGTGGTGGGGGATATCATTAAATTCTTATGAACTTGAGAGCAGACAATTTAATCCCTATGTTACACCTGAAGAAATAGGTCACAGATGGAAGAGATAGAATGAGGAATCCCACCCAAGTCTGTGTGGCTCCAATGCCTATGCTCCCACCACTACACCCAATTCTCTTAACAGGCCATGAGGCCAAGAGCATCGCCCGCAGACTGACAGCACTAAACCAGCACCTGTGGCACCTTGGAAAGGGTCTTCTCCAGCCAAGTACAGACCCAAGAGGAGCACCATCCACATTTGTCCCCTGGTGGCAAGTCTACTCACTCAGCTTTGTATTTCCTCAGTTCCGAAAAGATAAGGACTTAGTGAAATGAAGGGAAGGTGGTGAACTAAGTTGGCTTCCTATTCACCAGAAAGTTAGTATTTAATCACCATTACAGGTATAGCAGGAAAGAACCAAACTGAGTTCCTTGAGGGATGGATGGCCTGTTGTTACCCATCGCCTCATCCAGAGACTGGCACCTAGTACAGTGGTCCCCCGTTATCTGTGATTTCACCTTCAGATGCTTCAGTTACCTGCGGTCAACCACGGTCTGAAAATATTAAATGGAAAATTCCAGAAATAAACAATTCATACGTTTTGAATTGCTTGCTGTTCTGAGTAGTGTGATGAAATCTCGTGCCATCCAGCTTTGCCCCACTTGGGACGTGAACTGTCCCTTTGTCCAGCGAATCCCCGCTGTGCACGCTCCCCACCATTTGTCACTTAGTAGCCATCTGGATTATCAGATCGACTGTCCTGGTATTACAGGACCTGTGTTCAAGTCACCCCTGTTTTACTTAATAATGGCCCCGAAGCATGAGAGTAGTGATGCTGGCAATGCGGACATGCCAGAGAGGAGCCATAAAGTGCTTTCTTTAAATGAAAAGGTGAAAGTTCTTGACTTAAGGAATTTTATCATCTCACATCATCACAAGAAGGGCGAGTATAGTACAATAAGATATTTTGTGAGAGAGACTATATTTGCATAACTTTTATTACAGTATATTGTTATAATTGTTCTACTTTATTATTAGTTATTGTTGTTAATCCCTTACTGTGCCTAATTTATCAATGAAACTTTATCATAAGTATGCATAATAGAAAAAAACAGTATATACATGGTTCGGTACTATCCAGTTTCAGGCATCCACTGGAGGTCTTGAAACATACCCTCTGTTGATAAGGAGGGGCTACTCTAGATGTTTGACTTGACTTCAGATCAACAAAATAAACTTTACCTTTGTAAGAAATGCTCGTATTTCCGCCGGTACGCAAAGCCGGCCCGTCTCACCCGCAGGTGTTCCATCAGCCCCAGGTATTTGACCTGATGCCTTATAAGGAAGTCATCAAACTTGCCTTTGGAAACATAAAAGGGAGAATGACAGTAAAGGACCCCGTGGTTCTGTTTCAACCAAGACAGACCAGAGGCTGCAAGCTGACAATCTGTGAGCTGGGTTTAGCTACAGATATGTTTTCTTAGACCCTAATTGTGTTTAATGGGGGAATCTTATAGAAAAATCTGGATTTGTGGTTTGTCTTAAAAAAAAACATGAGATCTGGCCATTCTGGGCCCAGAGTCCCACATGACGACAATGGCTGTAAGAGAGTACTGCTGCCCCTTTAGATAGGGTGTACCCTCTCTAGTTTGCCGCAGCCCCTCTACTCCCTATTGCCTTACGCCTAATCTGCTTCACTTATTTGTTCTTCTGGCCTGGCCTCTCTAAGCCTTAACCATGTGACTCTGTTATAGACCATGACATGGGCTTAGAAAATACCAAGTTAAGATTGTTCAGTGGCTACAAAGGAGCAACATTACTTCCCCTCACCTGTGATGCCTGCCTAGCTCAGCTGCATTGCTCCTGAAATGGGCCAAAATCTGAGTGATGCTCACTCAAGACCACCGAAGGAACCCCCTGCCCTACTAATTTACCTTCTATTATGAAAAATGAAAACAATTCTTGTCCAGAGAATAAGGAGCAAGCCTGTGGTGGTTTTTAGGATTTTCACCCATCACCATCTTGGTTTTCCTCCTAGCCTCATTTTCTTGAGCTCAGTGTTCAGAATGATTCACAACTCACTGGGTTCCTTCCTCTCATTGGGCTTGATGCAACGGATGTATGAAGGTTCCTTGGAGATGAGAATTTCCAGAAGGCTGTTCAGGCTGTTTTTAAACTGAGTCCCCACCTGTGGGGAAAGAGAATGAGCTAAATAGACATTGCTACTCCCAGTTAATACTGAGAAGACTGGGTTGGGCATAAGACTCCGGCCCTTTAAGTCCCACACTCAACAGACTGTCCTACCTATTATCATTTCACCCATGAAAGGAAGGTTTTAGATGTCCTAGCCTGAGGAGCTCAAGCTCAGTCTGGTTAAGCAGAAGCTGAACATCCTTACAGGATGCTTCACTCACTCAGCAAGTAGGCACTGAGCGCCTCCTAGGAGCCAGCATCACTGCTGAGCCCGTCGCCCCCATCACCTTCCCGTTTCCTTAATACCAAGCTTCCTTTATGACACTCACACTGCTGTTAAGTTCTTTATTTGATAGCATTTTCCTATACCAGCTCCCACGAGACTGTAAGTCCCATGCACTCAGGGATAGTGTCTGTTTTGTTCTTGCTAAATCCAGCACAGTGCCTGACACACAGTAGGTGGTCAGTGAATGTCTACAAATGACCACATTGCTTGCTAACCTTGGAAAGTATATATTTAGTAGACTCTGTTAGAGAGTCATACTTCAAGAAAAAGGGGAGAACTTGAGAAGTATAGGTAGCCAGAGGTAACTGCACCCTCTGTCTGATTTTTGCTGCCTTTAAATTTTTCATGGGTACTTTACCCACTCACCGTTGGTGACCTTCTCCGGTTTTCTAACTCGGCTACCAGGAAGCATTCCTTTAGGATGCTGTTTTTGGATCTGCACAGCACCTGTAAGCAAAAAGAAATGAGCACCACATTTGCTTCTTCACAAATCACTATGGGGCCTTCAGATAAGCTCACATGAGTGTGCACGATGGACCAGAGCCATTTGCTACAGAAGCCCTTGAAGAAGAGGGAAAAAAATATAATCAAGTGTGAAAGAAAATGTTCAAATACTATATCCACTGCCATATCTACTTGGTGAGGCCATCTGACTGTTTTTCCTTGGACATGATGAAGCCCTAACTGTTTCTACTCCAGCCTAGCTGCTACAAGGTCAGTGGGTTCTTTGAGAATGATCTTCAAAGACATACACACAGCCAACAAATATATGAAAAGGTGCTCAACATCACTAGCTATAAGGGAAATGCAAATCAAAACTGCAGTGATACCACCTCACACCTGTTAGAATGGCTATTATAAATAAGACAAGAAATAACCAGTGTTAGAGAATATGTGGAGAAAAGGGAACCCTCACACACTGCTGGTGGGAATGTAAATTGGTTCAGCCACTATGGAAAACAGTATGGAGGTTCCTCAAAAAATTAAAAATAGAGCTACAGTATGACCCAGCAATCCCTGCTCTGGGTATCTGCCCTCCAAATTTGAAAGCAGTTATTTGTAAAGATATATACCCCTATGTTCATTGCTGCATTATATACAGTAGCCAAGATATGGAAACAAACCAAGTATCCTTCAATGGATGATTAAATAAAGAAGATGTGGTACATATATACAATGGACTACTACTCAGACATTAAAAGATGAAATATTGCCACTTGTGACCATGGATGGATCTTGAGAGTATCATGCTAAGTGAAATAAGTCAGACAGAAAAGAACAAGAACCATATGATTTCACTCATATGTGGGATATAAAGCAAAAAGCAACAAATGAACAAAAAACAAATAACAAAAAAATGGTGATACAGACAACAAAATGATGGTTACCAAAGAGGAAAGGGGGTCAAAAACACGGTGACAGAAGGACACTAGACTTCATGTGGTGGCACACAATAGAGTATACAGATGATGTATTATAAAGCTGTATTCCTGAAACTTACATAATGTTATTATTAACCAATGTCACTCTAACAGTTTTTATTAAAAAAAGAATGATCTACAAGATAGACTGTTACGTGAAAAAAAGCAAGATACAATATTGCTTGTATGGTGTGTTATTATTGTGCAAAGAGAAGGAAAAAAGGGGGGGGCGATACACACACACACACACACACACACATTCCCCCTCCCCCTCCCCCTGCCCGCCCCCCTCTCGTACCAGCCCAGCCCTGGAAAGATACACAATAAACTGATAAGATCAGCTGGCTCATAGCAGAACCACTAAGTGATATGGGACCAAGTACATTGGCTTTTGTCCTGTTTGTTTTTTTCCCCTGTGTACAGAATTTCAAAATAATCTATATTATCAATCAAAAGTCTTTAATTTACAAAAAATTTAATTTGACACTAAATTTTTTTCCCTTATATCCATACAATAGAATGTTGTTCAGCTTTAAAAAGGAAGGAAATCCTGACACATGCTACAACATGGATGAACCTCGAGGACATATGCTAAGTACAATAAGCCAGTCACAAAAGCACAAATATTATATGACTCTGCTTATGTGAGATACCTAGAGCAGTCAAACTCATAGAGATAAAGCAGAATACTCGTTGCCAGGGGCTAGTGGGGAGGGGGAATAGGGAGCTATTGTTTGATGAGGACAAAGTTTCAGTTTTACAACATGAAAAGAGTCTAGAGGTGGATGGTGGTGATGCCCCAACTCATATAAACAGAAAACAGATTGGTGGCTGCCAGAAGCAGGGCAGGGGTGGTGAAATGCGCAAAGGTGGTCAAAAGGTGCAAACTTCCAAACTTCCATTTACAGACTAAACAAATCATGGGATATAATGCACAGCATAGTGGCTACAGTTAACAATACTGTATTGTGTATCTGAAAAGTTGCTAAGGGAGTAAATCTTAAAAGTCCTCCTAAGGAAAAACAGTATAATCCTGTGAGGTGATGAATGTTGACTAAACTTGTGATAATCATATACAGATATATCATTATGTTGTACTCCTACAGTTAATACACTGTTATGTGTCAATTAAATCTCAATAAAAACGATTAGGACCATAAATTTTATTATATATAATTTACCACAATTTTTTAATTTTTTAAATAAAAAACATGTTTTCTTGTTTAACTCACTTGGATTTTAAATTTACAGGGACATGAAAGAGTAAATTGCAGATGAGAGAGAAAAAAGTAGAAATGACCCATCTCAAAGTCAAAAAAAAAAAGTACAAGAAATATCAGCCTGGTTGGTGAAGCAACAGACTTGGAGATTTTCCCTGTGAAGCACCTCTGTGGATGGTTTGTAAAGGGACTGGGCAAGGCCGGTAGAGGGGAAAGCCACGAGAAGAATTCTATCTTCCATTTGCCAACCAAGCCCTTCTACTCCTGTGTTATTCGCAGTGACTCCAAGAGAAAGGCACCATCAGACCCACTTCACCGATGGAGACATCTGTCATGAGACTCCCAGTAGGGATGGGGTCAGGCTGACATTCAGACCCAGAGAGACCCGCCTGGAGCAGAGATCCAATGTTAAGAATCACTTCTCTAACCTGAATCCTAGAGTTTGGGACAAGGGGTCTTAGAAGTGATAGAGAAAGATCGGGAAGGGCAGAAAACATTCCTCCAATGAATCATTTCCATGTTCACCATAATAACATCTCCTCTAGGTCTAAGCTTCTTATAAATCAAGATAATTAAATAATATACAATTTGGTACAAAACACTTAACTATCTCAATATAAAATGAAGACTTTAAAAACCCAAGGCTTCTCTGATTAGTGACTTATATAGAAGAAGACTGGGAATTAGCCCCAGGGGCTAATCTTGGCCCTAGCCCTACCTTGAGATGTGACCTTGAGCAAGTCACAACCTCTTTGGGTCTCAGTTTCCTCATCCTCAGTTCATGTCACCCCAGTATATTTCCTACTCCACCCTGGGGACCTCAGCCTGCTGAGCCCTCAGCCCCCTCTCCTAACATTACCTCTCACTGAACACACAGTGAGTTGTCTGGGCCTCAGGGCCTTTGCACAAGCTGGTTCTTCTACCTGGAATAACCCCGATCTTTCCACAGCCAGGACCATTCTCACTCAGCTTTCAGCTTAAAGTCACTTCCACAGGGGTGTTTTCTCTGATCCTCTAAACTAAATTAAAAATGTTCCACTCAACCACAGTTCCTTGCTTATTTCTCTTTATAGTACTTTTCACTGAAGGATAACTTATTTATGTACATACTTATTCTTGGCCACTATTCTCACTCCCACCCCCCCGCCCCCCTCCCCCCACACACGCACACCAAATGATGGAAAGCCCCATGAGAACAAGGACTGTCTTGTTCACTGCTAAAACTCCAGACCTGGCACAGCACCTGGCCCATGGGAGGGGCACTGCACACACTTGAATGGGTTTATTAAATGAAAGATTCACATAGATAATAAATGTGTGTTCTGGCCATGACATGCTGGAGTTCTAACGTAGCTCATGGAAGAGAAAAATCTGGAAAGCCATATTTACCCCAAAATCGCTGTCACAGGTGATATCTCATACCCATCAGAAACACATATAGTTAAGTTTGAGACTTACCTCTTTCAGATGCCTATAGAGGAGATCACTGTTTTTTTCCAAGAATCCTATAAAACATTGAGTAAAAAAATTTTTGAATCAATGACTTTGCCTAAAAATGCAATTCCATCCCAATTGATTCAAAGAGAAATACTAAAAATGATCTCTTAGCATAAGACGAGAATTCTCAGCCTTGGCCCTATGGCATTTGGGGCTAGATTAATTCTCTGTTGTGGAGACCCTCTTGTACACTGTAGGATGTTTAGCAGAATCGGTGGTCTCTAGCTACTAGATGCTAGTAGCATCTTCTCCAGTTGCGACAATCAAATATGTCTCAAGACATTTCCAGTTGACCCTGGGGGTAACTTCATCTCTGGTTGAGAACCAGGTCCTCAGATCCGAGCTTATGGCACACATGCTACACTCTAAATCACGATGAGCTACCACATGAACATACAGCCTTTACCTTATTGAGCACTGTATGCATACCCTAGTCCATTAGCAAAGAACTATACATATAATGAATGACATCGAAATAATGGATGGCGAACTGAATGTTAAGAGCCGCTAGGTGAGACTATGCAGATGGATGAGGAAATCAGGCCCACTGCTAAGGAAAATCAAACTCAAGCACCATACAGCTCATACAAAGGAAGACATATCATTTCCAATGTTAAAATTTGGCTTAGAGTGCTCACTTAAAACCTCATCAGTTAATTAAATGAGCAACTAAGTGGCATTATAAAGTCAAAACCAGCTAGAAAAGACATGCATCAAAATGTCTAAGGTACAACCTTTTAAAATGACAATTTTAGAGTTACCAAAACTAAAATTTTTATTGTAGTAAAATATACATAACATAAAATCTACCATTTCAACCATTTTTAAGTATATACTTCAGTGGCATTAACTGAATTCACAATGTTGTGCAAACATCACTACCATCCATCTCTAGAATGTTTTTGTCTTCCCAAACTCTGTACCTCTTAAACACTACTTCCCCATTCCCTCCTCCCCCAGCTTCTGATAACCATTACTTTACTTTCCGTCTATAAATCTGACTACTCTAGGTACCTCACATAAGTAAAATCAAACAGTATCTTTTTGTGTCTGGCTTACTTCACTTAGTATAATGTTTCCACATTGTAGCATATTCATCCACGTTGTAGCATGTGTTATACTTCCTTTTTATGGCTGAATAATGTTCTATTGGTTTTTATATACCATATTTTGTCTATCCATTCATTTATCAATGTAAACCTGGGTTGTTTTCACCTTCTGGCTATTGTGAATAATGCTGCTATAGATATGAGTGTACAAATATCCATTCAAGTTCCTGCTTTTAATTCTTTTGTGTATATACCAAGAAGTGGTCAAAACTAAGACTGACAGAACCCTTACCTCAGCAATGCCACTCTAGGAGTTTATCCTACGTATATAATGTGCACAAGTTGGCCAAGTAAAATATACAAAGATGTCAGACACAGCAGTGTAAGAGACAAAGTTGGAAACAACCTGTGTCAAATAGATGACAAAATACATCCCTATGGGGAATGCCTATAGCTTTTCAAAAGAAATGTGGTAGAGTCTGTATTCTACTGTGAAGAGTGCATGCAGGTCCAGAGGCAAAAAGGTGAGTCTATACCCCAACACTGTGCCTTACTAGCTGTGTCACCTTGGGCAATTTACTTAATTTCTCTGAGCTCAGTTACCTCATAGATTAAAAGGGGAATAATAATACTCCCCCACCTCACTGCATTCTGTGACATTTAAGAGAGCAACACAGGTAAAGCATTTGGAATAATGCCCAGAGTAAGTGCTCAATTAATGTTAGTTGGAATCCAAATGATCTCTAATGTTCCTTAAGTGAAAAATGCAAAAATACAAAACTGAATAACAAGAATCTGTTGGTTCTTGTGGTTACTTCAGGGGAGATAATGGGCAAAATGGGCTTTTAATTTTCTTTTTGTGCTTTTCTGTGCTGTCAGCAATTTCCAGCTTTACATGTGTATTACTATTATTCTTTAAACAAAAATCAATAGATTATATAAATGGAAAGATTTGTCCTACTTAAAGTTTTTCTTTTTTATACCACTCTGTATTTAAGGGGGAAAAAACCTAATATATGTTATATCACTTTTTAAAGATTCTTAGAGAAAGAAACTTATTTAGAATAAAAATAATTTAGGACCTAAATCAGAAATAACAAAAGAAAATGTTTTAAAAATATTTTGAAAGAAAATATTTATAGCAGCATTACTTGTAATAGCCAAAAAGTGTAAACAAATGTCTATAAACTGATGAATGCATAAATAAAATGTGGTATATCCATGCAGTGGAACATTACTTGGCAATAAAAAAGGAGTAGCAACATGGATGAACCTTGAAAACATTATATTAGGTAGAAAAACGTAAAATGGACTTCATAAAAGGAACTTCAGGGCTTCAAAGGAAACCATTAAGGAAGTGAAAAGACAACCACAGATTAGAGAAAATATCTGCAAATCATACAGCTGATAAGGAACTTGTATTCAGAATATATAAAGAACTCTTACAAGTCCATAAAAAGAAGACAAACCAATTTTTAAAATGGGCAAAGGATCTGAATAGACATTTCTCTAGGGAAAATATGAAAATGGCCAATAAACACATGAAAAGTTGCTCAGCATCTTTAGTCATTAGGGAAATGCAAATTGAAACCAGAATAGATATAGTATTCACACCCACTAGGATGGCTGGACTGAATAGACAGACAGTAATATGTGTTGACGAGGATGTGGAGAAATTGGAAACCTCATACGCTGCTAATGGGAAGGTAAAATAATGCAACCACTTTGAAACAACTTGGCAGGGACTCAAATGGTCTAGCATAGAGTTACCATATGACCAACAATCCACTCCTAGGTATCTACCCAAGAAAAATGGAAACATATGTCCACATAAAAACGTATACGGACATGTTCAAAGCAGCATTATTCATACAGCCAAGAAGTGTAAACAACCCAAATGCCCATCAAGTGATGAATGGATAAACAAAATGTGGCATATATCCATACAATGGATTATTTGGCAATGAAGAGGAATGACACAATGGATGAATCTTACAAACACGCAAAGTGAAAGAAGTTAGACAGAAAAGACCACATATTGTATGTTTCCATTTATAAAGAATATGCAAAATTGACAAATCTACAAAGACAGAGCAGATTGATTTGTTGCTAGGGCTGTGGGGGATGAGTTTGGGAGAAAATGGGGAGTGACTACTAATGTATATAAGTTTCTTTTGCGGGTGATGAAATGTTCTAAAATTGACTGTGGTGATGGTTATGCAACTATATGTAATGAATATACTAAAAACTATTGAATTGTATACTTTAAATGGGTGAAATATATGATATGTGAATTATCTCAAAGTGGATATATATATACACGTAGTAAATAAATTTTAAAAGACTTCAAATGGCATGCTTCAAATGTGGGGCTAGGGAACGTGTGGAGATGGGTGTGCAGTATTTCTTCAGTGAACACAGAGGCATCTGCATGGCTGTGACTTGTGGCCTGTGCCCCCAGGACACTCACCTTTGGTGCAGTATGTGACCTCTCCTGCATAGTGGAAGAGTAGGAACTCCATCCAGCCAATCCTCTTTCGGCCCTTAGGACCTGCCAGCTTCCGGCTACAGAAACAGACAAGAGCTGAACCTTTCTACCTCGTGGCAACAAAATGCACCAGCACATAAAGCAGACAGAGAGATCTCTGAAAAGGTGTTTAGGACAACGACAATCAACTGAAGGCCGGCACTAAAAGCTAACCACATACAGCAGCTCCCAGGAAGCTTCGCTGCCTGATTTCATCTGGCTACAAATCAAGGTCTCCTTAGATAGATCCTTCCTTCTCATGAGCACTGAGGAATAAAAAACATACCTGAATCACAGGAACATGTATATTTGTACAATGAAGTAGTTTCCATTTTTCTAGGTGATAGCAAAGAAACAATTTTACTACCTTATATTTTTATGACGTTAAGAGACTAAAATACTCATTCAATATCATTTTTCAGATTCTGGTGCTTTGTAATTTTTAAATAACTTTTTCTTGAAACATGTAGACATATATATTGATAGTGCACATAACCTAGATGCATATAGCTCAATGATTTCTCTTGTTTACATATGTGTGATTTACCCACATTATTGCATAGTTACAGATTGTTCATTCTAATGGCTGACAATTTGTGAATGTACCATAATTTATTTTTCCAATCTTGAGTCATTTACTAATCCAATTACATTTAGTTATCTTTTTTATATCCTACAACAGTTTGATAAAGCCACTACCTTCCTATGGCCAAAAATTGTACTAGATGATTTATGTAGTCATTTACAATGCTATATGGTAGATAATATTAATATCCCCATCTTATTGAAGGGGAAACTCAGATGCACGAGTGTATCTTGCCCATGGTTATATGTCTAGTAAGTGGCTGAGCTGGGATTCAAAACCAGGCCTCTGACTCCAGAGCATATGTATACGATTAAATTCTTTCCTCATCTCAAAGACTGAGTTTATTTCTAGTTGATTTTCTGGGATAATGTAAATGCTCTATGTTTGGATCTGTGTGGTGGTTATGTGGGTACACACGAATTTAAAATTCATTGGGTTGTACGCTTCAGATATACATGTCACTGTATGTATATTATACCTGAATTTTTTAAAAAAAAAGACCATCTCATGCACGTGGACATGTCCAATATGAAATGATCATGAATAAAGCAAGATATGACATCTTTAAATTTTTCTGAATTGGAATTCATTTGAGTTTGATTTTCACTAAGAAAAGGTATGCACATACAGTAACTCCTCACTTAACATCGTGAATAGGTTCTTGGAAATGTACATATATGTACATTATATGTGTTCTTGGAAAACAACATATAATTAAACCAATTTTACCATAGGCTAATTGATGTAAGTAAGAGTTAAGTTCCTATAGCATCTTGTCAATGTTAGAATGAAATGACATTATTCAAGGACCTGTTGTATGTGATTTGCTGTATCATAATGACATTTCTATTATGAAGAAGTAGCTGTACTCCTGGGGAGCACTGCCGGCATACACAAGAAAAGGGATATACAATGATCTTCCTCCACGCAACAGCTGTCAAATGAGATACATACGTTTGGAAATGTGCATGCTTGCCTACTTTCTCTTCCAGTTTTTCCAGGAAGCTCAAGTCTGTAGCAGGACCAGGACGAACACATTCTTCATCCTTCAGAAGTAAAAAAAAAAAAAAGCCTCAATCCATAGGATCACACTTTATCAATTCCAAGTTTAAATGCTTTCACCTGCTGTGGCAGAATGTACTGGACTAAAATACTGTCATCTTACACAAGTTCAGGTGAACATTTCAGGGTAGGGTGGCTCATCCATCACATGTGCTCAGCTTCTTGGATTTGATAAGGGGATTGTGGAACCAGAGAGACTGGAAATTCCATAAAAAAAAACAACAACAACTCCAAGAGCATATCCCCTTTTGCTAGGAGCAAAGCCTTCATGGAAAGCAAGCTATAAAACTAGTTGAGTCTAACTTTTCATACTTCTCAAACTGTGCCTTTTTTCAATGGTGACAACATTTAACTGATCATCTTAAAAAATTAAGGATGAATCAATCAACCCTGTAGCTTTTATTAAAACAACAACAAAAAATCTTGGTTAAGGTTGGTGAGACAACCCTTATAAAGTAGCATTTCTATGCTTTCTGATCTTATCTATGGAAAATGAAATGGAAACAAGGATTTATTACGAAAAGATTTTAAAATACTCGTCTAGCAATCCACATGAACACTGAATGCACACATGCTAGCTTAATGTCAGTCCTTGCTTCCAGGAACATGCTTCCCCAGATGTCCACACGGCCTGTGTCCTTGCCTCCTTCAGGTCTTTCTCAGGTCAAATGTCATCTCCTAAACCATCTTACCTAAAATTGAGCTCCCCTCCAAAGCACATCTAATTTTTTTCTTTTTTCTCCATTGCACAATCTACACATTTTGCCCATCAATCTGTTTGCTGTCACTCTCTCTATGCCCATCAACCTGTTTGCTGTCACTGTCTCCATGTGAGTGCAGGGGTTTTGTCTCTTTTGTCCAATGCTGTGTCCCAAAGCACAGGGCACAATCCTGGCACAGAGTAAACATTTGGCAAGTATTTGTTGAATGGAGTCTGCATGCCTACCATGGACTAGGCATAGCTTTAAGCCCTCTGCATGAATTATCTCACTTAATTTGTCCTTACAGCTGCTGAGGTAAGTGCAGTTATCATTGTATATATTTAATGATGATGAAACTGGAACTCAGAGTGGTGAAGTCACCTGCCTAAAGTTACATAGCTAATAAGCAGCTAGGGCTAGGATTTGAATCCAGCTGGCGCCCACGTTCCTGGGAACTAGTCACTACACATTAGTGTCCCTGCTGTTCTTTAGAATACTGGGTTCACACAGTGGGTTGGTGGGGATGGGGCAAAAGGAAAAAGGAAACCAGTTATTTTCATTAAAAGGGAGGCAAATCATGATGCAGACAATCCTGAATGAAAAGGTGAGGAAATCATTTCTCATTGTCCCTTAGACTTTATTTTAAAAATTGATGTTTGAATTGGAACAATTGTGGATTTGAGAACACCGATGTTCTCAAAAGTCATGATAGTTCAAAACAAGGTCAAAAGCCCACCCCAAGGAGCCTCAACTCAAACTCAATGGATGCTCTTTGTGAAGCCTTCCTTTACATTTTTTGGCTTCCTGCCAAGTACTAAGCATTAAAGTAGCCCCTTCCCAACTGCTACCTAACACCTGCCCACACTGGATTCCATTTTCTGGCTCATTCTTCCACATCTATGGAAGATCGATAATGCATGCTCTCGTTTCAAAGGTTTTTCCTTGCTATCTCCAGATGGGCTATAATGTAGGTCTGTAAATTGAAATGAGAGGAGAAAACTCAGCCTAAAGCTCTGAGCAAGAATTCAGCAAAAAAACAAAACTAAAAACAACAAAAACAACAACAACAAAAACCACCTCACAACTCGTACGTTTTAATCATCTAGTGGATTCTACTCTCAAACCTTTGTAAACTTGGGAAAAAGTTCTGCCATGTATTGTAAACGCCATGTGAATGGGATCTAGGTCCATATTAACTTTCTCACCAAAATGGAAATGATTCCTTTGTGTCTCTCTTCTACTAAATCACAGATGATCTTGTTGTTGAAATACTGAATTGGCTCCCACTAAAATAACAAAGAGGAATGAATTCTCCAAGAAGGATATAGGTGAGCATAAAATAGATCTCTTTTTAATTGATTTTTCAACTTTTTCCCCCAAATCTGATTAACTCTAATATTAAAAAATAATAATAATACTTTCTGAAAATCAAAATAATTTCCCAGAAATAATTTCCAGGAAATAAGCAGAGAAGGTGTGAAAAATAATTTAGTACTAATCAGGAAAAATTACCAATGAAAAAACATTCTCAAGTCAACATTTCACTAGATTAAGAGATCAAATGAAGAGAAACATCAAAACCTTTACCTCTATACCTTCCATTTCATATTCTGCCTGTTCCGCTTTTAGGGTTCTCTCAATTAACAGTTGCTGGAGTTTCTCATTGCAATAATTTATACAGAACTGTTCAAAACTAGAGATGCAAAAGATTTAAATAACTAAAGCTATACAAGTAAGTCAATTTCTAAAAAAAAACTGTATTTACTATTTTAAGGATGCTTTTTAGTATAGAAAAAGCAAAGCGCTTATTAATCAAATAATTTATAAAATAGATCACAAGAGTCGGCTAAAAGATATTTGCATTTTTTATGGTTATTCCAATTCTGGAACAATCTTTGAATTAGGAATCATGCAAATCTGGAAAACTTCTGGGGACAGGAAAATCAGTTCTAATAAGAGATGCCTTAAACCCGACTGACACCATGAAGAAGAACAAAGGACTGGTAGGTAATAACAAACTCACCCATTCTTGTCGAAGACTTCAAAGCCATAGATATCCAGCAATCCGATGACAGTTTTCTTGGTGAACTCCTAGTCAGAATAACACACACTGTTCATTGTTAGGTCTTTTACTCTGTGACACTCAAAACCTGGTAGCTGCCCCCAAATCTGGGACTTGGCTATTAATGCTCATGCCTTCTCTCTCCAACAATGGCTCACAGAAAAATCTTAGGGTGGAAATACTTTCCCCAGCCCACTCCTCCTGCCTGCAGCCTGCCCAGATCCCATCCCAGCTTCCATATCCATCACCTGAGCAGTGAGACCTTCACCTTCTGATTTAGTTCCTTGCTTCAACCCTCCTGAGCCTCCCAAGACTACATTCAATCCAAAAAGAAGAAAAGGAAAAGACCTATGAACAGCCAAGGAGATGTTTATCTACGAGACAGGACAGGAGGTATGGATATCATTTTAGATAGAGGACCAAGTGCTGTCAGACGAGGATGGATATTTAAAGAGAATATGCCTATTTTTAAAAAGGGACACAATTTAATATCTGTGTGGTGTACAGACACACCTTTTTTTGTGTGCTTCACTTTATTACACTTCACAGATGTTGCATTTTTACAAATTGAAGGCAAGACCTTCCACCAGCAAAAAGATTATGACCCGCTTTATTGTGATACTTGCTTTATTGTGGTGATCTGGAACCACACCCGCAATATCTCTCTGAGGGATGCCCACACTGAGTTGATGTCTCCCAAATCTGTCCATTGCATCCTACCTCCATGAGTTTCATTGCCTTCATGTACCTTGTGCCCTTGCGTCATTTCCTTAATTTCTAGCTTTGAGTAAATTCCATTTTTATTTAAATAATTCCATTTAAAAAGAAAATGTGACCATAGGGTGAGTTCCAAAGAGCTGAATTTTTTTTCTGATACATATTAAATATACAGGTGTTAAAATAGAAAATTTCTGTGTACACTTAAAGCCATCTGGCATATTTCGAATGTTGTGCATCCCATACTTTGGGACACACTGCAAAAATCATCCAGTATTTTTGTGAGCCTACTGTGTGCTAGAATGTAGGTGTGAGAAGATATCATCCTGCCCATAGGAGCTTACAGTCAATTCTCACAAATTGTTTAGAGCCATGATGTTGATTATAACACATTACCATGTTAGTGAGAGCAAGGCATCCAAAAATGCATGGGCTAACCTTGTTCACTAAGGAGGAATTTATTTTGTTGACCAGCCAAGTGAACATTCGTCCATAAACAGCCTTCGCCATTGCATCTCTAGCGTAGAGAGAGAGTTCTAGCGTCAGTGGGCATATCACCTGAGAAGAACAACAGGTGCATCATTACAGAGGTTTAAAAAAAAGCCCTGAGTTTTCAAATGATGATCAGTGAAGGATATGTGCTGTGGAAAGGTGCTTCCCTGCCTGTACACATACACAGAGTAGCTATTTCTTGAGTACCAAGCACTGTGCTGGGCTGAGACACAGTCAAGGCAAAGACCATTCAAGCCTTTGTGGGCTGAGCTCACATTTGCAGGCAGTGGGACAGTCAATAAATCACACAAAGAAGAATCATGTTGTTCTTAAGTTGAGAGTGACAAGTACTATACGGAGATACATGTGGTGCTGTAGGGTAGGGGTGGGATGGGCAAGGAGGGCTCCTTGAGAGTGTGACCCCTGGGGACTAAATGATGAGTAGGCATCAACTAGATGAAATTTAAAGAAGAGTGTCCCAGTTGAGAGAACATCATATGCAAAGACCCTGTACAGGGAAGGCATGGCGAGTGTGAGGCATGGAGAGCTAGCGACAGTGCGATGGTGAAGGACAGGGAAGTTAAGGCAGGAAGTGGACCATGCAGGACCTGGTGGGCTGGGTTCAGGGTTTTGGCCTCTCCTGGGGCCACCACCCTGCTGGCAGCAGCAGTGGGGAGGGCAGGTACATTTCTACCCAGAGCCATTTTACCTCCTCAGTTTTGGTTTCGATCTTTCTATGAGTGAGAGCTTCCAAAAGGACTGATGGTTGGACCCCCAGGAGCTGAATAAATGGAAACCAAAATGCCATTCAGTGACCTGATTTTACTCACTAGCTTATAAAGAGTTTGTGGAGTTTCCAGGCCCAGGGTTCTCTACCCTGGCTGATAATAGTGCTTTAATGCAAAACAGACCACATTAGATCTTTCGATCAGTTGGCTTTTACCCACGTTCTCACCCACCCCTATACTCTTTGGAGCTCCCAACCAGTACCAGATGGAAAAACATGGTCTCAGCCTTTTGGACCATTGCCATTCAGCTACCTCCCTCCCATCTCCTTCCTCTCTACCTCTGAAGGCAAACATCACCTTGGCTATCCATTTGATCTCATGGATGACTGGTATGATGGCACAGCCTTGATGGTTCTCTCCAAAACATACGTTCCCCAGGTGTAGGATGCTGGCAATAATTCCAAAGAGATTCTAGGGACATGGAAAGTGGTAAGGACAGGGAAAGGAGACAGCAGCTTGCCTAATGGATAAATGTCATCAGAGGAGATACCCGAAGGAAAATCACCCTTCTTCCTACTTCCAGCCCTGAGCTTACATAACCGAATTTCTTCCTTTCTCAGAAATGGGCCTCTTATCCACTTCCACTTCAGATATTAAGGGAAGGGGGAGAAAGAGCCCCAGCAGCAGAAGGTGGAGAAGATGCCTCAATTTCCAGCACAATATACTTCTATTTTTAGATTCCCCCCTCCCACAATAAACCATTTAATGTTCAAATGCCAGGGTCCTAGACACATACATTTGAATCATATTCTGGTCTTCAAAGATCAATAGTTTAATAATTTAAAAAAAGACAAAAAGATGTAAAAACCATGTTTACGAATCCTACAATGTGTTCATCTGTTCCAAAATAGGAATGTAAATAATAATTCTATGAGAATTCATTATCTGTGAATGTCTATGAGATTTAAATATTTGAGACCAAACTTGAGAGAAAGAAGAAACATCACCTCCTCCTTCCACATAACACTGGAAAAATAGAGATGGCAGAAAAAATGCAGAGCACCCAGTTGACATTTGAATTTCAAATAAGTAATGACTGATTTTTTTAGTGTAAGTAGTCCCATGCGATGTTGTGATATACTAAAAAATCAAGTCACTGCTTATCTGAAATTAAAATGTAAGTAGGTGTCCCACATTTTTATTTGCTGAATCTGGTAACCCTACCATGCAATTACCAGGAAACTAGAATCATCTCCTCAATCCCGGACCTACTGGCAGTTCTGCCCCCAGGACCCTACCTCAAGGTCATCTTCAGTAAAATCGATGACAGAAAAGGCATTGGAAACCGTTTTCCAGTCATTCTTGTCATTAATAGACGACTCGTTGGCACCATGACCCTGTTGACACAGAATTGGGTCACTTAATGGCATTTTTATGAGGACAGTTAGGCATGTGAAGACCTATTCCTAAATCAAAAAGGTGTTCTCTCTAAGCATGCAAGAGCTAGTTCCATAACATTCTGAACTGTGAAAAGATGTTTTACTTTAATCATCTAGCATGTGATGATTTGCCAACTGTTGCTTTATTCAAATTTATTTGAAATTTTATTTAAAAATCTCTGTTCTGGGAAAACTTTCAAAGTTATATATTAGTAATATATCTTTTGATGTGTTTTTTAAAAGAGCTTTTCTTGCCATTTTTGCTAAATAAATTGAAGACACTTATCTCAATAAATATCTGCTGAAACACAGAAGGGAATAACAGTGCTTAAATTCAGAAAACAATCTTGACACATGTGGCCACCACCAGCAAAAACTTCACTGCAGGACTCTCATTCAAGGAAATAAAATTTGGCATTTAGAGAAACAGTGTATATGGAAATGATCACCAGCAGAGGTGAGATAAGACTTTTCTCACTAACTCTAGAAGTTGTCTTTTAAATAAGTAACAGATGGACCAATGTCATAACTTAAAGAGAAAACATTCTAGATGAGAGTTTTATTATTATTATTATTATTATTTTGCTTTTGGAATACAAGATGTTCTTAGTTTCCCGGTTATCTGAAATGAAGATTTGCTATCTTAAAAGATTTCCTTGTTGCATAGGAAAGCCAAAGGTGTCTATACCATGAAAATATTCACCAGTGAACTAGCCAGTGTTAAATCTGCAGCCTCCCAAACATCCTTTTTACCACATGGTCAGCAGCATCTGCTCCTGCCCACCAAGAGCAGGGTCTGTGCAAGTCAGTCCTTTGAGTACACCTACCTAGAGCTTTAGAAGCAGTGCAAATATACAGCAAAGTAAAGCCACATAGCTTGCCAAATTACAGACACCATGAAATCAATCAAAAGAATACCAATTCTTAGACCATTTCCAAAGTCACTGTGTCATGAGAATCCGGCCAAATTAATCTGGCCAGAAAAAATTTACAAGGACATGAAACCTTCCCAAAGAGAATGATTTAATTATCAAAGGTTGGGAGAAGTCCTTGGGAAAATGGATGAAGCTTTCAAATATTTTTACAAATTGATTCTTGCTGATCATGCTATGAAAAGTCAAATGTGGCTTAGCTAGAAAAATTAGGTCCTCAAAAAGAAAAAAATAAAATTTGATTTATTCTTTGTTCTAAGAATGAACACAAAGTGTGTTAAATATTAAAATGAGATCATGAGATTTGTTTATTTTCAATATTCAGCTTCATTTTCAAGATAAATTTGAGTCATTTTTTTTCATGACTTACTATAAAATGTGGGTTCTGGTTTTCTCCTTCTCAAATTGTGTCTCTACTTTCACTCTGCCAAGTGACCTCCACTCCAAGCCAGACCCAGTGAAGAGAAAAATCCAAAAATCTTGGGACAAACAGGCACCAGTGACATCAAATACTGATAGGTGCTATATAGTCTGGGCATCCTAGAACCTTAGTACTGGCTGCAGGAAAATTAGTTCTGGGAAGTTAAATTCAGAGAGTCAATTTTACAACTCTAGATCTCAAGATTGCTTATAGGAATGGCCTACACTATTGCTTAAAGGAAGATGTTCACTTGCAGCTAACAATTCTTAGAATGGAAGGCAGGAAGGTGCAAAAAGCCTTTTCCAAACTAGATTTTAAGGCAAAACAATGGAGCATAAACTGTGGACATAGATGGACAGTGAGTTTCCATCACACTTAGACCAGCAGTTCTCGCATCACTGTTCCTTAGAATCATCAGGGATTAATTTAATTACATTTATAATCACAGGGAAGTGTTAAAACAACACTGATGTCCAGGCTCCATCCCAAGCCAATTAAATCTGAATCTCTGGAGGGTAGAGTCCAGGCATTTGTATGTTTAAAAAGCTCCTCAGTTGATTCTAATTTCAGCAGGGGCAGAGAACCACTCACCTAGATATTGACTTTACCAAGATGATACACCTGGCAGGCATAAAAGGAGGGGTTTTGATATGTGTCAAGAAACCAGTCAGTAGGATATCTTCATAATAGTAATGAGAAAGTTCTTGGACATCCCATAGAAGCCCCCACAAATACCCCTGATCCATCCCCCGAAGGGTCATTGAAGCCAGGTGCTGGCTCTTCCGACCTGTGAAAGGTATTTGTACAGCTTGGGGTCTCGCTCCAGTCCCAGGTAAGCAAGGAGCTCCTCTTCGCCACCCTCTAGCAGCTGGTAGAAGATGTGGAAATTCCGCTCACCCTGGTTTTGATAGACGACACGAGACTTTTCTATCAAGTAACTGATGATATGCCCGCCTACAGGAATGCCCTTCAAAACAGGACAAAAATTGCAGCAATGACAACAATAACCAAGACACTCTCTTACTGGTGTCTTCTGAGGAATAGAAATCCTGAATGAAGTTTGATCTATCAGTCTTCTATGATTAGTGTTTTCTGGGCTCTGTTTAAAAAGGTTTTTGCCTACTCCAAGATGATGAAGATGTTTTTTGTGTTTTTGTCTAGAAGCATGATTGTTTCACTATTCATGTTAGGATTATAATTGATAACTAATTAATTTTTTATTATGGTGTGAGGTAGGGGGTCAAAGGTCTTTTTATCCCTATGAATTTCCAGTTGGTCAGCACCATTTACTAAAAAGTCAATCCTCTCCCTATTGAATCACAGTGGTGCTTTTGTCATAAGTCAAGTAGGTGGCCTATACTTGAGGGTCTTTCTGGACACTATTCTGGTTCATTGGCCTGCTTACATAACCTTGTGTCAATCACACTAAATTATGTTTAATATATCCAATAAAGGATTTGCATTCCAGAATATATACAGAACTCTTTCAAATCAATAAGGAAAAAAAACAGCCCGATTAAAAATGAGCAAAAGACTTTAACATAACAGATTTTTAAGTGGCCAGTTAGCAAAACTTCATTAATTATCAGGGAGACAAAAACATAAATTACAATGAGAAAGAACTATACCCCACCAGAGACACCTAAAACTAAAAGGGTCGATATACCAAATGCTGGCAAGGGCATGGAGCAACTGGAACTGTCATTAATTTTCATAACGCTGCTGGTAAGAATGCAGCAATGCCACTTCTGGGCATATGCCCAACATAAATGAATGCTTGAATCTACTAAAAGACACATACAAGGATGTTCAGGGCACTATTTTCAATAGCCCCAAACTGGAAACAACCCAAATGTCCACCAACAGGGGACCAGGTAAATTGCAATAAAAGTCATATAATCAAAAAATGAACCATGCTACATGCAGTGACATGGATGAATCTCACAGATCAAATGTTGATTGAAAGAAGCCAGACACAAAATATAATGTACCAGCAAAATTAATCTGATTACAGAGGTCAGAATAGTGGTAACCCTTTGGGAAAGGGGATATTGTCAGAGAAGGGTGGGAAAATCTTTTAAGTGTGAGACATTTTTATATCTTGATCTGAGTGGTGGTTACACAGGTAGAGACATATTTAAAAATTTACCAAGTTGTATTAGTGATCTGTATCCTTTCCAGGATGTGTGTTGAATTTCAGTAAAAAGTTTAAAGTATGTATAGCTATTAAATTCTTTTCAAAGTCTATGTACATATCAGCAGAGGTCCAAGCACCAGCCTCTGGGGATTCCTGTCCTTATCAGTACACTCAATACTCAGCTGAACACTGTTCTCCAGTCTAAGTGTCACTTTGTCACTCGGAATTATATGTCCTTGAGCACTCTGTCTACCCTTCCCACTTGCATTAGCCCCTAGACAGAACACAACCACACTCATTTATGGCATATTATCTCTGGCTACTTTCATGCTACAACAGAATTTAGTAGTTGCGATAGAGGCTGTATGGCCCACAAATCCTAAAATATTTACTATATGGCCTTACGTGAAAAAGTTTGCTGATCCATGTCATATAATTATGGATGCCTAAACAATACATAGCTTACTTGTGAATGTTTTCAAGCTTTATAAGAAATGGCATCACACTGACACAGTAAACATTCCCAAGGCCTGTCCATATTATGCATAGCTGTCATTCATTTGCTCTTCCATACAACCCCTCATGGTATGAACACCCTACAATTTAACTAGCCAGTGTTCTGTCAATGGACATTCAGTTCTCTCCATACGTGTTGGCTGTTTCCAGTTCTTTTACCATCATGAACAGTGCTGTTGTGTGCATGCTTGCACATCGGTAAGAATATCACTAGGAGTAGAATGTCCTTACCTTAGATTATGTGATTTCAACTTCGCAGTACATTGTTTTCCAAACGGCTTGTACCAACATAGGCCCCACCAACAGCGTATAACCATTCCTAATGATCCACATCTTTGCCAATGCCTAATATTATTAGACTTCTTAATTTCTGTCCATCTCAAAGGTATAAAATGTTATCTCATTGTGGCCTTTATTTGCATTTCCCAAAACTAGTACTAATGCTGGATTTTTCAGCTATTTGAGCCAATGAATGCCCTTCCCGCTCCTTAAGCTGCCTTGGGTTGAATGTCTGTCATGGGCAAATTCAGGGGTCCCCGTGAACCAGTAACAGGAACATCAATGTACCTTAAAGTCAAATTGGACGTCCATGTATTTTCCAAATCTGCTGGAATTGTCATTCCGGAGCGTTTTGGCATTTCCAAAAGCCTTGCAATACAAAATGGGGGGTGGGGGAGGGGAGAGGGAAAGAGGGGAGAGGAGAGGTTCAACCAAATCATCATACACTGTCATTTAAGCTCACTATGCTTGTCAGATTCCTGACCCCAAAAGACATGCATATTGTGAAAATGGAGGAGGAGTGGGGAGCTGGGGATGAAAGCTGTACTTTATCTTCTAAGACGGAATCACTACAGAGGATCTGATGCCAAATACTGGGGTTGGACCTCAAGAAAGGAAAATATTTTCTCCTCGAAATCCAGTCTAGGAATAGATTAGAAATGGCCTCAGGAGTGGTATTTAGGCCCCCAGGCCCTTGCTATTTTAGAAGGCACAGCTGATGACCCCATCACCAGCCTCCTTCTTATATTGAAGAGGTAAATTGTTTAACCCAAAGATCTACCAGGATTAATAATCAGTAAGTTAGTGAATTGCAAGAGTAGAAATAATTATCAAAATAATTTTAATTAATAATAAAAATATTAATAAGTAATCGAGTATTATTTTAGTACTTACAATTTGATGGATACTATGAGTAGACCCATCCCACAGATGGAAAAAGAGACTCCAGGATATATAGTGATTTGCTGGTGTGTGGCTTTCCTGGGATTAGCATCCACACCTGCTGGACTTCAAGGTCATGCCCTTAACCATGATACTACCCAGGAGATCCTTATTCTTAACTCCCAGGCAGTGACTTGCCCATTTTGCCTGAAGAGTCTTCTCACTTAGTGACCTTCCTGGAACTCCCCTTTGTAGGTCCTCAAAGATCGCTTACCTCTAGCACTGGGTTGGAGAGCAGCAGTCTGTCACGGGCTATTTGTAGTGACTCAGTCATGGGACAGGTCATTGCAAAATACTGGAGGATCTTCTTGGAGGCCTCCGTCTTTCCTGCCCCACTTTCTCCAGAAATGAGGATGAAGTGGTTACTTAGCTCAGCGCACATCATGCGGTAAGCATTGTCAGCTATGGCATAGCTGGAAGAGTGGGACAGAAATGGAAGGAGTGGAAAGTGACTATACTGCTACTTCCCTTGGCTCTGACATCTACCAGAGTAGAAAGACAAAGTACCCTGCCTCCAGGAAGCCACATCCAAACTGTGGTACAGGCATACTGAGTTCAGAGAGAGCAAACCCCCACCATGACCCCCTGACTGATCACACACAAAGTGTACTAGATATTAAAGCTCAAATAGTAGAAGAGATAAAGTGAAAATTTGAGCAGTAATGAAAATAATTTTTAATTTAACACATTTATTTTTAATCTATCAACATTTCTTATAAGAATAAGTCAGATACCTAAATTACATCCCCAAGAGATGTTCTATTAATTATGAGTGGAAATAACATCTTGTCTAAATATTAAGTAATTCAATAGATGCAATAAGATCTCACATTTTCTCTTTCCCTGAAAACCTAGAATATTAAGAGTATAGAGACAGGAAACCAAAAAGATTTTAAAACCTCTGTGGTATCTTTAGGACAAGAGCTAAAACTATCACAGGGGCTTTATCTTCAATATCAGAAATCAAAGCATAAAGGTCTCCCAAGAGTATAATCTTTGCACATGGCAGAATTCAAAGCTGGCTATTTCTGAAATTGCATGTGGTATAGCAATGCAGAAAAGTTTCTAAATGTCTTGGGAGGTGAACAGATGAATCACCAAGAAAAATGGAGGAGGAACCTTAATATGAGCCCAGAAATCAGCCAAGGAGGAGAACTGGGAAATTCAGCAAAGCTCAAATCACATGTAGATCACATGGGAAATTGCCTGTCTTAGGCATCTGTAGCCCTAGTAAGTTCTACCTGTGGGAATTTTCCTTCACTGCCATGATGCTCAGGTGCCAGTAGTTGAAACAGGAGCAATCCACTTCCTAGGGAAGACACCTCTTTTGCCACTCTCTTAGATTTCTCAGCAGTTACAAAAGATTCCAGTTTTCATCATATTTAAGATGAGATTTGACAATGATATTTGCTATTGTGTTGAAAGATTTATTTCACAAGAAGGCGTTTAAATGAGATATAAAACCTGATGAGCATATATCAAGTATTTGGATGGATGGATGGATGGATGGATGGTTAGATGAAGAGTGGGTGGTAGGTGGATGGACAGAAGGATAGATGGATGAATGGATGGATGGGTGGGTGGGAGGGTTGGTAAGGAGGGAGAGAGGGAGGGAAAAAAGAGAAAGGAAAGAAATAGAAAATACTCTTACTAGTGACCTGAGGAGTGCTACTTACACATGTGGTGGCAGTTCAAAGAAATTGACCCCTTGATAAAGTTCCATCTGGCTCATGGTATAGATTCCAAGCTCCTGGTACGGATTCACAGACACAAGGAGGGTGCCAATATATGTCTAGAGGAATGGACCAAAGCACTAGTGAGGAATTCCGGAGTGCAAATGGCTACAGCAAAAGACCACCACATGCTATGACCCCCCATGCATTCATTCAGTACTAGGAATTAAACATGATAAATAAGATAGATGGGGTATCTGCTGTCATGGAGCTTACATGGGGGGCAGGGGTAGGCAGACAACCAAAGGATCAGGATCACTTTAATTAGTGTTAAGAAGGGTATAAATAAGGTAATGTGCAAATGACTAAGGAAGGTCACCTTAGCTAGTAGGCTTAGGAAAGGTTTCTTTCAGGAGGTGATATCTGAGCTGAGACTTGAAGGATGAGGAGCCAGTCATTAAAAAACTCAGCAGGAAGGGCGTTTCAGGCTGAGGGGACAAGTGTGGCAGGCTGGCTGCAATGGAGGCCAGTGAGAGAGGGGAGAATAGAAAATGGTAAGAGATGATGTTGGAGAGGGAAGCAAGTTCAAATCACACAGGGCATGAGGAATTGGGGGTTTATTCCAAATGCAGTGAATGGCGGACACACCATTCTCCCTACTGAAATAAAATACCTACCCTGAACTGTAATGTAAAATGGATGGCTTTAAAAGGGAAACGCTTTGCTCTGATCTATGGTTCACGAAGCTCTCTCTGGTCATCGGGAGGAAGCAGGGTGAGTATGTATAGCAGCCACCTAATATTGGGCAAACATTCTCACTACAGCATTTATTTCCCTAGATTTCAACATTGGGTTCTATTAATATTCAAGTTTTGGAAGTACTTATATTTGTAACACAAGCACTAAGGTACTTCTGGACACACAATTATAAATAAACAAAGCTCTAAGCTCTTATTAGGAAAAATAAATACGTGGGCTCCTTTGAAAATCTATCTGGTACTTCCAGATTCTGTTTGTTGTTGCTTTTCATTTCAAGGTCTCAAATAGTAGAGGTACTCAAGCCTACATTGAATTATGCCAGCTATTGTTTCCAATCTCTAGGAAGAGTCAAATAGAGAACCAAAACAGGGAAGAGTATTCTGACTAAAATTCTGCATTGCTTCAATCAGTAGAAAGCTTCCAGGATAGAATGTAGTTTCTGAAATTTTCCTCTTCAAAACAAAAACACTTCGTTTAATAATGGTGATCCTCTCATTCCACTGACAAGTCTCCACACCACGCTATTTCTCCATTGCTTATATATAAAATCAATTTACATAAAAATCTAGTTCCATCATTAAAAATATGCACTCTAAGAAGCACCTTGCTTATTTCTGGTAATTTTAGTTTCAATATGTAGATTAAGTCACGGGTACCACTCCAAACAAAATAGCTACAAGACAATTTTATTTTAATTTTAAAATATTTTTAAACATCTTCTGGTCATCTAATTTACTCTTAGCAAAAGCTAGTAAAATTTCAATGAAATTAAATACTTAACTACACCTCACCACACACACGCATGCACGCACATGCTCACATACGCAGATAATGCAGAATTTACCCTAGAAGAATTTACCTGAAAACTCACCAATCAAATCAATGTGGGTGATAAATGGAGATCTCAATAACTGGCCACCACTAGAAGCAGCAAGAACAACTTGAGGCGTTCTTGACCCTTGAAGATTCAGGAGATGTGGTGAACACCTCCTATTTTTGCCTGCCTGGCATCTAGTTCTTCTTCCAACAGATTCCTTTGAGGAAACTTTTTCAGCTCTCACTCCATATCATATGGTCAGAGGAGTCTCACCCCTCATTTCCAGGGGTGGGCTTGGATAAAGAGCCTGTCCAATCAGAATATTCCTCATTCCTAGCTACAGGGTATTGGTTTAGAGATAGACACATGACCCAAGATGGGCCAATCAGAGCCAATCAATGTGCTCTCTGAGAAGACTCCCTTCTTCCCCATCGCAACACTAAGCTGGTGGTAACACATCAGCCTGGTTCTACTTGCACCCGTCCTGCTACCTTTCAGAGAGGCTGCCCCAGAAGGAAACTAATGCAAAATAAAGCAGAGGTGGAAAAGATCCCTCAAGATGGAGAACAAATTCTCAAGACATCACCTGAGAGCCTAGATCTATTCATCGATCCTAGAGTTACATAGGTCAATAGATTCTCTTTGGGGCTTAGGCCGGTTTAAATGGGTTTCTGTCACTGGCAGCCATAAATGCCTTAAGCTGAAGGATCAAAGCGCATCTGATAGTGGTCCCGCCACACTTCCCTTTACCGGCTAATCTAATAGGTGATATTGTTCGCAGTCATCAAAGTTGTGGAAGCAGGGAGGGAACTATCACTCCAAGAAAAGAGCTGAAAAATGGGTTACGTTACATAGATGAGGTTCTCGCTGAAACGCTTGCGAAGATTGTCCAGAAAAGCGGATTCGCTAGTGTACGCGTCCAACAGCACAAAATCCTGCACCCCAACCTTGTCCCTGGCGGTCAGCGTTCCTTCCATATGCAGGCGAATGTGCTTCCTCCTCGCTTCTTCTCTCTACAGGAAACAGAACATGCCTCATCAGCTCATTCGTTAAATTCTGTTGCACATCTAATGTGGAAATAGCAAGATGCTAAGCCCTGGGGATGGTAGAGAGCTGAGATTAAATGATACTGTCTTTATTAGGAGTTCGCTTCTCTTATGGTTAGGGATACAAGTGGATGGTTATAAAAGCAATAACAATAGTAACAGCAGCAGCTGTCAGGAACTGAACATTTCCTGTGTTAGGGACTACAAATACTTGACATGTATCATCTTTAATCCTCAGTCTGACCCTCTGAAGTACTATTATCGTGCCCATTCTACAGATGAGGAAACTGAGGACAGAGAGGTTATAAATATGCCCAAGACCTGCTAAAAGCCAGAGCCAGAATATGGACCTAGATAGCCTGGCCTCAGAGCCTGCTTTCTTGACCATCAAATGCACTCAGTAAATGCTGGTGCCTACACTCGCCATGTGATTCTTAGAAAAGTAATGAGGAGTTTGGTCAGAAAGGAAATTTTTTGTTACAGAAGAGTATTCAAGGAAGGACAAACTTGGACTGTCCTCTCCCCAAGGTAGGATTTCAGACCACCTGGGGGAAGATGTGGTTGCAGCCTACTGGATGGTGGAGAATCTCGCTGGGTTACCAGAGCTAGAGCTGTTCGATGGTCATGAGGCCACAGTACAACCCTCCTGGGTACAGGAGAACAAAGAGAATCAGATCAACGCTGGGTGGGAGACCTGGTGACGGTGGGAAACCCAGGGCTCAGGCAAACTGGGGCTGGAGTTTGTGCAGAGGGAGTGGGAGCACAGCTATAGTAGGAAGCCTGGAATGTGTGATATCTGTGTTGGGAGGACTGCGCCAAAGTAGTCAGCAGTCTCCAGCCAGGGCTGTGAGGTCACCAAGGGACTCTGTGCTCTGGACACATACTTAGTACATGTCCCACCCACGTACCATTGTGTAGCTGACTGCTGCTGAAAAGACTACGTAAAACGTAGCAAAGGAGCCGAGAAACCTGCTATTGCAATGCCCCTCTAGCGCCCTCTACTGACAAAAATTAACACCATGCTCGCTTCAAGGAGAAATGCTTAAGAATAAAATTCATTATCAAAAAGAAGGTAATAAAGGGTGAGCTCTGATCTAAGAGACAACAATCGACAACTGGCACATATTGATGTGCAAAAGCCCTAGAATAGTCGAAACAATCTTGAAAAAGAAAAACAAAGCTAGAGGTCTCACACTTCTTTACGTAATCAAGACTGGTGTCAATTGATTTTTTACAAAACAATTCAGTGCAGAAAAAGAATACCTTCTCAACCAATAGTACATGAATAATTATGTCTCATAAGGGAAATTTCGTTTCAACCGCAATCTCATATTTTTACATATATTCATATATTTTATAATGTTATAATAATATAAGTTTATATTTTTATTAGTTTATATTATATATATGGATAGAAGTTAAAATGAAATTTTTCCTTATGAATCTCTGGTTGTTCCTGCACTACTGGTTAAAAAGATTTTTCTTTTCTGAGATAAATTTTTTGGTATACATATTTATATATAAAATTTATATATACTTTTATACATAAAATCATATATATGAACTTGAGATGGATCTTAGACCTAAATGTAAATGTAAAGTGTGTAAAGCTACAAGGAGAAAATAGATAAGCATATCTTCATATCCAGAGGACGGCAAAGTTTTCTTAGGGCACAAGAGGAAACAATTATAAAAGAAATTAGGCTTCATCAAATATCTAACTTTGCATCAGAAGACACTGTTAAGGAAATGAATAGACAAGCCACAGACTGGCAGAAAATATATACCTGCAAAGGATTTGTATGCAGAATAAAAGACTCCTACGTTTCAATAATAAAAAGTCAAACCTAGTTAAAATTAGGCAAAAGACTTGAATGGACACTTCACAAAGTAAAACAGATAAGTGGTCAAGAAGCACATAGGAAAGTGCTCAACATCATTAGTCATCAGGGAATTGCAAATTAAAACTACAGTGAAATATATTTGCAAGCAATGCCTCTGATAAAGGTGTAATATCCTAAATACACAAAGAACTCATACAACTCAATAACAACAACAACAATAACAACAACAACAAAACAAACAATCCAATTAAAAAAGGGGCAGAAGACCTGAACAGACACTTCTGCCAAGAGACATACAAATGGCCAACAAACATATGAAAAGATGCTCAACATCGCTAGCTATTAGGGAAATGCAAATCAAAACCACAATGAGATACCATCTCACACCTGTTAAAATAGCTGTTATCAATAGGACAAGTAAATAACAAGTGTTGGAGAGGATGTGGAGAAAAAGGAACCCTCATACACTGCTGGCGAGTCTGCAAATTGGTACACCCACTATGAAAAACAGTATGGAGGTTCCTCAAAAAACTAAGAATTGATCTACCATATGATCCAGCAACCCCTCTACTGGGTATTTATCCCAAAGACTTGAAAACATATATCTGAAAAGATATTTGCATACTGACGTTCATAGCAGCATTATTCACAGTGGCCAAGATATGGAAGAAACCAAAGTGTCCTACGAGAGATGATTGGCTAAAGAAGCTGTGGTACATATATACAATGGACTATTACTCAGCCATAAGAAGAGATGAAATACTACCATGTGCAACAACATGAATGGACCTTGAGGTAATCATGCTAAGCAAAATAAGCCAGACAGAAAAAGTTGAAAATCTCATGATATCACATATATGTGGTATATAAACCTAAAAGCAACAAACAGGACAAACGAACAGAGACTTATAGACATGAACAATAGACTAGTGGTTACCAGAGAGTAGAGGGTAGGGGGAGGTGGGAGGTAGACAGGGTAAATGGGGTCAAATATGTCGTGACAGAAAGAAATCTAACTAGGAGTGGTGAACACAATGCAACATATATATATATGTCTTACTGTTGAATTGTATACCTGAAACTTACTGGATTTCATTAACCAATGTCACCATAATAAAAAAAAAAATTTTTTAAAGCAAAAATAAAACATTAGGGCTCGTGAGAGGTGTTGGATCAAGGAGAGGAATAGTTAAATGCTAGGGGATCTCTTTCTGAGGTGATAAAAATGTTCTAAAATTAACTAGTGATGGTTGCACATGTATGTGAATATATCAAAACCACTGAACTATACATTTTACATGGGTGAATTGCATATGTGATTTATATTTCAATAAAAGCATTAAAAAAAACTACAGTGAGATACCACCAGAATAGTTCAAATATAAAAGACTAACAACATCAAATATTAGTGAAGATGTGGAGCAGACAGAACTGTCATACATTGCTGGTAGGAATGTAAAGTGATTGGATCACTTCAGGAGAAGGTCCAGCAGTTTCTAATGAAGTTAACCATGCCTCTATCCTTTGATTCAGCAATTCCATTCCTAAGTATTTACATAAGAGAAATGCAAACATATGCCCACAAAAAGACTGGAACATGAAGGTTTACATCAACGTTATTCATAATGGCCCCAAACTGGAAACGTTCCAGATTTCCATCAACTGGAGAATGCCCGTGGACCATCCATACAATAGAACGGGCACGGTGATAAAAGAGAAATGGCTGGTATGCACGGATGACTCTCACAGACATTATGCTGAGTGAAAGAACTCAGACACAAAAGAGTGCATGCTGCATGATCCCATTTATATGACATTCTAGGACAAGCAAAACTAATCTACAGTGAAAATCAGAACAATTGTTGCCTGGTTAGAGGGATTGTCTGGCAAAGGTCATTTTTGGAGTGATGGAAACGTTCTCTAACTGGATAGGGCTGTGTGTTACATGGGTGTATCCATTTGTCAAGATACATTGTTAAGGTTTTATGCATTTTGAGATATGTTTTATTTTTAAAAAACCACTAAAATAGTCAAGTTGGGATGGGATGGAGAGTAGAGAGAGGTATAAATGAAAACAATGGCAGAATGTTATTAATTGTTGAAGCTGGGTATAGGAGGGATTTATTATACTATTCTGTTTACTGTATATATGTTTTTAAATTTCCCATAATAAAAAGTTTTTAACAACAATGGCCACTAGGTGTCTCCCTACACTAGCCAAATGGAGCTAGAATAAACAATTGCTTGCTTACTGAAGTTGAAAACAATGCATATAGATCAAACAACATTTTAGTGATTTCAAATATTCTGTTTTTCAAAATGCACGCTGTCTATATAAAAATGAAAACCAAAATATGTTTGGTTACCACTTTGTGGAGCCTGTTGAATTTGGGAACCCCTAGGACAAAAAAGAATTTGCAAACCCCTACATATTCCCTGAATCACATCCCCCAAGCTTCATGATCTGAATACTTCCTTTACATTTATAATCTGTGCACCACTAGTACTAAATTTACTTCATATATTTCTTCAAATAGCCTTTTTCCCCTGTAGATATATACAGTTAAACTTTTTATTATGAAAAATGTTCATATACAAAAAGTATCAAAAGCACAACAGATCGAACATACCCATTACTCAGCTTCAACAAAGACCAACTAACAGTGTCTCTTATTTCAGCCTGGCCCCACCATTCCTCCTGACACTGGATTCTTTGAAGGTAAGTCACAAACATCATATTATAAATACTTCAGTACGTACCTCCAAAAGACAATAACTTTTTAAAATATATGTATACAACACCATTATCATAAAAGACTTCACATTTCCTTAAGATTAATTATCCTCCCCCATCAAATTTCTATCTTTTGTGATATTCTTTACAGTTGGTTTGCCCATATCAGAACCGAAACAAGGTACAACATCACATTTAGCTGATAGGTCTCTCAAGTCTATTTTGTTCTACAGGTTTTCTCTCCCTTTTTTCTTGTAATTTATTTGTTGAAGAAATTGAGTAATTTGTCCTGTAGAGTTTCTCACATTCTGGAATTTATTGCTTGCATTCTTATGGGGTCATCTAACATGTACTTCTACTGAATTTCTTGAAAACTCGTAGTTTGATCTGGAGGCATGATCAGATACAGGATTGACTTGTTTTGTCAAAAAACTTCACAGGCAGTATAGTGTACTTCCAGCAGGAGACACACAAGGTTTGGCTGTCTTTTCAAGATGTCAGTGTTCTCATATGCATTACCTAAATCCACATTTTCTTAAAAGTTAAAAAAAATGGTAATATTCTAGTTCTGTTGCACCTTTTATGTTATCTGGGATCTTTCCATAAAGAGAAATTTTCCTTATCAACCATTTAGTTGCCCTAAGATAGTTTGTAAAGAAAGTCAGGAAGGATAGAGGCTTGATATACCAGTTTTCAGAATAGTGAGTTGGTTCCTTAGCATCCTCCAAAGGTGACGTTTTTAATATCATTATGAACTCATGGGTGTAAATGTATTTGATGTGTTTCATTCCATGGCAATTACTATTCTTCTTGATGCTCAAATTATCCAATTTTTGATGAGTGGGAATCCATTGAAAGGACTCTTGGGTCCTTTTTACATGGCTTTAATAGTCTTTGATAGCTTTCTTACTTATCAGGATGCCAATCTTTCGCAGGCTGATGTACATATTTTCAACCTAGACCTTGAATCTGCACAATGAGTTCTGGGTAGGTGGTAGATACCACAATCTGACACTAGAGGCGCTTATTGCTACTGGGTTGGCCACTGTTTCCTAAGCCTTTTAAATTGAGAACTCAAGTATTTTTTATGGAATTGTTTTCCTCATTTCTTTTTTTCAGATAATTCATTGTTAATGGAAATGCTACTGACTTTGCATATTGATTTTGTGTTCTGCAACTTTACTGAATTTGTTGATTAGATCTAACAGTTTTTTGATGGAGTCTTTAAAGTTTTCTACAAATAAAATCATGTCATCTGCAAATAGGGCCAATTTTACTTCTTTCTTTCTAATTCTGATGCCTTTTCTTTTTCTTGCCTGATTGCTCTGGCTAGGACTTCCAATACTATGTGGAATAGAAGTGTCTTATTCTTGATTTTAAAGGAAGCAAGAAAGTATTTTTAAAATAAAATACAGCATGAATTTATTCTGAATCTATCAATTCAAATACATACCTAAGAGGTTTACACTTAACTTTATTTTTCTTATATCTCTTCCCCTTTCCCTTACCCAAAAATTCCAGTTCAATGACTCAGTTAATTCTTCACTGGCTTTATTTCACAATACACACCTAATAGTCTCATAATAGCAATAGCAACACTATCACTAATGCGATCACTGACAACAATTTGAAATTTTTTGAATTGTCTTCAGAATGCACTTCATTTGGGTTGTACAGGCACATTACTGTGTTTTTTAAGCACTCTTGAAATAGTTGATCTCTATATGGCTATATAAGCAACAGGATACACATTTAGGTTCATTGCTTTCATTTTACTTCTTATTTGGGGGGTTAAATTTTATTTTATTTTATAATTATGTAAAATAGTTCTAAAGGACAAAATAAGCCATATTCAAAGAACTAGTATTTATCCTGCCCTACTCTTTCTTCTGTAAATAAACATTTAAAAATGTTAAAATGCTAAAATTGTTTCATTTCTTAAATATAAGCAAGTACACATAGATTTGTTTCTCTCTTTTTTAGACAAACCTGTTTTAGACCTTGTCTTTTCACTGGGAAATCTCTCCTGAAGATGAGCTCAGAGTTGTTTAGAACAGCTTTCCTCATTCATCTTTAGAGCTGCAAAGTGCTCCACTGTATGTACAAATCCTATGGTAGCTTGTTCAGAGAGCCCCATAGTGGAAGATCTTAACCTCTTTCAGAAACCGACAGACAATGAGGGCAAAAAAAAAAAAAAAAAAAAAAAAAAAAGTCAGTAGGACATATAAAATCTAGACAACACAATTAACTAATGCAAGTATAACTGTACCAATCTAGAAAATTCAAAGCGGGGGAGCATTATAGTTAACTAAAGTCATCAGTCTGGGAGAAAGCATAGATTAAAGAAAGATATTCAACATTAGTTTACTCAAATGTATTCCTCCTGCCAATAAAAAGTAATATTAAAATGGGTAATAGCCCCTTCTGTTTAATTTTGTACTATGCACAGTACATGGTAACTGGACAGTTTACAAATATCTGTCTCATGTAATAACCATGACAACTCATTACATAGATGGTATTTTCCTCACTTTTGGAAAGTATGAACAGAGAAGTTAAGTGACAGGGGAGGCTGTGGAAAGCCCAGCTCAGCTGCTGAGTAGCTGTGTGACTTTGACCAATGTCACTGCCTCCTTTGAGCCTTAGCATGGCAGAAGTGCCAGGAGTTGTCTCCCCACTGACACCCACTTCCAAGGAGATCTTCCCCTTCCTCACTCCTGCTGAAGATGTGTGTCAAACTAGTCACATATGGGCCAGGGCATGGCCTTCCCCTGGCCTCAAGTGGGTGAGACAGAATCTGGTCTGAGAATCTGGATTAGGGGGTCTATGAGATTTAATTCATTTTGTCATGGAGAAGTGAATCATGAAAACAGTGCTGCTGGCCAAGCTAGCCCACACAGATGCAAAGACATCGACTGGCAGTCCTAGAAATAAAAGATGAAGACACAGTCAGACATTGTCTGCTAACTTTTGGGTTGCTATTAGATCTGGCCATACTTTTTGCAACATGACATGCATGCACATAAAGGGGGCAGTGGGGGAAGAGAGGATTTAAAAAATTAGTATAATTAATACCTGTACAACTTAAAAATATCAAACAGTCCAAAAAGAAATAAAATAAAAAGCAAAAGTCTCTCATCACCTTAAACCTCAGGTCTTCTCACCAAAGTTTTACTTCTGTTTGGTGTGTTTCCACTCTGACAGTATACACATATGTAGCATTTGATTTTTGTATTCACACAAAATCACTTAATACACAGCCTACTGTGTCTTGCTTTTTTCTTACTTAATATATTCTAGATATCTTTTGTATTAGTGAGAAGGACCTTATTCTTTTTAATGACTGCATACTATCTCATTATTACTCTCAATCATCCACCAACATTCACTGAGTTCATTTAGTGCATAAGGCCCTGTTCTAGGTACTTTCCTTAGAATGCATCTGTGAACAAGCCAGAAAAATATCCATCCTTGATGACCAACATTCCCACAGATGGACGTTTAGGTTATTTTTAGCTTGTAGTGTCACGAACCATTTGTAACAGGCATCCTCCCACTCACAGCTCAGCCTCTTTTGCCAGTGAACCAGTAGAGAGCATTTGCCACAGAGGAATTGCTGGATCAAAAGACGATTTGAAGAGCCAGCTTAACAAACATGAATCTAAAAGATCACTTCAACTTCCCCTCCAACAAACTGGTATGAAAATGCAGCTTCCCCCCAAATCTCTTTCATACTGATATTAATACTGTTCTTCTTAATTCTCATAAGTCACATAGCTGGAGATGGGAGCATTTTGGGAATTGCAAGCAGGAGAGAGCATCTTTTGAGATGTTTACTGGGGTTTTTTAATACTTATATCTTTATTGGGTGTTTATTTTCTATGATCTGCCTACTGATATCCTTTACTGGATTCTGATGGAGACCTTATTTTTGTCTTCTATTGGAACAATTTCTTTGTAAAGTTTGGGAACTAGCCCTTTGCCATGACTGAGAATGTTCTTCTCAGTTTGCCATTTCTTTTGACTTTGCTTTCAGAATTTTTCCTGTGGAGAAATATCTGATGAATTCTTCCTTTGTGGTATCTAGGACTCCAGCATTTTTGCCTCTTCTTGGATCCCTTTCAATTTCTTGTGACTCTATAACAAAATTAACTTACTTGTCTGGGCTTTTGTTCCTTGAAACTAAAGAATATAATATTCTAGTTTTTCCTTTATAAAATGAAGTCATGCATTATTTTTTTCACTTTTATAAGATTTTATTTGAGCCAAACTGATGATATGCCAGGAAGCAAGATTTCAAATGCTCCCTTTTAATTTCTAATATTTCTTTAACAGATTTGTTGAAAGGATATGAGTCCATTATAGATACAGCACCAAATAAAAAGTTGTTTCTCCCCCAGAAGTAGTAGATAAAATGACAGATTTAGTAATAACAAGAAATGACTAAGTTCCAACAGATAGGAAGGGGCAGAGCCTGGGATTCAAACCACATTTGTCACCCTGAACACATCCTTCAGTTTAACCTCTTTTGTAGCAAATTCAAGTGTTTTTCTTTTTTTTTAAATTTTTTTAATTACTGTTTTTTAATCGAAGAAATGATTTAAATTCTTCCCCCCATCTACCACCTCTCTTCACCTTCCCTTTTGTTAACCACTAGTCATTTGTTCATGTCCATGAGTCTCTGTTTGTTTGTCCTGTTCATTTGTTGCTTTTAGGTTTATATCCCACATATAAGTGATGTCATGTAATTTTCAACTTTTTCTGTCTGGCTTATTTCACTTAGTATGATTATTACAAGGTCCATCCATGCTGTCACGAATGGCAGTATTTCATATCTTCTTATGGCTGAATAATATTCTATTGTATATACGTACCATAGCTTCTTTAGCCAATCATCTGTTGTAAGACACTTCAGTTGCTTCCATGTCCTGGCCACTGTGAACAATGTTGCTATGAACATCGGTGTGTAAATATCTTTTTGGATATGAGTTTTCAAGCCTTTGGGGGTAAAAAACCAGTAGAGGGATTGCTGGATTATATGGTAGATCAATTCTTAGGTTTTCTGAGGAAACTCCATGCTGTTTTCCATAGTGGCTATACCAATTTGCAGTCCCACCAGCAGTATATGAGGGTTCCTATTTCTCTGCATCCTCCCCAGAGTTCATTACTTGTCCTGTTGATTACAGCTATTCTAACAGATGTGAGATGATATCTCATTGTGGTTTTGATTTGCATTTCCCTAATAGTGATGTCGAGCATGTTTTTATGTTTGTTGGCCATTTGTATGTCCTCTAGGGAGAAGTGTCTGTTCAGGTCCTCTACCCATTTTTTGATTGGATCATTTGGTTTTTTGCTGTTATTGAGTCGTATGAGTTCTTAGTATATTTTAGGCCCTTATAGGAGGCATTGCTTGCAAGTATATTTTCCCATTCAGATGGTTGTCTCTTTACCTTGTTGATGATTTCTTTTGCTGAGCAGAAGCTTTTTAGTTTGATGTAGTCCTATTCATCTATTTTAGCTTTTACTTCTCTTGCCTTTGAAGTCAAATTCATAAAATTCTCTTTAAGCCCAAGGTCCTTGAGTTTAGTTCCTGTGTTTTCTTCTATGCATTTTATTGTTTCAGGTTTTACATTCAGGTCCTTAATCCATCTTGAGTTAATTTTGGTGTGTGGTGGTAGACAACAGTCTAGTTTCATTCTTTTGCAGGTGGCTTTCCAGTTTTCCCGGCACCATTTATTGAAGAGGCTTTCCCTTCTCCACTGTATGTTTTTGGTTTTTTTTGTCAAAAACTATTTGTCCATATAAATATGGGTGCAAGTGTTTTTCTATGTCTATTTTAATGCTCAATGTTGAATTGTATCCATTTGAATATATAAATAGGTTTATCTGCATTTGAATGAAAACCACAGATTTGCCCTACATCCTGAGCTTCTAATTCTGTGGCAAGGAGAATGTCCTGGAATCTTGAGTGGATTTGTTCATCCTACTTAAACCACAAAATACAACCCCCAGCTGCAATGGTCTCAAGCCAGTTTTATAGATGTCAGTTTTATAGATGGTTCAAGCATCCCTATGTGGTTAGAACTGAGGGGTATGGAAAGAGATCCCTAACTTCTTCAAACCTTTGCTTAAACAGCAGTATTGGCTAAAAATTCACCACTGGACCCCTGTGCTTTGGGCTAAGGTTGTGGTGCTTTTAAAGTTGATGGAACACAGAACAGAAAAAAATGGCATAGATGATAGAGGCTTTGTTCATCCCTCTGGCAACCAAATCAAAACTGTGATGGAAACATGGAGCAAACAGCAAGCACAGTCACCTGGGATCTAGATGAACAGAAGCACTACAACTAGGGAAAGAAATAATTAATCAACCTGCAATGGTAGAAGGTAGGAGGGGAAGAAGATGCGAGGTTGCCTGGTCCCGAGCTGGTGAGTGGGACAGAGGCTGCGGCAGTGGCAGACAGCAGCTTGCAAAAGCCTCTTAAAGGAGTCGTGTCTGTGACAGGACTTTCACAGTGAGGGACTTGCTTGCTCTGAGCACCAGCACCAGGTCGGCTGCTCAGGGGCACGAGGGACTTATAGGCGGACACTGAATTGTCAGAGTGAGGGCTGGAGGCGAGACTTCCTCCCAGGCAGAAGTGCTGGAGGTATCCATTGTTCCTCTGTTGAGCCCTTCCCCCTCCCAGTGTGTGGCCTCAGTACAACCATAGCTGAGATGTCATCAAACTGTATAACAGAGGTAGCTCCAACCAGAGGATTCCTTGAAAGTCTGCCTCCCCCAACTCATGGCCCTATCCAGTTGTATCCTCCATGAGTGCCATGATCCTTGCTGAGCCAATTCCAAGACTCATACTGGTGACAGCTGACCTCGGTTTCTGGCGTGGTCTCTTGAGGCAACTATAAGCACAGCACCTGTGGATTGCTTGCTGAATCTTAACAGGTGGCCCCAGAGGGGCACAGGCTGGGGCTAAACTTGGCCTGCAGCTGAACCCCTTTCAGGACTGTGCACTGGACACCTACTACACAAATCCACACAAATAAGATGGGAAGACTCAGGAGCCTTGCTTAGTACATAGAAACACACAGAAAAGCAGCCAAAATGGGAAGACAAAGAAACAGAAACTATGAAAGAAAGAACAGAAAAGAGATCCAGAAATAATGGAGTCAAGCAATCTAACAGATGCAGAGTTCAAAGCACTGGTTATAAAGATGCTCAATGAATTTAGAGAAAGTGTAGAAATCAGTGATAACTTTAACAAGGAGATTAAAAAAAACATAAAAATGGAACTGGAAATTATAAAAGGGAACCAGCCAGAAATGAAAAATACATTATTTGAGATGAAGAGTATGTTAGAGGGAATCAACAGAGTAGATTAAAAAAGAAGATTGACTGTCGATATAGAGGATGGGGAAGCCAAGGATATTCAATCAGAATGGCAAGAAAAAAGAAGCCAAGACTATAATAATAATTTAAGGAACCTAAAGGACAAAATTAAATGTAAAAATATCCATGTCATTGGGGTACCTGAAGAGGAAGAACAAGAAGTTGAAAATATATTTGACGAAATAATGATGGAAAACTTCCCTCACCTGCTGAAGGAAATAGACATACAATCCCAGGAGTCTCAAAATAGATGAACTCAAAGAGGTCCACACCAAGACACATCATAATTAAAATGCCAAAGTTTAAATACAAATAGAGAATCTTAAAAACAGCAAGAGAAAAGTAGTTAGTTACCTACAAGGGAGTACCCATAAGACTGGCAGCTGATTTCTCAAAAGAAACTATGCAGGACAGAAGGGCTTAGCACAAAATATTCAACATGATGAAAACCCAGGATCTAGAACTAAGAATCCTTTATCCAGCAAGGCTATCATTTCGAGTCGAAGGATAGATAAAGAGCTTCCCAGATGAAAATAAGCTAAAAGAATTTATCACCACCAAGCCAGTATTACAGGAAATGTTGGAGGGACTTCTTTAAGAAAACATGTATCAAAAACAGGAATAAAGAATGATAATAACTACATTCCTCTCAACAAATACCTCAAATGGAACAGAATTAGGTTCTTCAACTGAAAGATCAGGAAGCTGAATGGATAGGAAAACAAGACCCTTACATATGCTACCTATAAAAGACTCACTTTAGATTAAAAGACACACACAGACTAAAAGGAAGAGGATGAAAAAAGATATTGCTTTGATGCACCTAGAGGGTATTATGCTGAATGAAGTAAGTCAGATAAACACAAATATAACAGATTTCACATACACGTGGAATCTAAAGAACAAAATGATAACAATGGCAACAAAAATGGAAATAAATTTGTAGATACGGAGAATATTTTGAGGGCTACTGGAGGGGAGGGGAATTGGTGGATGGTGAAAAAGGGCAAAGGAATTAAGAAGTATAAATGGATAGTCACAAAATAGACAGATATAAAGTATAGCATAAGGAAAACAATTAACAATGTTGTAATAGATATATAAGGTGGAAGAGGGGTACTAGATTTAATGGGGTAACCATTTCATGAGTTATATGGATCTCTAATCACTATGCTGTATAACTGAAACTAATAGATTATTGTATGCCAAGTATAATTTTTAAAAACTCATTGAATTATTAAAAAAAAAGGTTGAGGGGACACAGACTTAAGAAATTTGGCAGAGAGAGAGAGGGAGAGGGAGAGGGAGAGGGAGAGGGAGAGGGAGAGGGAGAATTGAAAAGCGTAAGAAGCTCCGAGAAAGTTTCCCACGATGGTAACCCTCTGTGTGGTCTGGATGGTAAGAGGGCTCACAGAAGCATCTTATCCCCCCTACCATCATGACTGATAGGTCACAAATGGACCCCAAGTGCTGGGGCCAGGCCCATGGCCTTATATGTGTTGATCATCTCATCATCTCATTTAATCTTCACAAAGCCCTTGTGGGATAGGTGTTACCTCGATTTTTCAAAAGGTGGGGGGGAAAACTTAGGTTGAATTATCTAAGGCCCATGGAAGGTAAGTGAGAAAAGCAGGATTCACAACAGCTTGACTCCAACAGCCCAACTCCAATCTCACTACCTCTAGGGCGGCTCCAAGTACCCAAAGCGAAAAGTATGAGATGGAAGAAAAGGCTTGAGAAGAAAATCCAAAAGATATTCTTCTAAACAGCTCAATCCTACTTCCCTTTTACCTAGAATCCACCCTAGATACCACCAACTGCCTGGATGGTATTTCGTTTTGCGACAAAATTGGAATAAACAAGCGTGCCCTGCGTTGAACTGTGTTACTGCTCTTGCCTGTTCAATTCCTGGCATTATAGCCAAAGTTTTCTTTAGATAGTCAACATCCGTAACAATTAAATGCATATGAATGAAAATAACAGCACCATATTATTGCTATAAAATGACAAGGAAGGGAGAAATAATACACAATACTGGTGAGGCTGAAGTGAGATGGAAACCCAAATGCACTGCAAGTGGCATTATACACTGTGACTGTGCCTTGGAAAATCAGTGTTGTTATAGGTAAAAGGTCATTAAAACCATCACACCATTTGACTCAGTATTGTTATTCCCTTAGAATTTCTATGAAGGACATGTTTCAAACTAAAACATTTATCTATGTTTCTGCAGTGTTATCTAAAATGACGACTTACATTAAATTTACAATAGTAGTCAAGTATATTACACCAACTAGAGAGGATATAAATAGCTATTAATGTTTATGAAGATTACATAAGCAATGTTTTCTCCCTTCTAAGGGAGAACAGCTGAATATCAAATGTACATGTGCATTATGATTACAAAATATGTCTACATATGTTTGCTTATGGGCCCAGACTAGACTGGTATGTGAGCCAGACATAGTTACAAGAGGTAGCAGGTGCAGATACTGGATGGTACAAGTCATTCCCATTTCTTGTATCTGTCTACTTTCCCCTGTGTCTGGTCAAACACAGGGTCCATGAGGATTTTTATTCCTTTTTCCTATTGTGATGCTTTGCCCTCCCAGCATCCATAGCTCCTGCTCTAACTTCCCCCCACTGGAAGTGCATCTTCTCCGCCACTGGAAGGCCTCAAGTGGCACAGTCCAACAAGATGTTCCTGTCTTCTCTAGCCAAGAGGAGGATGGGTGGTACAGCTCCAACTTCCAGATTTCTCTCTTTAAGACTTAGATCTTGAGTGTAAAGCAGGAAAACAGCCATTGCTGACAGTTTAGTTTGGATGTGACCTTGGGTCCACTACTAGGGAGAGGGTAAGTATGGGAGATGCACCCAGGGGAATATTCTCACAGCATCATGGAAAGATATTAAATGCATTATGATGGAAATAAAACAAATGTACCATTTAACTAATATGCAGTTAATTCACATGCAAAACAAAGCTACGTATTACATGTGGATACAAATATATTTAAGGATGTTTACCAAAGGTGCCGTGGTGGGAGGAGTCCCTAATTGGGGGAGGTGAAGAGAGGGGCATGAAAGGAGCAAAACAAATTGGGAGAGAGGCTTTACAAAGAATAAAATGACTGTTTGATGTGAACTGGGGATATTACCTGCATCTAAGGTCAAAGGAAAAGAAACCAGTAATTCCTTTTTGGAATAAATTAGAGTCTTTTCTATGACTTGTAACCAATGACACAAAACAAAACATAATGGACAGAATTTTTTAATAATAAATTTTAAATTCAAAAGGAAAGAGATTATCTTTGACTCAACCTAAAGCTCAAATTGTAAAGCCATACACTGAATCATGTCTTCAATGAATCTCTCAGTCAATGGAGAGATTCTCAACAAAATAACAAGGACACAGAGCTGATGTTGCTGTTCCCCAAGATTTATTTGGTCACTTTTAAATTAAAAGCTCTCATCTTTGCTGACAGAATTACAAAGACTTTGGGGGCTCAGCAACCAAAGCCACAGTATGTCTGCTTTCCCATACCACACTTAGAGAGCAGTCAGCCCTGGTCTGAAAGACAATCATTAAAGAACCCCATAGCTCCACATTTCAGGTCAGATTTTTGCTGTGTCCAGGTCTTATCTTTTCTATTTTTGACTCAGTGTTTTTTTCTTTGCATTGATTCAGGATTGACAACAGGGCCTGCTTTCATCTTGTTCTAGGTAATGGTACCTAAACAGTGATGCATTAGGTTTGCTAGTTATTTTTGTGACACACATTAAGGCATTACTATACTCATCTCTGTACCAGTTAAAATCATCTAGATGCTTCCACTGTGTGAAACTAGTTTGATTTTTTTAACCATAATTTTTGTTTATAAATGCTCAGCAAATGATTTAAAAACAAGCCCTGAAAATCCAAATAGTGGTTATCTTTAATGGGTGTAAAGGGAGTTGAATGAAAGAGGCACATAAGGAGTTTCTGGGGTGCTAGTATATCCTGTCTTGACCCAGATGGTGATTATGTGGGTATGTGCCTTATAATAATTTATTAAACTGCATTTATTTTATCTACTCTTCAGTATGTGAGTTATATCTCATGATAAAAAAACCTTTAAAAACATCACATGGCATAATTCTATTGTTTCTTTTCAAGGAAAAGAATATGAGACAGCAATACCTGTAAGGAACTCCATACTTTTTCACTTACTCTTTATAAAATTGTAGTTGGGGAAGCCAATTCTCTAAGAAGTCCTATTTCATCTGGAAAATTAGACTTGTGGAGATAACAGGTAAACAGGATAAACCAACTTGGTAGACGGGGGTTGTTCATATTTTGGAAAGGAGAATATATCAGTATTCTGCTGTACTTTTTAAAAGTGTTGATTTTTGTTTCTATTTCTCCTTGAACACAGAATCCTGTGGTTGGTTCATGTGTAAAGGTTAAAAATCAACAAGGATTTCAGACAGTCTTGCAAACAAGACCTACTTCTATCAACATCTTCAATTCATAAATGAGAAATGTTTACTGTTTTTTTTTTAAGTTAGTACAATACTACAATATGATTTTTCCCACAGAGAAGAGACTGTGGATGTTTTTAGCTCCAGTTCACACACCCTCTGTGAGGCCCAAAGAGACTTTTTCCAGGAAACAAACATATCTATCCTCTATCCCATGAAGGCATGTAATCAAAGAGTTTGGAAAAGGATATCTTCCAGAAAAGTTTAGCCTATGAGCATCAGCAAACCACAGCCATTCTTATCTCTGGGTCCTTAACATTATTAGTAAAGTTCCAGAAAGAGAAAGAGAGAAAAAAAGACCTGTGCTATGGCAATTGTCTCATTGGCAACAAAACAGCATTGAAACTCTGAAGCTGACATCTCCACACTAATTCAAGAAGCACAGAAATTCCCATTAGTTTTGTCATAAACCGATTAGAGCTGGCACACAAACCCAAGGGTCTCAGTCCTTAGAGAGACATTGAATAGCCACTCAAACCCCAATAGTTGCCCCAGTAAAACTCACTGGGAAAATTCTTAAGTTCACAACAAGGTAATGTTTGAAATTCTCTGCAGTCTCGTATTTATCCACACACATCCAGAAAAAAAAATAGTAATAAAGTTTATCCAAGAGACAGTGCCAATCATCCATTGCTGGGACCTCTTGCTTACTTCTAAGAAACAGGCTCCAAGAGTCTTATAAAGACTGACCATCCAGCCACTGGAACAGAACAGAGATTGGGGGTTGGGGGGCTGCTTCGCTTTCCAAATCAAAAGGGGGGAAAGTAAGTGAGAAAATCTCCCGAGTTCAAACATTCCTTTAAACCCCGCAACTTTAAATACTAAATGTGTTTCATGGCTGCCATCTTGAAAAACATTAGTTTGCCAAAGGCGGCCTTTGATTCTCATTTGGGAGGGAAACGCTTGCAGATAATCCATTGAAACAGGTCCAGCACAAAGGCCTTTTTGCAACAATCATGGTGCTTGTGAAGGACAACATTTTTGTGCGCAAAATAAAACATTTTAATGCGCTACAATCCATTACACATATAGTCCTCCATTTCCTTTCAGTAATTATTCATTAGAAAACATTTAACGTCACTGTAGATTTCACACTGGGCAGTCTGGACACAAAGAACAAGAGATGGCCCATTTATAAGGGGCTGGGGCCTTCTTTTCTAATCTGAGAAACTCCACAGAGGTGGGGCCTGCAGGATACAACAGGCCAGCTAAATTGTGCGGTTAACGGTCAAAGCCCCCCTGCCTACTTTGACACTCATTTAAAGATGACAGGGAACAAAAGAGATTTGTTCTGTGCAGCCCTTTCTTGTTACGCAGTCTACATCAGCTCCACACATGAAACCGCCAGATTATTTTATTCCACCTGCCATCTCCCTCTCGCCTTCATCGACTCTCTCCTCTGCTACTTTGCTTGTTCCCACTTTAACACAAAGAGACAGGTAAAGAATATCGTTAAAAGCGGTCCATTCAGCATGTCAGCTTTCATAATACAATTGCCTGTCAGGTTCCCTACGAGCTACGAGGCACTCAAATGTCTGGGTTAAGGCCAGAAATCCGGCCCACAGTTCGGTTAGCCAGCTGGGCAGCTCCCCAGCTACCTCCCGCCCTCTCGTAGCAAAAGGCCAGCTCCAGGGCACAGACACCAAAAACCATCTCGAACAACAACAATCTGAAACTTTTGCCACATCAGCAGGAGAGCACATGCCGACTCCCGATGGGCTGTATGTATATTCCTTTAATGCTGACATTTTAAAATTTGGCTAAAAACTCAGACCAAAAGACCTAGAAGCCTATTAGTAGGAAAGGCTGGAAAAAAGTCATCATATAGTCATTTTCTAAGACATTCTCCACATGGTAAAATAGTTTAACACCAGAGGATTCTTCCCTAAAGTGATGGGAAAAAAGAATCTTGACAGTTTTCCCAGACTAATCGATATAGCTAATCATACTGGAATATGTACAGACCTAAACACTTCTCGTGTTGTTTCTAGTTCGCATACTACATGTAGAGTAGACATCACCTAGATGCTTCCAGAACACACTGCTAAGAAACCAGTGAGCACAGATAGGCGTTGGCTTGCACTGATTCTCAAAAATGGCTCATGTGTCACTGCACTATTATTCTTATGAGAGCAATCCTGATGTTTGCGTATTACACTTGCTTCTGATGATTCTCATCATGTGTCACAGAGTCAAACAGTAATATGCAATATAAGATCAGTGGGTCCTGAAGGAGACAGCAAAATTCAAAATGAAGCCAGTTGCGGAAGCTTGGCCAGTGGTCAATGAAATTCTAAAAACAAAACAGTTTCAATGTTCGCTGTCAGAAAATAGCAAACTGTGGCCCACAGGCTAAATCTAAACAGCTGCCTGTTTTTACCACGAGTAAAAAAATATATGTTAATAGTATAATAATCTTGTTATAATATAATTATATAATATTATACTATTACAATAGTATATTATTTTGTGACATGAGAAAATTATGATATTCAAATTTCAGTGTCCCTAAATACTTATTGGAACACAGTCATGCTTATTTATGTATGTCTGGTGGCTTTCAAGCTACAACAGAAATGAGTAGTTGCAGCAGAAGCCTTATGGCCCACAAAGCCTAATGTATTTACTATCTGGACCTTCACACACAAAGTTTGCTTATCCCTGCTCTACATCCTATTTAGCACACATTTCTCTTTCCCTTATGAATCAGACTACTTAAAAATTGCATGCACCAAGAGAAGGAAGCAAAGTAGAATTTCGAATATAACTCTTTCCAAATAAATGTTGAATGGTATATGATAAGACCCTCAAATTTGGAGTTAGGATACTTCTTAAGTTCTTCTTTATACTCAGCATTGTTGAGTGTTAAAAAATAAAGTCATTTAGAACTTGAGTTGGGATGTTATCTTTCCAGACTGTTGCTTCCCTGCTTGCCAAACACAAACCAAAACTTCACTGCAAACATCAGGTAGCAGTTTTTCTCCTATAGAACTTAGCAAGTGTTCGCTCCACAGACAGACACATCTGGCTCTGAAGGAAGCCCTTCTGAAGGTGCCGTCCCCAATTCTGAATGGCAGGACTCAAGGGCAGCTAAAATTTAAAGCAAATGTACATCAAGAAAGCAAGCATGGTCTGATATTTTGATTTAAGGGGTCTTAGCTGCGGAACTAACAAGGATCAAACTTGAGTGATACAAGCATTATAACGTCGCAAGTTTTTAAGTATCTGATTTGCTCAACACTGACAGCTTGACTGTTGAACTGAGGGACTATCTTTTCATTTAACGACAGGAAGACTGTTGGCGTTTTATTATCCAACCACAGCCTCTTAATCACTGCTGAATGAGTATAATTATGAATATCAGCAGACAGAATAATGCTTCTAAATCACCTCAGGGATTAGATGGTCTCCTAGTAAGAATTAGAGCAGTTCATGGAGTTTTAATTGTCTTATGGGAGTTCAAGGTAGAGAAAAAATTTGCAGTTACACAGCCATATTTTTCAGCATAAGTAGGGAATAAAAATATCAAATGTAAGACTTAGACTTCTCTCACTACTTCCCAACAATAAATAAGTGAATGTTAGAAAAAAGCAATCCTTGGACGTTGTAGCAGTTTTTTCCCCTTCATACAGGTTTTTAAAAATTGAGATATAATTGATATGTAATGTTATATTAGTTTCAGGTGTACAACATGATTTAATTTTTATATAAATTATGAAATGATCACAGTAAGTTTAGTTAACATCTCTCCACAGTTACAATTTTTTTCTTGTGATGAGAACTTTTACGATCTACTCTCAGCACTTTCAAATATGCAATATAGTATTATTAACTATAGACACCATGCTGTAAATCACATTGCAAGATTTACTTCATCACTGGTATTTTGTACCTTTTGACCCCCTTCACCCAATTTTTCTCCACCCCACCCCACCCAACCCCACCTCTGACAGCCACCAACCAATCTGTTCTATATCTAGAAGCTTGGTTACTATTATTATTTTTAGGTTCCCATATAAGTGAGATCTTACAGCATTTGTCTTTGACTTATTAGCATAATGCCCTTAAGGTCCCTCCACGTTGTCATAAATAGAAAGATTTCCTTCTTTTTATGACTAAATAATATTCATACCTATCACAATTTCTTGATTCATCCATCAACGTACACTTAGTTTGCTTCCATGTCTTGGCTATTGTAAGTAATGCTGCAATGAACATAGGGGTTCAATATAGCAGTTTTAAATGGAGGCTGGCTACCTATTTAATAACTTTGAGCCTTCCCTGAAGTCCACGGAAGTTCCCAAAAGTCCTATTTCCCTGAATTTGTAGTTGAACTTGTAAATAGACATTTCTTGCCCTAAGGAGAATCTTCCTGGTGTCTTCCTCAGTTATCTTTTCTCCAGAAAAACAGGTATTTCATGAACTGGGAGCCTTGCAAACACTCAGTAGAAATCAGATCTTGACCATGGATTATACTAAAACCTGTTTGGATGAACAAATGTAAAAGTGTAGCTTGGAATTTTCCCATGGGTTTTTTTTTTTTTTTCTCTTCCATCTCAGAACACACCCCTTTGAAATTACGAGACATCACACAATAGACAACTTGCAGTGTGGCATTTTAAATATTCCCCATCCTGAAAGGAGCATTTAAATAACGCTCAGGTAAAAACTATGGTTTCTGGTAGGTTTAGAGATCACTTAATCCTTAGACTGTGGTTCTCAAACTTTAATATGTAGAAGAATGGACTGGTGAAGCCTGGGAAAATGCAGACGGTGGGCCTAGGAGTCTGCATGTTTAACAGGCACCCCACCCCCTGCCACTCCTGTGAGGGTAGCCAGGACCATCATATAACCCGACTTTGAGAAGTGGAGTGTGTGGACCTGAAGTAACTTCTGTTTTACTGGTTCTTCCAATCAGAATTAGCTAAATGCTTGCTGAAGAGACTTGTTTTATTCTTTTAAGACAGTGTCCTTTTCTTTTTTTAAACCTTTTTCTATTGTTTGAGAAAAATCAGTGTCTCTTGTGAAACTGCAAATCTCCAAAAATGCAAATAAAATACTAATAAAAAAAAATGCAGAATCTCAGGCACCCCCCAGAACTACTGAGTTGAAATCTGCATTTCAACAAGATCTCTTATTGATTAGTGTGCACTTTACTGTGTAACACCCATGTCGAGTAAGATCCAGGGATCGTGGGAAAATTTAAAAGTTAAGGAAGACTGAAACCAGCATTCCCGAGGCAGTATGAAAGTGAAAACAGACAGAAATCTCCGTCAGACACCGTTAGGTTGTAAGAGGGGCTCATCAGGGGCAGGCAGAGGAAGAAACAAAGGCCACCAGGGCAGGACCCTGCTGCCCCAGCTACCGGGAGCTCAGGGCTTGCTGGTTGTACAAATTCTGAGTCCAATGTTTCTTTCCTATGCCTAGAATTTATTAGAAAATTTTCAATCCCCTTTTCCTCCATCTCGAATGCCAGTCAGGTTATTTCTCCTTTGTGATATTGGACTTAACAGGCAGGACAGCTGCTCCCCCTTCCCCACTTCTATTTTATTTCTACTGGGGAGGTCAGCCAAAAAGGCCTAATCTCGTATCCATAAAAGGAAAGTTTAGGTACAAACTGAAATTAAAAAGCTATAGTATTGCCAGGCTCTAAGATTACTCTTCCTAAAGAAACATACCTTTTCTGTCCCAAATTTTTTAGTTAAAAAGCAAAGTATACACAGTCTTTGGCCATAAGCTGGATCAATTTACTGGTAACATTCACTTCACAAAGGATGAATGGTCTCCTGGGCCTCAGGCTGGGGTTTCTAAGGCTTCCTATGAAGGAGAGAAAGGTAGCACACACAGGTACCCCTTGGGGACAAATATGCAAGAAATAAAGAAATACATACAATTTTTTTTAAATGTACTTTTCTGGACTTTGCTATTAACACTACATGGTTTATGATGAGATAAAGTAAGGAGTTGAGGGTAAAAAGGATACTTACTAAAAAAGCAACTATTAAAAGACCCCTTCAAAGGGATATAGCTCTTTAAAATGGTATCTTTTCTCTTTTTGTTTGCTTATAAAAGAATTACACATTCATTTTAGACATTCTGGAAAAATGCAATAAAAAGAATAAAAATCATCCATATTCTCATCACTCAGCAATTACCACTGTTTTTATTTTGGAATATCCTTCTTCATCCCATGCATGTATGTATGTAAAAATACTGGGATGATGTTTTATAAATGACTTTATATCATGTTTTAAAATAACATGATTAATCCTCAAATTAAGAATGCCACTTTAATATATCATATAATGTGAAATCATCTCAAACTGAAACATGCAGAATTACAAGGTTAGAATTAAAAATTCAGGCAACAGTTAATTTCTCAGTAAATTCCATGGACCACGATGGTATTGCTTATGAATCTTCTGGCCAAGTATGCTCAATTAAAGTATTAATACTAAGGACTAGAATTATTTTCATCAATAAATGTCATTTTTTAAAGACTTTATTAAAAGAGGAATTATGAGCAGAGCCAGGCTGCTGTGACAAGGGATTTTCCTCTAAAAAAAACAAAACAAAACAAAACAAAAAAACAAAACAAAACAAAACAAAAAACAACAACAACTTCATTTTCTGAACTATATTGAGTACCTTCTTGTTTCATTCACTAGTAAAACTTAAATCTGAAGCAAAGAAAGAGAGCAAAGCATCTGACAGAATCCTGAGTATCCAGAAACCCATATGGGAGGGAAAATAATTTCATTTTCTCTAATTGACAGTAATGATGGGTGGGGATGGGGGGAGCATAATTAGAATCAGCTTCACCGACTACCATGGAATCTTCTGCATCAGATGATGCTTGATTCAAGCGGAGACAAAATAAAAATTTTATGGAACCTGCTAAAACTACCATTGGAAATTTTGACCCTAGAATCTGTATTGTTAACCTAAGAAGCAAATGATCACATTAGAAAGTTGAGTGATTCTAATAGATGTGGACATGAACACAATCAAAATCATCATAATTATGAGGGCTTTCTTCTTATTTTTTCAAGTGAACACAGCACCTGATAAATCAATTTCTGAGCATCTACTGTGTGCAAGGCATTATAAAATTTAGTGTCTTTAAAAAGAAAACACAATTATAGCAACAGTGAACAAGACAATTGTCCTAGATTCAGTGCCTAACTTTAATGGCTTTTACTCAGGCGCCATAAAAAATAGTTAATTGGGAAGTCACTTAAAATAGTGTCACAAGTTCTTGCTGTAAAATTCTGTGTGATTTTGCTTTTTAAGATGTTAATTTAAAGCGCTTATTTTGTTAATCAAAAGATAAAGTAAGATAGTGGAGGCTGGCTGGAGGGAAGTGTTCATAAGAGAGTTTAAAGCTGTAATACAAAAATACACAAGCCTGGTTTAGACACAGCTTTGCTTTAAAAATAAGTTATTCCAAAATCAGTTACAAAATTAAAAATAAAAGCATTGGAAATGAGATCCAAGAGGCAGCTTACCTAACCCAATTACTCTCTGAACCCAGTATATGACTTGGAAGCCTTGTCACCTATATTCTAGTGAAACTGCCTCCACACCGAACATGAGAATGAGTCTATTAAAGGCTTAATGAGCTTAATTAATTAGCACTTAAGATACTCAGGGTAAAAATAATTACTCTCAATTGTGGTGGTTGTTCCATAAACCTACAGATGTGATAAAATGGCATGAACTACACACACACACATACAGACATCGTAACAATATCATTTGTCCCTGCTTAAATATTGTACTATAGCTATGTAAGATGTAACCACTGAATGACACTGGGTGAAGGGTACTGAGACCTCTCTATACTATTTTTGCAACTTTGTGAGTCTATAATTATTTTTAAAACATTATTAAACAGTTACCAATGGCATTTTGACTGTTGCATTATAAAGTAAAAAAATATATTTGGATTATGACAAAGTACTTGTTATTTGAAACATGATGGAAGCCATCCTCAATAAATATTGAACATGCATGTAAGTCATGAGTCTCTTCCTCATTATCTAAAAGGGGAAATTTCTGACTTTTGACCAAGTTCCTACCATCTAAATAAGTTGGAAGAAAGAGGCAACAGCCCAGATGATTTGCATAAAATGAGCTTTTAAATGAATTACCCATGAACCAAATATGCCATCATGTGGATGATGCCCAAACAAGTGGCACAAAGTACTTAGTTAATATCAGTGTCATTATTTGTATGGCTTTAATGCTTCCTTTTGTTTCACTCATCAAACCCAGCTCCCTCTGAGGTTATTTCTAAATGGCTCCATCTCTAATGTTTCCAAATAAGGTTTGTTTTTTTTTTAAACTTTCATTTTAAGGTAATTATACACTCATAAGTTGCAAAAATAGTAGAGAGTTTCCATGTACGCTTCACTCGACTTTCCCCCAATGTAATGTAATATAGTTCCAAGAAATTGACAACCAGTCAATCTTCAGATTTATTCAGATTTTGCTAGTTTTTACATCCACTTGTGTGTGTGTGCATGTTTGTGTCTACGTAATTTTACTACATGTATGGATTCAGGTAACCACTATGATGATCAAATACAGAATTGCTTCATCATCCCTAAGGATGTGCTACCTTTTACTGTCATATCAACCATCCTCTACCTCCTGGCAACCGGTAATCTGTTCTCTCTATATATAATCATATCATTTTGAGAATGATCTATAAATGGAGTCATATAGTATGTAACCTTTGAGATTGTCTCTTTTCATTAATACCCTTGAGATCCATCCAAGTTGTCAGATGTATCCATAGTTTATTTTTTATTCTAGTGTTCCATTTTTAATGTTTTTCCAAGAGAATCTGGGAATTGATTTACATTAAAAATAGCTTCCTTCATTTTTTTTAAAAAGTATAACTATATACAGATAAATCTGCATGTATACTTCTACACAAATATCATGTAGCCATGAAGATAGAAAATGCCACACAAGATCTTGCTTGAGGCCAGGCTGACCTGTTGCATTTCTCCTGCAAGACTGGTTCCACAGTGACTATTCTCTCCAATAATCAACTAAATTATTTCTCCCAGTGAATCATGCTTCCTCGAGTCACTATTTTGAGATGTAATGCAGGAATGTCAAGTAAAACCAGGACCTCTGGGTGTTCAAATACAGTTTTGTCAAGTACAGTGCCATTTTGAGTTGTCAGTTGCCAAGGTGCTATAGAAATAGATAATTGACTGAAGGATCAATGACAAGCTAAGCTAGAGTTTCTTCTTTGTGCATGAGGTTTCTGTGGCTGGCTGCTAAATTATTCTAACTACATATAAAAATGCTTCTGTAACCTCTCACCTGTCTAGAGAAGGAGAAATAATCCTTCAACAATGCTTTCTAAATAGACAATATGAGATGGTTATGCAAAAAAAAAAATTGTCCTTCTAAATCTTTATACCTTTAATTAACTCCTAAAAAAGAGCAATAGCTTTGACACTTAAATTCTGTCTTCCATTGTCCCAGAGACTTTTTTCATTGTCAATGTGCTAATAAAATATCTCAGTTTTAGCTTAAGGTGAACTTTACCTGGTCCAATTTGGAGTTACAATACCTAAAAGTAAACACTCTATATCTAGGATAAAAAAAGAAAATTTATAAATAGTGTTACATCTAAGGGCAAAAATCACCTACGATTTTCTTCACCATTAGGTCACCATCTATTATTTAAGGTTCTACCTGTGTTGCCCAATACAGCAGCTTCTAGCCACATGTGGCTATTCAATTAAAATTAAGTAAAATTTTAAATTCAGTTCCCCAGTTTCATTAGCCCCATGTCAAGCACTCAGTAGTCACATGTGGCTTGCAGCTAATGCATTGGACATTGAGAATATAGACCATTTCCATAACCACAGGAAGTCTGATTGACAGCACTGCTCTAGACCAATTTGAAATGAATTGGTCAACACCCCACACTTTGACTCTAAAAGATCACACTGTCCTCAACAAAAGGGGGGCATCTATAGTAAAATTTCCACCAAACAAATTCAGACCCTTATCCACAAGCCCAGTTCTCTCTCAGTGTTCTACTGGAGGCTCAGCTCTTATGGTTGTTTAGACAGCTCCAGGTAGAAGCGAGGGTGCCAGAGTGAGGCTGCCTTCAAGTCACATTACCTTGGATTCCATCATGCACCAAGGGAGAACACGTTGCTAATGATTATTCCACTTGAACCATTCAAAACTTGCTTCCCTCTGGTTTATGATCCTATGACGCATGAGACACACTGCAACAAGGTATGAGGTGATTCTAGCCCGCTGGGTGGAGCAGCATTAAAAATTCATCCTGGGAGGCAGTGACTGCATCCTATGGCCGCCCACCTGTAGGTACACAGGGCTGCTCAGAGTGATAAGACCTGGAAACCTGATCTCCCTCAAGATTGTGTTACAGCTACTGCTGATCTTTGATTAGTCACACTCCTGACCAGTCGCTATCTATTAAAGTCAGGACCCTACGTGAGCTACACAGAAAAACTAAAAATTTTCCTGACCTCTCAGATCTAGATCCAGCTCAGTGGAAATCATCTCAGAATCATTTCTTGGCTCTGTTTGGAAAGCCACATCCTCAAACTTCAGGAAAGCAAGTAGAGTGGCCACTTCAAGGTTCATAATATAGAGACTCTGGCCTTCCCCAGGTTTCCTTTATTTTCATTTCATTATTGTTAATTTTCAGATGCAAAACTAACATATGCATGCCTTCTCATTTAAAACTTACATTAAAACTATTGGAGACAGTGTAACTGTGGGTGGCTCAGAGTCGGCCCCTTTCAGGCCCGGAACTAATTTTCAAGTTATGCTCCTTCTCTTTAAAAGACCTCCCCTGTACCCACCTAACCCCCTCACTGTATAAGCCACAGGATCCCAAACCTGAGGCTGCTTCTGTGATAAGCTCATGGTTAGGAGCCCATTTGCTAGATTTGCACCATGACTTCGCTCTCTGTTGGATGTAGGATGGTGGATGAGTGTGGACCTCTTGGGCCTCAGGTTCCTGATCTGTAAAACTTGGGAGGATTCAGTACCACCACTACCTCCCACACTCTTACAAGGATTTAATACACATAAAGTACTTGGAAGGGCACCTGGCACCAGTGGCACCCACTATATGCTAGCTCTTAATGTTCTCATGGATAAGACTCCAGTCTTCTCTAAGCCTGCCTCCTTGGCAGACCCCTCCCCCAAGGGTACATTATCTTGCTTTGTTTCCTTCTCTACCTTTTCCTACTCATGTGTCAGTATATGCACCCATAACAAATACACGGTGTGCATATGTACACATTGATATGAGTGTATCATGGCATATATAATTCCACTCAGTGATTCAGCTTGGGAATCTTGTCATTTCAGTGCCTACCAGGCTTTCACTAGATCATTATTAAAATCTTAACATGCACATATGCTAAAAGGAAATCACTACCAATGGACATATGGGTTGTTCCCGCTTTTTGGCTATTGTGAATAACATTGCTATGAACATTCACATATTAGTTTCTGGGTACATGTTTTCATTTCTTTTAGGTATATACTTAGGAGTGACATTTCTGGGTTATGTGTTAAGTCCATATTTAACTTTTTGAGGAAGTACCAAACTGTTTTTCAAAATGGCTGTACCATTACTGCAGCAATATATGAGGTTTCTGATTACTTTTTTTTTCCAGTTACAGTTGACATTCAATATTATTTTATATTAGTTCCAGGTGTACAGTATAGTGGATAGACATAAAATTTACAAAATGATTGATTAGTTTAGTACCTATCTGGCACTATACATAGTAATTTCAATATTATTGATTACATTCCCTATGCTGTACTTTACATTCCCATGACTATTTTGTAACTATCAATTTGTCCTACCAAGATATTAAAACATTTAGAGCTATAATGGTTCTATAGTATGTTTGTGTATATGGTTGCACAACTCTGCATATATTAAAAACCATTGCATTGTATACTATAATGGGTATGAATTATATCTCAATAAAACTATTATATAAAACAAAATCTATGATGAATAATAAAGATGGGATCTGACCTCACACTCACATGACTCACCTCACTCATTTTCCCACAATCCCAGCCCTGTCGGATCCTGTGAAGAGACAGACCAAAAACAGATAAACTATTAACAGGGGAATTTGGGAGTATAAGAATAGGAAGAAAATAATATGACCCAGAGTATCCAACAGCAAATGACAGGAAGGAAATGAAAAGGCATGGCTGGAACTGAAAAACAAGATGCCAAACCATGAGAAGGCCAATCAAGGGAGGCATTTTTCCCGAGGTGGATGAGGATTCTGGAGAAAGCTGCAGTTGAAACGAGTTTTTCTGAGGGGAAAAAAATGAGCCTGGAAAGGGAGTTTGAGACTCCTGGCTCCCCCTCAAGGGCACACTCTGCCACCTAACACTCATGAGACAGGTTTCTCTCTTCAACACCTGGAGACCTTGCTTGAACATGTAACCATGAACATAGTGGACATGTGTGGTTACTCACTCAGCTCTCGTGTCCCACTCCTCTTCTGAATAATGTCCTCATCCCACAGCCACATGGTTTTGTGAACGCGATCCCTCCCTCCTGCTCTTGGTCTGGACTCTGGCCCCAGTGCTTGACTCTCCCATGGGCAGATGGCTCAAACAAGGCCAATTAGAAACAAGGGGACATTACCAGAGCCTTTGAAGAAGGAGGATTCCCATCTTCTGGAAGACCACAAAAACAGCCATCAGTGGATCTTTCCTTCCTTTGGTCAGAGAGAGAGAAGCATGTGAGGACTGGCACCGCTGCAGCCACTAATGCTACCATGAGGGAAACCAGCCTGAGAAGGAGACCTATACACAGAGGTGAGCAGAAAGGAAAGAACCATCTAGAAATGGAGTGTGTGTGGGGTTGGGGAACTTGAAGCTATTATGAAATGCTGGATCAAATTGTGCCTGAAGCATATACCGTCTCTGGAATTATCAATTATTTAAACCTGATAACAATTGAAAACTTCTGATAAAATGGGCAATATTTCATTCTTTAGATAAACTACTATTTCACCTTGGCTGAAACTTTACTCCAGTATATTTATGTTAAGAATAGAGAATAGTCTATGGCCGTAGACTATGCCACCCTGAACATGCCCAATCTCATCTGATCTTGGAAGCTAAACAAGGTCAGGCCTGGTTAGTACTTGGGTGGGAGACCACCTAGGAATACCAGGTGCTGTTGGTGTTTAAAAAGAAAGAAAAGAGAAGAGGAAGAGGAAGAGGAAAAGGAAAAGGAAAAGAAAAAAAGAAAAAGAAAAAGAAAAAAAGAAAAAGAAAAAGAATAGAGAATATGCTCTACAGATTTGGAGATGTTTTAGATGCTGACTAGGCCCACAGCAAGTTCAAGGGCCTCCAACCCTCTGTGCCACCCCGGGTTGTCCCCAGCCAACACCTTCTCTACTGTGCCTCCTTGCTTTGCTGGTACCCAAACTTACTCATTGGGATCATCAGCAGTTCTAGGGTGGTGCACAGAAACATTAAAGATAGATCCCCCACTTATCTGAGACCCTCTCCTTCTGGCCTACTCAAAAAGATAAGGAAAGGGGTGGGGGTTAGAGGGAGATACATGAGCAGCAATTCAAAGTCTGTCTAAAAACCTGTTCCTATTTGAGGGTCTTTGGTACAGACAGAATATTTTCTAATTCTGTCAAATTCCTATTCATCTATTACATCTCCACTTTGAAAGTCATTTCTTCAGAGAAGCCTTCCTGACACCCTTCCCCTGCCCCCAACTCAACTCTCTAATATGTGCACTATTCCTTGTTAGCATTTTCCAAAGATAAGGCGTTACTACTATAATTCTTTAATATCTGTCTCCCCCCGCCATGAGGATGCACCCCGCACAGCTACCTGTGTCATGTCCAGTCACAGCTGTCCCTCTCACATTGAACATGCTCAATAAGTAGTAATTGAAGGAGACACATGTAACCCAAGAATAGCTTAGATGTAACTACTTATGGTTTACAAAGTTTATTCTTCATTAACCACATTGTGGGGCCTTTAGCAATATTCGAGAATCTTATAGGCATAGGGCTTTTCTTTACAATAGCTGTTATTTTAGATACATGGAAGATGAGTTTGAAGACAAATTAAGAGCCATTCAACTTGTCTAATACCTAAAAGCACCTTAAATCCAGAACACTGGCAAGCTCTGCCATTTCCAATTGATTCCATTAGATATATATTCGTAGAAAATGTTCAGATATGATCATTTTGTGTTGTTACTTTTCTTTGCTTAAATATATTACTAAAAGATTGCAAATGGTAAAACAACAACGAAGACCTTATCCCTACATTTCTTATCACAAGCTGTCTGTCTACACGACAGGTATTTTAAAGTCACATTTTTTAAGTGCTGATTCCTAAGTGTTTTCATATGGATCGCTTGGCCCACCTCCTTCCAACAACACCATTATTCAAATTTAAGATAATACATTCAAGACAAAAAGGGGAGCATAATTAGTATTTGGTGTTATCCTATACATTCATAATTGCCTGAAATTATGTTTAGATGGAGATATATATATATGATTCCTAAACCTTTTTCAGTTTGGGATGTATGCCAGCAACAGCTACCATCTTACTAAGTGTTGGATATGTCCCAAGTAATGTGTGTACCTTTCTGCACTTAACCCTCACGTATTTATTAGTCAGGGTTCTCCAGCAAAGCAGAACTAATAAGATACATAGGTATATAGATAAGAGATTTATATAGGAATTATTAGCTCATGTGATTATGGAGGCTGAGAAGACTCACAACCTGCAGAACTGGTGGTATAGCCGAGAGCACTGATTTTAGGGCAGGTGGAATCGATCACCCCAGCTCAAGCAAAAAGAGCAAATTCAAACCTTCCTCCTCTCTTTTGTTCTGTTCAGGTCCTCAACAGATTGGATAATGGCTTCCTGCAAGGGGGAGGGTGATCTTTTACTCAGTCTACCAACTCAGATGCTAATCTCTTCAACTCAGATGCCCTCACAGACAACATACAGAAAGAATGTTTTACAAGCTATCTGGACATCCCTTAACCTGCAAGACACCTAAAATTAACCATCACAACCTTACAAGAATCTTCTGAGTCAGATATTGATAATCTCATTTTACAGAGGGGCAAGCTATCGATTTGAAAAACCAAGTAAGTTGCCCAAGGTCACACAGCTAGTAAGCGGGTAGGCATGGAAGCTGGTATTTTTGTTGTTTTGTTAATTTTTCAATTACAATAAACATTCAATATTATATTAGTTTCAGGTATACAGCATAGTTGTTAGACATTTATATAACTTATATAACTTATCGAGTGGTAACCCTGATAAGTCCAGTACTCCCTGACACCACACACAGTTATGCAAGCTGGTGTTCTTAGCTACCATTTCAGCAGCAGGGAAGGAAAGTCAGCTCACATTTAGCAGGTCCTGATATAATCAGAACAAAAAACTTTTCATCCATTTTTTTTCTTTTCTGTTCTATTGTCTTTGTGCTACTTTTAAAAGGTTAAATCATCATTTTGCAACCATCTTAATAAGACTGGCTCAAGCTGAAATCCTCGATGGATAATAACCCAGGGGAAATTTTCGATTAGGTATGGGATATCTATCTACTCATAGGTTGTATATAACAGAAAGGCAGAAAATGGTAATTATACAGTGGAGAAATCAGACACCACTTTCAAGTGGGTGTCAAAAGTTAACATCTCCAGCGAGAGGTGATTGGACACTGAGGGCCTCCAGATGTAATTCACTGAGGAGAATAGAACATCACCTCCGCAGTATTGTAGCTAGGAATATGTCATTGGAATTGAGTCACCAGAAAACACTAGGCAAACACAAGATAAGAAATATTCTATTCCAGGGTTTTTTTTTTTTTTTTTTTTTTTTTTTTGAGGCAATGAAAACATTTTGGAATAGTGGTGATGGCTGCACATCTTTATGAATACACTAAAACCCACTGAATTGTAAAACTTTGAACAGGCAGATTTTATAGTATGTGAATTATATCTTAGTAAAGTTGTTATTTAAAAAGCAACACAAGAAACAAACAGGGAAGAAAAAAAACACAGAACTAACAGGAATGCTAACTACAAGAAGAGATGGAAATGTTTGTAAGCGAAACTGCCTTCTAGATACATGGCCAAGAAAACATCCTGCTGAAAAGCAGGAGGAAGTATCAGGTGGTGACTGGCTGGCATTTTCAATGGATCTAGTCCTGGCTTTGCTAATTGCTTAATCTTTCTGAACTGAATTTTCTCATCTGTTAGAAGATGGATAATATCTACTTCCCAGGGATGGTAGTAGGGTTCATGAGGTTACATATACACAGACCTTGACACTCTCTAAGGGGGCAAATTTTCTCCTTCAAGAGGAAATCACACGAGGCACATCGAGCTTCTATTTGGAACCATAAACATGTTCTATGTGTTCTATGTACATGGAGGGAAAACAGGGCCAATGCTCTAGAAGCTATGGGCTGCCAATCTGACATCACTTTTCTCTGCATCAGTAAATATTCATCGAGTATCCACGGAACAAAGGGTGCCACAGACACGTCACTCTCATTTATTAAAAGGTGGGAAATCAATCTACAGCTGCTCAGGAATAACTTGGGAAGATCTGTGACAAGTCCTTAAACTCTATATGGTGAATTTGCCATTGAAAGACATAATACTGATTCTGATATATTGGCCAGACACAAAAAGAGATCTCATAAAGAATCTCAAACATAAAAGGGTGGCAAAAAATCCCTATCAGGTTAAGCTGGGTGCATGCTACAGAACTACATTAAATAGAAAAGCATCAGAGCAAATGAAAAAACAACTCATCTCTAGCTTTAACAAAGGAACTACACTAAAAAACTGAGTGCGACCCAAAAAATTTGAAAAACATTTATTTGTAGATACATTTATTTACTTGTAGATACATATATTTGTTAAGATATACATGCAAAGATATATGTTCATTGCAGCATTATTCATGGAGGACAAGACATGGAAACAACTGAAGCATCCTTCGATAGATGATTAGATAAAGAAGGTGTGGTACATGTATACAATGGAATACTGCTCAGCTGTAAGATGAAATATGGCCATTTGAGACAACATGGATGGAGCTTGAAAATATCATGCTAAGCAAAACAAGTCAGATGGAAAAAGACAAGAATCATATGCTTTCGCTCATATGTGGGATATAAAACAAAGCAACAAATGAATAAACCAAACAAAAACTTATAGGTAAAGACAACAGAATGGTGGTTACCAGGGGGAAAGGGATCTGGGAGGAGGATCAAGAGGTAAAAGGGGTGAAATATATGGTAACAGGAGACTTGACTTTGGGCAGTAAGCACACAATGCAACATACAGGTGTTCTATTACAGAATTGTACCTTGCAATTTATATAAACTTGTTAACCCAAAAATTAATAGAATTTTTAAAAACTGAGTGCAAGGAGGAGAAATCATTCCATGAGAACTAAAGGAATTTAATGCTGCTACATGGCTTTAACATTCTACGGAAGACCTGCTCCAGCTCCCCTCCCCTCTTTTCTGAAGGGTTTAATAGTATCCCTCAGGAGGCAAGGCAAGTAACAGCCACTTCTAGAATTCTCCTTCCAAAGTGGTCTGCTTTGCTCACAAGCTCTTGGCTTTAAGGAGGGTCCAGGCTTTGAGTCCAAATGTTTGACAAGGTGTGGGAGACCCCACCCTGTGCGGGGCATGCTCTCTCTGCAGCTATGACCCATGCTGGATCTCAGAACTCCCACCTCTAGTCGAACCAAGCTCTCGAAGAGCCTTGGATGGCACTCAAGCTTGTCAAAGAAGAAATTAGTTTCCATCTTGGATTGATGAAATATGAAATCTGGGACAACAAAAAACTCTAAAACTCCATAGTAGAGACAGACACTCTTGTGAATTTCCTAAAATGAATTTCCTACTTCAGGAAAGCAAGAAATAACTAACCGATGATTTGGAAACATCAGGATGACAAAAAAGAAACACAAAAGCATATGATATGTGAAGAATTATATATTTCAGAGTAAATTAGAATTAGCAAAAATGAATTCCTTTAAGTAAGGAAAATTTATCCATGGCATAACGCCATGCCCAAAGCTGCATCTAAATACTTAAGTGAGCAATCTGTCAAATTATGTCCAGTGTTATAATATTCATTAATTTTGAAAGAAAATCTTACTACTCCTCACAAGCTAAAAACACCCCCTGACATAAACACGGACAATCCCGATTCAATGATTATTTGTGGTTTAACAACCAAGACTATAACTGTAAAGCTAGGTGAAACAAAAGGGTAGAACATAGTGTGATTTCCTGGAAATCCTACAATGCGATTTCACTTTGAACTTGCAAGCAAATATCCAGGCATGATCTACATGAAACTGGGTGGCGTTTTGTTCTAGGACGATGGGCCCCAATTAAAAATAATGAGGCCTGTCTCCAGCCGCCAGACCCAATTAGAGATAATGAGGACTGAAAGTTCCTGAAATAGATTCATTTTTCTCTGATAGACGAATTGGGACAGGGGTCTGGGTAGGGTCACTGGGATATGCCTGGCAACAAAGCCTGGGTCACTCAGGCTTAAGATGCCCTTATGAATCCAGTTATTAAATAAGGAAGTAGAAATAACCCTGTGAGACGTTCATCCACCAGCCACTTATACTCTGCCACATTCAGATACACATTGTTAACCAAACAGCGTGTCTACTGGTTTAAGAAACTTTTTAATAATGACCATGTCATTTAAATGATTGTTTAAAAAACACTGAAAAAGAGGTGCAACTGACTTCATGTATGTGTGTTTGTGTGTGCGTAGGTTTATGTGTGCATGAATACACACACACACACACACACACACAATTTTTATTTGGAATAATTTTAGACTTACAAAAAGTTGCAAAGATAACAGAGTTATATACCCTTCACTCAGTTTTGCCTAATGTGAGCATCTTACATAACCTGGCATTTGTCACAACTAAAAAATTAACATCCCTTCAACTAGATTCATTAGCCTGGGAATGGGAAAAGAGAGACCAAGATGGTATGATGGAATTGAAGTAGGAGGAGAGGCATGTGCTAGGAAGCAATGCAGAAATATACAAAGTACTGAGACCTGAGGAAGCCAGAACAATGATGGGAATGCTCACCTGGACAGGTACAGACAAAGAAGTTGTTCCCAAAGAGTCTGAGTAGCTACTTCAGGCAAGGGCCACTGCAAGCTGATAGGCCCTCAGACAGCACAGAAATACTTTCTAGACAGGGGCTTTACCTGGTAATGAACCATAATTATCAAGGATGCAATTGTCTTGTGGAAGCTTTAAAGAAAGGAGAATTGAAGTTCTCTCAGGGAGATAAATTTGGAGATAATTCCATTTTAACCATGGTCTTCACCTTTAGTTCCTTGAGTAAGATTTTAAACTATAACAAAACAAAAATTTTAATATCATATAAGAGATGTACTGAAAAGGTGTTACATTTTGTCAAAAATTTTAATCATAAAAAGTTTTAAAAATGAGTTTTAAAGATTGTATTTTCCAAAGGTGGCCAGAAGAGTATCTCCCATTCCATTTGCTCTTCTAGACCTTTCCATTCTCCTATCAAAAGGTAGAGCCTAATTCCCTCCCTTGAATCTAGGTGGGCCTGTGACTTGCTTATAACCAACAGAATGTGGCAGAAGGGACACTGTGTGGCTTCTGGGGTTAGGGCAAAAACACTGTTGCCATTGCAGCATTCAGCTGCCATGTGGTAAGGAAGCCAAGGCTACAAGGAGAGGCTGTATGCAGGCATTCTGGTCAATGGACCTCATCCTCCAGCCCTCCAGCCAGGGGTCATACATGAGAGTGAGTCTTCAGATATTTTGAGCCCAGCTATCAACTCAGTCCCACACCAGTCTTCCAGTCTTCCTAGCTGAGGACCTTGACCTCAGAGAGCAAAGACAAGCCTACTCCTCTGTGCCCTGCTAGAATTTATTACCCACAGAATGGGTGAGCATAAGAAAAGGTTGCTTGCTTTATGCCACCATGAACCGACTAGTCATTGCTTCCCATACCCTGCTGAACATAATGATGACACCCACTCCTGCTGAACTCTCTAAAGCAGCAGGAAATCTAGAACCTTGCCACATACGGTCTGGAACTAGCGGCACCATCAGGGAGCACACAGAATTACACATCCTGGGACCCCATCTCAGGCTTACTGAATCAGAATCTGACTTAAGATCCCCAGGTGACTTATATGCACCAGAAAGCTTGAGAAAGAGGGCTCTCTAGAACATCCGTGCATTTCTGTCCCCACCAGTTGCATTGAATGCCTAAGAGTCACCTGTATTTGTTCCCAGACCTATTTGTGCCTATTAAAATTGCTACTGTAATTGATTCATTTCAACATCAGATAAAAGGATGAAACTCAAGTGTATGAACATCTCTCAATATGTCTTACAGAAAATGGTAAAAGATTTAGAAAAATCTTTTATCCTAGAGTAAGAATTCTATTATGGACTGAATATTTATGTCTCCCCAAATTCATGTTGAACCCCTAACTCCCAGGGGGATGGGATTTGGAGGTGGGGTCTTTGGAAAGTAATTAGGTTTAAATGAGGTCACACGGGTGGAGCCCCCATTAGGGGATTAGTGCCCTAATAAGGAGAGGAAGAGACAGAGAAAGGCCATGTGAGCACACAGAAGGAGGTTCTCTGCAAGGGCCCTCTCCAAGAACCAAATACATCAGTACCTTGATCTTGAACTTCTCATCCTCCAGAACTGCGAGAAATAAGTGTCTGCTGTTTGTGCCACTCAGTCTATGGTATTTTGTTATAGCAGCCTGAGCAGACTAAGATTCTGTACTGATTCTTAAAAGGTAATCTCCTGCCATATGAAAAAGCAATTCCACTTCTGGGTATATACCCCAAAAAAAGTTAAAGCAGGGACTCAATTAGATATTTGTTCACTCATGTTCATAGCAACATTATTTGTAATAGCCAAAAGGTAAAGAAAATTCTGACACATGCTATCATATAAATGAACCCTGAAGACATTATGCTAAGTGAAATAAGCCAGTCACAGAAAGACAAATACTGTATGATTCCATTTATAACAGATTTCTAGGGTAGTCAAAAATTAGAGAGAAGAAACGTAGAATGGTGGTTATAAGGAACTGGGGGGGAAAGAGAATAGGGAGTTAGGTTTGATGGGCACAGAGTTTCAGTTGGGAAAGATGAAAAAGTTCTGGAGATGAATGGTGGTGATGGTTGTACTACAATGTAAATACACTTAATGCTACAGAATTGTATGCTTAAAAATGGTTAAAATGGCAAATTTATGTATATTTTAAAAATATAGATGTAAAAATTATCTCATCCACAAAAAAATCTCTCCCCATTTTTAGCCCTTTGAAAGTTTTAAAAGTTTTAACACTTTTCTCCATAAAAGTCTTTGGCAAAGACTGCAAAAGAAATTTAAAAATCAATCCCATTTATAATAGCATCAAAAACAACAAAACACTTATGAATAAATTTAACGAAAGAGGTGAAAGATCTGTACACTGAAAACTATAAGACACTGGTGAAAGAAATTGAAGACACAAATAAATGAAAAGATATTCCATAACCATAGATTAGAAGACTAATGTCGTAATGACCATACTACCTAAAGCACTCTACAGATTTAACACAATCCCTATCAAAATTTCAATAGCTTTTTTCATATAGAAAAAAAATTCTAAAATTTGTGGAATCATAAAAGACCCCAAAGAGTCAAAGCAGTATAGAGAAACAACAATAAAGCTGGAGGCATCACACTTCCTGATTTCAAATTATATTACAGAGCTATAGTAATCAAAACAGTATGGTATTGGCATAAACTATATACACAGATCAATGGAACAAAATAGCCCAAAAAGAAACTCCCACATATATTCATTTACAAAGGAGCCAATTAATATATGACAAAGGAGACAAGAATATACAACAGGAAAGGATAATCTCTTCAATAAATGGTGCTGGGAAAATTGGACAGCCATGTGCAAAAAAATAAAATTGGACCATTATCTTACACCATATACAAAAATCAACTCAAAATGTATTAAAGACTTGAATATAAGATGTGAAACCATAAAACTCCTAGAAGAAAACATATAAGCTCCTTGACATTGGTCTTAGTGATAATTTTTTGGATTTGGCACAAAAAGCAGAGGTAAAAAATGCAAAAATAAACAAGTCAGACCACATCAAAATAAAAAGTTTCTGCACAGTAAAGGAAAATATCCACAGAATTAAAAGGAACAATGGGAGAAAATATTTACAAACTATATACTTATTTGATAAGGGGTTAATATCCAAAATATGCAAGGAATTCATACAACTCAATAGTAAAAATAAAAATTTTTAAATGAGCAAAGGACCTGAATAAACATATTTCTAAAGAAAACATATAAATGACCAACAGGTAGATGAAAAGATATTCTACTTCATTAATCATCAGGGAAATGCAAACCAAAACTACAATGAGATATCACCTCATACTTCTAGGGATATCTATTATCAAAATGATAAATGCTGACAAGGATGTGGAGAAAAGGGAATCCTCGTGCATTGTAGGTGGGATTGCAAATTGGTACAGCCACTATGGAAAACAGAATAGAGGTTCCCCCCAAAATTAAAAATAGAACTACCATCTGATCCAGCAATTCCACTTATGGGTTTATATCCTAAAGAAATGAAATCACTGTCTTGAAGAGAGAGCTGCACTTCCGTGATCATTGTAGCATTGTTCACAATAGCCCAGGTTTGGAAACAACATAAATGCCTGTCGATGGATGAAAGGGTAAAGAAAATATGGTACTTATATAATGGAATATTGTTCAGCCTTAGAAGGAAATCCTACCATTTTCAATAGCATGGATGAAACTGGACAACCTTATGCTAAGTGAAATAAGCCAGACAGAGAAAGACAAACACTGCATAGTATCACTTATATGTGGAATCTAAAAAAAAAAGAAGAAAACTCAAACAGTAGAAAAGTGGTTGCCAAGGACTGAAGGGTGGGTGGAGATAACAGAGAGATATTGGTAGAAGGATACAAACTTTCAGTTATAAAATGAATAAGGCCTGAGAATCTAATGTATAACACAGTGACTATAGTTAACTATTGTATAAATGAAATTTGCTGAGAGTAAAACTTAAATGTACTCACACACATACAAAAAGGTAAATACGTGAGGTAACGGATGTGATAATTAACCTGATGGGGGAATTCTTCTGCAATATGTATCAAATCATCACATTGTACACTTTAAATATCCCACAATTGTATTTGTAATTATACCTCAAAAAAAGCTAGGGGATAGAAAACAATACAGAGGTTTCTCAAAAAACTAAGAACTGATCTACTGTATGATCTAGCAATCCCTCTACTGGGTATTTACCTCAAAGAGTTGAAAACCCATACCTGAAAAGATATTTGCACACCAATGTTCATAGCAGCATTATTCACAGTGGCCAGGACATGGAAGTAACTGAAGTGTCCTACAATATATGGTTGGCTAAAGAAGCTGTGGTACATATATACAATGGAATATTAGCCATAAGAAGAGATGAAATACTGCCATTTGCAACAACATGGATGGACCTCAAGATAATTGTGCTAAGTGAAATAAGCCAAACAGGAGAAGTTAAAAATCACATGATATCACTTATATGTGGGATATAAACTTAAAAGCAACAAATGAACAGGATAAATAAACAGGGACTCATGGACATGGACTATAGACTAGCAGTTACCAGAGGGGAGCAGGGAGGGGGCAGATAGATGGGGTAAAAAGAGGTCAAATATGTGGTGACAGAAAGAACTCTAACTATGGGAGGTGAACACACATTGTAAATATATATATATATATATGCCTTACTGTTAAAGTATACAGCTGAAACATTGGATTTCATTAACCAATGTCACCATTAAAAAAAAAAAAAACAAATAATTTATCTTGGGGAAAAGAAAAAGCTGGGAGAAAACAGTCTTTTGAATTTATTTGGCTCATTTTTTTTTATGGCATGTAACATTTATTTTCATTGTAGTTAAGAACATTTAGCTGGAGCTCCACCCTTATAGTTAAGTGTGGCATACAGGGTTAACTACAGGCACAAGAGCAGTATGATCTCTAGAACTTACCCATCTACAAAACATATTTCACACCTGTTGGATAACAACTCCCCTCCCCGCCCCCAGTCCCTGGCAACCACTATTCTACTCTATTTCTACGAGTTCGACTGTTACAGGGACCTCATATAAGTAGAATCATGTAGTATTTGTCCTTCTGTGACTGGCTTATTTCACTTAGTGTAATGTCAAGGTTGGCTAATTTCTATTCGCTTTTTGGTTTGTGTTGCTATTGTGATATTGTGCACTTAAAAAACATTTTTTAAACCCTAGTTTGTCCTTAACTTATCAGCCAAAGGTGTACAAACACCTTACCCCATCCCACATCTTTCCAAGTGCACTTTCCACCGGGAATCAAATCCTTTCTGTTCTATTTTCTAGACCATAGAAAATCTGATGGATAAATAAGGTATCGGTGATGTAACACTTGAGTGTTTAAAACACCAACAAAGAATGAGATAGAGAGTAAAAGAATGACTTCACACAACCCCCAACAACTGGAGGAGAGAGATTTTGGACAGAAAACCAGTCCACTAACAGGGTCTCCCTTTTACTCAAACCACATGAGGATTTCATGAGTATCAGGTCTCAACGAAGACTCTGCATAGTGTGACTATGTCTTCTTTGGTGACTTTAATGTCTTGGAAAAGAGAAGGAAGAAATATGCATTTCCTGATTCTGAGGTATTAACAGCTAGTTTTCATTCATCTAAGCAGAATAGACAGTAGATAATCCAGGAACCCTATTAATGTGCTTACAGAATGTAATAGCAACAGCCAACTACGTGCATGTTCCTTCTACCCTCCACCCTGGGGACGAATAGGCCTTGGCATCCACCTGCTTAATCCATCTGGATAGGAAAGACACCAATGTGTCCAGAACCGGGAGGGTTTGCTAATCAGGATTGTTCTGATGGGAAGTTCTGTTAGATTTTCAGAGAGACAATAAAGGAGCTCTAAGACTGATGTGTTTGCTATTATCACTGACAGGGAAGTAAGGTTAATGCACAAATTATTTTGCTTTTGTCCTCCTTTGTTTTCTTCTGATGAAGGCAGTTATGAGCAGGTAATAAAGGGCAGCTTGGTTAACAGTTACATACTGGCATGTCTGATGGCGGATCTGCTGTGACATTCACCATCAAGTTCACACATGTTTATAGCCTGAAAAGGAATTAAAAGATCAGCACACATACCAAATAGATGAGAAATACAGTGAATATCTAGATGAGAAATAATACAGTGAGCAAACAGAGCAGCGCTGCCAACAGCACTTCTGGTGATGATGGTCTATATCTGTGTTGTCCAATATGGTGGCCCACATGTGGCCATCAAGCACTTGAAATGTGGCTAAAGAACCAGGAACTGAGATTTAAATTTGACTTTAATTTAAATAGCTCCATACCACTATTGACTACCATAATGGACAGTGAAGACCTAGAAGATTTAGTTATTTTTTTCAAAACGTGTTTTCTTTCCTCCCCAGTCTTATAATAATCCAGTGGTTCTCAGCCAGGGGCAACTTCGCCCCTGAAACCCAGGGGACATTTATCATCATCTGGTTTTTTCTTTTTCGTTGTCATGCTGGGGGTGGGGTGCTACTCACATCTAGTAGGTAACCAGGGATGCTGCTCAACATCCTACCTGCAGAGAACAGCTTTTACCCCTTCCCCCAACAAAGAATCATCAAGCCCAATGTCCAGCCCTGAGGCTGAGAACTCTGCCATAGGCCTTTTTCATGGTAAATGAAGCTTTTCCTAATTTGTACAATTGCTATATTCATTTGATTAAAAAAAATTAATTCTGGTAAAAAAAAATCCACAAAGTTTACCACCTTAACCATTTTTAAGTGCCAGTTCAGTAGTGTTGTTCATTGTTGTACAACAGCTCTCTAGAACTTTTTCATCTTTCAAAATGGAAACTATACCCATTTAATAGATATATATTAATGTCTGAGGGACTAGGCGGACACAAGGACCAGTCATAAACCATCTCTAGAATAATCCTGAGAGGCTTACAAGTGTCCCCTCAAGACAGGATTGTGAAATGTTCAAGGAGAGTAATTGGTCCAGTAGGGAGGACATGGTCGTTATCACTCAGCTGACCCACAGCTATCACAAACACCTGGATTTAGGAAAAACAAAACCAGTGTGGGCTACACATGCCTAAAAGCAAAACAATTTCTAGAGTCAGACACAGACACAACATCCACTTGTACTTTTGTGAGCTCTATAACAAAACAATTTGGAAAAAGAATTTTTAGGATAAAAGTTCATTTAGATAAAGCTTTTGAGAAACACACCCTAAAAACCAAGAGAATTTTAAGCATCCCAGCTTTTGGGTTCTCTTTTGAGACAACTTATTCTCCTGATTGGAAAGTTATTTCTCACCTTTGCATCTGAAATCAAACCAGTGATTGGGAGGAAAACTTTGGGTGTATATAGAAGTTGCATAGGAACCTAAATTACCATTGAAGTTGTATTAATTTAAAATTTCAGTGACATTTTATAAATAGTTTACTAGAAAACAATCTTACTTGCTTAGTTCAGAGTCCCTAGCACACACTGGTCACTTGCTGTAACATGGTCTGTATTCAAGAGCCTGTGTACAAGTATACCATTTTCATTCTCAGTGTCAAGCATGTCATGGGGTTTTCAGTCTGTGGCTCCATAGAATGATAGCTTCAAAATCAGGGGCTTTTGTACTTTTTAGGTGCAGATTAATTTCTGAAATGTAGAGCCTTCTTCAGCCCCTAGTCCAGACTGTGAGTGATGACTTTCTTCCTGGTGATTGGTGAACAGCAGATACTGGTTTTGATAATGAGCTCTCTCCACTGGTCACATCTGCCGCATCCCCAGGGCCCACTCCATTGTGAAGCTGCTCTTGAAACAATGTGGAATTTGAAAGGGTTAAAGCTAAGGACGCTGAGAGAATACGTTCATATATACACTTGGTAGATTTCAAAGCACACAGAAGGGGCTGCAGAATGTCACATAGATGAGGTGGTGAAATACAGGCATTCTGGAGGACCCGAGTGTCCTAAACAAGTCAGGCGCTAGGACCTCCACCATGTTCCTCAGCCGAAGTTGGGGAGATTGGGGAGGTCTTTTTGTCCGTTACATCCAGGCATGTAATCAGCGATTGTTCCTATTGTGAGTCCCAGATTCACCATCTGTATGCTCCAAAGGGGCTGGGTGATTGTTAATACCCCATCCCTATGGGATTAATCTGCAATTTCACACTGAATGATTTTTAAGTATAATTTGTTACAATGATACAACATTACCATTTCTAAAACAAACAGTCAGGATTGTTACCTTATAAAGCGGAAAGTGTCCAGGAAGTGTTACATTGGAACAAGTTTGTGCTGTTTTATGTTCATTCCACTTTAGACACAAATGGAAAGATATGGGGGGGGGGGTAACTCAGCCCAGAACCTTAGGAAGGGGTCTTAGTAATCAAACAGGCCGCTTTTTATTACTGAGGAACAAGATCTGAACGTTCAATAGTGATGAGGCCAAAAGAAATCTGAGTAGTCCTAAAACTACTGAGTTGTTTGGTTTGCAGGATAAAGCTGCTTGCAACGAAAAATCTGTTTGGATTCTTTGTTGAGCAAAGAACTGTTAAAGGCCTTTTTGTGGACAAAGGAGGAGCCCCCCAAATCAATCTGTGCCGGCTTGAAGCATGCAGACAATTTTATTCCTTATCACCAGGCACTCTCCTTTTTCATGTGTTAAATGAAAATTAACTTCCAAAGCTGAAAGTCTCTTTTTAGGAAAGGGTTTATTAAGCACAAAAAGACCAGGTCCTGGGGTATGAAGTCTGAACCAGTAGCATGGGTAGGTCTGTCATCCTGGAGTTGTTGGGCGTTTTTTATACATCAAGAAGGGATGGGGGCAGAGGATGTAAACCATTCTGGAAGAATTTACATTAGCTATAGACAAAGGGGGTAGGAGAAGGTGACGTGGAACCTGCTCTGGGATAGGCGCAGAGTCGGCAAGGAAGGAGCGTCCGCTCCTGTGAATTAGTTGTGGGCAGCAGATTGGAAAATTCATGTGCAAATAAGGAGAGGCTCCTGGGGTCAGGATAGGGAAGGCTTCTGGGGTTCGATGGCGCCTGGCTGTTTTCTCTTTTGGAATCACGGAAATAGCTACCTGGAAGTTAATCCTAAATTCCAACAGATTTACAGGAATGTGAGAAGTCTTTTGTTAGAGCTGGTCCACAGCTATTAACAAGCTAACTGTTCTGTCTGTTTCTCTCAAACTCTGGCCATTGTAATTTAATTTAGAACATCTCAGAAGTTTTTTCTTGTCACATGTCTTAGTTTATGACACAAAGGATATCACTTCAATCAAGTTATAACTACGAATTTCAAAATATTATCCAAAAGAATATTTGTATTTGAAATCAACTCTAACCAAAGCAAAGGATGCCAAACTGAGATATTTTTTTTGTCTACTAAGCAGCCTTACTATTAGATTGAAACAATTTTATTTTCCCAAACTTTTTATAGTAGGTTTAAATGTTCCTTTGATGGATCAGATGACTGAGATGTTAGATCCAGTTAGAGTTTTAAAGTGGTCTGCACAGCCAGTTTGTTCAACTGCATGTTTTATTACAACTTACCACATGAACCAAACATGTGACATCTATGAGGACAGTTTGGGGAGGCAGCAATCCCCTGCAATGGAGCTGTATCCTGAGCAGAGGGACCTGCTCTATCCCAAGATATGCATCATAAAGAGATAGATGCCTAAAGCATCCTGTCCATCAAAAGCTACTTGGTGCAGAAAAGTAGGAGGGAGGAGTTCTACACACCACTTCTTACTCAATCCCTGACCCCATCAGATAGAACAAAGTGAGCCTACAGCTACAGCCTCACAGCATAATAAGAACCAGGCAAGATGTCCAAAGCGCTTAGCGCACTGTCAAGCCGAGTAAGTTGTCCAAAAGGATTGCTTATTTTTATTAGCTACTGACAATCTCTCTGAGGTTTATGATAGCAATATGGATACTAAGAATATTTTACTTTTGTCTTCATTCTGTCATAAGGAAAAACAGACCAGTGGAAAACATATTCAAAGATAAATGGTACAGATCTAGGCATGGGGGCTGGGTGATAAGCAGTGGTGGGTCCTGTAGCAAACTGAAGAGCATATGACTATCCCTCTAACTGGGCAGCAGTCAGTCCCAACTGATGGCTGTCTTGTGGGACTGTGGGCCCAGTATGGCCAACCTTAGATGTTTCAAGAAAAGCCGGAAATCCCAGCTTGAAGAATTTTTAAATGCTGGCTTCCAATTCAAGTGGTTTTGTTTGTTTGTTTTTAGCCCTTGAGTCAGACAAAGCTTATCTGTGGCTGTGTGGCCTGCAGGCCCCTGGTTCAAGATCCCTGATAGAAAAAGACATATGAGGAAAACAGAATACAGAATAGAGTGACAGTGACTCTTCTGTCTAATAATGTAGACTCAGACTAGATGTGGAATTATAAATTGTGCCCATAATAGAGATCTAGAGGCTGGAATAATATGCCCTGCAAAAAGCAAGCCATAATCCTTTTGCTGTGGATGGTCATGCTTTCAATTTGTAGAAAATACAAGGTATGTGAAGCCCAATAAAATGAAGAATAAAACAAGGTGTGCCTGTGTACAAATGAGCCAGATTAAATCACAAGACAGTTTTCCCCAAACAGTGATTGCTGAATGGAATTCCCTGGTGGATAAGAGCTTAGATTAGTTCAGACTTGGATCGAGGCAGAAGGACCTTGATGTTTTAATACCTGAAACAGCATTGTCTTGAGGGACCATAAACTAACTTCTCCCTGAATGCCAGGAAAAGGCTGTCAAACCTTTCCAATGACTCGAGAACTATTTGGGAAACCGAGATTCTATTGGTTTAAAAAGTTGCGACAGCTTCCCAAAGTAACTCAATTGATTCCTTCCTTTATCCAGGAGAATCTAGCTACAGAACAAAGAGAACTGCCTTTAGAAATACAAAACTACCTGAAACAGTCCTAGTAGGTGCTATCTACAAGCCTTACACAGCCCTGAAAGATGGGTGTTGTTATTCCTTTTATAGAGATGAGAAATCAAAGACTGACCCCAAGCTCCTCAGCTAGGGAGGGACAAGGGAGAGACAGCACTGAGACTTGAACCCTGTTGGCCTCCCAGCTGGCCACCATGAAGCCCTTCTCTCACAGTGCAGTCTCCACACTTAAAGAGTTTGCGAATAGTGGTTTTGAGTAATTCACATGGAACTGCTATGTTAAGACAGGGGTCATTCGTATTCCAAAAATAAAAGGTGCTTAAGGTTAAGATGATGCCAAACAAGGTGCTAGATCTTTTTTGATTCAGAAGATTGTTTTTCAGGGCCTGATGAATATCAGTTAGCATTATAAAAATGTAGATAATTAGTAATACTGGCCAAGAGAAGGCCAGCTTTTTAAAACATTTTTATTGTAGGTGCCCATATTAGTCTCTAAATTCTTTGTTTTGTGCTTTTAAAGTTAAGCCAAAAAGAAAGATGACTGCCCAACAGTTTCATTGTGGTCATTACCAGGACAGAGACATTAAAATTAAATAATCCTGTATCAAGTTTTTTCTCGAAGTGTTTATTTTTGCACTTATGCATTATTGCAATTTGATATAAATTTAATATCTGTTAAAGCAGCAGGAACTAGGTTGTCCACAGTCAACAGAAAATATGCTATTTATGTATATGGGCTTGGCACTGAAGTTCAAGGATGAGATATAGAATACCATAGAACTTGGGCACTGGGTGGGCCTCAGGTCTAATCCAAGTTGTCTCAGGGTTATGAATCCCCCCGTACCTGTGTTCATTCTCTCTTGGGTCAATGGCACTTTCTACCATCAGAGAAAACAGGCCAGCCTGCAATCACTCTAATTGTTAGAAAGGTGTTCCTTATACTGATGAAAATAAGCCCTGGAACCTACAACCTGGTGATCTTAACTGTTTTTGTGGAGTCACAGACCAAAAAAAAACCTCTGGTTTTTATTTCATTCAAAAATGAAAATACTCAAAAGAAAATAACTTTGTCATCAAGGAACACCTGGACATATTGCCAAGACTGACAACCAAATGAGATTATAATAAAGGGATGCAGAAAGAATTTTGAAAAAACAAAGGTCCTGAGACTTAGTGCACATTTGCGGGTCACACTCTTTAAAAGGTTTAATATTATTAGCTACCAACCACCCTTCTGAGTAGAACAGGACAGTGGTTGAAGTGGATCTGGGAAGAGGCAGGAGGATATCACGGAGCAACGAAAACATTATTGTATTTCCTTCCTGGTAACATACAAGGGTCTAGCATCCTTTTGTTAAATAAGATGTGTGACAATCATAAGCGGTAGTTCTTCTACAAACGCGCTCTCAAAGAGAACCGTAATACACTGATTGGTCATGCTAAGAGGAGTGAAGATCAGTGACCAGTGGTCTTTCACCGTCTCCCACAGGTAAAAGCAAAGTCTGTGCTCCTATCTTCAGAAGCTATGTTTAGACATTACACAGTGGCTTTACAGTGCTTCAGAACCTTACTTTTCATGAAATCAGAATCAGAAATTACTTTTTAGAGGTGGCATGACCTTTGGAGAGTGAATACTGCATAAGTGTTCCATTGAGAACTTTCTTGTAAGAAAATGCAACTTCATTAGTTTCTAGCAATTGACAAAGCAAGAAAAAAATTTTTTAAGCTCGTAAACCTCCAGAGTATGTATTGTGTGCCAGTCACAGCCCAGGGTGTTGCAGCTTAAAGGGGCTGTTCCAGTATCATTGCTCAAGAAAAACACCTTGATATATTTCTGCTTCATTGACATGGCCTTCAGTTCACTATTCCAACCAGTGATCAGAAAAGAACTGATTATTATTACCAATCGTATATTCCTGACCACACCTCCTTTCCCTCCTCACTATCAGAAAACACTCAGAATAAGCAAAATGAATGAATGAATGTAAAGAACTTAAAAAGGAGAAGAAATGGTCCTGGCCTGTAATAAAATCAAGCTTCTTCTTGATCAAAGAAAGCCTGCTTTAAACTTGAGTTTAAAGTGAGTTAGTAGTTTCGTAGTTTTTAATCTTTCAATATGAACACTGTAGCTACAGATTGATTGCACATGAGAAACTGGTTTTGCCACTTATGACTGAGCTGTTTTAAGCTTATCCTCAACATCATAAACAAATATTTCTTACATAGCTACAGATACCCTAGCTCTGAACAGACCAGGGAGATAACCATACCACTCTACTATCAAAACTTCAGAAATACAAGCCCAAATTAGAGCATTTTCTACTGCATCAAACCACAGAATAAACAGAAAAGCCACATACCTATTGCTTTTGCTCCCTTCTGCAAAATCTGATGAACCAGTTTTCTGTTTAGCCTTGTGGAAATCTTGCTACCAGGGAAGCAGCTTCCTCTGCAAAAGCGGGACCCATCTGAGACTTTCCCCAGCCAGAAATATATGCTAAGGTGCTATATAGCTATGGAAACAGGTAAATTTCATATTCTTTAATTAAAAAAAAAGAAAAAGAAAAAAGGGTGTTGAACATCTTTACCTCAGTAAGGAGATCACCTGATATAGGTAGGTGCCGACACTTATTTGATTATAGAATCAACCTGAGACACTTGTTAAAAAGTAAGGATTCTCAGCTCTTCCCTTTTATGGTTCTGATTTCACCCCCAGGTGACAGAATTCAGTAGGCTTGAGAAACGTCATGCCTTTATAGAAGGGACAAAAAATACATTAATCTAACAAAAGAAGGGTTTCTGCTAAGTACCTGATTTTCAGAATAACTCCAACAGTAGATGTTTGAGTGACAATATTTTCAGCACTCAATCCTGAAGTGAAGAACTCAAAATCTCAATTCTTTAGTGAAATGACCACAGTTGCCAGCCAAAAATCCATGCAGAAAAGCCAAGTTCGCAAGGAAAAGAGGGGGCTTTGAGGGCTGCTCAGAACATCCTAAATTTCTATTTTTTTAAATGTCTTTTAATGAAAGGTCCTTGCTCTTCCTTTCCATAATGCATGAGCCTACAGAACTCACAGACCGAATGCCTCTTATTTAAAAAGCTGTATGGAATCCATCAGCTTTCAGAAGAGAGACTTTCTTTACAAATATAAAAATTATCCCTTAATGAAAAGGACTGTTACTTCAAAAGGAGGTTGTCGTCACCCTATTTACTTACTACTCCATTAAAGATTAATGGAAATAAACCCAAATGCTTTGAGTATATCCAAATTAACTGATGAATTAATTGTAGGCCATTCAGGGCCACTCAAAACATTGTAAACTGTCTTTATAATCATCGAAATACAACATGTAAATATATGCAGGTCGGAGAGAGATGAAAACTGAGAAAGTTTTATGACCATGACCTCAACTAACATCTGTAAATTACATCCCTTCCCCCAGAGAATGCAAGCTGATCTATTTACTCCTGGAAGAGAAGAAAGAAGTAAGGGCTCCCAGGTGCTACAAGAAAACCATTCAGGACATGGATCAGCGCCAAGGTCACAGCTCGCCTGAATGGAAAATGAAATCCAGGTACACCCAGGAAAGGCTTCCCAGTCACAGGTGCGGACACAAGGTTTCCCTGCCTGCTACCGGATACGTAATACATAACATGAGGACAGCCTCAAGAAACTCAAGAAAACTTCCATGCAGGGGCCTGACATCCACATGCAGGCACATGGCCTGTGAAGTCTCCAAGACTAGGTTCGAGTCCCGCCTCTGCCAGTTCCTGGACGGCTGCCCTTGGCTCATTCATTATGGCTCAGAGAGTCAGTTTCTCCATCTGCAAAAAGGGGCCCATCTTAGCCCCCTGAGGGGCTGGTGTGAACAATAAACGAGGCGGCAGAAATAAATAAGTAAATAAAGGGTGAATGTGCCTATTATTATTGTTGTGACCATGGCAAATTATTCCAACGGAGGCTCAAGAGCGAGGAGGCCGGAAATGCGAACTTTCTCAGGGGATCAAACTAATCAAGCCCTCTGAAGGGACTGGGGAGACCTTTGTCAGCGCTCGGCCCCGCCCGCCGCCCGCGGTCCGCGCCACCTTTCCCGCGGCGGGCGCCGGGAGGGGCGGGGCGGCCGGCCGCGCGGGCCGGGCGGCGGGGAAGGCGGGAGAGCGGGCGCACCCGCGGGCCGCAGCCTCCAACGGCTCGGCTGGCTGGGATCGCGGCTCCGAACCCGGAGCGCCGCAGACCCCGCTGCAGCCGCAGGCCCGGGCCGCCGCCCAGCACTGCCGCGCTCGCTCGGGGCCCACTCGCTCTCCACGTGGGCTGGGGGGACGCAGCGCGCAGACCCGGGGCGCCCCCCGCACCCCCCGCCGCGCTCCGCCCGGCCCCCCCCTCGCGGCCCGGGCAGGTGGAGGCGGCCAGCGCGAGCGCTCCCGGCCCGGCTGCCCCCTCCCGCCCCGCGTCGCGCGCCAGACCGCGCGGGCGCAACTTTCTTAAAGGGACAGGTGGCCGGAATCCGAGTCTACCTGGGGCCGCGATTCGGCCTCCAGTCGGGTCATCCCCACTTTAGGGGAGAGGCGAGGTTGCAACAGATCTCTCCACCCACCCATCTACTCCCCTCTGTCCCAACCCCGACGCAGTGACGGATCGCAAGTTTTAATGCACCCAGCATCCTTTTGCAATTTAATTCTTTTGGCCTAAATCGCCCTTCCCCTGCTACTCAACGCAGGTTCGCGGGCATGCAGTTGCTGCCACTGTGGGCAAAGTGTCCCTACCCCAGAGCCCCACCCCACCTGGAGTCCCGGGGTGTGCAAAGCTTGGTGCTGTTGGGATACGCCCTCTGCAATCCCCTTGACCCTGCCCTGTAACTGACCCTAGGGGAAAAAGCCCCCCGCACGGATACTGCGCATGCTCTGAGCTGGACAGCTCCAGAGAGGGAAATTTAAAAACGGTTCTTGCTGCGACGGCGGCCAAATTGCAGAAGGCGAGGGGCGAGCGCGAGGGTGTATCCCTCCGGAACCCTCGCCCGCCCCAGGAACGCCGGTAGCGGCGGCCCCGCGAGGATCCGCTCCAGGTACCGCCTTTCGGGGTCGGCTTTGCTCCTTCCTCCCGGACAGTGCCCTGCATTGCATTTCCAGGGTGGAGACAGGCGCAGGAGCTGCGGGGGCTGCCTCTCTCTGCTCCCCCATTTTCCTTCCGGGGAGCACCTGAATGACTTTTTGGGGCTGCTCTGAGAGTTTGTGGTTGGTTTCTGTGTATGTTTCAGGTTCGTAGTTTGAAAAACTTAGGGACGATTTCTTTTTTTAAGGCTGCGTTTGTGTGTGTGGCCAGGGTGGGGTGGGGGTTGGATTGGTTTTCCGACAAGGGCATGTGGCATTTCTGAAGGCATTCCTAGGGCGGGAGCCATGTGAGATTATTCCCTTTGCAAGTGGGAATCTGGCTTCCCCAGAGAAACATACGTGACACATCGAGCCGTCTTTTTTCGTTTATTTTTTATTTTCAAAGTGATCATAACTGATCTGCGGTTGAACATACCAGGCTTGGAAGGGAATCTGATTTTTCTGATTCCTACTTTGAGAACCCACATTTTCAAAGACTTGACATTTAGATTCTAGAGCCTCCCTCTGCCCTTCCCCCATTAATTAGGAAGAACCTGGAATTTCATTCTATTCTCTTCATTTGCTTCTAAAACCCTGTAGAATTGCCCTGGGAAAGTGACCTGTGACGCCCAGCAATCCTCTAGTACTTTCTTTTCTTTCTGTCTTTCTTTCTCTCTTTCTTCCTTTTTTTTTTCTTTTTTAAGTATGCTGTTAGTTGTTTGAGCTCCATCCGTTTCTGAATTGTGGGAAAACTGTGGGTTTCTGCCCTGTCCACATCGTTGCTCATGGGAGCTTTGTTTTCTGCTTGTCTTTCCCCAAGGAGATGATAGAAAGTGACATCTCATCCATAATGTCAGGAATTATTCGAAACTCAGGGCAAAATCACCACCCCTCTCCACAGGAATACAGGTGAGGGCTTCAACAATAACAAACAATATATTTTGTAATTGTTTAAACTGTATATGTGCTCTTTATGGTTTCTGAAAACTATTACATTAAATCCTGAGATTTTGTGGGAAATCTAGAAAGTCTTGATTTCAAGGTTGGTCTCTCTGAGGGTGTCGTGCCCGTGGGCTCGTGACCTGGGGCGGTGAGACCACTGAATGCCTGCAGACTTTTGTCCCCTCCAAGAGAGGTTCTCTCCTGGGTTAGAGACGGGGTTAGGATGTGAATGTTAAGATAACAACAGCAGCTATTGCCTTCCCTCCAATGGCCCTAATGGGGCTCCAGGAAATTCCCCCAAAAGCTTCTTTTTTGGGGGGGATCGACTTCTTTTCTCCTTGGATTTGGAAAAATTGTGAATTAAAATTCCTGGGTTCTTAGCATGGTTGTATGACTTTCAGCAAGTCGCTTGCCCTCTCTGGGCCTCTCCCTCTTCAGTTAATGATGCTCTTGAATTAGATGGTCTTAAGGTCTCTTCTAGGTCTCCTTTATTTGAAGAATAAATTAGATGTAGACTGAGGCCAAAATAAATTATTTCTTGAGACTAGATGAAGTGAGATACAAGTGTGTGTATCTTTTTCATCTTTTTTATCTTCAAACCTCAGACCTAGAGAGGCCTTTAGATGGGTAAACCGTTCCAGCCCCCTTCTTTTACAGATGGGGAAACTGAGGCCAAGAGAGGGGAAGGGGCTCTTCGAAGGTGACACGGTAAATAAGAGAGAGGAGAAGAAAAAAGGAAGGACCTGGAGTTCCTCCCAGCTCCTCTCCCTTGAGCACGGGGTCTGGGCGGGGGTGAGCTATGCTGGTTCCCAGCCCTCCCCACCCCATGGCAAGTACCAAACTCATGGGTTGAAGGGTACAGTCCAGATTATGGAGTGGGGGACAGGACAGAGGCTGGCCTGGGAATAGCAGGCTGTCACCTCAGACCACCCCCACGGATCCCTGGGGCCACTGTAACTCACCAGCAGTGCCTTGTGGGGCAACCACAGAGGGCTGCTGCTTCCTGAGAGCTGTGGGTCCAAAGGCTGCCTTCTGAGACCCAAATAAGGACACACATTCAAACAGGAATTTGCCGAGAGTCTGCCATGTGTGGAGCTTGGATCCCAGATGTGGGCCAGGTACCCAGCTGTTTGTTAGCCCCTACTGCCCTCACTCACTTCAGCCTGGGAGGCTACTTTGATGAGTCCTGTTGTACGGGTGGGGAAACTGAGGCCCAGAGCAATGAAATGGCTTTTCGCAAGATCATACAACCAAAGACCTCTGGGCTTCCCTCCAATGCTGAATGGGTTTAAATAATGACAGGTGAAGTGGGAGCAGCCTAAGGGTTAGGAGCTTGGGCTCTGGAGTCAGTTAGAATCCCAGTTCTCTGGCTGTGTGGAGCTCTCTGAGCCTCAGTTTCCTCATCTATAAGATGAGGATAGAAATAGTACCCACTGCATGGGTACTATGTAAAGATTAAATAACTTTCTGACTTTGCCGCTTGCCAATTGTATGATCGTGGGCAAATCCTGGGTGCCTGACCTTTCTTATCCATGTGGGTTCAAGGCTGTCTTCTTATATTAAAAGAGCTAGCATATCCAGAAGGCAGAATAACATCATCATCATCATCATCATCATCATCATCATCATCATCATAACTGGTGGTTTCCTAATAGTTTAGTAACTGCTGGCCCTGTGCCACAACCACCCCATCAGAGTAGTACTATTGCGCCCATGTAGCAAATGAGGAAAACAAGCATCAGCCAGATCAAATGGTGTTCTTAACAAGATGACACAACTAGTTATGGGTAAAGTGAGAACTTGAACCTCAGGCTATCACACCCCATCAGTGAAGAGTACAGGTGCAAGAACAGAATAAGTTGCTCTACCACCTTGCAACTGTGTGACCCAGAACAAGTCACTGACCCTCTCTGTTCCTCAGTTTCTTCATCTGTGCAATGAAACAATGAGAGGACTCAATTCACAGGTTATTGAGAGGATTCTGTGCCCCCATCTAGAGAAGGCCTGGAACAGAGGGCTTTCTCATGGAGGGGGAGCTTTTATGATCATGCAGCCACCCCCCTGCCCTTTTCAACTGTTCCCATTTTTCTCCCCACATAATAGCCCTGGAGAAGTTTATGGGCTTCTGATCCCCCCTCCCACATCTCCATGAACAGTTCCAAGGACCACTCAGGCTGCTGGTCCTGCCTGGTTCCAGCCCCCATGCAGCCCTCCACTAAGCTGCCTGCCACTCCATCCCCAGGGGCCAAATTTGGCCGTTAACTTTCAATGGCTGTGTGCAGGGAGGTGGAGGGAATGGGCAGCAGCTGGAGGCTGCCCTGTCTCCAGGGAGCTGTCGAGAGTCAGTGTCCCGGCCTAGACAGCAAACTGGCAGCAGTCTCCCCACCTGCAACACTGTGGCCAGGGGCCAGGGGGTGGACGCAGCCCTGACCTCCTGGGCAACAGCAAACAGCACTTGCTCAATGTGGGTTAGCCAGTTTCCCCTTGGCTCAAAGGCTAGGAGAGGAGTCCACTCTTAAAGGTACTGAAAAATGGAATTATTAAGCACCTGTTGTGTGCTAGGCACATGCTAAGCTCCTTAGCAAGTGCACTATCCCATTTCATCTTTATAGAAACAACCGTGATATAGGTGCTGGCAATATCCCAATTTACAGCCAAGGATGCCAGGGCCTGGAGCCATGACTTGCCCAAAGGCATGCATTCAGGGAGTCAGAACTGCAAATATTAACTACCTGCCCCCTAGAATCTGTTCTAGAGGTCAAGTCCAACAACCTCCTTTTACAATTTGGGAAGCCGAGGCCTAGGGAGGCAAGAAAAGGCAGGCTGCTGGCTGCTCGGACCCTCACGTTCTTCCAGGGCCATGCGGCTCAGTGGTTCTCCTTATAAATCCTTGTGCCCCAGACCCTTAGTCCCTCCTCTAAGAAATGAGGTGACCTTGGGCAAAACCCTTCTCCTCTCTGGAAGGTGGTTTTCTCATCTTTGAACCATACTGCAGGGCGCACAGTAGATACTTAATAAATATTCATTGGGTGGATGGATGGTTCAATGAATATTGTGAGAAATAATATGTCCATGGAAATGCAGGAAGGCTGTAGGCTCAAAGGATGACAAAGTCTTGTTGCATGGACCAGGACAGGCAGACACCACCTGCCTGCCCTCTTAAGCCCCCACTGAGCTGTGTAAGGGGATGGTTTAACCCTCATATCAGTGTGGCTCCACCCATGAGCCGTAACCTCCTTGCAGGGGGTGTGAGAGCTCCATCTGTCAGGGGCGTGACTAACCCAATATCTTACAACTCTTCATACTCAGGGTGCCAGAACAGCTCCTCAGGGTGCCTGTGGGCAAGGAAGAGAAGTAGCTTTCCTGAGGTCCAGCCCTCCTTTGGGGGTCTTGTGGTTCCACCCCCATAAATGTGTGTGTTCTTGAGTGTGCACATGCACACACACACACACCCACACACACCAAGTCCCAAGCCAAGTCCTAGAAAGGGAAATTTCTCTTTTCCAAATTCCTAATCAAATCGTTTCACATTATGCTCGCTCTTGGCCCAGGTGGGAATTTCTGAGCTTGCTAAATTGCTTTTGATTTTCTTTTTCCTGGAAACAGTTACAAAGGCTATTATAAAAGATATGTTAGCTAAATAAACACCTCTGTGAAATGCTTAATCTCTTTTGTGTAGAAGTTGGATTAGAAATAAGAACAGTTTGTGGTGACGTAACAGTTTCTTACTAACCACATCTGGAGAAGGCAGGTGAAATTTCCTCTTGTAACCAGGGCAGACGTGATGTCCCAGGGAGGGCTGCATGTGCCGCTGCACTGCTGAGATGTTGAGCTGACCCCCAGAGACAATATTTTCTGGGTAAACCCCTCCCAGGGACCATGCAAGGCAAGAGGAAAAAACACAGTAGGAAGGAAGAAAGAAACGTGGTTGGAATACCTGCTGTATGCGGGGCCCTGTATTGCATTTTCTCTGATCTTATCCTCATGACTGCCCTCTGTGGCTGACATCATTATCGGTCCATTTTACAGATAAGGAAACTGAGGCACAGAGAGGTGAAGTGACCTGCCTAACGTCCCATAGCTACAAAGGGATTGAGATGGGATTTGAACCCCAAAACGGATGGTCCTTCCATTGCGCAATTGCTGTATCAGCTCTAAGGAACACCAAGCTAGGAAATAAAGGGTTCGATGTAGGCTCTAGACTTCAGCTCTATAGGAAAGATCCCCACAGAAAATGTAATCCATGCACAAATATGCATGGCCCTGTGCAGGCCCCTGCCAGCTCCTCAGTGAGTGCATCTTCCCATTTCACCTTTCAACAGGACAGTGACCATGGGATCCAGTTCACCTTGGGTGAACAAATATTTGTCAAATGAAAGAATGAGATCCTGGGCTAGTCACTGAGTCTGCAATCAGGTGTGAGACAAAGTCATTTCTGTCCTCTAGGAGTTTAGCATCTAGAAGGCAGAGGTAGATGAGAAGAGATACCTGAGTAAAATTAATGGGTCTTCTCAGGAGTCAATGTTGTGTGTAGACACTAATGGCCTGAATCATTCCAGACAATGAAAGACTGGGAGACTGGTCTGGGAGGGCTTCCTGGGGGCGGTGGTGTGTAAGCTGAGCAGGAAATGAATAGAGATTGGGGAATGCAAGATAGGTTGAGGCTGGGCTAAGGGATCCTTCCTCCCTCTCCTACTCCAGCAGGTATATAATAAAGCCCAGAGGGTGCCAGGCTTTGTGCTGAGTGGTGAAAAAAACGGAGGGCCTTCCATCCTTGCCCTCTTAGAGTGGAAAGAGTAGAAACATGTATATAAATGAATACTTTGTTGCAAAATGCTAAATGTTCTTCAGAACACAGGAAGGACGACTAGGGTTAGGGGGTGGCCAGGAAGGACTTCTCAGAGGAGGGATCATTTAGGTTGAGACCAGAAGCATGAGAAAGAGCCGGCCATGAATGAGTACATGGAACGGCATTCCAGGCAGAAGGAACAGCAAGTGCAAAGAGAACTTAGAATGTTTGAGGAACTGAAGGATAAACAGGTTTGCTAGAGCAGAGGGGATGGGAGGGAATAGAAGGTAAGGAGATAGCTAGGGGCCAGGTCATGGCAAGAAGCTGGACTCTTACTCCCCTGGCTGGTTTTAAGGACAGCGACAAGTTCTGATGCCCCTTTTGAAAGGCCACTCTGGCTGCTGGGTGTTTCACAAACACTTCCTTAGCACTTGAGCCAAACACTGTACTGTGCTCTTTCCACAGTTTACTTACTAAGAGGCAAGCCCTGTTATCACCTCTGTTCTACACACGAAGAAACTGAGGCTCAAAGGCATTGAGTCATTTGCCCAAGGACCCCCATTAGGAGTGGAGCCAGAACTGGACTTCAAGTCTCCCTGGACTCGCCCCTCCCATGCCCTGCTCTCCCAGCTCATCTTCCATCCCTCCAGCAACGTGACTGATTAATTAAGGACATGGTTAATTAACATTGTCAGATTGGTCCCTCAGTCAGTATAGGATGGCAACCATAGACTCCATGGTGTCTCGCTTTGCCCAGGGCCACCACAGAGTCCCCTGGCCATAGTCCTGTCACCGTGGAGGCACCTAGGAAATTCTTCTAAAAATGGTATGATAACAATTTGCCCTTCCTGCCCACAGCCAAACTGGTAGAGTGGCCCAGCGAGGAGGCTGCAGGGTGGGTGATTTAAATCTCAGCTCCTTTGCTGACACGCTGTGTGGCTGAGGGGCATCTCTTCCCCTTTCTGGGCCTCAGCCAACACACCTGTGAAAAATAAGTAGCCATACCACAGGCTGTCAGAGGTAGGAAGGTGAGCAGGAAGGTAGGCACGCCACGGGGCACACCTCCCCTCCTTTGTGTTCTAGGTCAGTTAGAAAGTGCTCTCCTTGGACAGAGGGAGATTTATCTACTTTCCAGAACAAGGCCTGGCAATTAGGAGTTCGGGAAATATTTGCGGACACTCTGCTGGTGGCTGTCCCCACCAAAGCTGCTTCATGCTGAATCCCTACTCTTCAGAGGATGTTTACAATAATATGAATTGCTACCATGAACTGCACATTGACGTGCTGGATGCTTCACCTTCATTATCTTATTCACTCTTCATGATACCCTGTGAGATGGGTACAGGTGTCAGCATCCCCATATTACAGATGAGCAAACTGAGGCAGATGACTGCAGACAAGTCCCACAGCTATTGAGTGACTGGACGAGATTCAAACCCAGGCCTGGCTGACCCTAGAGCCTACACTTGCAACCAGAACACTGAATTGCCACAAAAAGAGCAACAAGGGATCCCATAGCCTATGGTCCCCAGCTGAGATGTGCTCAGGATGTGGGATTGCCGAGGGCTTGGGCCTTCTGATGAGCCCAAGGCCTTCTGAGCAAAACTCACAAGGGCACACAGGGAATACATGTGGTGATAAGCACATAGGAGGCACTCAGAAGATGGCGGCTGGATTATGACACTGATGACATAGCATTCTGTTGTTGATTTTCCCAGGATACCATCTTGCTCCTAGCTAGGACAGTTCATGCTCTGACCCCTTCAGAATGGGGCTAAACCCTTCAGCTTTCCCCTCACTTCCTGGCAAAGGTGGGCTGTCACCTCTACGTTCCCCACCCTGGGTGGACCTGAAGGCTATGGGTTCCACAGAGATGGAAGGGACTCAACCCCTTACCTTCCAGGTGGGGAAATCGAGTTCCAGCGAGGGTCAGATGGGAGATGCTGGGGCAGGTACCTGGCCCCTGCCAGGAGGCTGCTGAGGCAAGTTCACCTGGCGTGGCCTCACCTTTCCTACCTGTGAGAGGGGTTAATGATACCCCTTGGGGTGTGTGTATGTTTTAATAATGGAAAGATGGATGTGGCCGAGCTTTGAAAAGGAAGAAGTGCCTCTGTGTGGGGTGGGGAGCTGTGGATGAACTAATGAATTCGGAAGGGAACTCTGAATTCTCAAATGTCTTTTCATTTTCTTTTTGTCCAAAAAGCTCTCTACTTACTAATGTGACCCCCCTGCCCCCATCAGTGACAAATCCTTCAGTTGGTTGAGAAGGATGTATTGTCATGGGGTCACCTAAGGACCCTGCACTAATTTTTAACCTGCTTTTTCAGAGAAGACTAGATGCTTCATCTGATCTGATGCTTAGCTTAACTGAACTGTTAACGGACAGGTGCCATATTCTCCACAGCCACTTTAGTGTACATGCTACTATTGTGTCCCTTTTATACAGGAGGAAACTGAGGCCCAGGGCAGGTGAATTTACCTGCCCCAAGTCACACAGCCAAGGAGTTCAGGCCCAGGCCCACCTGCCTTGGGGTCCCTGCCCGCTCCTAACCACAGTGCCACTCTGCCTTCCCAGAGCCCTAATGACAGTGAGGCTCTGGGGGAACCTCTGCTCAGCCACTGCTGCTTCACAGATGGAGAAACTAAGGCCTGGAGAGGGAAAGGAGCTTGCCCAGCGCACAGAACTTTGAAAATGCAATTTACCCGCACACTGCTCCCATGAATTATAGGGTCTTTGCATCAGAAGGGACCTTGGAGGCTGCTTGGACTGATCTTTCACCACCAGGGGCCTCACAGGTCATTCCTTGGCTCCTGCTTGAATGCTCCTGGGACAGAGAACTCATTACTTTGTTCGTTGCCTCGGTACATGGCTCCCTGCTTTAGAGTCTTTCCCTGTAACTTCCTCCCTGGTGGGGGTGGGCTGGGAGAAATCTTTTTGAGGAAACATACTAAAGCTCAAAATTCCATGAAATCGGCTCCTGAGATTTCCAAACCTAAATCAGATTTCTACTTATATTAAGCCAATATAGAAAAACACGATTTTTCCATTAAGATTGAAAAGAATGTTCCAGACCACTGTGGCCTAGTGGAACTTTCTGTGATGATGGAAATACTCTTTATTTGCCCTGTCCACTAGGGCAGCCACTGGCCATGAGTGGCCACTGAGCACGTGAATGTGGCTGAGATGACACAGGAACTGAATCTGTAATTTTGATTTTAGTGAATTTAAATTTAAACAGCCACACATGGCTACCTATTGGACAGCACAGTGGTAGAATTTTCTAGAATTCCCAGAGCACATACCTTCACCCATTTCTCATAGGGCAGGGGGAAAGGACAGTAGAGTTGTAATCAACACAGTGCCTGGCTAGGAGACCTTAGCCGACTGGTTTGTCCTGACCTCAGTGTCCCCATCTGGTGATCAGAAGACAATGATGTTAATACTTGCCTGATAAAGCTCTTGTGCATTTGACATGTGACCAAAAGTATAACTCCTTTAGCTCGGGGCTGGCCACACACCAGGGGCTCGCCCATCCCAAGCTGTGGCCACAGGCTTTCACCCTACCTAACCCTGAGGAGAATGGAGGTGGGGCATCTGGAAAACTTAGGACCATTTGCTCATATATCCAATTTATGAGGACTTACTGATCACTGCTATGTGCCCCAGCCCTGTGTTAGGCTCTGGGGGTATGGCTTCTCCCACCAGGGGTATGTGGTCCCCATTTCAGCATCAGGGGCTCCTAGGGCCTCCTGCACTCAGCAGTGAACTCAGACCCTGTCCTAGCCTCCTCCCTGCCAGACCTGGGGGCCCCAAGACCTGGGAGGTGCATCCCCTGCCCTCCTGGGACATTAACTAGGCTCAGGAGAAGGTGGAGGCTTGTATCCAACTAGGGGGCTCCCTGGGACTCAGAGAAATGGGGATTCAGCTGGGAGGACACAAAAGGTACAAAGAGGGAGAAGGAAGGCATCCTTTGTGAGAGAGAACAGGAGCCACAAAGGAAGACACATGAATTGTGTTAAAGGAGTCGGGATCAATGCACCCCAGGCTGCAGGGCTGGTCACACACTATGCCTGTGTTAGAGCATGGAGTCACCGGAGCCAGCTGCAGGGCAAAATGGGGACCATGGCTTCCAAGCACTGGGTGTTTAGGAATCACCTGAGGGTGGGGGATGCAGTAAGTGCAGGTATTGGCTTCATCCCCAGAAAGCCTAACTCAGTGGCTCTGGGCAGACCTGGCAGTAGGGACATAGGACAAATGATGTGTGGGATGAAGACAGGTCTGTTGGAGATTGGGAGGCCCTGGATGCCACATCAGCGGGGGAAGAGGAGAAGATGGATGCTTATTAAGACTTTGCTATGGGGGCTTTGCCTTGCTTGTCATTGCCCTCATTTTTCAGATGAAGAAACCAAGGTTCAGGAAGGTTTGGAAATGCATCTGATGTCACCAAACAGGAAGAGTAGGGCCAGGACTTCATCTAGGGGCCTCTAGGCACAGTGACAGAGAAAGGGGGGGAGCTCACACACAGAGTGACACAGACACATTCACAGAGGCACAGAGAGGACAGAGAGACACAGAAAAGTAGAGCGTGGGAGAGAGTCAGAGACAGGGAGATGGGAGCAATGGGGACCAGGTGAGGTGGCGGAGGAGCAGACGGAAAAAGCAGGGTCTTTGAAGTCTGATTCTTGTTGCTTCCTCTGGAGGTGACCCCAAGCGGACAGGCATAAGTGACACGGTGAACTGGAGTTAGGAGGAGCTGGGTTTCCTCCTCACTCAGAGATGGAAGAAACAAACCCAGAGACAGGGAGCAGGACAGGTCTTGGGTGACCCCAGGGCAACGGGGTTGGGGAGTGTTCTATTGTTTTCTAGCAGAAGAAACTCTCTCAGGACACTGGCACAGGGACACAGGGACACACACACACACACACACACACACACACACACACACACACACACCAGGGAATAAACCCAAATCCTCACAGATGAAGATGACAGGATGGTTCATGAAGCCACTTCACCTCCACACCAGCATGCAGTATGCCAGTCCTGGCAGACAGAGGACAGGTATTGCTGCTGTTTTTTTTTATCACTCATGTCCATTTTACAGGTGGGAAACTGAGGCTAGGGATTAAGTACCCTTCCAAGGGTCTATGGCTGGGAAGCCGGAGTGGTTCCTGAACCAAGAAGTCTTTCCCATGTCACAGCTGTTTGGGACCCTGTAGGGTATGCCACTAAAATTAAGTGCCAAGAGATAGCAAGAATGGGGCACCTAGTGACATCTTCAATGAGGGAACTTCAGGCACTGGTGAGGGCGAGGTTTGGAGAGGCCTTCACATGCCACTGTGAAGAGGATCCTGTGCTGAAGCATCTCAGGGGAGGGTGGAGGACAAGGGGACAGAGATGTTCATGCGCCTGGGCTAGGCAGTGGAGATGATACATCCATTTAGACCCTGGCTCATCACCTCCTATTTCTGTGACGCACAGTGAAGGGCTGCCTGAATGTCAGATGACCCTATGAGGCAACAGGAAGTGAACCAGGCTTTGGGGCCAGCAAGCTCCCACCAAGAGCTCCTGAGCATACATGTCCATTGCAGGAGACCAGTAGGGCCAGCTAGGGCCACCTGTCAGGCCCACTGAGGCAGATATTCTGGCATGGGCAGGAGGGAGGACCAGACCACCTATGGGCTGCCTGAAGCTGCTAAGGGAGTAGGGCCTGGCTGCCGATGGCCAGGATGAGCAGCAAACCCCCAAGAAGGGTGAATGGGGGCCAGGCCTGTAGCCAAAGCTGAATACAGACAGGCTCATTAGATCCTCACAACATCCCGGCAAGATACGAACTGTTCTCCCACTTTCCAGATAAGAAAATGCAATCTCAGGGACCTGAAGTGACTTATTTGAGGTCCTGCAGCCAGGGGTATCACAACTACTTGAACCTGGATCCGTCCAGTCAACACCAAGCTGTTTCCAAGCTCCTGCCATACCCCCTCAGGGCTGCCCTTCCCCCAGAGCTGGGAGGCATTAAAATACAGCTTCCCAGGCCTCAGAGCCCATGGGTGGGACCCCAGTATCTGGGCTGGGCCTTGGCATCTGCATTTGAACCAGCTTCTGGGAAATGCTGGCTCACAAAGCCTCAGATGAGACTCCCAGACTCAGGGTGAGGGTGCCTCCCCCAGAGAACAGCGGAGTCTCTGCCTGTGGTGCCGAGATTGGGGCAGACAGACCCGGGTTTGAGTCCTGGTCACTATTTTGCTTTCAGTGGTTTGGCCTCAGCTTTCCCATCTGTAAAGTGGGGCTGCCTACTCCCTGTCGCTCTCCTGAGGGTGTCACAGGGACTCAAGGAGGCAGAGGATGGTTCTATGAGCAATAAAAGTGCTAGACATGACAGTCGTTGTCACTCCATTCTCCAGGCAGGTGGCCTGGGGTTGTCCTGTTTCAACCAGCCAAGCAGGCATTTAAGTTGTGTACACCACTGTGTACAGGACATAGGTTGATGTGGGACTTAGGGCCAGCCATCGGTGAGCCAAGAGGCAGGGTGAGGGCAGAGGGATGGAGGTATAAGGAGCAGTTAGGATGCAGCCAGGTCCCTGAGCTTAGGGTCTGGTGGCAAAGAATTCCCAGAGGAGAGGTGCAGTGGGGTCCGTGCTTGGCTGTGTCAAGCGGCACAGACGCTGGGCAGCTGCAGCTGGCTGCTGCTCCTCACGTAAGTGGGCAAGGGCTGAAGTAACGGGAAGCCAGGAGGGGCCCACAAATAGCAGAAAAAAATAATAAAAGGACAATCAGATAGCACCATTTATTCAGCCCCTACGAGTTAGCCATGCACTAAGCGATTACTTCGCGAGATCCTCACTCAGTTGGGAAATGGGCTCAGGATCTCAGCTTCTTCCTCTGTAAGATGAAGATAGCATGTAGCCCAGGGTCTGGCATACAAGAAGTGCTCAATTAATGGAAGCCACTAGTGGTAGCAGCCGAAGGGGCAGGTATGTGTGACCCCAGTGCCTAAAGCTTCGATGTTCTTCCAGTCTCCTGAGGACTTAATAGTAACATTAATATATTGCTATTAATCTTAATGACAGCTAAGTCAGACACTTCCAAGTGCTTTATGTGCAATAACATATTTAACCCTCATAACACCCTATGAGCCCTATAAGATAGGAACTATTATCACCTCCATTTCACAGCTGAAAAACTGAGGCTCAGAGAGGTCAAGTCAGTGGCCCAAAGGCACACAGGTGAGTGGAGACCAGGATTAGAACCAGCGCCCAAGCTCTTAACCACCATAGGTACCAATTGTCAGAGTCAGCCGCCTCCTGAGAGTCTGTTCCACAGTGGCACCTGGGACCCTGGTTTGTTTACAAGCCCTCCACTGGCATTCAAGTGGCTTTGATGGGACCCACACCTTGAGAAACCTATGAGCAGGAGCTCACCCACACTCCTCCCTGTGGCCCCAGCACCAGGCAACTCTGAGGGCAGAGGGAGCCATTTACTGAGCAGGAGTGGGGCGCGCACCGCCAGACACTGGGAGGTCTGTTGGCTATAGGGTGAGGGTGGGTGGGGGCTGGCCAGGCATCCCTGACCAGCGGGTGACACACCAGGCCCTGCCCCTCAGCCTCACCCATGGTCTCCATGGGCCCAAGGGGACAGATGGCATCGCTCAGGCCTGGGCCGTGGCTGTCACTCAGCCAGATGAGTTACGAGCAGGCTGAAGGGGTGGCAGCCACGGGGTGGGGGTAGGAGAGCTGCCGAAACAATTGCATTGAGACCTCAGAACAATGGGGGCCACGTGCCACAGGGGCAACAGTCGTTTGTCACACAATGGGCCACTGGGGGGACAGCAGCCAGGCCAACTGCTACCGCTGACACGGGCTGGCCGAGTTTTCAAATCATTTCCAGGTCCTGTTTTCCTATAAGGCAGCCAATCACCAGGGCAGTTGCATGGTCACATGATGCCAGCTTGGTGGGCTGAAGGCCCAGGCCCAGCGACAACTGAGCAACAGTGGCCATGGCAACGCTAATTGTGGACCTAAAAACACAAGGAAAGGGAGAGCGGGAGAGATGGGAATGAGTGGGGAAGAGAGACACAGAAAAAGAGAGACAGGAAGAGAGAAGGAGAAAGAACACCAGACTGAGGTGGCCGTGCAAATAGCAGGAGGAGGGTACAGGCTAATGTCCCTCTGTGGATGCACGGTCACATCCATGAGAACACCAGGGGCTGCATTTCTTCTCTCACTCGCTCTCGTTCTCTCTCACTCTCGCTCTTGCTCTCTCCAGCTCTATGAGGCCCTGAGACTTCTATTTTTGAAACTTGGAACTTGGGCCCCTGGTGAGTGGGGTAGCAGGCATGGTGGGGTTTGCAGCCTCATTATAACACAGACAAGATGTGTAGGGCCCAGCGCTCTCGCAAATTTGGGTACCTCTCTGGCATCCTCAATGGGCAGCCTTTTTTCTTCCATGGAAAGTGATGTTTTTGCTCATGAATCTGTTGAGGGGTGGTGGACATGGGTCCTAACTGGAGCCTCCAGGGCTGCCTGAGGTCATGGTGAAGAGCCTCGGCTTCAGGCCACACTGCCTGGGTTCCAGCCCCACCATTCCCAGTTCCATGGGGCCTTGGACAAATGATTCAGTGCTTTGAACCTCAGTTTTTCCATTGATAAAAGGGGGATATGGGCATGTCTTACTTCTCAGGTGTTGCTCTGGGGATTGAATGGTACTGTGCCTGCTGAGCGTTGAGCCCAGTGCCTCAGTTTCCCATCTGTAAAATGGAAATAATGATACCTGCCTCAGGGATTAACTGGGAGTGTTAAATGGGTTAATACCTCTGAAAGACTTGTATGATGCCTGGCACATAGTAAGTGCTCAACAAACAATAGTGTTTATTATTTTGAGGTAGAGGCTAAATAGCATGATAAAAGAGCAAATGAAGATGTGATCTAAGGACATGTGATCTGGCTGCCAAAGTGAAGATCCTGGGACCAGGTTCCCACACCCAGGCCCGAGAATGGGCAGATTGAAAGGTGGGGTAGCTTGGGGAGGCACTAACGGGGTGATTCCAGAGGTTGGGGAGCCCCTGGGAGGTGGCCTGAGCTCCCCACCTCTCCCAAGCTCCTGCCCCTCCCTGCAGGCTCCTGGCCACCACCAGCGATGACGACCTTCCTGGGGACCTGCAGTCACTGTCATGGCTCACGGCTGTGGACGTGCCACGGCTACAGCAGATGGCAAGTGGCCGCGTGGACCTGGGTGGCCCCAGTGCTCCACACTCACATCCAGGTAGGCTCATGTGGAAGGTGGGGTGGCACGAGGGTGGTGCAGGGGAGGGGTGACACCCAGCACTGCAACCCACCTGCTGTGTGGCTGTGGCCAGGTCACTTTCTCTGGGCCTGTCTCTGCTTCTGTGATATGTGACTAATTCTATCTTCTACAGAAAAATGAGGTTCATTCATTGCTCACTAATGTATGCCAGGCCCCGTGTGAGCTCAGATTTTATTAAAGACTAGACAGACCTACCTGGGCATATCCTGAACATCTAGAGCAGTCAGCAGACTATGGCCCACGTGCCACATGCAGCCTTTGGCCTGTTTTGTGCAGGCTTCCTCTTAAGAATGTTTTTTACATTTTCCCAGCGTTATAAAAAAACAGACAGATGCCATATGGCTGGCAAAGTCTAAAATGTTTGCCATCTGACCCTTTCCTGACCCCTGATCAAGAGATTCAAAGAGATAATACATGGAAAGTGCGGAGCACATGGCCCGGAATGCAGTAGGTGATCAATAAACAGCAGCTAGTTGCAGTTATAGCGAGTGGATTAAATGCCTAGAGACATAGAAAGTGGTGAAGAAAAACAATCAACAAAAGCAATCATCGCGGTACATTAAAAGTTGACAAACTAGTGTCTAGGAATATTTATTTCATTGGACAAATTGTTCTTGGCCAGAACATCTACAGCAGAGGTCAGCAAACTTTTTCAAAAGGGTCAGAGGCCATATAGTCTTCCGTTAAAACTATTCGCCTTTGCCATTGCAGTGCAAAACCAGCTGTAGATAAGACGTAAATGACTCGGAATGGTTTTGTGCCAACAAAACTTTATTTACAAAACAGATTTGGCCTACTGGCCATAGTTTGTCAACCCCTGGTCCAGAACCCCCAAAAAACAGCTGTGTGACCTTGAGTAGGTGCCTTCCCCTCTGACCTGTTTCCTCATCTGCAATGAAAGAGTAACAGAACTGCCCTCATGGTGTGTTGTGAGGATTCAGCACAGAAAGTATTTTCCACGTAATAGGTGTTCAATAAATGGTAACTGAAATAAGGCAGCCCTTTCCATCACCGTGTTGCCGCACACCTCCTGCGTGTCTTTCACTGTGCCAGGCTTTTGGAGCAATGAGTCATATAAGATATGGTCCTGGTTCTCAGGGGGCTGAGGGTCTGGTCAGAGAGAGAACAAAGTAGACAGACCAACGCACAAAGACCAGAACTCAGAAAGGAGCTGAGGGACCCTGGAAGAGGTAGCCCTGGGGCAGAATCATTTTCAAGTCAACTTTGTTTAATTGGACGTGGCTGCCTAAAATGAGGCTCAGTGCAAATTTGTGATAGGCTAGCAATGTCCATTATGGGCCCAGCTTGGAATGGTGTGTGTGTGTGTGTGTGTGTGTGTGTGTGTGCACGTGCATCTATCTACAATTCCTGAGCTAATCCTTGGCATGGGAGCAGAGCTTGACAAAGACCTAAACCTAGAGGCACTGAGGAACCAAGGCATGCTTTGGAGGAGGAGAGATGAACAGTAAATTGTTTTAGCTTCAGGAAGGACAGGAACCAAGGTATTAATTACATCACCATTATCATGATTATTATTAGTGACTCATTTGTTGCATTATTATCACGTACTGAGCAATGTGCGGTATAGACATTTTTCATTTAACCCTCACCACAACCTATACATAGGTAATGTCAGTAGTCCCATAGTACAGATGGGGATGCTGGGCTGGCCCGAGGTTATACAGCTGGCAGAAACCTGCTCTTCATAACTATACCCCAGGGAAGTGATTTACCAAGCACTTACTATATGCCTGGCCCCACGGTGGGGTGTGGCTCCACTCTCTGGAGGTGTCCAGGGACTGGGCTGTCCCTGCCCATGGCCACAGTTCTTCCAGCTCATCTGTGTGCTTCCCTTTTGCAGGTGCCTTGGCTGGGGTGGCTGACCTGCACGTGGGAGCCACACCAGGTCCCCTGCTCCATGGCCCCACTGGCATGGCCCCCCCAGGTATGCTGGGTCTGGGCACCATGGCCAGCTACAGAGCCAGTGTAAGTGCTGCCACATGGGTTGGAAAGCGAGGGGGCTGTCTCTCAGGGCTGGGGCTTCCCCGCCCCACCCTGACCCTCTGTCTTCTCTTTTCCCGGCCCCAGCAGATGAACCAGTTCCCTGTGGGGGGCCAGCCCTCCTCCAGCCTGCAGGACCCGCCACAGCTATACTCTTCAACTTCCCAGCCACAGTTTCCACTGCCCCCAGGTGTCCAGCAGGTACTGGGAGCTTGGGGGGACCCTGAACTCAGAGGCAGACACCCCTGGAACCTCTCTGAGCCTCAGTTTATACACCTGGAACATGGGGATAACATTCCCCACCAGGCCCATGTCTTGGGGTCCGTCATTCAGTTCCCCCAAAAAACCTGCAGTAGGCAAAGACAAGATTGTCTCCTGGTGTTGTAAACTCCATATCTCATCTTGCTTTTCAAGACTGGGGTTGGGGTGGGGTTATTGTGAGTGACTTATGCTCTCTCTCACCTTCTTTCTCTCTGCCAACCACACCCTGTCCCTGCCTGTGGGAAGTGCCCTCCTGTGAGCCTGTATGGCTCCCCGTTTGGGGCACGACCTCCCTACCCCCAACCCCGCATGGCTGTGCATTCATCTCAGGAACTGCACCCCAAACACTACCCCAAGCCCATCTACTCATACAGGTGAGGTCCAGAGTGGGCTGAGGCTGTGGGGGGCTCGAGGAGGAGAGGGGTGAGGGCTGCCTAGTTTAGGGTATCTTGAACAGTGAAGTGTGGTGGCCCACACTTCCAAGGAGGAGGTTTTGGGGAGTAGAGAACTCCCAGGTGGGATATGCTCTCAGAAATGACAATCGTGTGATTGGTCAACACCCAGGGTTGAGAACCCACTACAGACATTGAGCCCAGGACTCCACACTGTCACTCACAAGCTGTGTGGCCTTGGGGAAGTGAATGGGCCTCTCTGTGCCTCTGTTCCCTCTGATGTCCAAAGTCATCAAAGTAATAGTATTGTGTGCCTCATAAGAGTCTGGAGAGGGAGTAAATAACCTAGTTAAAGTCTAAAGGCCCACAGATATTAACTATGGGGAAGGGATAAAGAGAGGAAAAGATGAGGTTTCTTGAGTCGGTACCAATGACAGAGCTCAGGGTCAAGGAGAAGGGCAGGGATGGGAAAGACATAGGACCATAAAAAGATATCGAGAGCTAACACTGTGTGAATATGCAGGGGCTGGTACTGGTGGGGTCAAGCAGGGCAGGTTTCTTGGCATAGGGGACCTTGTGCTGTCAGCCTGAGATGACTTCACACCCGGCCTGCCCCACCTTTTGCCTCCAGCTGTCTGATCGCCATGGCCCTGAAGAACAGTAAGACAGGCAGCCTGCCAGTGAGCGAGATCTACAGCTTCATGAAGGAGCACTTCCCTTACTTCAAGGTGAGGAGCCTCAGACCAGGATAGGGGTACCAGAGCTGCTCTGGCCTCTCCCTGGCACGGTCAGAACCCAGAACTGCCCCTGGGCCAAACTGAACCACCTTTTCAGCTTCCAGTTATGTCTGTAGACCTGGTAGTAAGGATGCTTGCACATGTGCAGTCACACGGACATGGGTAAAAAAATTCAGACAGACAAGGGAGCATTTGACCTGGGCTCTGACAGACAAAGAGGAGTTCACAAGGTATCCCAGGGAGACAAAGAGCAGAGGGGCCAACCAAGTTATTCAGCACAGACTCAGTAAAACATAATACAAAATGTAGATCTGGCAAGAGCTTTTGCCTCTCTGAACCTCAGTTTCCTCATCTGTAAGAAGGGGGGAATAACACCCAGCTGGCAAGATTAGTGAGGATTCTGCACATAAAGGACCTGGGAGCTCCTGGCACATGATTGGCCATTAGTATTGTTATCCTTGTCGGCATCAAAGCAAAAAAAGAAGCAAGAGGTCAGAGGGTACAAGCCATGTGGTGACAGTGTCCTTAGTGGAAATACTGTAGCATAGTGGGTGTGTGTGTGTATGTGTATGTGTGTGTGTGTGTGTGTGTGTGTGAGAGAGAGAGAGAGAGAGAGAGAGAGAGAGAAGGAATAGAGTCGGGTATGAGGTACATTACAGTATCTGGTTACCTAACAAAAAGTACGAGCATTTAAAAATGATCAGCATTTAATACACTTGACCAACAGATGCATGTGTCAGCATCATCTCCCTTGATTGCTGAAGGGGAGAGAGTGGAAGATTCAGCAGCTCTGGGTCCTGTTCATTCTTGTGTAGTAACCAATAGCTAGAGCAGAACTACAGCTGCCCCTTTAATCAGGGCATAAGCCCTCTAGTTTGCCACAGTCCCCACACTCTCTCTAGTCTTCAGAAATCAGGACTGAGTGACGGTACACTGTCATTTTACCCCTACCACTCTTGTGCCCTACTCCTCTGGGCCTGAATTTGAGATCCCCCTTGAGAGGCAGGGATTATGAGGTCTCTGGAGGCGTCTCCTGCGTGCCTGTTTCTCCTCATAGACGGCGCCCGATGGCTGGAAGAACTCAGTACGGCACAACTTGTCCCTGAACAAGTGCTTTGAGAAGGTGGAGAACAAGATGAGTGGGTCCTCACGCAAGGGCTGCCTGTGGGCCTTGAACCTGGCCCGCATCGATAAGATGGAAGAGGAGATGCATAAGTGGAAGAGGAAGGACCTAGCTGCCATCCACCGAAGCATGGCCAATCCTGGTGAGACCTAGACCCCTGCGCTCACACACATACCTCGCACATCACCACCCTGCCCAGCCCCAGCTCTGCCTGCATCCTTACCCACCAGCAGCAAGTCCTAGCCACTAGGGTGAGGACATGGGCGTCTGGTGAATTTCATCTTTCCCTCTTGTGAGATATATCTCTCTTCCCCACCCCAGTGGCTGGTGCACTGAGAGGCCTGATCAGAAACATGAAAAGCTGTTAAATCTCACTAAGCAATCCCAAGTTTCTCACATAGAAACACTGAACTAAACAACCATGGGAGAACAATGTCACCTTACCTTTCCTACCACACTGGCACAGATTTTAAAAATAATAAAGTAGTAACACCCAGTGTGAACTAGCATGAGGAGAAATAGGCACCTTCATATACAATTGCTGGGAATGTAAGTTGTTCAGCTTTTCCAGGGCAAAGTAATATATCAAAACCCTGCCTATTGTACCCATCTATTGGTCCAATTATTCTACTTTTGGCAATTAATGCAGAGGAAATCAAAGATTTGAGCAAATGGTTTATGAACAAAATTAGCCATCACAAAATTATTTAAAATAGTAAAAAACTGAAAGCAAGCTAGGTATCCTGCAACAGGGGATTAGTTAAATGGATATAATGTCATATAATGCAAGTGTTAGAGATAAAAATATTTCAGGAATATAAAGAAAATCTTCCAATAAGTGAAAAGCGGCAGGTTTTGAATCAATATACATGGTATGATCACATTTTAAAAAGCACGTATATCCACATCCATTTATATATGTGTATGTATATGTATACAAATAGATCTACACTCATTTGTGTTTGTGTATATATATTATATATTTGTATGTTTGTGTATATACGTACACGTATCTCTCTATGTAGAGAGAGAGATGGGTAGAAATACAACAAAATCTTTACTGTGAATGGCGAGACTGCCGATAATTTTTAGATTCTTCAAGTTTCTGTAATTTCTAAATCTTCTACCTTGTTCATGAATTACTTTCATATTAGAAAAAAATTACATTTGCATTGTTTAAGAGATGTAAAGGAAAGGACATACAAGTGACATATGAATAGAAAATGGGAAAGGGGAGGTTAATTTCACCCAGCCTTAGGAATATTTGGCCTAGCCCTGTGAATATCATCCCACTTGGGGTTTTGGGTGTGAAGGGGGATGGGAGTATAGCCTGGAGATGAACGATTCAATATGGTGGGGAGAAGGACCATAGTAGGATCCAATAGGCCCTCTGCTGAGGGGGTACCACATGCTACCCACCCTCAGAGAGCTCTGGGGTCTGGCTTGAGACCCAGGGCCACTTCTGACACATACGTAGTGTGACACCCTAGACAGGGCATGTCACCTTCTGGATTCTACGTGTCCTTGTTTCTAAAATGGATGTAACCCAAATAGATCTTGGGACTCTAGTTGTCCAGTCTCAAAATTGTGTTATATTCAATGAAACACAAACCAATAACCAAAAATAAGAGTAATTTCAGCTTTGTTTATATCCAAGAGCTTTAAGGATCCAATTTTTAACAGTACTTCTTAATGTCTCTTTAGTAGCAGGGATTAGCCAGGACTCCTTGCATTTTAATCAGTTTTGTCCCAGTCTTGTGGGATTTGTAACCCCTGCCTTACCTCGCTCTTGCAGGACTGTTATGAGGTTAAAGCGAAGTCCTAGAGCTCCGGTACAATCCTGTAAGTCCCAGTGAGAGGAGCCAACGTTATTATCCGAGGCTCCTCTCATTCCTCAAAGTCCCTATACAGTTTGTGATTTTGGTACATTTCCATAACAGAGTGTATGATGCCATCTCAGAGAGGAAGAAACTGAGGTGCAGAGAGTCCAAAGGCTTACCTAAGTCACACAGGTGGTAACGCTGGGACTTGAACCCAGGCCTGGGGCCCTGGAACTGTGGGGTGACTTCTGAGTAACCTCTCCCACTTGCCTGCAGAGGAGCTGGACAAGCTGATCTCAGACCGGCCGGAAAGCTGCCGACGCCCTGGCAAACTAGGGGAACCTGAGGCCCCCGTGCTGACCCATGCCACCTCAGTGGCCATGGCCCATGGCTGCCTGGCCGTTCCCCAACTCCCACCCCAGCCGCTGATGACTCTGTCCCTGCAGTCAGTCCCCCTGCATCACCAGGTCCAGACCCAGGCGCATCTCGCCCCAGACTCTCCTGCCCCAGCCCAGACCCCACCCCTGCATGCCCTGCCGGATCTGAGCCCCAGCCCCCTCCCACACTCCGCCATGGGAAGGGCTCCTGTGGACTTCATCAACATCAGCACTGACATGAGCACCGAAGTGGATGCCCTAGACCCCAGCATCATGGACTTCGCTCTGCAGGGTGAGGCTGGGGGAAGGGGGTGGTGGGAACGGAAGAGGGAGGGAAGAGGCCAAGGGGCCAGAAAGACAGGGGAAGGCAAGGGAGAGGAGGGCTGTCTGCTTTTACCCTACAGTTCATTTCTTCAACAACACTTCCCAACCACCTAATAAGAGTGAATTACATCAAGCATTTAATGAGCATTTACTGTATACTAGCGTCATGCCAAGTACTTCATGGGCAGCATTCCATCTCACCCTACAACCGTCCCATGAGGCCACTGCCATTTCATATCCCTATTCTGCCAATGAGGAACCTGAGGCAAAGAGAAATGAAGTCATTGGCTCAAGATCACCTGGCTAGTAAGTGGCAGAGCCAGGATTTCAATTCAGGTCTCTTTGACCCCAGACTTTCAATCAGTAACTGCTTTAACTTGCATGTCCCGACCTCATGCCATGTCAAACTGACCTGCTCCCTGCCACATGGTCATCCTTGATACATGGGGAATAAACAAATGAACAAATGCATAAACAAGAGAAGTTCAGATTTCAGTGAAGGCTCATGATTCATCCGTTCACTAACACTTATACACCTACTATGTGCCAGCCAACAGCCCAGACAGCCTCTGCCCTCAAGGCATGTCTAGTAAGGGAAATGGACAAGTTAGCTGGTTAGTCAGCAAGTTAGTAAATTAGTTACAGCTGTGAAATGAGTATGTTTAAACCTCCCTGCTCTCCCCCTGGATTAATGTGTGGTTAAACTTATTATTATGTGATAAAGAAGGGAAATTATTGTTTCGTCCCCTGGCTTTGACCATGATGATGCCACTTAATAACGGCTAAGTGCTGTTCACACATCCCCTGGTTTAAGCCTTGGGTGGGATCTCTGATCACCTCCATTTAGTCCCGAGGAGTGTGAGGCTGAGACAGAAGTGATTTTCCCAAGGACACCCAATGGGAAGGGAAGGGCTGGGGCTGAAACTCTGGCCTCTCCATGTTCTTCTCATGTAACATGCCACTTAAAATCCAACACGTGGCCTTGGCTCTTCCCCAAGACAGCATTCAAAGTCAGGTGTTTGACATGAAGCCAGCTCACCCAAATGCTTTTGTCTTTGAAGGGAACCTCTGGGAGGAGATGAAGGACGAGGGCTTCAGCCTGGACACTCTGGGGGCCTTCGGAGACTCTCCCCTCGGCTGTGAGCTGGGGGCCTCGGGTCTGACCCCTGTCTCTGGCAACAGTGACCAGTCCTTCCCAGACTTGCAGGTGACAGGTCTGTATACTGCATACTCGACCCCGGACACTATGGCCACATCAGCTTCCACTTCCTCCTCTCAGTACCTGGGCACCCCAGGGAACAAGCCCATAGCTCTGCTTTGAGCTGATGGCCTTGCCTGCCCTAGAACCTGGGCCTGGGCAGAGGGCTGACTGAGCCAGGTGGTCCTGGAAGAAAGACCCCTCACTCTCCCACAGGCCTCTGAACCTCTTATGGGGCTGCTGGCTAACAGGGAAGCAGTTCCTCTTGCCACCCCATGGCTACTCACACCTCTACAGGAAGCCTGTGGGACCTCCCAGGTCAGAAGGACAGAGGAGAGTGGACAAGCATCCCGGCCTCCCTCACTCCATGACACTTCTTCAAGACCTGAGATGTAAGGCCTCCAGCCTGCTTCCCTGTTGGGCTCCCTCCATCACCTGCAGCCCACTTTGGGATGCCTTGGTATACTGTGGAAATACCCTGGTGAGAAGAAGGCCCTTTAATTTATTCTTTTTGGATGAAACATCTGCCTCAGCCTCCAGCAGACAGGCCCTGAGGCCTGGACAGGAACTGGCAGACTGTCTCACTTCTCTCGGACCAGAACGGGTTGAACTCTGAAAATGGGTGCCCACCCCACCGGCCTCTAGGCCCACTTCTGTAGTCTGTTAGAATTTCATAGAGCAGGTCCCTGGGCCACGCCGGACACTATGGCCCTGTGTACATTTATTTATATTTATTGGAGCCCATCCGCACCACCTCTTTGAACCCAGCCCACAGCCCCGTGGCATGAGACTCCTGGGTCCCTCCCTGCATCCCAGTGATCCTACTGCCTCAATTATCTGTGAGTCGCGCCTCCAACTGGCTCCGATTTTCTTTGCAGCCTTGGGCTGCTTTTTGGAAGAAGCAAGCTCTTTTGATACTGTGAAACATCTTATTTTTAAAAATTAGAGACCAGATACTTTTCTAACTGTTCAGTCATGATTCAAATCTCCCCGTATGCACCTAAGAGGGGAGGTGCCATAGTTTTGGGTTCCAGGGGCTTTCTAAAGAAAAGTTGGGATGGGAATGGGAGGAATAGCAGGGTGGGGGGCTTTTTGTACTGAAATTTAAGACACCCCAATGGAAAGAAAGCAAACTGAACCATGTAAAGCTTGACCCATGTAGTGAGTAGGGGCTGAAGAAGCTGCAATGCAGAGTATTTATTGGCACCTGTTGCCTACTTCATTGCCCTGTGGCCATTTTAATGATTTTCCCCCCTCTTGTCGCCAATTATTGACTTTCCAAATGAAGATTCCACAGACAGTTGGATTAGAGGGGATCCAGGTGAGTGGCTGGAGAAAGGAGAAGGTAAATAGGCATCTTCTAGTGATTTGAGACTGAGAAACTCAGAAGCGGCTCAGCACTTTCTCTCTTGACTATCTGGATATTTGGCTCTTGTGTCTGGGAGTTCTCAAACCCTAGAGCCAGAATTTTCCGATTAAGCAACAGGTTGGCCAGACACCTGGGAGGTTCGGTGTTAAGCCCTGTCTTGAATGACCATCTTTAACTTCTTCCTGGTTCTAAGCTTTCCACTGAGTATCATCTTTAGATACAGCCCAGAGCTGCCCGTCTGCCCAGCACTGCTCGGCTGCTTTGTGTGACGTGACCTCCGATAAGTTAATGTGTTTTGGTTATTAATGGAGATCCCGTGTTCGGCTGATGCCAAGACTATGTAAGCGTAGTGTTGAATTATTGTCTTCTGTCAATAAAGGCTGAATGTCAGCTCTTATGGCTTCAAGTGAGGTATGAAGGAGGGGAAAGGACAACAACGCCACTCATTTACCCCTCACAAATCAGACTCCATTTACAGATGGAGAAACTGAGGCCCAGAGAGGCTACACCACAGCCACACCGAGTCCAGGTCTTCTGATGCCAGGTTTCCCATCACACCAGAAACTGGGCAGAGTTTGTCTTTGATAAAATTAGCAGGGTTGCTGTTCACTATTCCTCAATGCCAGGCTCTTGACAGGCATGATCTCAGGTAGGGATGTGAACCCCATTGACTGCTCAGAGATTGGAGGCTCAGAGAGGTTGGAAGGACTCAAGATCAACTGAAGAGGCAGGACTGAGTCTGTTGTGCTAGACTCCAGAGCCAGAGTTCAGCAGTGCCTCTCAGAGCTGCCTCTTTGGTATATACCTGGGGTCAAAGAAGGCAACAGGTGGAAGGAGTTGTATCCTTTATCAGGCCCTGTACTAGTCACTGCTGTGAATTCGCTTACTCAGTTCTCATTATAACCCTAAAAGGCATATCTTATTCATATACGCATCCTGCAAATGAAGAAACTGAGCCCTGGAGGAATTAAGCAGGTGACTTGCCACCCAAGATAACAGCAAAAGGGGGTATTCATTAGGAGTCTAACTCTTAAGCCTACCCAAGAAGTGGTTTGCAGCCTCACTGGGGAGGCCAGATTCACATACATGCAACAATTAGCAAGAAAGGAAGAGAATGGGATGATGGGAATGCAGATAGTTATTGGGAAGTGCTGAATGGGGCCCCACCTCAGTGGAGACCAGATAGGTGGCAGATAGGTGGCAGATGGAGGGTGCCTGCAGCAGCCCTGGGCTTCATCTCTCTCCCTAGCACCCCTTCTTAGCTTGGCTCCAGGGTGGCCCCGTGACCCAAGCCTCGCCAAAGAGGGCATCGCAGCTCCCCGCCACCCCCAGTGATTGGTTTGGGTTGGGGGCAAGTAACCCAAGCCATGTTGGTCACAGCCAGTGAGCATTACTCCATGGAACAGAGGTGTCCTCCTCCTGGGATGCTAAACTGGGAAGATGAAGCCTGAGCAATAGGGTCAACATGTGGAGAAGGCTAGAGAGCCCTAACCTGAATGACACTCATTCCATATATAGGCAAGTGGGGCCAGGTATGCAGAATCAAGGCAAAAATACCAAGGTCACAGTTTTTTGTTGTCACAAGCTCTGGGCGAGAGTCCTGTTCACAGCCAGAGCCCCACCTGCACAGGGGGCACGCTGGTGCCGGGAAAAGCATAAAGGAGAGTCTTCATGGAGATTCTCGGGAAGACAAACACAAATCGCCACCATTTCAGCACCGGCTGTCAGGCTCACTGAATTAAACATTCATCAGGCAGCATCTCCCCGAAACAGCACGACAACCTGCATGCAGTCAGGGGGATGGTCTCAAGTCCCTGATGAGAAAACAGGCTCAGAGACAGTGGTTGTACAGTTTTCCCCTTCAACGAATCACACACATTCTAACAAAAATAATAACACTGGCTATCACGCACAGGGGCTTACTCCATGCTACACACACCATGACATCGCTTATCCCATTTATTCCTCCTACTTCCCATGGAGTAAAGCTGTTATTATCCCTTGTAGTTAGAAATAATGGCCCCCAGTGGTGGCCATGGCCTAATCCCCAGAGCCTGTGACTATGTTAGATAAGGGGACATGAACGTAGCAGATGGAATTAAGTTTGCTGATCAGCTGATCTAAGATAGGGAGAGTATCCTGGATTACCCAGGTGAGCCCAGGGCAACCACAGGATCCTTAGAAGAGGGAAGCAGGAAGGTCAGTGTCAGCTCCGAAGATGGAATGAGGCCTCTTTCGAAGCTGGATAAAGCAAAAAACAACAAAAACCAGATTCTCCCTTAGAACCTTCACCAAAACCACAGCCTGCAGTGATTTTACCCTGAGACCCATTTCAGACACCTGACCTCCAGAACTGTAGAATAAATCTGTGTTGTTTTTAAGTCACAAAATTTGAGGTAATTGTGACAGCAGCCATAGGAAATAAACGTATCCTCATTTTTACGGAAGAGGAAACTGAGTCTCAGGGAGGCTGAGCGGCTTACCTGTGATGAGTGAGGGGTAGAGATGGGATACCAGGGACACTGCTTCCCCAAAGTCTGTGCAATCTCAGAGGGCTCGGTTGACATCATCTGCTCGCTGGTTAAAAGAGGAGCAAAACCTCTCTGAGGTTGCGCAGCTGGGATCTAACCCCAGGTCTGCAGATCTGTCAGCCCCTTCCACGGCACTGCCTGCTGTAGTGTTTGCTCCTGAGTGGAGGTTTAGGGAAAGGGATAAAAGATATGGTCAGCAGTAGGAGACGAGGTGGCGGAGCCATGGTTCACCTCCTCCGGACGATGCTGGTTGTGCCCATGCTGTTCTTCCTGTGTATGGATGCCGGACCTCTGACCCAGTAGTCACCGTCCCCGAGTCTGAGGGTAGCAGGATAAACACCAAACTGGTGGCTGAAACATGGGCAACTTCATGGGCGGAAGGAAGGGAGGCATGACAGCTAAGGCAGGAGCAGCTGGGTGGGCGAGGGGAGCAGGAGGCAGAGGAATCGGTACTTGAAAGGCTTGATAGTGGGGTCTGTATATCCCGTCCATGACATTTTTGAGGTATGAAGTAAAAAGGTTCAGTGACTTGAGTTAAAATTACTCCACCCATGAGAATGGGTGCTATTAAAAACAAACATTAAATAAGATTGGTGAGGATGTGGGGAAACCAGAACCCTGTGTACTGTTTGTTGGTGGCAATGTAAAATGGTATAGCTGCTATGAAAAACATAATGAATGTTCCTCAAAAAAATAAACAGAATTATCATAAACAAAATAAACAGAATATCCAGCAATTCTACCTCTGGGTGTCTACCCGAAAGAAATGAAAATAGCAACTTGTACAGCCACGTTCGTAGCAGCATGATCCACAAGAACCAAAAGGTGGAAGCAACTCAAGTGGCCATCAGTGGATGGATGGCTAAACAAAATATGGTCTACCCACAAAACAGCCTTGAAAAGGAAATTCTGACACCTGCTACAACATGGATGCACCTTGATGACATTACACTAAGTGAAATAAGTAGTCACGAGAAGACGAATATTGTATGACTCCTTATATGAGATACATAGAGTAGTCAAATTTGTAGAGACAGAAAGTAGATGGTGGTTACTGGGGGCTGGAAGTAAGGAGAAGTGAGGAGTTAATGGGTATGGAGTTTCAGTTTGAGTTGATGTTCTGGAGAGAGATGGTGGTGATGGTTATACAACGATGTGAATATACTTTATGCCACTGAACTTCAAAATGGTTAAAATGTAAATTGTTATGTATATCCTATCATAATAAAAAAATAAAAAATGTCTTTTAGCCTCTTGGCCTGTTTCTTGCACTCAATGCTGCTCAGAGATATACCACATGGATCAGGGTATCACAAGATAGAGAACATCACTGGAAGTGGCCTCTTACCTCACTTCCCAGAAGAGAGCCACCTCTCTGCCAGTAGACTGCTGTCCAAAATGCACCCTTGGCTCAGTAGCCAGAGGGATCTAGGGACCCCCAGGTGGACCCCCAGAAAGGGATATATATGAAGTAACACAGGAGCTGTGGTCTAACACCGTGGAAAGGTGATCAGGGAGGGCTGCCCAGAGGAAGTGCCATTTGAGTTGGGTTTTGAGGGATGAGTAGGTAGGTGTCAGCCAGGAAAAAACAAGGGGGAAGAGTGTTTCCAGCAGGAGAAACAGTCTGTGCTCACTCAGAGGCGAGTGAGAGGTGAACTGACAGTTGGGTCTGGTTGGTGCATGAGATTCAGAGGCAGGAAGGTGGGGCTGGCATTGGCTTTAGGCCTCCTGGAATCGGGGGGAGGGGGGAGAACTTTGTCCTGGGGACACTTGGAGCAGGGAGGTGACATTTTGGGAAGATCTTCTGGCTGCTGAGCAGAAGATGTGTTATGGAGCATAAACTACTGGCAGAGAGCCTTGGCGTGGCTCAGGGCGTCAGACTGAGGGTGGGTTTGCCCATGCTACTTGAGCACACAGAAGCCTGTCCTCTGCATGGGGGTCATTTATGGAGCCTTTCTGTGGTCTGCTTTGGTGATCCTAGTTTCCTTCTTTATTGCATTTCTATCACAGTGACTCAAAGGTGGATGTTTCTGAAAGAAACAGAACATTAAAATACAACAGACCTGGGGGTACTTGTGGACTTTTACACTATTTTGACTAGTCTTGACCAACTTTGAGGTCACCTTATGGTTAACCATTTGCAATTTCTACCTGCTGGGGACCCTGGATGTCAGCTTCCAGTAAATAATTCAATTTTTTTGTTTGGAAATTTTTCATAGTGTCAGGAAAAGCTGACCCTGGAAGAAAAGGCCAAGTGAACTTTGGAGCTGAGGAAGGTGATTAAGTGGAGAAGAACAAAGAAAAAGACAGAGGATGGGAAGGCTCTAGCAGTGTTGGGGGTGGGGGAGTGCCAAGTGTGGGAGCAGCTCACATTCATGATGTGGATAAGTCGGATGTGCAAGGACATGGGGTTCATCTGGGTGGCTTAGGGAGCTCTGGAATCTGCCAATCCAGGGAAGGGGAGACTTTAGGGCAAGGGGGCAGGGCAGCTGCCCGCCCCAGCCCCCGATGTGAGGACTGGCACAAGAAGTGTGAGATTCTTGATGAGGGACCTGGATGACGACATTGGCTGAATTAGCCAGGTAAGGAGGGAGGGAGGAGTGGAGCTTGGTCTAGGTGGTGTTCCCACGTTTCAGAATAACCCTCATAGAGGGTCAGGATATATGGCAAGGCATAGCCAGATTGGGTCTGGGTTAACCTGGGTGCTTGGCCCCACCTCTTGCCAGCTATGTGACCTTGGACAAGTCTGTTCATCTCTAAGCTGGGGTTTTCCTGTCTATAAAAATGAGGATAGAGTATAGCTCAGAGGCTCATGAGGATTCTGTGGGATGATGCCAGGGGAGTAGCCAGTAGCCATCACCCCAAACATTCAGTTTGGACCTGAGCTGCTGACCAAGGCCTCTGTCCACACTCGGTAGTCTGATCCCTTGTCTTCTCCCTGGAGACTGGCCATGCTAAGTCTCCTAAGGGAGGAAAGTCCACTGTATCAGGGAAGGTACTTTCAGCTGATTGCCAAGGGTCTGAACTCAGACCCTGCAGCCAGCCGCTTGTGTCCATGTGTGTGATCAAGCTGAAAAGACTAAATACTCCACCTGTGGCCTTTGGGATACAATCTCCTATCTGAGCCAAGTCCTCCTGAGCTGGGGGCTTGCTGCAGATCTCAGCTGTGGCAGGATGGTGAGCTGCAAGGGACTCGCCCAGGGAGACGACCTGCCCTTTCTGGTCTAGATAATAAGTCGAAGCCAAAGTGATTCCTTTACAAAATAATTTATTCCACACATCTGGTAGGTTTTTCTGCCCACCATTCCTGGGTAGCAGCTAGTCATCGACTGGTCTTTCCCTTTAGAACCAAGGGGGGCTTCCATACACAGAAAACACTGTCCCCAAAGCAGCATGGATTTCCTCCCACTAGCCTAAGGATGGGACAACAGATAATTCGTCTTTCTCCCACCCCTTGCAGCCCCCATGCCACCTTCATTTGCCAGGGCTGTCACTGGCTGATAGCCAGACTATTTCCTCAAGCATCCAGCTTGTGGGGCTTCCCTAGGCAACCTTTTTGGCCTCCTCACTGTCCTCCAAATTGGCCAGGTGTAACGTTGGGTGTCCTCAGACAACTGCCCATCACCATAGTGGCGGGTGGCCAGCTCCTCCTATTACTGGCATCCAGGGACTGATGGGCAGGGCCAGGAGGATGGCAGGCTTTGCAGCTATGCAGCCTTTAGGGGTGGGTGCTGGTAGCAGTGTCAAAAAGGCCTTCCTGAGCAAATCGGTGTGGTCCTTGTGGGCCAGTCCTTAGAAACCAATGGCTCTGCCCTTGAAGCCAGATCCAGCCATGGACATCAAGGCAACAGGTGAGAGAGTGACGGTGACTTGAATGCGCCCTCCAAGGGGTAGTGACAGTCACAGCAGTGATACTTGTCAGCAGGCTAGGCTGTGGGTTTGGGGAGGGCTTGCCGTCCTCTTCTGTCTCTCAGCAGGCCAGGAGGGTGCATGCCAGGAAGGGTAGCCAATCCTATAGTGGGGGAGGGGTTAGTCCTTATTGTCCTCAGAGGGAAGGGGCAGGCAGAGGGCTATGAGTCTCACAGAAGAGATCTCCAAATGTGCTGGAACTTAAGGCCAAATAATTCTGTCATTTTGCTTTCCCTCTCTCAAAAAAATCTTTGCTGATGAGTGCTAAGCATGGCCTGCCAATGGGGCATTCCTAGTGATTCACTAGGGGCCATCTGGAGAATAAAATACCATTTTATTACCCTTGTAAAAAATCATTCATATTCTTTCCTGGGTGACTTGATAGCCTCCAGATATTCTCATTACAAAAACAGGTTTCTTTTCCTCATCTTGTCTCTATATTTCTTTCCTTGGCCTCTTTATTCTGCTGAATCCTCAAGAGCTGGTCTCAGAGTAAAAAAATAAATGGTTCCATGATCTGATATAAAACAGGTTGAAAAGGACACCTGGATCCTGCATGCCAGGCCTGGCACTAGGAAGGAAAAGGAAACTAGGGTGTTAGGGCTCAATTCAATTCAGTGATGCAGCAAAAATGTCTTAAGAGACGAAAAGAAGCTTCCTGATGATGGAGAAAAAGGCTCTTTCTGCTTGGAAGGGGGCACTCCTGAGCTGTTTATTAAGACAGAAATGAGTTGGGAGCCAGCAGCCCTGCAGAAATGCCCAGGAATTTTTTAAAAAAAGTAAACCCTCAAGGTCTTGGTGAGGGTTTGCGGTCAGCAGGTCAGTGTGGTTTGTCTTGCCTGTGCTCCTGCAAGTGGCCGGGTGAGCAGGGGTCAGGTGGAGGCTGGGCTGTCCATGGTGGACAGGAAGTGAGCGACTTGGGCCCGCTCGGCCGGGCTGATGTGCTGGCCCATGTGCATCATGCAGTCCAGGGCCACCTCAGGGTTTTCCTGGACCACGCTGCAGGGGATGGGAGAGAAAGTTTGGGGTCACTGCTCCCATGTAGTTCAGTGGGCCTTAAGGTGGCCCTAAGAATCCCTGTGCAGGGCCATGTCACGTTCCTGGGTGGGCAACAACCTGCAACTCCTGAATCTCTTCCTGCTGTGGACAACAGCTCCATGGGGCAGGAGAGAATATGACCTGAGGAGCAACAATGGACCCTATTGGTCACTAGCTATGTGGCCTGAAACATGACATTTCCCTTAAACTTCGGCTTCATGACTCAGAGGGGTCCCAAATGATCTACTGCCTTCTTCCCAGAGGACCCCATGGGAGGAGGAGGAGCGAATCCTCCAGAAAGGCTGATACCAAATAGAGCCAGCAGCCTAAGGCCTATGAGTTCAGAATTATGGGTTCTCTAAGCAAACATGTTCTAGCTGTGACCTTGGACAAGTCACCTTACGTATTCCAAAAAGGATCATGAATTGAAATCACTGCACACCCTCCATGTAGCATCCCCAAGGTTCTGTGCTGGGATAGTGGATATGGGGAAGTTCTGGCCTCTTTTGGGGGGGCTGAGCCCAACACTGGGCTGTAGACCCCAGCCAGAGGCCTGGGACCCTGCAGTATAGTGGATTTGAGTGGCTGCTCTGAGGTCAGGCAGCTGGAGGTGAATCTTGGCTTGGGCATTTGCTGCTAAGTCCGAGGGACAGGGTGGGGCGGCCACTCACCCTCGGATGGTCTTAAGGGCAGAGTCTCGCTTCAGGCACTTGATGTTTTCTCGGATGGTGGAGTGCAGGCCATCCTCCACCTGCCAGTGCTGCTCCAGCCACTGCACCACCATCTGGTTGTTGTCCCACAGGTAGGCCTGGGGAGGAGGCAGAGGCACCTCAGAGAGGAACCCTGCTACTGGGCCGGCCCACCCTCGGCCTCCCATGACACCCACCCACTCTCCTGCCCTATCTCCGGCCCAGGCCCACCTTGACGGCCCCCTCTGTCTCCATGAACCAGCGGCGCAGCATGGACTGGATGTGCACGTGGCTCAGCTCACTGCTGATCTGCAGGATCTCCTGCTTGACCTGATCCTCCAGCAGGAGGCGGCGCAGGCGCCAGTACAGGAAGGATCTTGAAGTCTTCCATTCCAGAATGTCCTGCGGACAAGCCCCAGGCCTGAGTCCCCAGAAAGAGGACAGGGGGTGGGGGGATGGTGAGGCAGTACGCTGCCTGGGGCTGTGCCCTGTGCCGGGTGCCGCTCTGTGATCATTCCCAGTGTGGGGAGATAAAGGTACTTTCTAGGGAAGTGGCAGAGCCAGTATTTCTCTAGGACTCTTGACTGGCTTACCAGAGGGCACAGAGGGCTCAGGCGGGCTGAGAAGGAGCATGGGACACAGGGATAGTAGGTGACTATGAAATGTCCTCTTGAGAGTGGGTACTAACGCAAGGCAGAAACAATGGAAATCTGGCCCAGCGGTTAGAGACAGACACACACAGGTCAGACTCATGGTTCTCACATCTTGCAGCCTAATAGAATCTCTTGGGGATTTGAAAAAAAGTATACTGATGCCTGGCTCCCATCTTAGCTATTCTGATTTCATTGTTCTGGAGAGCCACTTGGGCACTGGGATTTTTTTAAAGCACCCCAGGTGATTCTAACATGCAGTGTTTGAACCCAAATCTCTTCCATGTGTTGGAAACCAGGTGACCTTAGGATGGGTCATTCGCACGCAGTCGTGAAGCTGCTGGCTCTTACAGAGATGACGCCTTTCTCCAGCATCCTGCCAGGCGTATCGTGGAGGTCGGCAAACTGCACCGCCACCTGGTGGTACATGGGAAGTAGCAGGTCCTCCCGGGCCTTCAGCTGACTCTCCAGGTCTTTGCGGTCCTTGCTGGAGAGCTCGGACACTCCTGTGGGCAAGGGCACAAACCAGAGTTTGCTGGACAGGCCTTGCCCCAAGAGAGCTCTGAACTTTAACTTCAATAGCACTCCCAAATCAAGCTGCTCGTGCAGTCTCAGAAATACATGCACGTGAGATGGCATTCAACATGCAACATTAAATCTGCCCCCTTTTATCAGACCCACTGTGCTTGCTTGTAGGATACTGCCAGTTACTATTTCTAATATCTATTATAAAATATAATAAGGGAATATTATAAGCAATTCTACGACAATTTAACAACTTTGATGAAATAGACAAATTCCTTGAAATAGAAACTACCAAAGCTCACCCAAGAGAAAGCAGATAACCCAGTTAGTCCTGTATGTAAAGAAGATGAATTCAAAGATTTAAAGATATAATGTTAATACAAACTCAGGAAATAGGAGGGAACATTTCCCAACTCATTCTATAACGTCAGCATTACTATGATACCAAATTAAAGAAATTATACACACATACACAGAGTAATAAATCTTGCAAACAACACAGTTATAAAGACACTGCCACCTAAGATGTACTTTTAAAGAGAAATAGATCTAAGGCTACAAGTAAAACAAAGCTATCACTCAAACAAAATGGTAAAATACTTCATGTCTAATTGGAAATTCTAAAGAGATATTTTGCTACAGCAATTCTGATGTTTCTTCATTGGCCCAAATACTGCAATGGTTATATTTCATGTGTGATGAGAAAAAAATTTACTAAGGCATTGTGTATGTCTTTTAATGTTAAAGGGGTTGATTTGCCATGTGTGCTCATTTAAAATATCTCAGTTTTTGTAGCTGTGTTTTGGTATATCTTTAATTTAAATACTAGAAACCTCAAACAATGGAGCGGTCTGGACCTCTTGATCTGAGGGGTGATGCATTTTAGACCCTCTCACCTAGCTGTTCCACAAGCTTCTTGCAAGTTGGGTCGATCCTTCTCATGGCCTTTATCAGATCTTTCTTTCGGAACTTAATCTCCACTGTTCCCTCTGGCTCCAGAACACCTCCCCTGAAAAAGAAGAGGCGGGGTGGGGGTGTATGAGGGGTCCACCAGTAAGTGACAGACAGCCAGAAGACTCGGGGTGGAGGGAGAGAACCAGGAAATTGGTGTCAGTTCTCGGCTCATTCATGGACTGTATGACCTTGGGCAGGTCATTTTCCCTCTCCGGTCATCTGCTTCTATATCCATACAATGAGGGACTGAACCACTTTTTAAAATAAAGTTTTCTAAACTGGAGAAGGCCCTTGGAGCTTCAAGGGTATGCGACTGCCTCCAGAACAGCACAGCCTCCTGCTCTGCAGCCACAGCCCTTTCTGACCGTCCTGACTTCTGCTCACTTAGCACCAGGGTGCTGTTTCTGCTCTCCTTAACGCTCACAAAGGCACAATGAAGAGTCCAAAATGGTCCCATTTCCAACCCCCTCACTCATTCTGCTGCTCCCGTCTTCTGATAGCTTGGAAAAACTGAAGAATACTTTATGTAGCTCTGAGCTTCCCGGTGGCCAGAATAAAAAGTTAATTATGACCCCATTCGAGGCTGCTCATGTCCTGAGTCTTTCTGAAGGGTTAACTTCAGCAACCCCCACGAGAGCCTAGGTACACTAAAGGCAGGGCAGGTTTGGCTCATTTGCCTAACATGATGCCTGATATACAGTAGGTACTCAATAAATTTTCACTTTAATGAATGAATGAATAAGGAAATAGACATAGGAATAGGGTGTCTATATTTTGGAGAGAATTACTCTTGAGGCCTTTATATCCTACACAGCATGTAGCACAGAGTCTTTGAAGGCACTCAAACATTATTTTGCAAGTATTACTGTCATCCTTTCTGTAGAAGTTTGTGGGATGAATTCCACCTACAAAAAGGTTTCTCTCCCCAAAGAATGGATGTTATCTCAAGGAAGTATTCATCCAGTCATTTGTTTGGTCAGTATTTCCCAACCACCCACTAGGAGTCAGGCACTATGCTAGGTATTGGGTTATATAAATTGGATACAATACAGTCCCTATAGAAACTCATAGTTTTGGGAAATACTCAAGAGTCTAATGTGAACTAGATGACTGGTCACATTTCCCTTTTCATCTTGCTGCCAGGAAGCTCAGCTGCTTTGTGTCTTTCCTTATTCGATTGCAAACTTCCTTGGGCAGCCAGTGAATAAAAGTTATGAAAGTAAAAGACAATTTTTCTACCACCTCCATTCTTCAGCCACTAGCTCTACTGAGAAAATCCAATTGGACACTGGATGCTAGTTTCAGACTGGTAAAACTAGAGGCTCCCTATCCTTCAGAAACTCAGAACATCCCCATGACCCACAGCCAGGGGCTCAAAGATGATGGGGCCTGAGGAATAGCAGTGAGAATAAGAAAAGGCTAAGCCGGGTTGAGGGCAACACACCCACCTGCTTTCTTTGTCCGCGTACATTTCTATGCACAGGGGGTTGATGGTGGAGTCCAGGACTACCCAGGAGCCTCCTCTGAGCTCAGCATAGGGCGGGATGTAGATGAGGATGGGCTGTTTGTATTGCCTCAGGCCATCCACGATGTAGGCTCCAAACTTTAGCACCTGGTCATACATGTCTGAAAAGCAAAGCAATTGTCTGGTGAGGCAACTTCAGGTCCAGCACTGTCCACACACAAAGCCCACAGTCTTTGCTGTCCTGGGAGAGCATGTTCAGTGGGGAGGCTTCATAGCGCCATAGGAAGAACACTGGGCTGAGATTCAGGAGCCAGCCCTGACATTGATGGCTTTACCATATGTTTTATCAAGAGGCAGCTAAGTGTCTATGTGACATTGGACAAGTTACTCTCCCTTCCTGGGCCTTGGTGTCCCCATCTGTAAGGAGAGGCATAGAGAGTAACCAGTCTCGAAGATTCTTTCCATCTCTGACCCTGCCCATTGTCCTGTCCCACTGTTTCTAGCATAGAATCACGGAGTCCCTTCCATCCTGCCCACAGAGAGCAGGCCTTTATTTTCTACTAAATGCCAAGCAGCTGACTTGTAATAATAATGTAATAATAAAATCAACCATAATCACACCAAGAGCTAATGCCATGTACCAGAGACTGGCTCATCAAATCCTTTCCTTGGCCCTGTGAAGTTGGCCTTATTCTTACCCCCTTCACAGAGGAGGGAAACTGAGGCTCAGAGAGGTCAACCTAGCTAGCAAGAAATCAGAGCAAGTCTGCCCACCTCTCAGGCCAGCTCTTCCTTCAACATTCCTCTGAGAGCCACTGTATTTTAAAACATGTTTGAGGACTTAAAAAGCACTCACACAACTGTCAGGTCACTGAGGCTCACAGTAGCCCCCAGAGGAAGGCAGGGCAGACAGACACACCTTCTTCTCATCTTACCCTAAGTGGGAAGGCAGTCGCCTCATTCAGCAGGTTCTGAGGCTGCCCCTCCCTGCCCTGTCACACAGGGTATGACCTCCAACAAGTCACATTGAGAACCCTCAGTTCATCTGTAAAATGAGCTGATGTTACCTGAACTGCTTCTGTCCTCAGGGTTGTGTGGGGTGATGGCTAAGATGACCGTGGGACCACACACAGAAAAACAGCATCACCACCCTGAGGGGAGCTGTCCTCGGTGCTGACCTCGCGGCTTCAGAGCACCCACCGGGGAGGCCACCTTACCTTTCATGCCACCAGAAAAACCCCTCCAGTTAGCGAAGATCATCAGGGGCAACTTCTCCCGGTTGAAATCCTTGATGACCTGGGCCGTTTTGTAGGCTGAGTCCGGGAACCACACCTGGCCCGCCTGCTGGATTATCTGGAACACAGAGCCAGCTGGATGAGACTCCTGTATGCAAGGGTGACCTCTGGACATGGGATGGGCAGGCAACTGGCATCGGCATCAACACCAGAGCCAGGGCTCACAGGGAAGGCCCAAAGCTGATGTCTAAGGATCCCGTTGGACCCTCACACTGCAGTGCAGAAGGGTTCCTGTTGCTCCATTTATAGACTCAGAGCGGTGCCAAATTAGTCAAGGCCACACTGAGTTCGGTCCTAGGACCCACCGCTCTGGCTTCTGAGCTCCTTCCAGTATATGGTAGGCCCAACCTAGAAAAAGCAGCAGGAATTTTTGGAAGCAAAAGGCAGGAGGGATTCTTAGGGACCTTCTGTCATCCTCTGTGGAAGTAGGAAGATGGTGTGGAACACTGCAGCCTGCAGAGAGTGTGCCGGAGAAATGGCACCGAGTCCTGATTCTGGGCTGTGACTCCTCTGAGCTGCAAAGGCAGATATGCAACCACCAGGACCCACTCCCGTCACTGAGCCAGTTGAAATAGCAGCCCCAGCTCCCCAGCCCCCTCACCTGGGCCTCAGAATCCAGGTTGGCAGGGTCTGCGGGCACTGCCACCTCCACTGTCCGTGTCTCCGCAGCAATTACTCCAACAGGGATCCCCCCAAGCCTGCAAGGCAGAGCACAGGTGAGCCAGGTGCTGGGCAGCACCTCCAGGTAGATTTAAAAGCAGATAGGTCCACCCAGGCCCTGCTGACATTCTATGGGTGTTCTGGGAGCAGGCACTAATGATTAGGACGAGGGCACACAGAGGCCTGCACTGTTGTCACTCTGGCAGGTATTTCATTTCATTTCATTTCATTTCATTTCATTTCATTTCATTTCATTTCATTTTATTATTATTATTTTTTAAGCCTACAGCATCTGGTATTCCTAGGTGGTTTCCCATCCAAGTACTAACCAGGCCCGACCCAGCTTAGCTTCCAAGATCAGGTAAGATTGGGCATATGCAGGGTGGCATGGCCGTAGACAGGCAGGGTATTTTATTAGAAGGCAAAGCAGGAGCCCAAAGCAATAAGCTACATGAGTTAACAGACTGGAAAGGTCCTGTTGGTCCCCTTATTGGGGTCACAGACATCATGGGGGGTGGGGAGGGAGAGTCAGGCCAGTGCAGGGTCTGTTCACTATAACTTTCTGTGATGATGACCATGTTCTCTATCTGCTCTGTCCAGTACAATAGCCACAAGCTTCATGTGGCTACTGAGCACATGTGATGAGTACAACTGAGGAACTGATGTCAACCTCTTTCATTTTAATTTATTTAAATTTGAATTGTCACATGTGGCCGGCAGCTACTATATTGGAAGGTGCAGGTCTAGACACCAAATTGCATCTGGAAAAGGACTGAGTGATGCTGAGCCTGAAGGAGCTTCAGCTCAGGAGATGCCATGACATCTGTAACTGTCACCGATGGCTGCCGGCCACTGACATGCCATGGGCATCACTGGATTACTCTCATTTACTCACTTGTCCAACAATCCTACAAGGCAGGTGCGGGGGAAAGCAGTCTTCAAATAAAGGAAGGGCGTCCACGTGGAAGGAGTAGATTTAATGTCAGATTTAAAAAAAAAATTTTTTTTAATGAAATCCTTATGGAGAAGTAATTAGTGCCAATACTATAGGCTTAGTGTTATAATGTTTATTGCCTAGGAAGTAGATAATAATAATAATCATGACAGTAATAGCAGCCATTACCACTTATGGAACACGTATGGTATTTTAAGTGATTAACATGTATTACTCCTAATTATCACCACAATCCTCTGGGGGTAGAACCATCACCCCCATTTTATAGATGAGGATGTGAAGGCCCAGAGAGGGCAAGTGACAGAGCAGGGGCTTGGCCCTGAGTCTGACTCCAGAGCCTAGACTTGCAGCAACTACTTGGTGCTAGGAATCTGAGTGGTACATTATGAGGATGCCCCTTTGGGCTCCATAAAAGGAGGAACTTTTGGGCCACCAGAAGTGCACTGAAAGATGGTGGCTACACTCCTGAGGAAGGCATTTAAGCAGTTAAGCCTTCTACCATCTATGGTATACAACGGGGTTCCTGCCCATGGCCTTCCAGAAATGAAATTCACGGTTTCGAGTGTCTATGCAGTTTTGTGATGGGAGCGCCCAGGGCTGCCTTCTGATTCTCAAAGGGGTCCAAGTACCCCATGGCTAGAGAGCCCTGTCCCAGGGGCAGACACTAGGAACAAGGGTCCCAGACCCCAGCAAAAAGTTGGCTGAGATGCCTTCTAAAGCCACTGACAAATCTAGACTTTATGAAGAAGTTCATGATCTAGAAAACCATCCCCCAAGTCAGTCTTTCCTTCAGAAAATCCTGGGGCCAGGAAGAAAGTGTCCCAGCGTCCAGTGAGGCCAGGTGTATGCAACCTGCTCCACCCTCAGGGTTACCTTGCTCGTCCCGTCACCACAGTCTGGGCCCAGGGTGCCAGGATTTCTCTGAAACTGTCATGGTCGAAGAATCCACTCTGCCAGGATCCCTTTAGAGCTGTGGGCAGAAGGCAGAAGCCCGGGCTGAGGGGCAGGGTGGGTGAAGGCCCCCAGAGTCCACCTGGTGGAGTAGGCTGCTCCACCATCCAAGGATAGAGAGGCCTTCTTCACCTGGCAGCCCAGATACCTTTTTTTCCTGGAAAACCAGGAAGATCTGAACCCCCTGCCAAACAGACCAACCAACAAACAAAAAAACTCAGGGCTGCAAAGAATACACCAAGTCAGGAATTCAGTTCATATAGAATATCCAACCACATCAATTCCCATCAATGCCAAAAACATGGAGATTCTAATTACAGAGTGATGAACCCTTCGGAGGGTGGGGGTTCAGGAATGGACCGCCTGTCCTGAAAAACCCACCCCTGACCTGCTGGCTGCAAGTTAATAACCATTTAACTTTCCATTTAACAGGGAAGAAAATCTTCAATTTTCCAGAGGGGGGCAGAGATGGAGGGAGGGAGAAGGGGAGAGGAGAGAGAAGATGTAATGATGTCAGCTGCAGCTACCCCTAGAGAGGAAATGTGACTTAAACTCACACCATGGTGTACCTGACCTCAGTTTGTACAAGAGCAGCCAGGCAGCAGGGGGAGTCTCAGGTTGCAGGTGTCGGAGGCTGGGCACCTGGAACAAAGCTGCCCAACTTCGATGTCAGCCTGAGGACTGGCCTGACAAGATGGTGAAACTGTCAGTAAGAAGTCAGACATTTTTTAATCAATCCAGCTTCCTCCATTCTCACAAGTGTGAAAGGCCAAAAGAAATGAGAGTGGGGAGCAAGCCAAGGGGCTTTTGCTGGCAGAGTCCGGTACACTCCCAATGGGCACCTCTCCTGCACCCTGTAGCGGGACGAGCAGACTGATCTCTAAAGGTGGCACAGCATGTGAAATTCTAGACTCGGGATGATGGTAACGGGGTAGCTCAGCTTTCCTGTTCTGTTTTGGTTGCTCAGAATGTAATCATATACCTCCAGGGGACAAACCTACTCCTTCTGGAGAGAGAATGTGTGTGTGCAAGTACATGTGTGAACACGTGTGTGCATGTGTCCATACACGTGTGTGTGGAAAAGATGCTAACTTGCCTGTCCTGGGTAAACTCACAGAGAGCACCCTTGTGAAGCCTTAACCAAATAGAGAAAGAGGGAGGGAGGGAAGGAGAGAGAGAGGAGCAATCTTTGAAACTGATGTGTCAGCCCTGGATTTTTCACTTATGTAACCACAGGGCAGTTTGGGGAAGAAAGGCACAATCTCCACTGCACTTCACCTCTATCCATCAGCTCCAAAAACCAGAGGCCGTTTCCATCACTACTTGGTCAATAGCTCAGGAAAAGCACAGAGTAAAACCTCACCTCCTCCACTCTCTCTGCATTTGACCTAAGGCGCACCCCTGGGATATCTGACCAAACATCAACGCTTCTATGTCACCTCAGGCCCAGAAAAGAAACCTGAGGTCCCGGTCTCAGGAAAACTCTTGAGGACTTACTTGGGTGAGGCCTTCCTGCAAGCATCCACCGGGGGTCGTAGGAAGCTCTGGATGGCAGGAATTCGATTTCTCTGTCAATGGGGTCAGTGGGTGTGATGACAGGGACCGGACTGTGATTATCCTAGGAAAGAAAGCCAGGTCTCCAACTCAGTCTTCCCTTGCTTGTCAACAATGCCTGGGATTAAGCCTGATTGTGCAGCAGAAGCCCAACCCTAACTACCTAAATCACCGCAATTCTGAGTAGCATTTGGCGAGGACCTTCCAAGTGCTGGGCTCCAAACATCACTTCGCTTAATCATCAGGATAACACCCTGGGGTAGGGGATACTGTTAATCCTATTTCACAGATGAAGAAACTGAGGCTCAGAAAGATTAAGAGACTATCCCAGAGTCACACTGCTACTGAGGAGAAAGCCAGAAATCAAATCCAGCCAATCACAAAACTTGAGGATTCTCTACTGTCCAATGCTACCTCTTTTGACAAGAGGCAATGCCATCCCTTCCTAAAGGACCAACGGATAGCATCCCTATGTTAATTTTTTTTAAAGCAAAAATCAGCTTGTACAGGGCTGGTGTCAGAGAGGGGAGAAGGGAGGAGTAAAGAAAACTTCACCTGGCTACATCAGCAGCACTCCTTACTCCCCACATTCCCACACCACCCCGCAGGTGAACCTGATAAGTCTTCCCGGCTCTAAGCTGCAGGGGGCGGGGGCGAGGATACTGCACCTTTGGCATATAGGACAGCCACTCCAGGATGGTATAAACGCCCTCGAAGTCATCCGGCACGGTGACGTGGGAGATGCCATTGTAATACATGATCTGCACGCCACCCAGCTGGTTGTTGGATGTGTAAACCTCTCTGCCTAGGACCTGCTTTGACACGGCATGGTTAGCGAGTGCTATCTGGCTGGGTGCCCTTGCATCTGTCTGGAAGTCATCTCCCTCAGTGGTCTTCAACTCTGGCTGCATGTCGGAATCACCTGGGAGCTTTCAAAAATCTGCATGCCCATGCTGCACCCAGACTCATGATATGAGAATCTTTGGTAGTTTAACTTCCAGAAAATTCCAACATGCAGCCTAATTTAGAGAATCAGTGATCCAGCTGATTACTTTGGTCATCTCAAAAGCAAAAATCTTCCTAGTGTTTCTGAGTCAGCAGGCCTGGGGCAGGGCCTGAGAATCTGCATTTCTAACTAGTTCCCAGGGGATGCTGATGCTGCCAGTTCAGGGCTGGACTTTGAGACCCTCAGTGGGATTTTAGCCAACATTATATTATTATAGAGGCCTTATAGCAATGTGGAAAATGTTTCATAGAATGAAAGAAGTAGAATACCAAACTATATATTTACTATGAGTCATGTAAAGCAGGGGTCCCCAATCCCCAGGCCGTGGACTAGTACCAGTCCGTGGCCTGTTAGGAACCTAGGCACCCAGCAGGAGGTGAGTGACAGGCGAGCAAGTGAAACTTCATCTGTATTTGCAGCCACTACCCAGAGCTAACATCACTGCCTCAGCCCCACCTCAGATCATCAGGCATTAGATTCTCATAGGAGCACTGGTACCTGGTGCCAAAAAGGTTGGGGCTGTTTACAGATGATGATGAGAGGGAAATATACTAAAATTATAGAAGGAGCACAATTACTTTTTTTGGTAATTTTCCAATTTCATGCAATGTGTAATGGTATCTTAATATATTTTTTTCATTTAATAATGTTTTAAAATTTTAAAATTAAAAATATTTAAATATAGAGTTCCACCAGAAGAGCCTAATACTTTCGGAAGGAGAGATTCATAAGAGGCTCAGATAATTGCAAACTGGAAACACAGCTCTTCTATCAGTAGGAATGAAACTGGCTTTATACTGAGAGAAATTCCCCATCAGGGAACAGTGAGAATGTTACAAGGACCCCAGGCCTCTTCCCCGTCACCTTGTTGAGAGCACTGGCTCCGGTCAAAATGATGTGGGAGTTTTCCACCTGGATCACTCGCTGGCCCAGCCTCACCAAGTAGGCCCCGATCCCAAGGGCTCGGCAGGTCACCTGTGGAGACAGGATCCCTTCTGGATTCCCAAGGGTGACACACCCCGCCCCACCACAGCAGGGACAGGGAGACGGCCCAGGAACCCACTAGATGGAGATGGAAGCTACGACATTGCCATTAGCAACCTGACTTGGGGCCACACAACAGAGGCAAGGCCTGCCCTTCAGGCTCCCGCCTAATGTTCACTTCCTAGCTAAGAAGAACATGGTTAACCAAGAAGAGTGTGAACCAAGCAGACATGGAATGTTCTGGTTCTTCTGAGCTGGGTCACTCACGAGCCATCGCAGCCTCTTACACACCCAAAAGGATGGCTAGGAGTGTGTGTGAAACTGGTGAAATGTGAGAAAGCTCTGCACTAAGAGTACTGTGCCAACGTTGACGTCCTAGTTTTGACAATATACTATGGTTATGAAAGACACTGTCATGGGGGAAGCTGGGTGAGGGATACACGGGAGCTCTTTATAGTAATCTTATAACTTTTGATGAGTCCAAAACTATTTCAAAATAAAAAAACAAACACACACACAGTTGACCCTTGAACAACACAGGAGTTAGGGGCACTGACACCCTCCCCCTGCAGTCAAAAATCTGCATATAACTTCTGACTCCCCCCAAAAACTTAACTATTAATAGCCTACTGTTGACCTGAAGCCTTACTGATAACATAAACAGTTGATTCTCACATGTTTTATATGTATTATATGCTCTATTCTTAAAATAGAGTAAGCCAGTCAAAGGCCATGCCACCCTGAACGTGCCCAATCTCATCTGATCTTGGAAGCTAAGCAGGGTCAGGCCTGGTTAGTACTCGAATGGGAGACCACCTAAGAAGACCAGGTGGTTAAAACAAAATACAGTAGGCTAGAGAAAAGAAAATGTTATTTAAAAAATCATAAGGAAAAGAGAACACATTTACAGTATTTATTGAAAAAAAATCCGCATATAAGTAGATTCAGTTAAATCCATGTTGTCCAAGGGTCAACTGTATATATATGAGATATATATATATATATATATATATATATATATATATATATATCTCATACACACACACACACACACACACACACACACACACACACATACATATGAGAGAGAGATATATACATATATAAGATATATCTTTTGGACTATATAAACATATATATCTTGTTATACAATAAAGATATTTCAAAATGAAAAAAAATATTTTTAAATATGCAAAAATATATCTTTTTACATACATAGTATTTTTTTATTTTGAAATATATACAAAATAAATACATACAGCATCTAGAAAACAAGCCTAAGGAAGACACTCATGGCTAGCTTTTTCACCCTGGAAACTGAAGATCCAACACTGAATGTAAAAATAAAGTCCTGAATAACAGTTTACCATTAAAGATTACTGCTACTGCTACCATGAAAAATAGAAAATATTTTTGAAAAGGCCTGGAGAGGAGATACTCATCCAGTACCACTTAAAACTGGACAAAGTTCTTCTGAATACTCAATATCTTCTAAATAAGAGGAGACTGGACCCTGATTCAAACACACCAAATATTAAAAGTCATTTCTGAGATAACTTAAAACTGAACCCAAACTGGGTTCTGATCATATTAAAGAACTGTTATTGGATGTAATAATAGTATTGCAGTTCTGTAAATTGTGGGAGGAAAGTCTTTATCTAGTAAAGATCGATATTGTGGTATTTACAGATGGAAAGATATGATAGGGGGTTTGCTTTAAAATATTCCAAATCGGGAGACAGAGGGGTTGAGGACACAGTTGGAGCTGCACGATGAACACACGGGGCCCATAAAGTCTCTATAAGAAATAGCTGAGACATAAAAGAAAATAAAGAGAAAACTCACCAAGCTAATGGTGATAATCTCTTCATAAGCCAGGGAGGACTCCCCAGCAATTGTGCCTGAACCCCGCAGGTTCTCCACGCCCAGTTCATCATCCTTCCCAATGATATCTGTGATGACATACCTTCAAGAACCAAACACAAGTTAAAGACTGAGATCTAGAAAAATCCAAGGCTGATACATTTCTCAAGGACCTGAGGCAGGGGGACAAGCAAGGGTGAGGGACTGGAAGGTGATAAAGCATCCAGAGGTGAAATGAAAGCAGAGGTCTGGAACCTTCACGATTGGCCCTAAAGTTTCTAGAAGAGCAAGTTCAACATCAATAATTATCATCTCCCCAACCAAAGATGTCTGCCTGTTCAGGGGCTGTCTTAATGAAATGTCATCCCTTGTGCATTCCTCCAAAAGTAATCCAGAGTAGCATTTCATCTACAGAGAGAGGAGGGTATACTTGGGAAGCCACTTGGTTCACAATCGATCGATCGATCAATCAATCAATCAATCAAGATTCCATGCCCACATAAGCATGAGAGACACTATACAGCATAACCTGTTAGAGATTCATAAGGCATTTCAGCACATTAAAGATTCTGAGAAGGCCTGCAGTAAGGATGCTTGTTAGATCCCATTTAACTCAGTGTTTCCTAAATCTACTTGACTATGGAAGTTTTTCCTCTGTCCCACATATTACCAACTAACATTCCAGAAAACTCAGCCTGGGAAAATCTATTTAATCAACATTATTAAAAAACAAACAAACAAGAAAACGAAACAACAAACAAAAACCCCCAATGACCCCTGGAAAAGACAGCCAGTGGCCTTGACATTCTCATAGAGGAGACCCCTACCCACACCTTCCCAGCCTGCCCAATCACTGCTGCATCAGTGAGCCTGAAGCTCTGAGGACATCAGAGGAATACAATCTAATTCTTCTTGTGTGATGTGCTATTTTTGTGAGAGGCAAGGCTCCTTTGGGGATGACAAAAGGTGGGTTCACCCTACAGAATGCCCCAGGTAAACTTAGGAGCCCCACTGTATAAAAACCACCACCCATTTGAAAACAGCACCACAAGCAGGGAGGCAAAGAGACAGATTCCCCAGTAGTAGCTGAAATTAACCACAGGCAAAATGAAGCAGCTGCCCGCTGTCGTTTACCTGGATTCTCCTTCTTCTTCTATGTGTTCACAATGGACGGAATTCAGGGAGCTGATTCTGGTATAGTCTTGAGGCGTCAGGTACAGGTATTTAAATCCCTTAAAAAAATGTACTCCAGTTAGGCTGACTCCAGTTCCCTGCACTCAGTCACTCTTTTTTTAAAAATGTCAACACTGTAGAGGCAGATGTTAGTGACATGTAAACAGTGTGTCGATAACATGTTAATACGTTAATAACATGCTAACGCACGTATCTGATGTTAATGTCATGTCAATAACAGCTACTGAAGGCCTTCTGTGCTAAGTGCTTTCCCACTCATCCTTATAAGACAACCTCACTTTTTTCTGGGCTGATTCTGTTTCTCAAGTATCTTTTCACTACAGCTCCTCTAAGGAGTCTTCTTAGATTTTTTTCTTTATTTCCAGCCCCACCTAATCTTTATTATAGATATATTCTTTATGTGCCGTGTGTGTATGTGTGTGAGTGTGTGTGTGTACACTTTTTACATGAAAAGAATAATTTTGGCCCCTTTGGGGGAGGCAATATCATCTCCTTGGAAATGCATGCTCTAGTTGTAAAGAATGACTCTGTCCCCTGCATTTTCAGATCACAAAATGTGTGCTTATCTCTTGTTCATTTTGCCTTTTATTGTACTTGGTGTCTCTGTATCTCCCAGACGATATTTAAGAACCCTTCAAGGCCAGAAACTAGGTATTTTTCATCTTTGTATTCTCAGTGTCCACCACATTTAGGAGATGTTCGGTGTGTATCAGCTCAGTGTTTACAAATGTTTTTGCATTATTGTCCCTGTAAAGAGCCTTTTTAGACAGTTTTTCCTAATCACCATCCCTTTCCATTAAATTTTAATACTGACATACTGCATGCCTGTTTATGTACTGTATGGATACCTGTGCTTTATATAGAAAAAGAGTAATAAGACTTTTTCCACTCCCCTTGTGAGTACTATCACCTCCCACACCGAACACACAACGCTAGCTGAGTGGAATCACACCACCACACCTGCTTCGTGACGTACTTTGTGTGGGTCTTCTGGGTTCACCCAAGCCACCTGGAACATGTGTTTGATTTCCTCCACAAGACCGATACGGGCCCCACTGTTGGCTGCAAGGTAGATTTTGGGGATACCCTCTGCCCGGGCCATCTCAGAGGCCCGCAGGTACAGAAGGTCTTCTCGTAGGCCAAAGGATCCGATGCGGAAGGTGATATCATTGCTAATGATGATCACATTCCGCCCTTCTGGATATTCTCGGGTCTTAAGCTTCATTTTGAAGGCCACCATGCCCACCTGGTGATGAATGCACAAGGAAAACAGGTTTGTGTCTACAGGTGAAGTTTTTTGAAAGGGTGATTCCAGCCCGGGACTGGGCTCTGCTGAGTTCTTACCTCATTTCCTCCAGGGAGTCGGTTCATTTCCACCAGCTGGCCCTGAGGGTCCAGCACAAGTTCAGTGTATGTCAGGATATCTTGGGGGTACTTGTCTGGTGAGCCCCACAGTTTAAAGAGAGCCTGGAGAGAGAAGAAGAGAAAAACTTGAAGTCATCAGTAGGGAGGCACATTTTCTAAATCTTTCTCTCTTTTTAAATCATGAATTGTTTAAAGTGCACAGAAAACATGCAGAATAATAAATACCTGAGCATTCAGTTCATGGTTTTGTCAAATCGTAAGTTTTCCTTTGTTGCTTAAGATTTTTTAAGGGAAGAAAAACGTGGTTGAAGCCCCGAGTGTACCCCTCCCCATTCCCATTCGTCCCTCTACCTCACCCTAGGTAATCATTATCCTGAATTTAGTGTCTACCAATCCTTTGCATGTTTATGTTTTTATTTCATCATGCATGCATACTTTTAAAATATGTAGTATTATTCTGAGTGACTTAAACTTTAAATAAATGTTATCACACTGGACATGTTCTTCTGTACCTTGCTTTTTCAAGTCCCTGATGTGTTTGGGAGATGTATCCATATTGATAAATTTAGCTCTGGTTTCTTCATTTTCCATGCTATTCAGTCTTTTTATGTATTCACAACTCTTTTTAGGAACATTTTAGATTGCTTCCAATTCTACAGTATTATCAAATGGTGTAATGAACATTCTTATAGTCTCTTCTTATAAACACGAATGAGTTTCACCAGGTATATACCTAAAAGTGGAACTGATGGGCCATAGGGTTTGTGAAACTTCGATTTTACTCAATATGATTAAATTGCTCTCAAATTTTTGAAACCCTTTATAGTCCCAATAAGACTTTATAAGAACTCCTTTGCTCCACATACTTGTCAATACTTAGTTTTGTCAAATATGTTAACATTCACCCATCTGCTGAGTGTGAAATTATATTTTAGTACTGATCTGTACTTCACTGATTAGTATGGTAAAAGCCTTTGAATATGTTTATTAACCTAATGAGTTTATTTTTTTGCAAATTTCCTATTTATAATTTCTGCCCATTTTTTAAAAAATAGTTTTGCTTTTTTTTTCTAATCGATTTATAACAGCTCTGTAAATCTAATTCTAATCCCTTGCTGATAATAGGCATTGAAACATTCTCCCAATCTGGAGCTGGTCTGTTCTCTTTTATATAAAGAACTTCCAAATTTTAATATAGTGAATTTTACACGTCTTCTTCTGTATAACTAATGCTTATAACTGACAACATGTGACTTTAACCCTTTTGAAATTTATTTTTGTATACTAAATGATGTAGAAATCAAAATTCGTCTTTTCAGTTAGATATTTCCTTGTATATTTTAGTGTAGTTTGTTCCTTTGACTCATGATCCCACTTCTGTATTCTGTCAAGTTTCTGTTTATGAATGGGTCTTATTCTAGGCTCTAGTCTGTTCCACTGGTCTATTTGTCTAGCTCTCTTACAATCATATTACATTGTATTAAGTACTGCTGCTTTAAGTAAGTAATAACATCTGCTAAGATGAGTCCTCTTGACTCTGTCATGGGCTTTTGCTTTTCCCTATGAATTTTTAGGTTTCACCAAAAAACTCTGAAATTATAGTGAATGTATTAATTTGGGCCAAACTAATATCTTTACAATATTAAATCTTCCCATCAGTTATGTATGATTTATCATACCATTTATTTAGGCTTAAAGTATTTTTCATACAGTTTTAAAATTTCTTCCGTAAAGGTCTTGTATGTTATTTGATTTATTCCTAGGAAACCTTACAGTTGATTTTAATATTATAAGTGGCATTTTTTTTCTAATTTCATTCTACAGTTATTGCTGGTTTATGAGAATGCAGTAAGTTTTGTATATTGATCTCGTATCTAGTATTCTTGCTGTGCAATCTAACTGGTTCCATAGATTCTCTTGGATTTTTTATATAAACATTTATATCATCTACAAAAAATACCATTTTGATTTTTCTTTTACAATCTTTATATCTTTTATTTTTCTTATTGCATTGGCCAGGACCTCTCGTAAAAAATACTGAATAGAATTGAGGATAATGGTTAATTCTGTCCTTTACTTGTCTTTAAAGAGAATACTTCATTAGGTTTTATTAAGTTGATATCTTTTATAAAGGTAAATTCCCTTCTATTCTTAGTTTATTAAAAGTTTTTATTATGAACAGATGCTATCTTGTCAAATACTTTTTCTATATCTACTAATTTAAGTTTTTTCTTAATCTATTAAAATTATTTGTAATTTTAATAGATTAAAATTTTGTAATATCAAATCATATAAGCAGTCAGAAGATGAACCTTAATTGGTCTAAATATTTTTTTAAAAACCATACTGATTTTATTTGCTAATATTTTATTTATAATTTTTGTGTAAATGTTCATAAATGAGTACTAATTTCTCTTAATGTTCTTATCTGGGATTAACATTAAGGTAATAATAACCTGAGAAAATAAGAAGCATTTTTTTTCATACTATCTAAACAATTTGTACACAAAGGGAATTATCTATTATTTAAAGGTTTGATAGAAATGGCTATAAAATCATCTGGGCCCAATTTACTGAATAGATTTTTTAAAATTAATTCGATATCTTTAATGTTTATAATCTATTTAGATTTTCTACTTGTTCTTCAGTCAGGTTTGATAAGATATTTTTCTTGAAAATTTTCCATTTCATTTAAGTTTTTAAATTTATAGGTTGTCCATAGTGTTCTGTTTCCTTATTTAAAAGAAAGGAGATGGATTTGCACCTGATTTGTCTGTTTCTTATCCTATGGTCCTTGAGGTCAGAGGCAAAAGGATACAAACAATGACATCCTTAATCTTAAAAGTTTCCATTTATTAAGCATCTATTGAGTACTTTATATATATATATATATTTCTTACAACAACCTTGTGAGGTGGATACTACTATTATCCTCATTTTACAGAGAAGGAACTATACCCCAGAGAGGTAAAGAAACTTGTCCAGATACACAGGGAGCAAAGGACAGATCCAGGATCCAAGCCCAGATCTGAGTGACTTTAAACACGTAGTGACTTTAAATAGCTGTTCCTACTATTCTGTGTCTTCTATGCTTGAAAGTGAACTGATGCTTTCTTGCCTACAGTGAAAGGTCCATGACCTCATTTTCACGAATGTCATTCACAAGGCAATGGAAGGGATGTAACATACATCTATATCACTGATACCAGTGTGTTCAGTCTTCTTGAAAGGCCCTACTATAGAAAAATACTAAAGGCACAGGAAAAAAAAATACTTGAAGGAAATACACTAAAATGTTATTGCAGTCCTCAGTGGTGTATAGTACATATGGGGAAAACTTTATTTACTTATTCCTATTTTTCTGTTTTTTCCAATGGATACTTTAATAATCAGAAAACCATGACAAAACATTATTTTTTAAAAGTAGACTAAAAATTCCTCAAAGGTGGTGATTTTATCCTCTTTCTCGTGGTCCATCTACCCTTAGAATGGTACCTGGGAAGTAGCAGATACTTAAATGAGCAGTGAAAAGATTAGAAGGAAACACATTAAAATGTTAAGCAATCTGTCTTTAAGATGTGGAACTGAGTTACTTTTTTTCTTCTTTCCACTCTCCCTTATTTTCAGAAGTTTCTGTATTATATCCCTTTTATCACTGGGATGAAATTGGGTTTATTTTAGGAAAAAAATACTATGAAGTCATTCCCAATATTATAGTTGACCCTTGAACAACATGGGTTTGAACTGTGCAAGTTCACTTAGATAGATATTTTCAATAAATACTGTAAATGTATTTTCTCTTCCTTATGATTTTCTTAACATTTTCTTTTCTCTAGCTTACTTTATTGTAAGAATACAGTATATAATATATATAATATGCCATATACGTGCTAATCGACCATATTATCAGTAAGGCTTCCAGTCAACAGTTGGCTATTGGTAGTTAAGATATTGGGGAGCCAAAAGTTATATGCAGATTTTTCCACTGCAAACGGGGTCTGTGCCCCCAACTCCCATGTTGTTCAAGGGTCAACTGTAATTTCTTTTTCTTCATGAAGGCCTAGTCCTTTAGGCTGGGGACTTCAGAGGAGCAACTGAAGGCAGGGTGGTGTGGTTTGTGGAGTCGCTAAGGTGACCTGGGGTGTTGCTGTGTCTCAGCCTCAGGACTTGCCTGCCTGAACATTTCTGGGAAGTCATACACATAGGTGGTTCCTAAGGACTGGGCCTGGAATCGCTTGGCCTGAAGCAGATCCTTGGTGACGTAGGGAGTGTTGATCAGCATTCCATGCTGAGGCCCTTGTTTGTTGTCAAAGGAGTGAAACATGATCTGAATCAAAAAGAAAAAAAACAACAACA
>CM053510.1:89282334-89518288 GCA_028627145.1 Eidolon dupreanum | reverse complement strand
ACTGGAGTGACACAAGGGCAAGGCTGTGTGTGCCCAATACATCCTGTGATCTCTAGTGTGAAGCCTAGGGCCTGGCACAGAGCAGGAACTCAACAAAGGGAAAGCCAGCACATATGAGTGACAATTTCTGAGGGAAAAAGAAACGTCCTGTGACATTTTACCTTTGTAATCAGGTCTGAGTGCCTGATGATGGCACGGATGAAGAACCTGTGGTCTGTCACTTCTGCACCTTCCTTGACCTTGGCAGCGCCCACGTAAAGATGCATCTTGTGGTTGGCACAGGGCACAGCCTTCAGATCAAAATTGCGCATCCGGCTAAGCTCCAGCTGGAAGGCCAGGGCGGGCTCCAGGTGACGGTAAATGCGATCTTCTGCAAACTGCAGGCCGACCAGAGAGAGAAGACAGACAGACACGCATGTACATACTGAGTTTGACACTGGGGCCATGAGCCTGCTTGGTCCACACCCTGATCTGCAAATCCCTGGTGTCTACAGGTTTAGCACTCAGTCATTGTGTCACCTAACTAGGAGCAATGCCCTGGGCTCAAGAGATTTGAGATGTTGTGAAGGTCCAGAGGACAGCCACAGCAATGCAAGTCTGGTGTACTGGCATAAGTCTCCTGGTCCCCAGATAAGCCCGGCTAGTCCCCAGCACCTGCCAGCACGAACAAGCTGTTCTTGATCTGTCACAGCACAGAGCATTTCTTAAGAAATCACTAACTCCTGATTTCTTTGTGGAAACTGGCCAGAGAGAAACAACTGACAGTGCTGGAGACTAAACTGAAGAGAAAATGAAGCAGCTAGAGAAAGGATGGGTCTTAACTAGAGAAGGCTTTGGACAAACTAAAATACAAAATTCTGAATCTGGTAGAGTCTTGAATCTATGTTGGGAATGAGTCCATCTGTTCTAGAAGAGAGATCAGCAAACTCTTCCTTAAAAAGCTAGAGGGCTGATGGACCACAAGGTCTGTCATGACTACTTGAGAAAGCCATAGCAGACCGTATGTGACCACATGGGTATGGCCGTGTTCCAATCAGACTTTGTTTATAAAAACAGGTGGCCGGCCTATAAGCCATAGTTTGCCAACCACTGTTCTAGAAGAGCTTAAGTAAAAGAGGTTGGGAGGACCATCTTACTGAGTCCTCCAGCAAGTACAAAAATTGTCCATGTGAGGCATTTGTAGTGAAGGCTGAGAGGACAAGAGGCATGAGGTCTGAGCTCCACACAGAAATACAGGGTTCTTATTGGAAATAAAACCCCAGAAGAAGGCTGGAATCTGCACAAAAGTTGCCATGTTCTAGAACACAGGAATACCTTGAGGACTGGGATATTCTTCCTGAATGTCAAAAAAGGCCAGAGAAGAGAGAACAAATATTGCTTTTGGTCATACCTCATCTCTTGCTCTGAATGTGAAAAACTTGGGAAATTCTTTCTGCAAAAAGAAATCCATACAAAAGACAATTAAATCAAGCAAGACTCATTTGAACATTTGTACACTTGTTTTTAACAATAACCCCATCTGCTTCTAGAATGAATCATTTGGAAAGCCATCTCTTCTCTGGTAATTGATCTCTCCCACTCCAATCTACAGAGCAAACATCAAATGAATGGCACGGAGTCTCAGAGAACACAAAAGACTCATACGATGCACTGCAAATCAAACTGACCTCTTGGGCAATCAGGAATGTGATTCTTCGGAGTCCATAATCCACAAGGATGTTTTTCTGCATTAAAAACCAAACACACAATAGAACTGTATTTAGCCACAAAAAGGAATGAAGTCCTGACACATGTTACAGGATGAACCTTGAAAACATTATGCTGAGTGAAAGATGCCAATCACAAGAGACCTCACATTTCATGATTCCACTTACATCAAATATCCAGAAAAAGCAAATCTGTGGAGTTAGAAAGGAGATTAGTAATCATCTATGGCAGCAGGGGAAGGTGTTGGATTGAAGAAAAATAGGCAGCAACTGCTAACTGGTACAGGGTTTGGGGAATGGGGTGATGAAAATGGTCTAAAATATAATAATAATGAAGCTTATACAACTCTATAAATATGTCAAAAAACACTGAACTGTACACTTTAAATGTAAGAATAGTGGGGTATGTGAATTATATTCAATAAAGCTGTTATATTAAAAATACATACATACTTTTTTTTAACATTTCATGAAATCTTTAATGAAACTGGCAGGAAGGGGCACTCATATTAAACAAAAGAAGAAAAAGGTGAGTAAATTATTCATTTACCCAAAATTCAAGAACAGACCAAACTAATCTCTATTGTTAGAAGTTAGAACAGTGGTCAATTATCTCTGTGGAGGGTAGGGAGGGGTACAGGCCAGAATGGGACTCGAGAAGGGGCCAGAAACATTCATTTTTGATCTGAATCCTAGTTATACTTGGGAATTCACTGTAAAAAATCATCAGGCTATACATTTATGATTTGTCCACTTTTCTGTATGTTAGACTTCAATAAAAAACCATGCAAGAAAAGTGCAAAACTGTTTTCAGCCTTCCCCTAAACAAAAGAAATGCTATCAAATACAGTTTTATAGAAAAAGAAAAAAAGCCAAAAGACAAAAAAAAAAAAAAACCAAAAAACCTAAGGATATTAATTAATTTGTTTATATGGCAAGAAAAATTATTAGGAGAAATGAATAGTCTTTGCCCATTTCTGAAAGAGATAAATAGATAAATAGAAAGGACTGAAATTAATGGGATGTAGTCTGGAAAGCAAACAGGAGAAACTGGAAAATGAAGAGGATTCTAATGTGGGGAAACGAGCCTGGTTATGGGAGCCTTATTTTTTTGGTTTTCAACTAAAGGTGTGCATGAATGTGTGCATGTGAATGTATGAATGTATATGTAAATAAATGTGTGTATGTCAATGTACACGTGTATCTGCTTAATGTAAAAAATTTAAGTCATGTAGAAATATATAACATAAAACTTCTTTCCTGTCTCCCAGTAGGTGTATATTCTTCTAGCTGTCCTCTCTTCAGTATGTCTGTCTGTCTGTCTCCCTCTCTTTCTCTCTTTCTACACACACACACACACACACACACACACACACACACACATACTTTATTTGTACAGAGATACCCATACTTAATCTTTTCTAGCTCATGGATATCTTCCTGGGTAGGTATTTAAAAAATGGTTTCTTCTCTTTCCACAGCCACATGACACCCATGGTGTGGTTGTCCACACTTTCCACAGGTGATTCTGACATTCCTCCCACCAACTTCACTGAACCAAGTATCCTGAGTGTCATTTGTTTAGAGAGGCAGGTGAGCTTCCAATCAGTTCTAATGTCACCTTATCTGGGCTACAGGCTGCCAAGCTGAAAATCCAGTAAGGACATCGGTTACATCAAAAAGGAACAGGCTGGGGGAACTATGCCAATACTTTCACACTGGCCTCTGACTGGTGGGACTGTGAGTTTTGTTTTAAAACCTACTTTTCATATTTGTCTACACCTCAAACATTTTCTACAGTGAACATCATTAACTGTTGATTAACCAAGGAAAGGCTAAGTAAATCACTAACAATGATGTCCCCAAGCTTTCATGGCTTTATCCATGACTCAGCATCATTGGTCCATCTCCTGTCCAGGAAGCACCAGGTCATGTCCTTTGAGGGATGCCAAGTCAGAGGAGGTAAGAGTTGTCCCTTCCACCAGGGTAATACAGGGAATACAACACAAATACAAAGAAATGGACTAAAAAGTAACAATGGAAAACTTCCAAGTGTTCCTAAAATTAAGACCAAGTCACAAGGGCCAAGAACTAATATCCAAACAGTTTTTAATTAATTTATGAGCTAAGAATCTCAGCATCCCATTTTACAGATGAAGAAACCAAAGATTAGAGAGGTACAGTAACCTGCCTGAGGTCACACAGCACCTTCCTGCTGTTTCTACTACCTGCATTTGCCAAGATGCTCCACATTTGTTTGTGGCTGAGGTCCCTGAGCATACATAAGCACTGTTCCTGCTGCCAGTGAGAATATATGCTGGCAATGGCCACCACGTGCTTATAAAAGCAACCTTTAGTTATTTGCATATAAAGATGTCAATGTAAGTGACCATTTTAAAATTGTGAGTTTTCTGGGTTATCCCAAAAAAAACATTCTCCCAAAACCCCAAACTATTTATTGAATGTGTCTTCTGTGCTAAGTGATCTATATACTGTGTCATTTCGTCATTGCAACACCCTGGGAGAGAGAAATGCCTCCCCCATGTTATGGGAAGAAGCTGAGGCTCTGCCACATTCAGCCACCTCTTCCCAAGGTCACTGGCAATGAGGAGTAGTAGAGCTAGGATAGGAAGCCAAGTCAACGGCTCTGAAGCACTCAGCAGGTCTCACACATGAGACATCTCGCCAAGACAACCCTCCTCTCACAGGGACACAGAACCAGAGGCATGCCCAGTCTACCTTGGACTGTACAAACGTCCGCAAAATCGGCACCAGCTCCTCGTCCTCCAGGCGATCCGCATACTGAATGGCCACGTTCAAGATGTGGATTGGCTCTTCTCTCAGATTCTAGGAGAAATAAACAAAAGTGAGCGATAGAAGGACCTGGGGCTCCAGCCCGCCCCCTCCTTGGCTTGCTCCCTGCTCAGACACTTACCTTGCCATCATCCTCAGAGTACAAAGTAGTTTTGGCCTTGCTGAAGACGGGGCTGTCCGTGAGCACATTGGCAAAGCAGGAGATGACTTCGTCGAAGTTCCTGGGGGCGTGGGGCAGAGAGGGAGGGCTGAGGGGCTGCTTCCTCCATACGGCTGTAGATCAGACCCGGGCCTTTCCTCTTTCCCAACCACCACCCCGCGAGCTCATCCAACTCTGCGCAGAACTCACTTGGTTCCTGACCATTTATTTCTAAGGCACCACTGATGGGGTCTTTCCCAAAAAGAAAGAATAAGCCCATGTTGTCTGAAAGTGTGAATAAAAGAAAGGCTGTCCAAATTCTGGGCCATCAGCTGGGGCCCCCTTTTACTCTCTGGTAGACCCTCACAACCTCTCCTCACCTCTTCTAGTCAACTGAGAATAACAGAAGTAACCACTACACATCCTAAGGCTGCTGTGAAGATACAAGACAATCCAAGCAGGATGGATAATATGCAGGAACAATTCAAAAAAGGGCAATAATAGGACTGACTGCTGACATTTATTGAGAATGTTATTTACTATCAATTATACTTTAAATACAATATTTAATATGCACTACCTTGATTATCTTGGTGATCCTATGAAGTAGGTCCTTCTCTTATTCCCATTATGCAAATAACAAAATTAAGGTACAGAGAGAGTATTAAATAATTTGCTCAGAGTCTCACAGTTAGAACACTCAGAGCCAGAATTCAAGTGCAGGTAGGCTGACACAGAAGCCTACTCTCTTGGCTACACTGATATTATATCATTATTATTATTAACTCACTGTGCCATATGTCTGGGCCACCCCCACCCCATATGTTACATGCACAGGTGGGGGTCAGGGAAACCATGCTTGGCTCTTCTGCTCAGGGTGTTTGGGAGGCCAGGCCATGCTGTGTACCTGGTGAATTCCTCGAATCTTCTAAAGGCTACCATGGCCCCTAGCCGCTGGCACAGAGGGGAGAAGCCACTGTCCATGAAGAGCTCGGTGCTGTGCCTCAGCAGGTCAGGGTTGGTGACACTGACGGGCAAGGCTATCCTGCAGGGGGATGGGAAGTGAAGTCAATGAGGCCTCCGCTCGCAAATCTGGCCTCAAGAGCTGTTCCTGCCCTGGAAACTTCAGTGAGCCAGACCGGCATTAAAGCCCCCCAAAATGGGTGCTTAAAATTGGGGGTGGAGGGTACAAAGGTCAGGGCCAGGGGCTGAGGACTAAGAGCTCAACATGTGAGTGAATGAATGAATGATGCTTGCATACACGCATATATGTCCAGCCCCAACATAATCCCCGGGTAAATCCGAAGTAGTGAACTAAGCACAGAGAATGAACACTCTCAGCGTCAGTTTCTCCTGGAGAGCGCCAGCCCTGGGAGCCTGGTGAGGGGCAGGCTTGTCGAGTGACACTCTGGGCCTCTGCTCCCCTAAGCCCTCCCAAGCCATCACACCTGCCCTCAGGACAGGGCCAGAAACCAAACCTGGCCCCAAGGCCATCAGCCCATTAGAGTTCAGCTGACCACTGCTCCCAGGACTGGCTGCTCACGAGGAGCAGATCCAAATGGGCCACTTGGGATCATTAGAAGTGGGTCCTAGAATCAAACAAGGAGGGGTTGTTTATCAGATGGGGTATAGACAAGAGTCAACAGAGCAGGCCTCAGGCTGCCCTCCCAGAAAGGAGACCCGCTTGCAAGGCTGGGCTTTGGATGGCGTCTAAGAACTTGAATTGGGGGAGGGTTCCCACCACTACCTAAGTGATAAGGGAGGGTCACTGTGCCCTAGTTGTTTGTGCAGTGTGGTTTATGCTGAGCACTTGCTTTCCCTCTGGACTCTGGGATTTGGGTACGTGCTCAGCAGAGGGCGCAAGCGTGACCAGCTCCCAGTGAAAACCCTGGGCGCTGCTAGACAGCATTTCACATGTGGTCACAACTCTTTGCTGGGGGAATGAAGCATGTCCTGTGTGATTGCACTGGGAGAGGACTCTTGGAAGCTTGTGTCTGGTTTCCTCTGGACTTGACTCCATACCCATTTTTCTTTTGCTGACTGTATTTTGCGTCCTTTCACTGTAATAAGTCACAGGGGCAAGCATGGTTATCTACTGAGTCCCGTATATCTTCCTAGTGAATCATCGAACCAGGCGGTGCCCTTAGGGACCCCTGACCCAGGTGAAGCAGGGGCTCTGTGCCTTCCTGTTAGATACTTCTGAAATCATCATCTAGGCCCTCTGCTCTGCATGACTAAATGCAGAGGTAGCAAACTTGCATGGCAGCATGGGCTGAATTCAGCCCACAGATTGACTTTGGTTTATGTAGCGTTTTGAATATATTCCTATACATTAACTCCCTGCCCATATAGCAAAGTTGAGGAACTGCAGACTTTTTTAAGTCTAGAAGCCTTGCTTCTCTTGAAAAAAAACATGGAAAGGTTTGGCATCGCTGGCCTGTTTTCCTGTAGGACAACAACCAGTGGGCTAGAATAGTACCCCTTAGGCAAAGGCCGTGCTCACAGCCCCCTTGCTCCCGGACCTAAGTCCTGGCTGCAGCCCACATGAATCCCTTGCTGTCCTCCCATCTGTCTTCTCCATGGTCTCCTGACCCAATTCACAACACGTCTGGCTCTATAGACACAGGTGTGGAGGGTCTAGTCAGGTCCTGCTGGGAGATGAGGCTCATTCCTTGTGGCTTTTCCCAGAGTCATTTTAGAGTAGGGTTGTGGGACAGCTGCAAGTGGGGTCTCCTCTGAGGCCACGGGCCCCAAGGCTTCTGGCACTTCCAGCTGATAGCAACAGTGAGAACCCGAGAGAGTCAGGGAATCCCTCCAGGCCATCGACATCTTTCTGGGTGAAAACAGGATGCTGTGCCCATGCTGAGGGTCAGAAGCAATAACCCTAACACACATGTAGGTCCTTCCTAAAAACAAGGTGTGACCGGCCCACAGGCTTCATGACAGCCGCCCTTCCTTTCCTAACCTAGCTGAACTGCAGAGACAACGAAATCAAATAAGAATTCTCCTCAGGGGCAGACAAATCAAAAGTTCTCACACCACACCTCCCACAGTCCCCAAAATGATTCCAGGCCATAAGCAATCAGTCCCCTTTTCTCTTCATGGGGCAAAACGCCACAATTCTTTTTTTCCCCTGGAAACAAGGGTAAAAATAAATGATAAATATGAAAGGAGGTGCCCCATGGGGAAGTACTTCTTTTCCTCATCCGTAACAGAGCAACACCTTTGTTCTTGAAACCAAAGGAAAGAGAAACATTTTTTTAAATCCCAAAAGAACAGAAAGTTCCTGGCTTCAAGAAAGCATGGCCCCTGTTGCCCGAAGAGATACAAAATCTGATTGACTCAACACCTAAATCATGATGAGACCATTCTAGCCACAAGCAAGGCCTTTGGGAACTCCCACGAGAACCAGAAACAGAAGGATGATGAGAAAGTGAATGAGAATGTGCAACATCCCAGGTAGACATATTGCTTTAGTAGGGGGTACCACACTCTACCTGATCAGAGTGGTACTTCGGGTCCTGAAATAAGATGGATTAGAAAAGAGATGGTGAGTAAGCAACAAAGACATACCATGACGTCCCCAAATGAGAATATCATGGGGATCCAGAAAGACCAACACATGTACCCCTGCTGCCAGCTCTGGAGGGCCCTCAAATGCTGGGGAAAGAACTCTGAAGTGAAAGCATGACCTGGGCTCATATTTCAATAATTTGGAAGTAAAGTCCCTGGAGCTCATCTACAAAATGAAGGTGAGAACAAATTTTTGACTGACAGATGGCGAGGGCTGAATGAAATGAGTGTGGTGGAAGCACTCAGTGGAGGCTTGACCGACAGCATGCCAGGGGGACAGTGACAAATGGTATTGGACATCATCATCACAGGGATCTTTAACTTACGTTGACAACTTTCTGTGTGCCAGGCACTGCCTTAAATGCTGCATGAGCCTCATCTCGTCTACTTTTCAAACTGGCCTACAATAGCACTGTCTAATAGAACTTTCTGTGGTGATAGAATGTTCTAAAACTGTACTGTCCAATATGACAGCCACAGGCCACATATGGCTACTGAGCACTTTAAATGCAGCTGATATGACTAAGGAACTACCCGCATGTGGGTAGTGGCTACCATACTGGACAGTGCCAGGTGTATGAGGTAGGCATCGGATTATCTCCACTTTGTAGGTGAGAGAAGAGAATGCGGGAAGATGCCACAGTGGGGAAGTGGTGTCCCCGACATCTCCCCACCAGTGTTTCCAGACATGCTTGCTGGGTCCCTCCAGAGACAGGACTATTGCAGTCAGGGAGAAAAGAAACACGAGCTTCCTCCCCCCATCCTGGGTGTAGACCACTCCATACCGGTTTGGGTGGGAGGAGGGCAGCATGAACTGAAATTCCACCACACAGGTACCATCCGGGAGCTGCTGGTGCTGCAGGCTGTTTAACTCATAGGCAATGTAGGCCCTCCGCACATAAACCTAATGGAGCAGAAGCACGGGGGACATTCTCTCAGAGGGCACAGCACACTATCCTTGAAACCTGAAGAAACTCAGGCTGGAGAAATGATCTCTAAGCAGTAGTTAGGAGCAAATTTGTTCACATTTCAGAATGTTAATTTCTCTGCAAAGGGCTTGATAGTAAATATTTTAGCCTTTGTGGGATATATTATCTCTATCTCAGCTATTCAATTTTGCTGTGGTGTCACGGAAGCAGCCATGGACAATATGTAAATAAATGGGCATGGTTGTTCCAATAAAACTTTATTTACAAAAATGGGCTGGGGGGGGGCGGGCAGATGTGACCCACGGGCTGTAGTTTGCCGACTCCTCCTCTAGAGCAGCACTGTCCAACAGATATAACATGAGCCACATATGTAACTTTAACTTAAAACTTTTTAGTAGCAATTTAAAAAAAGGCAACAGGTAAAAATAATTTTAATTTTCATTTCATCCCCAATACCTAAAATATTCTCATTTCAACATGTAATCAATATAAAAATTATTGAGGTATTTTAAATTCTTTCTCCATACTGAGACTGCATTTTACACTTAGAGCACAGCTCAATTCAGACTAGCCACATTTCAAGTTCTGCTAGCCACATGTGACCAGTGGCTGCCATACTGAATAACACGGTTCTAGAGTTTTAGCACTGGGAGTTTTTTAACTAAACAGAGAATACAAGGACTGTGTAGAGGTAACACAGCAGGGCTAACTGCTATTCTATGAAAGGCTTGCTTCGAGTTGGTCCTTGGCTAGCATCTGGGAACTTGGATTTTAGAAAAGTTCCCACTATGCCCTGATAAGAATGGTTCACGGTGCCTAAACTGCTAAAACACTATGATTTATGTTCAACATGTGCTTTCTTTCTAGTTTAGAATTTTGGTACGTGCTAGGCAGGGGGTGCCTACTTATAAAAACCCTGGGCACTGAGTCTCTAATGAGCTTCCCTTCACGTGTATTGACACAAGTAGCTGCTCAAAGAATTGGAAGTGCCTGGAAGACCACTGGAAGCTTGTGCCTTGTTTCCTCTGTACTTCGCCCCATGTGGCTCTTCCCACTGCTGGCTGATTGTGTCCTTTTGCTGTAATAAGTCACACACAGTCCTGAGCACAACTATTTGCTATGCCCTAAGAATCTTCCTAGGGAATCGTCAAACCTAAGGGTTGTCTTGGGGGTGCCAGACACATTTAAAGCAGGGACAAAACTCTGCACTTCTCAAAACACCAAGTATAATACTCATCTTGAGTCATGGAGAAAAGGTTGGACTACGTTCCATAAATATGAACGAAGTGATGGAATGTGTAAAGAACTCAAGAAAATTCTCTAACAGAAATAAATGGGATTTTAGCATTTCAAAAAGGTGAGCTGCTGCTTTCCACCTGACATAGGGCCCCCCCAAATAGGATAAGTGCTTGGATAACAGGTGGAAACAGTGACCAATAACCACTTCAGGTGTTTACTCATTTACCTTCAAATTATCCTTTGAGGTAGATGTTATTGCCCCCACCTAAAGTATGAGAATCTAAAAGTCCAGAGAAGGAAAGCAACTTGCCAGAGGTCACACAGCTCCAACCCTTACATAGCTGTTCCCACTGACTAGAATCTCTCTGCTTCTCCCTCCCATCAATTCCTACTCACTCTTCAGATGCTTGCTTTCATATCACGTTCTCATCAAAGCCTGAGTTGAACCTCCTGGTAAGATTAAATCCTGCTATCCAATTCTCACCATAACTATATTTTCCCACTGCAGCCCTACCCCATGTGTAATTAAAAGAATATTTAACGTGTGCCTCTCCCCAACCAGAGAAGCTCCAGAAGGCAAAAACTATGGCTGTTCCCTGCTATATCTCCAGCACCTGCACACAGTAGGTCTCAATAAATACACTTAAAATTGAAGACAAGAAAAAATAAGTACCAAAGAGCTGTACTGGGTCTTACTGCTGGAAACAAAGTGGGACTTGAGGAGGATTATTTGAGTTGAAACCAGGGAGGGGGTAAAAACTGCAGGCCCAAGAGACTCTGTGGGCTGTCATATGCTCACAAGCCCAAAATGGTCTCCATGAAGACCCAGACAACCTCCTGGCAACAGGATGGGGGCCTAAAAGATGGCAGAAGAGGGAGTGGGGACCCCACGGGACCAGGACTCCAAGATCAAAGGGTAAAGAAATGAGGGAAAACTATCAGAGGAAAAGAGGCTGAAAACATAGGACATCACATATTTCCTTGAAAGGATTCTGAAAGAGCAGATTAAACACCGTGATGCCTTGACACAAAACACCCCTCAGCCTCTGAATTAAGGAAGACTGAAGCTAAAGCAAGATGACTGAGCTCTAATCTGAGTTTTGCTGCTGGTCACCCCTTCTCTGTCCTATCAAACAGGTAGGTCACCTTAAATTGTCATCTAGGCCCTTCCAGCTCTTGTAGTTCTAAGTGGAAGTCTTTCAAAGGTATCTGATATAGGTGAGTTGGAAAGTTTGGACGAGGTGACCTGGCCTCGGCTCTTGGGGGGTTAATGTTTAACTGTGCCCTGCCTGGAAGAGGCAGGAATGGCAAATGAGATAGCAGAGGTTACCAGCAAGGACTCCAGACTAAGACAGATCTAGTATGAATCCTGGTTCTGCCACTTCCTAGCTGTGTGACCTCGAACAAGTTGCCTTATCTCTCTGAGACTCAGTTCCCTCCTCTGTAAAATGGGGATAGTAGGGTACCTACCTTATTGGGAGAATGATAAGATCATGTTTGTAAGGCATGTGGCCTGGGGTCAAGTGCATGGATGCTAGAACTGGCATGTGTGGTACTGTGCTATTATATGGGCCTTTCCCACTTACCTCCAAAGATGCCATGCAGACCACTTTGTTAGTGTGATAGAAGAAAGTGGGCAGGACATCAAATATGGTCGTTTCTGAGAGTATTAATTTCTACAGGAAGTAAGGGAAAAAAGGAAAAACAAATGTTAAAACGTTTTAACCAATAGTCAGATGAGTGGGAAGAGTGGGAGCAAGGGGTAGAAGTCAGCGGTGTTATCACAAAATGCTGCCAGTGTCCCAGGCCTATAAAATCCAAAAGCAGAAGCAGCCCTGGGCTGACTGCACCTGGAAGGCTCCCAGTTTCAGACGCAGAGTGGGTACCGGGAAGCTTGTAAATGAGCCAGAGTCGGGACGGGAGGCCCTGGGAATATGAAGCCATGACTCAGCCATGTGAGGCCCCCAGCTTCCAAAAATGCTCCATCACACCTAAATTTTAAAAGTCATACCTCCCGGGCCAGCCTACTACCTGAGTTTCTCCTGTAGCCCCCTTGGGAAGCTCTGGCCACACCAGACTAAAACAATGGTATTTGCAACTCTGTCTTGCACCCAAGTGCCAGCACACTGAGGACATGAGGTGCCTGTGTCCCCCAGGGCTCCACCTGGGCCACAGCATGTGCTCTGTGGAAGGTGGATGGAGACAGCCTCACCTTGAGGTTGTCCGGGCAGAATTGGTGGCCATACATGTCAACGGCAGACAGGAAAATGGATTCCACCTGGTTGTGCCTCAGCTCGTAGGAGGGGAGGTGGGAGGCAATCAGGATCTGCAGGGGAAGAGGACAGAGGGGCTGGGTTGAGTCAACTTTACAGGGGAGAAGCCAAGGGCTGGGCCCATCAGGTAGGACATGGGACAGCAGCAGAGGGGCTGTGTGTGCATAGTGGAGGTCAAGCATGGAGGGGAGGGCAGCACCCCAAGACGCCCATGCAAAGTGGGAACCACCCTACATAATCCTACCTGTCTGGCTCTGAGGGCCACTTTGCAGTGCTCGCTCTTGCTCAGCTGAGTGAGGTCGTTGAGGATGGAGGTCAGCTCCTCTGACAGGGAAGCGTCTGGGCCACAGAGCTCATCCTTTGGGGGAGAAAACAGAATCCAAGTGGCTTGTTTCACCAGAAGGAAACATGTCAGCCCTCACCCTCTGCCGGGGGTGCAGTGCCCTGGCAAACCACACAGCTACCTGGTACAGCCTGATGCACATGCCCTTACCCCTTTCCACTGTGTACCCCCCCATGCATTCATTCATTCACCTTTTCATCCACTCCAAAACATGCCCTAAGCTCCAGGTAAGAAGGAAAACACATTTAAGTCTCTGGCTGCATCACTATTTATAGCCAGCAATTATGAGGTACTTACTATGTGCCAGGCAAGCAGCTAGGCTCTTGACACTCATCTCCCCAAATTCTCCCAGCCCACTGAGGAGTTGTTATCATGATCCTCATTTTACAGGTGAGGCATAATATGCCTTGCCCCAATATATCAGGAGTGCCTGGCATATAGTAGGTGTTTTGTGAGTGTCAGTTATGATTCCCTCCAGGGGCTGACAAATTGCGCCCACTGACTGGTTTTATAATGTTTATCATGCCCATAGTCATGCCCACTTGTTTATGTTGTAAAAAGGCAGCTTTGAGAGATCAGGACAGAGACCATACGACCAATGAAACCTAAAATATTTACTCTGGTCCTTTCCAGGAAAAGTCTGAAGACCCCTGAGCTACCCCCGCTCTGGGTACAGGGTGCCCTTTCCCACTTACAATCAACATGATCACCAGCTGGTTCTTCTTAGCCACCTGCGCATGGGAGAAGATGCAATCCAGCACCTGGGACATATCTGGCTTCAGCTGTTCCCTGAGGTTTATCACACACTTGTCGTAGTGGGCTACAGGGAGACAAAAGGCCGCAAGAGGATAAGACTTGGGGCCCTGCCCGCCCTGTGGGTTTGTCACCAGTGCCAGTGGCGACTCTTGCCTTGTTGGAAATGGTGCTCAACTTGTAAATATCTTCGCAGAAGATCCAACACCACTGCCTTCATGTAGCCAGGGGTCCCACTACGGTACCTGAGGAGCAAAGAAATGCTGCTTTAATGATCAACTCCACTTCTTGGGAAGCCTGAATATCTACAGCCAGGGCTTTTAAAATTTCGAAAGAAAACTAATAAAGTATCTGGTGGCTGCATCCCTTAATCCTTAGGCCTGAGAAGGATGTGTGAGTTGGTTTACTGGCTCTAACTCTATAGGCCAAAGAGAACAGTGACTTGCCAAAGGTCATACATCAAACCAGAGGCCTAGACTGGACCTTTGGATGGCATCTGCCCCATCCCCAGGGAGAAGGAAAAACATTTACAGAACTGAGATGCTGAAAGGGGTCAGCCTTGCATACATGGTTGAAAACAAAAATTTTCAATTAAGCATCCAATGTATAAAGAAAATTTGGGGAAAAAAACAAAGCTTGACATTTGCCAAAAGAGTTCTGTGTAAATTTCACTTCCCTTTTAAAACCAAATTTTAACCTGGATGGTCCCTAAATCATTTCCTCTTCTAAATCATTTCTGAACACAGGAAATGAAGTTCTTAGGAGATATAACACCGAGTTTTAGAGAAGTTGAAAACAGCTTAACCCCAACACCACCAAAGAGCAACATAAGGACCTAAAATGCTCATTTATGCAAATGTGATTAAACACACACACACAACATAGGAGAGATATTTGATATTTATGTTCAACACAGAAAAATCTGCTAGGGACTTCGATTAATTTATTTGTTCATTTCTTCTAGGTGTTGTTCTGAAGCTAAAGGACAGGTTTAAGGTTAACAGTTGAAGTATCCCGGGGAGGGATGCCCTCCTAGGCCTTGTCTGTGAAACTTTCTTTTTTTGGGTAACCCACACCAGACCCCTGTCCTCAGCTGCAATCCTGTATTGTTAGTATGAGTCCCCATGAGCTGGGGAGTTCCTCTGAAAAGAAGGACTGTCTCCTATAGGCCTACGATCTCTGCTTCTCTGACAGTTTCTAGAAGACAGGACACAAGAGCTGAATTAACTCGCTCTAGTCTTCAATTGTCTTTATAAGCAAAGCTTTCTTGCTGAGATTTTTCATGCAAAATGGCGGTTGTTTATCATCAGACTAGGTTTCTCTGCTCAATAGCTATTTAAGGTAAAATACAAATTCTTCATCAGTTCATCTTTGCAATGATACCCCAAAACCACAATGATAATTTGTATAATCTTTTGCAGCACAAAAAGCCATTTTGTCATATTGTCTCATAGTCAAAGCTGCTACAAGGACTCAATATCAGCACCTTACAAAAATTAATCTGCTCAGAACTTGGAATGAATTATCATGTATGAGGTGTTTTTATTCCTATTTTCAAACTGGCAAACTGAGATTCACGGAAGAAAGTTCCTTGCCTGGGGTTCTGCCATTAAGAATGACTATGCCGGGACTGTAATTGGGGTCTTCATACCCCACGCACTTTCTGCCAGTTTGAACCTCCCCTTAAAAGAACCCCAGAGTGCCACCCTGGTGCAACACACAGGCCAATTTGGTGTATCAACCGCACCCCACAGAGAGCCCAGGATTCACCTCTGAACCAACTGGACGATGCTCTGAGTGTTCATAAAGAAGACCTCCCGGTCAGCCTTCCGTTGCAGGGTGGCTGCGTGGCAGTCCAGGATGGTGGCTATCTAGACAGAAAAAGAGGACAGGTAGGCCACTCACAGCTATACAATCTGGTCGCCACACAGAAGTCACCGGAAGGATCCCCCACAGGCTCCCATGGAGGTCCCGTCCAAGGCTCATTTGAAAAGAGAAAATTCCAGCCTCAAAGCCCTCCGGCCACCCAGAAACAGTTCTGTTCATCCCACTCAATGTATTGCTTGAGGAATTCAAGAGCCCAAAATGACAGCAATCACATAGGGACATACGTACATTCATATGATACCTGGCCACAAATATGGACGTGCTGGAAAAAGAGAAGGGAATTTCCAACCCCGGGGAATATGAGGGCGCTGGGTGGGGAGGGGTCCTACTTTTATAATTAGATTGAATGTTATTGGCATATTGCGTTTGGCAATAAAAATATTTTTAATGAATAAACCTGCAGCAAGGACAAATTCCTGAAAGGTCCAAACATGTACTTTTCTTAATTGGTGTCCTTAGAGTTTTGTTTTGTTCTTTTTTAGTAAAATATAATTTATATACTAGAATATTCCCCCCTTTTAAAGTATACAATTAATTTGGTGGTTTTTAGTATATTTAGATTTGTTCAGACTAAATATGAGCTGAGTTCCTAAGGAGCCCCTGGCCCAGTGCCAGCACCCCAGTGGGGGACACATACCTGCTGGCTGGGGAACTGGCACAGCACTGAGGTGATGTTGCTGGCGTACTGGGCCATCACCCTGCGGATCGACTTCTCCACGGAAGCAGGGATGCGGCCTGACACGCTGGTCATGATCTCTTGCAGCTCTAGCAGCGGTAGTGATGGGTGTCGGAGAGTCGCCATGAGCTTCTGCACCCACTCCTTCAGCTGCAGCAGGGATCACAGCATCAGCCTGAGGCCTTGCAGGGGCACGGGTACCACCACCCACCACAGGTTGCCTGACACACTCAACCCATCCAGGCGAGTGCACTCAAGCAGCTCAAGATCTGCACCCAGCAGACTTTGGACAGTCCTGAATGGAATGGCCCCCTGACTGCAAGGGGAATATCCAGTTTCCCCACCCAGGAAGGCCCCCACTCCCCTCTGCCTATATCCAGACAGCCAATGTGGCGTGGGGATAAAACATAAGACCACGTGAAGGGCAAAAGTTTGTGGGACACTTGCTTAGACCAGACACTGTTCTAATGACCTTTATTTGCATGTTCACATTTGATCCTCAAAAACAACCCTACAAAGTAGGCATAATCCTTATTTCCATTTTATAGATGAGAAAACTGAAACAGACAGGTTAGTGAAGTTACCCAGTCATCCAGCAAAGCCAGGATGCAAACCCAGACCATTTAGCTCCACAAACTATTAATAGCTGCTCCGTACTGTTTCCTGGCATCCCAGGAGTCAGTATGTTGATGGTTTTTGAATGAGTAGGATAACAGTGCCAACTCCATAATGCGGTTGTGAGGTTTAAAAATGAAATGATGCACACACTGGCAAAGACTAAAATAAATGTTGCAACGACAGCAATCACAATTAGGAAGCACAGGATCGGGGTTAGGAGCATGGACTCTGAAGCCAGATGGCCAAGGTTCAAATCTGTATTTGGCTCTTTATGGGTGAAACTAGGAAGTTTCTAAGTCTCTTTGTACCTCAGTTTCCTCATCTGTAAAACTGAAGTAATGAGAGTTTCTACCTCATAGGTTGAAGATTAAATTACCATATATTTTAAGTGCTTAGAGCAGCAGCTGATACGTAGTATGTACTAGACAAAGGTTGGCCATTTTTACTACCACCATCACCATGATGTGCTATTCTGAGATGGAATGTGATGTAGTAGTTTTATCACTACTGATGTTGGGTCTTTCACAGAGGTCTGCAAATCTGAGAGCTTCTTATTTCTCTACAGAGTGAATAACCAGGACCCTGGGATGGTGAACAACGAGTAGAGTTGTGTTTCTGAACACAGCATCTTCCCCTGTCTCTCTTTAAGAGGGTGACCCCGACTAACTCCTCTCTTAACTTACTACTTGAATGTTCTCAGTGTCAAAATGACCTGAACCTCAAAACCCAACTGTCATTTTTACAACAATTTATAATCAAAGAGAAATGTCCATCAACGTTTACAAACTGAGGAATTCTCTGAGAACAGGTCCTTTATAAAAACAATGGCGGACTAACCGTTTTCTCATTCCTTACATCCATAAAGACCTCTGATCTCATGGAGTAAATGAGAACTAGCTCTTCACATGGATCTAAGGTGTGTAGAATACACACCTACCTTTTACGTGTGACCTACCTTTATGCTAAAAATAGGCTCCGGCAGACAGTAGCCGTTCATGACGTTAGTCAGGTTCTCCAAGACGCTGTGGAAGATCTGGTGCAGCTTCTCCCCCACGATGGGCAGAGTTTGCTGGGAAGGGAGCTCTCCTGTGAACGGCTCAGCCTGATGAGATACAATAAGAACCAGGGGTCAAGGACACCATGGCCTTCTGAGTGAGGCAAGACAAGCCAAGGGCCAAGGCAGAGCTACCAATATCCAATGTGCATAATACACTGAGGATGAAGCCTGGGGCGGGGGGAACAGAAGAAAACATCGCATCTGAGAATTAAAACTGCTAAATTCACAACCCATGTGAGTTCTCCAATTCAGTCCCTTTGCAGATGTCATAGTAAATTATGTCCCCCAAATAATTTTTTGTTTTGCTTTGCTTTCTAACAAAGATTATCTTCTCATTTTCTCTATTTATTTTCAGTCCCAAAGATAAATGCCTAGTGGGAAGAAAATTTTTGAAACTCTCATATAAATGTACCTGATTTTTGTAAATAATATTTAGCTTCAGAGGACCAAAACATAAAAAGCTCCCCAAAGGGGCAACACAAACTTAATGTGCCCATTTGTCTATTAATAATTCAATAAATACCCACCAAATGCCAACTTTGTGTTAGGCACTAGGACCCAGGAAGTTTGGAACATCTGTTCTGCTGGCCTGCAACCCTCAGCTTCCTGTCCCCTTCCCCCATTCCCAACTCTGCTGGCTCTTCCAGTCCTTGAACAGCTAACTGGAGGGTTTCCTTCCCCATGATGTGATTCTGGCTTCTCCATATGGCCTTCCGCAAGAGTAGTCTCCCTTACTGGACATACTGAGCTGAATTACAAGGGCTTATTTCATTGGCGTACATGAGCCTGCAGGGACTGATGGCCTGGCCCTGTCTCATGTACTAAGCCTGGGAAATGTTTGCTGAAAAGAATCACACTGCAGACACAGAGACCCTCCCAGTGATCTAAAAAGGCTCAGTCTATTTCTAGCTTTGAGAACTCCCTAAATAGAATAATGAAAAGAATAAGAAGAAAAAGATAAAACTAACAGAATATCTAAAGGAAAGAAACAAATTGAATTTTTAAAATGTTTTCCTAGCTTTTTTCCTGGGCATACGCACTAATAAAATAGTAGAGAAAAGAACAAAACACACATGAATGGAGAGCAACCTCCCATATGCAAGGCATACTTAGAAAGGTGTAAATAGTCATTAACAAGACCTGTTTCTGCTAAGTACTCTCTGTGCCCAAGCACATATGAATAAAAGCACTGAAAGTGAGAGGGTGAGCCCTACAAACAACTAGGGGAAGGTCCTTCCAGGCAGAGGGAGCAGGCCCTACCCAGGTGGAGGGGTAGGGTCTGCTTTGTTCAATTACATGACAGGGAGAATGGATGAAGCCAAAGAAGTGAGGACAGCTCATTTGGTGTCCTGTAGGTCATTGGAAAAACTCAGGTTTCATTATAAGAAGGACGGAGAGCTGCTGAGAGGGATTTCAGCAAAGGAGGACATGTTTCTGCACCCATCACACTGGCTACTAGGGTGCATGGAGGCAGGAGATCCAGGAGCCTCCGGTTGGTTTGGCTCACTGAACAGGCAGAGGTCACGAGCGTACCTGAGCCAGTCTGGGTGGCTCTTACTGGTGTTACATACCGGGCGCACTTTAGAAGGGTCATCGAGCTCCAGCTTGGCCACCACACACCCTACTTCCAGTACAGCCCCCGGGCGCTTGACATACTTCACATAGCCACTTTCCTGCACGTTCAGGGACATTATAATCTTCATCACCTGTTTTGCAGAAAGAAGAAATAAGATGGAGTCCACCAGGACTGGCCCAGGTGTATGACACCCAGAGTCACCCAGAACTAGTAACTCTGGAGCAGGACCTGCATCATTTAAATAGAATGATTCCCTGGCAGAGTTCAAGTGGAAAGAACAGAGCAAACTAACAGTTATGGGAAGGCTGCTACATGCCAGGCGTGAATCGCCTCTATCTGAAAAGCCAGCTCAGGAGGTAGATGTTTACTGTGCTCATTTCACAGACATGGCAACTAATCTTTCCTTTGGCAGTAAAGCTTCTCTTAGAAATACAGTTAAATCATATTACGTAGGGTGATTAATATACATGTTCCTAAAATGTGGTGGATTTCTAAAGGCAGTGAGGAGAACCCCCTGGGGACACTTTTTCAAATAAAGAATGTGCTTGCAGTACAATCAGTCACTAGCCCCTTTAACTGGCTTGAGAGCCCAAATATACAGACATGGGGTTTTGTTTCTGTGGTGTGGGCTACAGACATTTAGTACTGTGCTCCTTTTGCTCAGTTAGTTCACAGCTTGCACGCCCAAGTCAGTCAAGCATGGGCTGCAACCCTAGCACCCCACCCCATCACTCTGTGACCTCCAGAAATGCCTTCACCTCTCTGGGCCTCAGTTTCCCTTTTTGCAAAATGGGGAATAATGACGGTCTTGCCTCATGGGCCTCTTTAAGGAATCAGCATGATAAAGAACCTGACATATGGCAGGAGACCAATAAACCTTGGCTCCTACTATTGCTATATTTTTCACTGTCATTATCATTTTCTCTGGCAGCAAGAAATGAAGGCCAGATTTGAATCCTGGCCATATGTGACCTCACCTGAGATCCTTAGCCTGCCTGTGCACCATTTCCTTGTTTGTATAATGGGGTTCAAATCCATGCCCATCTCCTATGATTGCTGGGATGATTAAAGAAGGTAATTTAAAACAAGTAAAATGCTCAGAATAGTGCCTGCCGTGTAGTAAATGCTTTGCAAGTGTTGGCTTAAGACTTTTTAATAGTCACCATCATTATTAATCAGTTCTTACTCATTTTGGGGAGGTGTGCATTTTTGAAGTTTTCCCTTTAAATGTTACAGGGAATCTGGGCTGACACCCATACACCAACTCTCTTAGAAATTCGCAGCTGGTGGCCCAGGTGAGAGGTGAGGCCTCTTTGCAAAAACAATGCCGGATGGGGAGCGGGGATGTGGGGGAGGCCTGAGTGACCCAAGGGCCTGCTCTGTGCTCACCTCCATCTCAGCGTAGCTGTCCCCAGCCTCCACGTGGCCCCCATCTTCCACCATGTACTGAACCAGCTTCCCAGCTGAGGGGGATCTCAGGACCGTGGGATCATTCTCCTTCTCAAACACACACATCTTGTTGCCGATGGTAATCCAGTAACTGGGAGAGAGAAGGAGCAGGGAGGTAGGGAGAGACTGGGAGGACCATCGACCCAGCATGCTTGAGTCAGCAGTTCTATAGTCTTTTCCTAAAGGCAGCCATGAGTCACCCTGTGTGTGGTATGGGGGATTCCACTTTCCCAAATGATGGTATTTAACAATCACTGAAAATTTACTGGGCGTGGTTGGAGAAGCAAAGGGAGGGACCCTTTTCTGGCTGAAAACTAGTTCCTTTTACGGACATAATTCTAACAGGCACAGAGAAAACAATCAGTAAATATTATTCAATAAATATTTACCAACTGTAAGACTTCACCTTATAACTGAAATGGGGAGAGAGGATGCCCCATGGGTGGAGCCTGCAATAATCTTGAATATTCTTGGCAGATAGAACATGAGTTAAAAAGAAGGAATAAAATACTGCTCTGGGATGAATCGAGTCCATGTACCTATTGATCTCTTCTTTCATATAAGTCGTGTAGCTGTTGCCATTGTAGGATAGCAAAAGCCCGCCATCATTTAGCCGGTGGGCATCGATCTCGATGTGACAGCCATTCATGATGAGGACAAACATGGTCAGAGACTGCCGGGCCACCTGTGGGGACAAGTTCAATGTCCTTACCTGAATTCAGGTTGCCTGTGTGTCCCTTTGCCCCCAGAGTACCATGTGACCCCCTTGACCAGGAGCTAGAGCTAGTGTTCAAGGCAGGAGTGCCTGGGTGAACACCTTGCCTGTCTAGTCCCAGCCCTCAGTCACCCCGAGGAAGCAGCTTACAGGGAGAAAGGGGAGTCAGGGCATTACACTTGCCCTGTGGATAGGATAATGGTTGCTGGCAACATTTCACCAACTGTGTGCCCTCAGAAGCTGGGAGCTTCCTTCTGATTCCTGCCTCCAAGTATCAGCGCCCAGCACGGCCACCCTCGGTGACAGTGAGAAGGGGCCTCTCTCTGGATGAAGCTGCCCTGAGACTCCACCAATGACCTGGATGCAGTCTAGGGTTCTGCCCCCCACACTTGTCTCTGCCCAGGGGCACATAAGAGACTTGGGACATTTGAGAGAAGCACAGGTGGCCAGGACCCAGCCACGGCTATGCCTTTCAATATGACATTCAATGTGTGTATTCTCTTTCAGAAATCGAACACCCTAAGAAGTCTTCAACTTATAAAATATACATTTTGATACAAAAGATGGCAAGGAATATAGGAATATTTATTGCAATATTATTTATGGTAACAGCAAGACTCAGAACCAAACTAGGTATCCGACAACCTTGCAATGAAATATTCTAGACCTGCACTGTTGAATAAGGTAGCCCCTAGCCACTCGTGGCTATTTAAATGTAGATTAATTAAAATTAAATAAATGTAAAATTCAGGTCATCAGTTACACCTGCCATATTTCAAGTGCCTGAGAGCCACAGGTGGCCCATACTGGACGGTGCAGATCTAGAACATTTCTGTCCCTGTGGGAAGTTCAACTGCATAGTGCTACAGATACTGAACTGATGTTAAAGAAAACTTGTTAAGAACATGGAGAGACTTTATGCCATGATAACATCAAAGCATTAAAACTGTACTTGCACCATGATCTTACCTTTGTAAAAACTGGTGCATAAGGGAAAAAAATAAATAAATAACTGAAATGAGATTTGCTAAAATGTTAAGACTATCTCCGAGGGCCAACACGTGCTGGATTCATTCTTCTGATGTTTTATGCTTGTATGAAATCTTGAAATTTTCTCCAATGAGCAGACATCATATTTAAAATCAAGTCGGGGAGTCCCTGGCTCCCAAAGTTAGCCAGGAAGCGTAGGGTGCAAAAGGAACGTGGTTTTACAGCACAGTCCCAAGGAGTTTGGCTGAACTAAGCCTAAAAATCTCCAAATTTGAAAGTTCAATGTGTGCTTGGCAGTATTAAAAAAAGAAAATAAAAATTCTGTCTCAGGAGCAGACTTGAACTCCATCCTCTTTTCTCTCCCCAGAATGTGAGGCTAGGAAGTGCCAGGAAGGCCTTCGTTCCTGGGGACACTTTGCCCCCTACAGCTCACCCCAGCTCAGACCTGGGACCTCATCCTGCATCTGCACCTCTTAGATACTGTCATTCTCTGCTGAATTGACCTCGGATGGCACGTGAAAGGTAGTTGAATACTTCCACCAGGGGAGAGCAACCCTGAGTACACTCCAAAGGCACCACAGGTGGCACAAGAGGAGGTCAGAATCCCACATGCTAATTCCTGGTTCAGAGGCACAGGACAAAGCCAGCCTCACAGTCCTTAGGAATGGACCTGGGCACTATGTCAGCTTATCAGTGGTCCTACTCATGCTCCATAATGGGTTAGACAGTGTCCCCCCAAATTCATATCCTTCCTGGCACCTCAGAATGTGACCTTATTTGGAAATAAGGTCTTTGCAGATGTAGTTAGTTGAGGTCACACTGGAACAGGGTGAGTCCTAAATGCAATCTGACTAGTGTTCTTCTAGAGGAGAAGAGACCTAGAGACACGGGCACAGAAGGAAGATGGTATGAAGACACACACAGAGAGAAGGCGGCCGTATGAAGTTGGAGGCAGAGAGTGGTGAGGCGGTCTACAAGCCAGGAAAGACGAAGACTGCCCACAACCACCGGAAGCTAGGAAACCAGGGAACAGATTCTACCCTGGATCCTTCAGAGAGACCAGGGCCCAGCCAACACCTTGATTTTGGACTTTTGGCCACCAAAACTGAAAGAATACATTTCTATTATTTGAAGCCACCAGTTTGTGGTACTTGGTTATAGACGTCACTGGAAACTAATACACACTCCATTGTGCCTTGTGCGTATTGCTCAAGCCTATGCGTTCTCAAACCAGTGTTTGAGTTTTAAGGTCACAGGCTACATGGGGCATCCTGGGACCCAAGCATGACAAAATCCACTCCAGGGATGGCTCATCACAAAAATAAAAACTCTCTCAAGCCTCCAGAGTGCTGGAGACATCCAAGAAACACAGGCCTTTACCTTGAGAATGTATTTAATGCCTCCGTAAATTAATTCCACATCCACGGTGTTCAGGAGGAAATCTGCAGGGAGGACCTGGCCCCTGAAAGAGAAGACAGACCTGAGGGTCAGCCTTGGAAGTAAGAGAACTCTGTAGCCCTCCCCTGGATTTAAAAAGATCACCCAGCTCTTTGCCTTGCCTAAACACTAACACACCTGGCTGTACTAAGAATGCTAAATCTGGTTAAAAGAAACATGGATCATCCCAAGGAAGCGGACATTCCTCAGGACTTGAGGAAACTGCTCTTGCTGAAGGATGTGAAATTTCAAAATGGCATTCCAGGAACCAAAGTTCATAATGGCTTCTTCTTGAAAGCTTCTATGTAGGAATCCTGCTGCCTGCTTATGAAAGAAACCAGTTCACAGACTGATTCTATTACCACTCAAAAAGCATGATAAGTAAGCACTAAAAACTTTTATCCCTTTATTTTCTTTTTGATACTTTCATTTGCCTAGCACAGTGATTCTCAACCAGGGGCAATTTTTGATTCTACCTCTGGGACATTTGGCAATGCCTAAAGATATATTTGACTGCCATGAGGCTCCATTGTGTAATGGTCAGCACACCGGACTCTGATCGTCATGACTTCCAGGGAGAGAAGGGGACACTCTGAATGTGGCCAGGGATGCTACAAACATCCTACACTGCAATAAGAGAGTCCACAACAAAAAATTATCCAGCCCAAAATGTCAGTGATGCTGAGACTGAGAAACTCAGGCTCATCTGAACATTTAGCACCTGCCCACTGCCATGCTGGTCCTTTTCTCTAGGCACCTGCTGATTCAGGTAAGGGTTTGGGAAACACCCATTTGTAGAGGTGACCTATAACTGCTTTGCTTCTCAAATCCACAACCTGACTCTGAACTCCTGTGATGACATACCTGACTCAAATCAACATGAATAAACACATGACCATATGTTGACTGCTGCCTTGGCCTTGAGAATCCTGTCCCCCCACCTTTTCCGGGGCAGCCCAGGTTCCTATGAGGAATTTCAGAAGCAAGCACGTAAAAGGGGTTCACTAATCACCTGGTGACTGATTTGCAGCCAAATAAATTATGTTTGGACTTACTTGCCACTAAGACATATCCCAAAAGGGGCAAAGAATTACCCTCATGCCCTACCTTTCCAGTGAGTGTAAGAAATCTGTCATGCAGGTTCTGAACATCGCATCAGCCACGTTCAAGGCTCCGCACACCACCCCAAGCATGATATCTGGCTTCTCGGCCTAGGAAAGACTATGCACTTCAGTATTCATAGTGACCAAGCCCACAGGGAGCTGGGGGTCCCTGCAATCCAGAGGTGAGACACTCCCCACCTGCACTTTCTCAGCGATGAGATGATCCAGCCACCCAGTGTCAATGTCGTTGTTCTGGAAGCTCTCGGTCTCCAGAAGGTTAATGAGATATTCCACAGTCGTCCTGAAGTCACCTCGAATGGACAGTTCCTTCAAAGCCACCACCATGTTCCTTGAGGAGAAAGGCACACAGACTGTTTTCCAATTAACATACAAATCAACAAGAATTCCCGCCAGGTTCCCAGAGAGCCAGAACAGCACAACTGGTAAGAGGGCCCTGAATCAGGTGGCCTGGGCCAATCTTGGCTCCAGCGTCTACTAGTTAAGTCATCCTGGGCAAGTGACTTAACTGCCTGGGCCTCAGTTTCCTCATCTGGAAAATGGGGAAATAACCCTGATAGGGGCTTAAGGATCCTTGAGGCAATCAATATAAAGCACCCAATCTAATCAATAAAAGTCAGCTGCTATGAACATGATTAATTACAGTGATTATAATTTTAATTAACCACTACCAGTCACTCTGCCTCTCTCCTGCTGGACATATTCAAATTCAAATTCCTGTGTCCCTGAGCTAGTGCCACCCCACCCCGGCCCGTCTGCACAGCCGTTCTGCCCCAGGTACAAGAGGTGCACTTGCAGACTGCTAACTCTGCTACCCCGCCCAGGGCTTGGCAGTCACAAGCCACAGGTACTTGGCTGGAAACCATCTCCCGTTTCCTAAAGAGGCCGCCTCTCCCCAAACAGGGACTCTGGTCTAAAGGGCTGAAACCTTCGCTTGCTGTGAAGCCACGGAGAGAGTGTTTTAAAGGAGCTACACCAGAGCAAGAAGAGGCATTAGAAGGCGTCCCTTTCTGGAAGAGGAGAGCTTTTACAGCATTCCTGCGTGCTTTTACAGCAATGGCCAGTCCAGATGCAGCAGAGTCAAGTAAGGTGTCAAAAGGCTGCGACTGTGGGTGCCAAACCTGTATCTAAGAGTTAGGCCACTGTACTCAGGGTGATCAACTTGTCCCAGTTTGCTCAGGACTTTGCCAGTTTAGCACCGAGAAATCCCAGTCCCAGGAAAACCTGGATAGTTGATTCCCCTACTGGACTCTGACCGCAGTTTAAAAAAAAAAAAAAAATTAAAAAAAAAAAAGCTGGATTTTTCCCTCTCTGAATCCTGTTGAAGTTGCTACTGGTCATTCATTCACAGCATGGGACAACCCACAGGCCATTTCTCTTGGAGTGGGCTGGGCCACTGACCTTCCTCCCTCTCCCTATTAATTCTTATTTGCTGAAATGCTCCCTAAGCTCCAAAGGTCTCCAGTTTTTACTGAGCATCATTAAAATTAATTATTCAATGCTGGCAAAGAAAGCCAGCTTATCAAATCTCAATTTAATTCATGGCTAAGTGCCTTGGGCCAGGTAGATTTTAATACTTTTTAAATGAAATATCCACAATGCCTTCAGGATTTCTCACATTAAAGGACAGTTATCTACCCACACAAGAATGCTGAATGACAAAATGGACTGCTTTTGACCTTTTTGTGTCCAGGTCAAGGCAGGAGAAAGGTAAGGTGTGTTTCAGAATTCCAGGTCCCCTTCATCAATGTGGGTTTCTCTGGAAACTACTTATGAGATTTAGACTAAGGAGTTCCCACCCCACAGTACACCTTTAAAAAAGAAAAGAAAAGAAAAGAAAAAAGCTATAGTACTCAGCACCTTTTAAACTTTTGGAACCACCATGAATATTCTTTGGATCTCCTTCAAGTTCAACCTATAATAAGCTCAGGAGTAATGACCTTTGTGAGGTCACTTTACTTCATGGAGCTCAAATACAGGAAGAGGGTAGACTTTGTTCTTGACTTCAGCACAAGGTATTTAAAACAGGGTTTGCTCTGTGATTCACTTCCCTTGATCTCCTAACTTGCTAAAGTATCTGAAGCTATAGGCTTTTAGTTTTTTAAAGGAAGAAAGGTAGAGACAGGAAGGAAGGAAGAGGGGAGGGAGGGAAGGTGAGAGGGAAGGAGAAAGATACTGACGAAATGGCCTCTTCCCGGTTCTCTCCCCAAGAGAAGCAGTGACCAAACTGGGAATCAGCAAACTCATGTAAGCCACCAGCAGCAGCCACGCTGAAATAACCCCACACATTCTTGCTGCTGCGAAAATTCAATTCCTGGACTGTTCCAGAGCTCGGCTTAAACCCCTGGAGTCAAGACAGAAAAAGCAAGATGGAAGAAATCATTACTCCAGACCTATTTTCATCAGAATTAAATTCTAGGAAAACCCAAGAATGCCTGCCACAACCAAAAAGTTATTGTGATCAATGAAACATTGATACTTCTTATCCTTAGGGGTATGGGTGTATCTGTGGGTGTAATCATGTGAGCATGTCAATGCATGTAATTTTTACTTTAAAAACACTATTAAAAAACAACAACCAAGTTGGGATAGGGGAAGGAGTTACAGATACAATATGGGTGAATGGTGATCACTGATGGAGCTGAGGGAAGGTACATTCTGATTTTATACTCTTGACATTGTTGATAATAAAAAAAATTAAAAAGGACTGGATTTCCAATTTTGAATTACGAAAATTCCAGCATATAAAGAAACCCACTGTTAGCCTTGCTGATGCTAACACACCTAATTCCCTCACCTATAGCCTGTCCCAGTGAGTGTAATTTTGGTAAGCAGGGGTGGGGGTGGAAGTATAGATGCAGACTCTCTGGGATTAGGGCTCTTGAACTGAGTAATGGAGGCATTACTCATGACAGAGGTGCCTGGAGGCAAAAGATAAGAGTTCTAGGTACCTGGGAACTCCATCACCTGGTCTGATCCTCCATCCTCCTACGTACCTGTAAACAAGCCATCATCCCTCCTAAAAATTCCCATTTTGCTGTCTAGCACCAGAGCTGGTTGTTTGTTTGCAGCCAAAGATCCCAAACTAACACAGCTGCCATAGCTTAATATTCTTTAGTTAAAAGGGGGAGGGGAAAAACAAACCTCTCTTACTACAAGTTTCTTGAATGTAATCATGAAACAGGTTGTGATAGACTATGGAGATGATGTGACAATCAACCATTAATAAGCATGTAAACTGTGATAGATGCCAGCTGGTTAATTTTTTTTTTAAGGCACAAGAACAAGTCACAGACAGACTCCTTACATTGGGCCAGATTGTACTGATAGTGCAGCAAAAATTCATAGGCCCAGAAATCCAAGGACCCAGGCTCTAGCCTGGCTGTTTGATCCAAAGATGGATGTGGCCTTTGGAGTCCACGATGGGGGTTGGCCATGGCCTCAGCATGTCCCAGGCTTGAGGTGTTAGGCAAGTTTCCCCAATCTCTTGAGCTGTAATGTGGCAAGAACAGTGTCCAGCAGTAGCAGTGTCATGTAAGCGAGCAATGAGATGTATGAAGGGATCTGCCTAGTGCCTGGCACACACTATGTGTCAATGAACCATGATTCGTCCCTTCCCACACCTCAGTTTCCCCTTCTGTAAACTGAGAAGCCTGGAAGTCTCAGCCTAGAGGGTCTGTCCCACACGGGGAGATTGGAGATGGCGGAAACACAGAGCCCTCCCCACAACTTGCCTCATCTGGGTTTTCACTGGTGATTCTGGCTGCAATGACGTGGCCTCGGACAAGTGGAGGGTGGGAAGGAGTTTCAAAAGAAATGGGTGTCATTCCCCATGGTGACTCTCCGTACAGAAGTCGGATATCCTTCAGCCGGTACAGTGGCACACCCATGGCAATCTGAAATCAAGAAATACATCCCACGACTGTCAGTCCCATGAGACCTCTGGCTCCCCAACACCGAGCACAGTGCTAGATGCAATGGAAGAGGTGTAGTGAATGAGTTCAGATATACTGAGAACCTCGTGCGCACACAACAATGCTATGGGGTGGCAGGAGAGATAAAGAAAGAAAAAGACAAAAATCTTGACTCTGCAATAGTGTCAATGGAGAGGCGATGTTCATAAAACAACATCACATGACAAGAAAATATGTGCATCAGACAGAATTTACAAATTTTAGTGCTATAGAAGGTAAGAAAAAAAGGTGTCTACTGGCAGAACTACAGGTTTTATGAAGGTTTCGGGGAAAGTTGGACTATAAGAATGAGTAAAAACCAGACAGTTATGGATGCTAGCTTAGCCACATGATCATATTTAACATGCTATGTCTTGTTATGTGGCTCACAAGGTACACAACAACACTTGTGGAATCCCCTGCCAAAATGTTTAAGAGACTTGAACCAGGAAGAAACCATCAGACAAATCCAAACTGAGGGATATTTTGCCTGAACTCTTCGTAAATGTCAATATCAAGAATGAAAAACTAAGACTAAAGAGTAGTCCCCAGATTAGAGACAAATGAAAAATGACAATGCACTATAATGTGTGGTCCTGGACTGGATCTTAGATTTAAAAAAACAAGCAAATAACAACTACAAATTTGGGACCTTACTGGGACAACAGGAAAAACTTTCACGTGGGCAGTAATACTAGATAGATACGTGGTGGCTTCAATGCTCTGTTTGCTGAGTGCGGTAATTTTATTGTGGTATTGTAACAAAATGCCCTTGTTCTCAGGAGGTCCTTACACTGAAGTATTTAGAAGCAAAGTGGCATGACAAGTCAAAACATCTCTCAATAGGTTGAGCCAAAAAAAAAAACATTATACACACAAGTAGAGATAAGGCAAATATAGTGAGGTGCTAACAATTGGTACATGTAAGCATAGGGTATGATATTAACTTGTATTATCCTTGCAACTTTTCGAAAAGATTTCAAACTAAAAAAAGAATAATATAAATTCTGATGGAGGAAGGAAGGGAGGAAAAAAGAAAACATTGACGACAACAAAAAAAACTGAGTTCCTATTAATGCAAGAGTTCCTACCTCCGGGTCACAAGTTCTCAGTGGGGGTGACACTTCCTCCAAGGGGGCAAATATTTGCTCTTGGGAGTGAAAAAAATCTTACTCTTTCTATGTATAAAGCATAGATATATCGACAGTACCCAAACAAATGGTGGAGAAATTAGGGGGAAAAAATGTCTTAAAAGGCTCCTTAGGGAAAAGGTGATAAAAAAAAAAAGGGGTTGATAAATACTTCTGTGGGTCTATCAATGAGTATCAGGGGTCCACGAATGCCCTGAAATTGTATAAAATACATTCTACCACAGAGAAGTTCTATGGCTTTTTCCAGTTTCTCAAAGGATTACGTGGCAAAGGTGAGAAACCACATCACAGAAGGTTCTTAGCCTGTGTGGCTCTCAGTGCTACTAACGTATTACAACAGTCATTCTTTAGAGTCAGCCATCCAAGAGTAGCAGAGAGGTCTAATCTGGGTAGCACCAGGGACCACACCCTGGGTAGAAGACCCAGGGCTCAGGGCTCGTTCCCTCACCTGTAGCTGGGCAGCTGGCAGGTTCACATCAGCAATCATTTCTGTGCAGGGGTGTTCCACCTGCAGGCGAGGATTCAGCTCCAAGAAGTGGAAACTGCCATCCTGGCTGTAGAGATATTCAACTGTCCCTGCACTCACATAGCCCACTGTCTTGGCCAAGAGGACAGCACACTGCAAAGAAACAGAGACCAAGGGGTTTCCAGTGGTTTTCTCAAGTAGTTTTAATGGTGGTTTATTAGTTTCCCCATCAAATGCAGACCTGTTATGTGTTAATTACTTTGGGACCGCACAGATCATTCTCCAATAAACCCATGCCAGGCTGGAACCATCTCCATGATGGGCCCCCAGTCCCTTCTTGGGCACCCACCCAATTCTGGCGACACAGACGATGCAGAGCTCTTGCCGACTTTAAGCTGACACGGCTTCCCCTGAAACTACCCCTGCCCCCCGGCTCTGCAGAGCCCACCTGCTCCATGAACTCAAACACTGCAGGTGTAGCGATGGTGGCAGGTGCCTCCTCAATGATTTTCTGATGTCGCCGCTGGATGGAGCAGTCTCGCCCAAACAGGGACACGGCATTTCCATACTCATCTGCGAGGATCTGGACCTCCAGGTGACGGGCATGCTGGGCCAGCTTCATGAGAAAGATGGGGGAGCCCGGGATCTCGCTCTGCACCTGGTGGGGAAGGCAGAGTGGCTGGCTCTTCCCGGGGCAGCCAGGGCTAGAATAGGAAGTTCTCCGAAGAGTGAGAAATGATGGCAGTGACATCCATGATCTTTTAGTTTTGTTTCACATCTCTCAGAGACATTACATTCTCAGTTGTTTTAAATCCAACATTGTGAAAATATGTAATGTAGAAGGTAAAATTTCCCCACAATCCCACCACCTAAAGATAATGTACAAACTGGTTAAGAGTTTACAGTACTGTTAAACAGTTACTATAGTTGAGAGTTAACTAGTTAAGAGTTAATGTGCTGTTAAGAGTTGGGTGTACAAACTGGTTTTCTGCTAAACATTCAGTAACACACACACACAGAATGTTTCTTTAAGCAAAAACAGGACCAAAGCACACTACTCTGTAGCTTTCTTTTCCTCCTGCTCAGGGCACTTACTCAGCCAGCTCTCCACGGTAGAACCTATGACTGACTCCATCCTTTTTATGGCTGATATGCATTATAGGGATGTCTTATAGGGATGTCATCTAGAGATTCTTAAAGAAAGATGACATAAAAACAAGTGTTCACATGGAATGATTTCTAAGACAAATATTGTTAAAACACAGGTTACAATTACATACGAGATGACCCCACTTAAGTGAAAAATAGTAAAACCAAATTGTATAAATGTCTATATAAAAGAATATACAGTAAAAATGCTAGAGAGAAACCCAACTGCTAATAGTGCTTCCATCTGTAAAGGGGGGAGGTGTTAAGAGGTGATGGTAAAAAAGAAATTTTCCTTTTTCTATTGTTAACATATCACTTAAGTATTTGAATTTTCACATTAAGAACATGTTTATATTACACTCATATAATTAAAAGAGAAAAGCTTGTGGGAGGTAGTGCATGAGTGGGGTCAGGGGTGCATGGGAACTCTACATGAAGTCCTACCACTTAACACCATCAATAGGTTCTATGACTTTAAGCAAAATGACACATAACAGAACCGGTTTTACCACAGGCTGACTGATGTAAACAAGAGTTCAGTTCTTACAGCATCTCATCAACCTTATAACCAAACGAAACACTATTGAAGGGAACTATGGTATTTGAGGACCTACTGCACTTTTGGCTGAATTCTACTGTGAATTAGAAAGTGCTCTAAAAAGTAAAGTCAATTTTGGAAAAAAAAAAAAAAAGCTTTAAAACCTGTACAACCCCTAAATGTATTGGTGAGACCTGAATCACGCCTGAAGTTTCCTTAATATAAACATATCATTGTTAATCTCTGAACTGTGACAAACATGGCATAGTTACAGAAGATGTTAATAATGGCAGAAACTAGGTGAAAGGGAGATGGGAGCTCTGTACTACTGTTGCAACCTTCCTGAAAATATAAATTCTTCACCCAAAATGCCCCAAAAGAGACACATGGTAGCAAAACCACTACTTCATATAACACTCACATATGGCCCACAGCTATATAATTGGTAAATTTTTAGAAAGCAATTTACCTAATAAGTACATGTCAAGAGCATGCTATTTGAAAAAGTCCTTCTCTCCCCATGGTCTTTACCCAAGAAAGTAATTAGAAAGAGGGGAAAAAAACTAAGTATTAAGAGCCATGTTATACTACAGCAGAAATATTCTGCTATAATGAAAATAATAAAAATGGAAACAAGCTGAACACTTAAAAAGGAAAAGTTTGATAAATGAGACTATGGCCACAGAGGGAACACTGTGCAATCATCAAAATCATCATTAAGAACTAGAACAACATGGCAAAAATAAAGATGTTCACGATCTACAATTTAGAATTTTTTAAATGTAGAACAAAATATTGTGTAGACTGAGTATGCCTCTTTAAAACATATACATGAAGAAAGTCTAGAAGAAAATCTAGAAATATTAAAATAGTTGGGTTAAGAATGAAAAGATTGTCAGCATATTTTTTTAAACATTGCCAATAATAGGCATAATGTTTTAAAAGTGGAAAACCAGCTACAAATAAGTAAACATACAAACTACAGTTGACCCTTGAGCAACTCGGGGGTATGGGCACTGACTGATCACCCAGGCAGTCAAGAATCTGCCTGTAACTTTTGACTCCTCCAAAAACCTAACTAGCAATAGCTTACTGTTGTTGGCTGGAAGCCTTACCAAGAACATAAACACTCAATTAACATATAGATGTGTATATTTTATGGTACTAAATGATAAAATAGGCTAGTATCTACATAGATTTTATGCATTCATGACATACAACCTTTTCTTAATTTTTTCAATATTTCTAGGGTATTCAGTTCTTCCATGAGTTTTTTCAAATTATTGCAAATCTCTAAAAATTGTTTAAATATATTTATTGAAAAATTCCATGTATAAGTGGACCCATGCAGTTCAAACCTGTGTTGTTCAAGGGTCAACTTATAGTTCCTACAATAAAAACCAATCATCTAGAAACATTAAAAATACCGAGACTACTAAAATTTACAAAATATTCCATCTTTCAATAGACAAATATAGTCATAGATATTCTGACCCTATATCTCTGAAACTATTGACAGACACTCTGATTCACAGACCTGAACATCTAAGGAAATGAATGGTACACTGATAAACATAAACTGTGGACTTCTGCGAGTGAAATGTACACATTTGCTTCGAAACAGCACATTAATATTCCAGCTCCCACATATGTCCTCTCAATTGTGACAGAAGAATGCTAATGGAAATAATCTGGAGGCCAACAACTGAATAAAGACAATTTCTAAATATATATGAAAAAATACACAGCAAGAACAGCTCACTTGTCTGAAGAGGATTGAGAAGTCCTCAGCACTCTCTACTTTTCGGATTCCTTTCCCTCCGCCACCTTCAGAAGCTTTGATCATCACTGGAAAACCAATTTTTTCTGCTGCCTGGGGACAAAGGACAAACAGACCTCTTTAGAGGTTAGTTTCCACCGCTACCAGGACAGTGGGAAGGTTCTGGCGCCTTGACACCCACAGGCTCTGCGTTTACCTCTAAGCCCTCATCTACGTCTTTCACACAACCCTGGTTATAAATGTCTTCTGGGACACTGATTCTTTTTTCCTGCTGCAGATCATCTTTTTCCCTCTTCACTGTCAGACCTGGAAAGGCACAAAGAAAGCTGAATCCTCCAAGGGTGGCAGAGACACACACAACACAGAAATCACAGGGCCTCTCCTCACCAAAGCCCCTCTAGACTTGGCCTCTAGACCAACAGAATGCAGACACGACCCTTTAGCTTTAATTAAGAGCTTTTAATTTTCTTAAGGACTGATTCAACTCTGAATGGGAAATCAAGCTTAAGAAATTCAGAATGAATCTACAAGACCAACCATATTAAACTGAATCCAAAAATATCCCAAATCTCCCCTATGGAGTAATTTATATACAAATCATTACATTCTAATACTGTGAAGATTAAAAAACAAAAACAAAAACAAACTTTCCATTCTAAATTTAAAATTTAATCTTTAGAGGAAAAAAATCAAATTGAATAGGAAACTCCTGAGACTTTTTCTTTTATTTTTTAATATAGCCTAGAAATTCCAATTAGAGGAATTTATCATAAGGAAACGCTTAAAATGTAGCGATTTACCTACTAGATGATCAAGCCTCCATTACGTTTAATATTTCTTAAATTAAAAAAAAAAAAACTGGAAACAACCTAAATGTACAGCTACAGAGGACTGTTAAATAAATCATGGTATATCTGTATAGTATAATTTTTTGCAGGCATTTTAAATGTTGTAAAGTATATTTACTGACATAGAAAGATAAGTCAGAAATAAGTCCCAAATAAGTAAATATAAGATCTCTGGTTTTTTAAAGGATGTGCCTTTAAAAAAGGCAGGAAAGGCAGACAGCCTAAAATACAACAAAGTTCAACACCAGGTCATAGGATTATGGATGATTTCTAGTTTTTTTTTGTACTTCTCATATTTTCTAAGTTACCTACAATGAAATTATACCACTTGTTTAATCTAACTTAAAATTTTTAAATGAAAGAATAAAAAAAGAGCGTATTCCTGTCGCCCCACCTCTGCTCACATTAGCAAGACTGAGCCAAGGAGACCCCCAAAGTGAAGCTTGCAGCCCCTTACCACTTCCACTCCAGGGCAGCGTGGGAATCTGCAGCGTCTGGGCCACAATGGTGGAGGCGATCTTATCTCCCAGGGCCCACATAGCCTCACTGGGAGGGCCTGAGGGATCAGTGACAAGGGAAAAGTTAGAATCAAGTCAGCCACAAGACCCTTGCAGCTGAGTGCCAACCCAGTGAAAGAAAAGTATTTAAGCCCCAGCTCTCAAGTTTACTGTCAAGTCAAAGAAGAAAAAATTTGTTAAGTCTGCTACTTCATCAATCAACTTTCAACACATGTAGATTGTAAACCTGGTCTGACTTATAACCTGTACAGCTTACACAAAATTCACTTTGCAGGGCAAGGCAAAAAGTGAAACCAAGGGGGCAAGCTAGCATCTCAAAAAACTAGATTATGGTAGGCAAATTTTTCCTATAATGAGCCACATAGGAAATAGTTTCAGCTTTGTAGACCTGCTTGTCTCTCTGTCACAAATACTAAACTTTGCCAGTGTTGGGCAAAAGCAGCCATATACAATACATAAATGAATGAGCAGGGCCATATTTCAATAAAACTTTATTTACAAAAGCAGGCAGTAGGCTAGATTTGGCCTGTGGACTATAGTTTGCCAGCTTGTGGGCTGGACCATCAACCTCCAGAGGAACTAAAGGATAAAAGAGTCCTGTGTGACAGGCAATCAAAGACCATGGACAGAAAAAATATCAGCTAGTAAAGGTCACCAGGCTGACCCTTGGTATATCAAGTGTTGACTGAACTGAGCTGCTTCCTACAAAAGTCTGTGTTATTGTGGATGATAATTCCCCTAAACCATGAAAGGAAGTCAGATAATATAATTGCACAAAGTTTACAAACACAAGTTAAAATCTTGAAACAAACAGATGTCATAGATAATAAGTATCCTTTATCTAATAAGTAGTAAAGATGAGGGGCTCTGGTCCCAAGGGGTGAGGGCATTCCAAAGGCCTGAGAACAGCCCAAGGAAAGCTGTGGTCTCATCAGAAATGTGACCTTTAAACCTAGTGATAAGTCTGGACGTGGCTGGTACATCACTCAGTACCAACAGGAACACTAGCAGAAATCTGCTTGTCCCAGCATCATTTCACTGTGGTAACCATTATAATGGCTCCTATTTCTCTGGGCTGGCTGACCTACCCAGGTGACCTCTTATCCACAGACTCGCTTGCTCCTGACCATGAAGTTGTGAGTGGAAATACTGAAGTGACCTCCACCTTACAGAAAGACAATCTGACCCAGCAGAGTGTTCCATCAATGCCCCAATTCCCACGTATCTGATGGAGACACACTCTACCTAAGAAAGCAATCTTGTACTTGCACAGGAGCTCCGGAAGTTTGGGGTTTTCGGAAGCATGGCCCCAGCCAGCCCACACCGCCTGCAAACACAGAGAGGCATGAACAAAGATCTTCCTTCAAGAACCCGCCTCCTGTCGCACACCAAAAGCTCTTTGCCAGGTCATATCAGTCTTGGAATTCAGAGTCTCAGAGGATCTGGCTTCTCTGCCCCTTTCGAATTGCGGAACTGAGCTGCTCCAGAGCTCAGGACATCACCCGCCGTGGGCATACTGGGGTGCCCCATCCGACTTGCCTGCACGGGGATTCTCTTGGCAATGTCCACAATCAGCTCCACGTTGGCATAATTGTTGTTGTTGGGCCCTCCTGGGACAGGGACGTACTGATCTGCCATCTTGATATACTCTGGAGTTAAATAGGAGAGAAAAGGAATGAACAACAGAGAGATGGAGTCAACTGTAGGAAATCTGTAAGACATGACTGCATATGGCATTGAAAGGACAACTGTGACAATTCTAGGCCAACAATGGACAAATGTGTGTGATAATTAGAAGAAAACTGAATATGACTTTATGTAAAAATATATGCATGCCTGGATCAGGCCTGGAAGGGAACGAAAAAGAAGGAAGCAAGCTATCAGGATAGTGGGTATTTTTATTCCTATTTAAAGTTTATCTTAATATCGTTTAGCCATTAGACAATTCAATGCTTATTTTTCATCATGATAAAAATAGCATAACATAAAATTTACCATCTTACTCATTTTCTGAGTGTCCAGTTCAGAAGTGATAAGTATATTCACATTGTTGAGAAACAGATTTCCAAAAATTTTTCACAAATTTGAAACTCTGTACCCATGAAGCAACAACTCCCCTTCCCCCCTCTCCCACCCCAGCAGCCACCTTTCTGTCTCTATGATTTGGACCACTCTCTGGACCTCATATAAATGGAATGAGACAGTATTTGTCTTTTTGTGACTGGCTTATTTTACATAGCATAATGCCCTAAAGTTTGCCCATATTGTAGCATGGGACATCAATTCTTTCCTTTTTGAAGCTGAATACAATACAATGTTTTAAGCCACAAATTCCATTTGGAGAAATACGTCCTAAAAAAAATCACTGGTGACGGATACCTCTCTTCTGTCTCCACCCCATCTGTGAGCCCTCCTTTGCAGCCTGCACATCCCTGCTGTCACTCCCCTAGCTAGTCGGCCTGTACCCCGAAAGGGCCAAGACCCAGCAGTGCAGCCAAGTAACCAAGAGAATGTCCATCTACTCCTCCAGGTCTGTGAAATCGGCTACATGTGCCAATAAATATGCCCCTTTCCTTTCTCATTGCTCTTGTCTCCTAATGTGAACATTATTTGGGCTCCTGCCTGAATCAGGCCATCCTAAACAGTTATTCTTATTGATCTCAAATAAACGCTGTTTACTTATCACTTTGAAAGGCCTTTTTATTTTTAAGTTAACAGTCACATACCATTTGGATGACCCTACGCCAAGTGGTTGATGTCCCTAGACCTTAACGGTCTCATCTGTAAAACGGGGCTAATAATCAAACCTATCCTCACTGTTCATTGTGAGTTAGCTCCATCTATGTAGGGCAGAGCCCAGGGCCTGTGCCCAAGGAGGTTGGGGTGGGGGTAGGAGAGGTTCAGGGGATGGGGCTGAGGTTGGTGGTGCTGGGAACAGCACTGCAACCTCTGAAGCATTTAATAAAGGGCTGATAGGACTGAGCTGTGTTTTTAAAAAATCAGTTTGGCTTCTCTGTGGAGAAGTATCTGTAAAGAGATAATATTGTTCAGGAAAAGAAGCAATTGTCCAATATTTATTTATAGAATGGTCTAGGCTAATAAAGAAGGTTAAGTGAATAGAAAAATGAACAAATAACTGAAATGCAGTACATACATCTGCAAGAGAAAAACATCTGGAGGAATAAACACACCAATCTGTGGTAACATGGACATTTCTCAAAGACGGGATTTCTGCTTTGCATGTTAACCATCTGCATTTTATAAGGCACAAATGTCATCAGCAGATATTTTAATTAAATAAAGAAGAAAGGGCAAATAAATGTGGGCTCATGAGAGGTACCCTGGGACTCTGTTTGGGGTCCAGAATGGATTTTCCCACATGGGGTACAGGTAAGGATAGATAAGGAAGGAACATGATGGGGTGGTAGGGGGAGGGAGTCAAGGCCCAAATACCTGCATTGGCCTTGAGGTCTTCTGGAGTCACCATGACTACAAATCGAATGGCCCGCTCATTTCGAAACATCTCGTAGGACCACCTGCGGATTGAACGCATACACTTCACGGCAGCGATACCATTGTTGGCGATGAGCACCTGGATGGAGAAAAGGATATCTACCTGGACTAGATGTTGTGTGCTACCCCAGGGTCTGTTTCACAGCTACAGAGCCTCCCGCAGTATATAGAGCACATCAACCTTCTTTGTATTTTTACAGCACACAGCCCAGCTCAGAGTCTTCCAACTGCATGAATGAATAATCAGATGGATGGATGGATGGATGGATGGATGGAAAAATAATGGATGGATAGATTAAAGGATGGAAGATGGATGGATGGATGGATGGAAAAAAGGATAGACGGATGAAGGGATGGAAGGAGGGATGAATGGATGAATAAATGAATGATGAATGATTTTTGACTCCTTCATTTGGTACCATCATGATTACATTGTTTGAGTGTTTCATGTGGACCAAGCTACAGTACAATGTATCTCACCAACATTACTTCATTCCATCCTCACAACAGGCCTTTGAAAGAGGTTGTATTATTATCTCTACTTGGGGTTAAAGACATTAAGACTCAAAGGCGTTAAGGTACTTGCTCAAGGTCATACAGCTAGTAAGTGAAAGAGCTGAAACTTGAGCTCTCCACAGTGTGACCTGTGTTCTGAATGTACCCCTGTGGCTGCCTCTGCGTCCTGCAGGTTAAAGGCTCCAGATTTAGTAAGGAGGAAAGGCAGTAACGTTGGCTGGTCCCAGCAACAGAGAGCAATAGAAGAAACCTGGTTTCAATTCTCATTATGAGATGAATTTGGCTGTGTAGCATTAGGCAGTTCCTTCTCCCTCTGAGCTCATCTCCACATAAGCTGACTAACCAACCGCTTGGCCTGGTCTCTAAGAAACAAAACCAAGCTCTAGTTTTCTTATTTAAAAAATTAGGCACATATCTTCAAAGCTCTGACTTACAGAGCAAGTCCATAATTTTAGGGCCCTTACATCATGGACTAATCTTCACAACAGTCCTGAAGGACAAGCCTCATTAGAGATTTGGAATGCGACTGCCTCTATTTTACGGAAGGGAGAACTGAGCCCAGATGTGACATTCTATGAGTGGCCACAGCAGACAGACCCCAGAACTCCTGGCTTAGCTTCAGCGTTCTTTCTCTCCTTTTAAAAATGGCAAATTTTAGCTGTTTCCTTTCATTACTGTCATTCTAGTAAATAGGTCTCCTCTCCTCTAAGAAGCTGTAAACCTTGGGAAGGCAGGGCTGGGTTTCATGCTTCCCTCCCCAGGAACCTAGGAACCCTTGCACAAAGGTACCTCAGGGTTCTTTGGGGAGCCTCCTGACCTTTTCAGAGGCCTCAGTCTCCTTCTCTGTGAAATGGAGTCATGCATGCATCTGATGCTTCAGGCTGCCATGAGGGTGAAAATCTTAAAAAGTCCGGCACCCAGCACTTAGCAAGTGCTTGTCTTCTCTCTGCAGCGTGAGTACCCAGCCTGAAGCTGGTTCTCCCGCACCACCCACCCCCACCCAGAGTACCAGGACCCCATCTGTACCTTCTCAATGACCCGATTCCCCCCAAAGCGTGTGACGAACTCGGCTGGGGAAGCCACGGTGAAGTCTCTCTGTAGATCCACCTTCCTCTGTTCTCGGCCCCTCTTCACCAGGTGGAGTCCCGACATACTGGGTCTGCAGAGGGAACGGGACAGACATGCATGAGCCAGGAAGCCTGGGACACTCAGGAAGGGAGTCGGGTGCCTGGCACCCATAAAACCCACAGGGACCTTGAAGCATTTATTTCAAGAGGCCAACTCACGAATAAAGCAGGAGTGATCCCCTGACCCACACTCCAAGATGTATAGATTTTTAATCTTAAATTTTTACTTTATATGCCCATAATTTAGGAACTCAAGTAATACCAAAAAACTTATAACAGAGGTGGAAGTCTATGATCAGGAAGTCACACATTCTAATACTTCAGACAGGTTAAGCAGTATTGATAATTGTCATGTACTTTTTTGTATGCATATATCAAAATTTTTTTTAAAGTGAAAACACCCAAAAAATATATAATAAAAGAGGGTTTTGCCCCACTCCTCCACAACGTAACACCAGAGAAAATCACTTTTGTGGCATTTACACATCTCCATAGTTCTGAACAATGTGAGTGTACTATTTTGTGGGTCATCCATCTGAGACACCATCTGTGACCTTCCTATTTGGGATGAGGAATTAATGCCCTTACTCGGCCATCCCATCCATTTCCCTTCTCCCAACCTCTCAATAAGGCCATGCAATTTGCTAAATTTACTATTTGGTGTTTTATGAGTCTGGGATCATTATTCACAGGTGAGGGTTGGGTTAAGCCAGATTTTCCTTTATTTTTGTTTTTTGTTTTTTCCCTAGAGTTAATGATTTTTCACTGACTTGGTTTTCCTTGCATGTGTTGCTAATTCATCCCATTTCTTCTTATAGTCTCCCTGCACACAAAAGATAACAGATCATCTCCATTATTTTTCCATTGGTGACATCCCTCCTGGAAGATCTCTACTCTCCTTCTTCTGGACTGGCTATTCTCTAGACCTCCTACACAACTGTCATTCTGGGACTTCCCTTTGCTGACATCCTTAAATTCCCTTTGCCTTTCCTCGGAGACTGATGCCTAATTTAGGGGATCACATGGCTCTCTTTTTCTTGGAGGACTCTCTTGTTTTGCTAGGATATATCCTCCAACAGTTTCATCTGGTTAAAAAGATAGTACAGTGGTGGGGCTCATGACAATGATGCCCTTGGCATGGCTGTCCTGCCCCTGGCTGCACTGGGCTCCGTTGTCACTGCCACCATAGATTTCCTTTGATTCTATGTTGGATCTGTTTCTTGTCTTCCATGTGTTGCTCTTCTTCGATTTACTCTTTTGTTTCAGTGGAAGACATTCTTCAGTAGCTTTCTAAGAAAAGATGTTCAGAGGGGTAACTTTTGCAGCCAAGTATTTCGAGAACCATCTTTCTTCTGTTCTCACATTTGACCCTTTCATTTGGCAGTGTATGGAATTCTAGGAGGAAAAACCTTTCGTTTTGAAAGGCTAGTGCCATTGTGTTGTGGCTTCCAAGTATGCTAGAACCAGAGCCATTCTGACCCTTGATCCTTTGTGGATGACCTGTTTTTCCATATCCAGAAGCTTATAGGATCTTCTCTGTCTTCTATATTCACAACTTCACAGGGATATGAATTTCCATCAGTGAGGCTGGGGATCTGTTGGGCACCTTCAATGTGGAAACTCATGTCCGGAAATTTGTCTTCAAATATTTCCTTGGTGATTTCCCTGCTTCCTTTTTCTTTATTCTTTCCAGAAGTGCTATTATCTGGATGCTGAAATTCCTGGACTGGCCCACCATGTTATTATGTATTTTTCTCTCTTCTATTTTTTATCTTTTATTTTCTGGATGATTCTTTAGCCTTCCATCTCCATTCAGTGGAACTTTTCACTTTTGCTATTGTTTTAAACATCTAAGAGCCTATTTTTCATCTGCAAAGGTTTCTTTTTATGGGTCCTGTTCCTATGTGTACATCCTCTCCAACCTTGATGAGTACTAATAATAGCTTTTTCAAGTTCTCATCTCCTAGCATGATTTGTTTCTTCTAAGTTTTCTGTGTCATTTTGTGGGTTTGTTTGGGGCCTGCCTCCCAAATTAGAAACTACCCAAATATTCAGTAAGCCTCGGTCACTTCCTCATGACCAAGAGTAGGAACTTAAGGGTTGATCAGAAGCACTGGAATGTGATAAGGCCAGTGGACCCTGAGCTCAACAAAGGGTGATCTGGGAGGGCTATGTCACTGGTCCAATTCCCCTGGGAGAAGTCTCTGGGTCTCCTGGCTTGAGGAAAGGCTGGCCAGGAGCCGGGGCAAATAAGGAGGTGCAAATTCTTGGACGGGTCTGCGGGGCAGGGCAGGTTTTAGGATTGGGTACCTACACAGACCCTCATCCTCCTGTTAGGAATACTAGGCCTACACCCTCCACTGTGCCCATCATTCCCCAGTCCCAAGACCCTCTGCCTTTTCCTCTCCAGAGAACAAACCTCCTGCCTTCTGTGGGATAGAAGTGGGCAGTCCCCAGACACACAGAGCAAGCAAGGGGATCTGGGAGTCTTTCACCCAATCCTTCTCATTTTGGTACCCCCTTTACTCCCAGTTGCAGAGGCTCTGGGCGCTGCCAGCTCCTGTGCCTATCGATGTCTAGTAGGTTTTCAGCACTCCTCACTGCTGCTTTACCAATCTGCCCTCTTGGTTCAGCTAAGCCACTTATTCATTTGCTTTCCAGCTTCCAAAATGTTGCTAACCTCCCCTCCTGTCCTCCCAGGCTTGATGGGTTTCCTCTTTTTTTTAAAAAAAATCACTTTGCTGGCACTTGGTGGGATTTTGACAGGAGTGGAATCAGGCAGACACATTCAGTCCACTCACTTAATCCTGCCACAGGATATTCAAGCTAAAAGCCACTTGCCAGGAATTAAGTTAGAGGTTAGCCATGCAGAGGTGTGTCCAGAGACTATGTCATCAGGCATCTTGGGAGGCTGGGGCTGAGTGGGCTCAGGGGGCCAAAAGCTTGGGTGAAAAACTGACTGCTCGTAAGGAACATTGCCAGCAAGCTGTGGCCTACTGCCTGAGCAGGCAACAGCAAGGATGGAAGCAAATAAGCAGTCAGGGAAAAGAAGTTCCATTTTATAGCTGAGAAAACTGAGGCCCAGCCAGGCAAAGGGGGTGGGTCACCAGCAAGCCAGCAGGCCTGGGGCTCTTTCCATCACACCAAGAAATGTTGGGTGTGGGAGTTTTCTGCTATACAAAGACTTTACATCCAGTATAGTTTCCCATGGGAAAAAGCCTTCTGCAAACCTGCAGTCTGTCCCCAATCTCCAGAGTGAGCCCACCTGTCAGAGGTGAAAAAACAGACTTCTAGGTTAGAGGAAACAGAGAAATGAGTGACAGAAACCATCATGTTTATATGCTACTACAGGATATTTTCAATTAGGACCTTTTCCATTCTACTGCGCTTATTCATGGTGACTGAATGAACAAATAAATGAACAAATGATTTCTGGCCCTTAAAACAGCCTCACTGCCTCCCCAAAATTGCAAGCATCCTTTCCTCTAAAACCTCCCAGATAGAACTGCTGCAATGAAATAGGATTTAGAAAAGTACTTTGGAAGGTCGATATCATCTTGCAAATGTAAACAGTACTTTTATCATAAGTACATTTCATTAACAAGTAGTTCAATTCATTTTCAAGAATTTTATTTCTTTACAAAAACAGGCATATTTGGCCCAAGGGCCATAACTTGCAGACCCCTGATCTAGAGGACTAGACACCAAAATGTTAACAGCAGTTATCTTAGGGATACTGAAACCCATGGCCATCCCATTATCCATTAGGTAAGGCACTCAGTTTCCTTATCTCTAAAATGAGAATAACATGGACCTTACTGAGGTCTGAGAAGTAAATAAATTAATACACAGAAAGTAAAAGATAGCATCTGGCACACATTATACCCTATATCATGATATCAGTGCAGTAAGGCTTGGGCCTGCTGATCTCTCAACCTCACCAGGAAAGGCATCTGTGCACTCTCCTCACTCTGTCCACGACCTTCCCCAACAGGCTGGCTTGATCCTTTGGCTTCAGAAAGTCTGAGACATCCCATTTCCACACACACAAACATTAAAACTCTAGCAATCTGACCTAAAGTGCAACAAAGCAAACCTAAACCATTAGAAAAACACCATTGTATGGCCTGGGGAAAAACCATTTACGGCCACCATTTTGATATCAAAACTGGTGACAGAGCCAGCCGCTCCATCAGGTGGGTCACAAACCCATCACAGCAAAGCAGGGTCGTTAACACACATAATGCTTGGGGGGTGGGGAGCTTGTTTAAGGCCCTGTCTCCAGGCTGATGGCTATTTTTATTTGTTTTTGACAAAGTTGGACGCCAACCAATATTGGCTCTGGAGGGCTGACCTTTGGCTGGCATTTGTTCCAAGGCAAGTGTGGTGGCTGAAATACTCCATGGTGACTTTGGAAATGGCTTCAGGTGCTATCAACTATGCAACAGAGATGTCAGCCAAACACCAAACACAGTCAGCTGCTGAGGCACGAGACCAGGTAGAAGCACACTGGGAGGGAAGAAATAATATTCTGCAGTGTCACCACGAATAAAGCACAGGGGGCTTCTCACCGAATCCTCACAACCCTGTGCAGGAGAGGCCACCATCTCCTGTTCACAATGAGGAAACTGAGGCTCAGACAGACCCCCTACAATCTAATTTTGAAGCAGAAAGCTATCTGAGATAAATAAAAGTACCTCTATTGTCTGGACTTTAAAAAAACAAGCACAATGAGAGGCAATATGTGTAATGCAGGATCCTCAACTAGGGGGCTGCTGTGCTCCCTGGGGACATAAAGCAACGTCTGCAGACATGTTTAGTTGTCATAACCTGATGAGTGCTATTGGCATCTAGTGGGCAGAGGCCAGGGATGCCACTCAACATCCTGCGAAGCTTCCGGAATGGCCTCCACCCAAAGAATTATAAGGTCCCAAATGTCAACAGTTTGCAGTTGAGAAACCCTGGTAGACGAGAGCCATTCTCCCAGGCTTTGGGTCTGGAATCTACTACTTATGATCTGTGTAATTGTGGGAAAGTTGCTTCAATACTCTGTGTGTCATAGCATATCTGCCTCACTGAGCATGTGTCCAGATTTTAGCACTGGGTCTGGCCTGCAGTGAAGAGCTTTAGCTGAGGCGTCTCTCTGCAGGGAAGCCATTATAAGAGCCCCAGTATGGGGCCATCAGGCTAGGGCCCTGGCATTAACCAGTCTTTAAATCCCTTCCTCCCTTTTCCTTTTTATAAATAGGGGGGTAACTGCAGAGAGGTGACGAGGTAACAGAAGTGAAGGCCTCATTATTATCACCACACAAGTAAGTAAGAAAGGACATTGCATAGTCCTGTATAGGCTGGTAACTTTGAATTTATCTTTGGGCTCCCAGATAAATGGACCCATGGAAATGTCTCAGGCTACCTGTCCCCTTAGCACTCCTGGGATGACCACTTTGGTGAGGCCAGGGGTTAGCCTACTAGGGCCCAATGGCTAAATCCAGCCTGCCGTCTGCTTTCGTACCTCCTACAAATAATGGTTTTTATGTTTTTAATGCTTGAGAAAGAATTGTATTTTATGACATGTGAAAATTACATGAAATTCAAATTTCAGTGTCCATTAAGTGTGACTGGAATGTAGTCAGTCCCATTTGATTATATATTATCTATGGCTGCTGGTGCACTAAACAGCAGAGCTGAATAGTTGTGATAGAAACCATATGGCCACAAAGCTGAAAATATATACTATCTGCCCCTTTATGAAATTGGTTTGTCAACTTCAAATTAGGCAGCAGTTTTCAACCCCAACTGTACACTTCAACCCATGAGAATCTTTAAAAAATACTGATGCCCAGGCCTCACCTGGACTAATTAATAAGCATGGCTGGGGCTGAGGGTTGGTGGGGCACCTAGACATTTACATTTTTCAAAAGCCCTCTCCCAGACCCGCCCCCCTAACCTAGGAAATTCTAATGTACAGGCAGGGGTGCAAAACACATATACATTCACAACCAGCATTTCAACATAGATAGTTGGCCTTGACTCTGTGCAGAATTCCCATAGCGGTAACATCATTCATAATGGGGCATTGTGGAACTCGCTGAAGACCAGATTCTTCTGCCTTCCCTTCTCCAACTTTATTTCATCCCATCCAACCCAAGTCTCTTCTAAGAAGCCCTTCTTCAGCAACTCTCATCCACATGCATTCCTCTATTCTCTGAGCTCTGGCCCTGTTTGCACACCAAGGGAAGCAGGTCAGCATTTTAATTCTGGCTCCTTAGTAGATAGTCAAGCCTTCAAGAAAGGATCCCAAATGCCTCTTGACTCCATCACAGATCCCTTTCACAAAGGAACTCTGTCATTACTGCTATCAGTTGTGCAAACAAAGTTTGTGCTGACTTGGGACAGCTCTCAAAACCAGCACCTCCTGAGCACTGGGCATCTGGCACAGTGCTGGGTTCCAGCACTAGATGGACAGTCTCAAGACCCCTGGAAAGGCCTATTAGTATTAGTCCCATTGATAGATGAGGAAACTGAGGTTCAAAGGGTTGATGACGTTTGCTCAAGGTCACACAGCTCAGTAGCAGAGTGGGGCTGTCTAACTCCCATCTTTTTAGCAACTCTAAGCTAAAAGAGGGGCCTTGCAGTGACCAAATAAAGTATCTCCAAATTATTATAAATATGGTAACCACGTGGCCTGGACCTGCAGGGACAATTCAATTTTCTTGCAAGTTTATTCTTCGGGATTAAAGTAGTTTGTGAATGACATTCTTTTGGATTAATGTGTACAATTAAATGTGATTCAAGATTTATATGTTAAACTTCTGGTGTGAACAGCTTTATAGATCAGAAAAAAAGTATCCTTCACAGGCCATGTGGCTTGCTTTGGGTATACTCCAGTACTTGAGTGTTTTTGCCAGAGGAGTTAGATCAGGGCTACAAATGTGGAAGAAATGTGACCTCAGCATTCAACAAAAGTCTGAGTACACAAGACGGACGGACTGTGATCCAAACCTAGGCCCCCTGCCCCTCTGCAGGCCCTTTGCTCACGCACAACCTAATCACTCCCAGGAAGATCCTCCAAAGACTCTGTTAGTCTCCTCTGCAAAAGGACTGAACAAATGGAAAGTCAGCCTCCCTCCTGTCAGGCTGGCCACATGTCTAGAACATGTCTTTTACCTTTTTTTGAATCTCCCATCAAAGGAATTAAACAACAACTAAGGCCCTTCCAGCTCTAAGAGTCCTCACTCCCTGGCATGCTCATTAGCTGCACTAACTACTTTTCTGTCCAGTCCTTTAAACTTCTGACTAGTCCAACATTAGGAAAGACCTCTTAGTTTTGAAGTTGTGCTCTTAAAGTAGAAATTGGATGCCTAGAGAGAGCCCTTTGGGCAACAGCCTGAGTGAGAATCCCAGTTATGCCTAGCACTGAGAGCTTCAGTTTCCTCATCTTTAAAACGGGGATGACAGTCCCAACTTAAGTAGCCCCTGGTGGTGTTGCAAAGATGGCATGAGATCATACCTACAAAGTGGTTAGTCTGGCATACTAAAAGCACCTCATGAATGGTAACAGTTATCACTGTTGCACCCCATAGGCCTTGAATTTGAGTTACTGAGAAAACACCCAACTCTCTAACTGGACCAAGAGTTCCTAGAAGGCAGAGGTATGTTTCCCAAACATTTGTGTGCCTTCCTGCACCCAGATGCAGGCCTCACCCATGGGAGGCATACAGGGACTATTTATGGACCAGGTAAAGATATCCTCAGAAAAGAGCAAAAGATGGGGGGCAGACTTAGCTACAAAGCTGTCCTTCACTGTGCTGGTTTTTAGCTAAAAAAAGAAAAAGAAAAAAAAGAAAAGAAAAAAGAAAAAATGAAAAGCCCGCGTATTTGCTATATATAGTGGATTATTTATACATTTTAAGATGTATCCATTTAAAGGAACCCAAAAGACCTAGTAAAAAGCATGTTGTTAAAGAAAAGTTGTCCAATGTTTTCTGTAAAGAACCAGATAGTAAATACTTTATGCTTTATGGCCCAGACAAACTGTCCCACTACTTAACTCTGGCCTTGAAGCCTGAAAGCAGCCATAAAAAATAAACAATGAGCGTGACTATTTTTCAATAAAACTTTATTTGTGAACAAAGTTAAATTTCAAGTAATTTTCACACCACTGACTAGTATTCTTTTTTTTTTTTTTTTTTTATCTTTAAACCATCTAAAAGTTAAAAAGCCATTCTTTGCCTGCAAGCCATACAAAAAATGGGCTGTGGGTCACAGTCCGCCGAGCCCACTGGTAGAAAGTTTAATGTCATTTAATATCAATTCAAAAAACAAGTTACAGTACACTATGCTCTGAATGCTTCAAATTCGTAAATTAAAACATAACTGCATGGGGGATAAGGCTGCTAATGAAACTGTTAATAAAGATCATGGGGGGTGCAGTTAGGGGTGATTTTTGCTCCTCCTTTCTGCTTATCTATAATTTTCTAAATTTTCAAAAGCAAACATAGCATCACTTTAGTAATTTTAAAAATGCAATAAAATGAAGACAAAAGACAAATCTAGCAGGTGGGGCTGAGAAGCGCTCAAGCAAAGAAATGCCTACACTAACCTGCTCAGAAAATAACCTTAAATGTGATGCTTGGTCAGGTAGGTACACGTTCATTCGCTCCGGACTTCATAATCACTAGGTTTCAGAGGCCTGCCTTCCCACGACCATCACCTTTGTCAAGGATAAGGGGAGGAAGAGGGAAAGCGTGGCTTTCCGCCAACCGGTCAAACTTGCAGCAACTGTGTTCCTGCGCACCCTCCTCCAACCAACATCACTGCCAAATCGGGCCTCCTCCTCAACTGCCAAGGCCAGATCGTGTTAACGAAAGTCAGGCTCCGTCTCCCCACCAGATAAACTGAAGTTTGCATTTCTTTGGGTAGAGGCAAAGAAGAGGGGGTGGTGCTAAGAGGGCACACAGCTTAACTTCGCAAGGGGGCCGGGAAGTGGAGAGGGCGCTGCACAAGTTTGTAAAAGATAACTGAACAGTCATTAAAACTGCAAGCTTACTTACTTTACTTTGCGATCAAGGAAAAAGATCTTGCACTTGGCAAGACTCATGTTGACCGCCCCGCGGACCAATCCCACCGGGCTCCGGCTAGGATGCAGGACATGGAACCCCCTAACCCCCTGAAGCAAACCCTGTTCCTGGGGCCCAACCAGGAAGCCAGGTCGCGACCAGGAGGCGGAGGCGCGGTTCTAGAGCGCCTCTTGGGAAGTTTTGTGCAGCAGCCTGCAAGCACCAAACTTGGCGCTGCGCTTCCTCCATCCCGAAATGCCTCCTGCGCGCAAGTGTACTGGGCGGACACACCCGCCCTGGGCCCGCCCCCAAGTGGAGCCTTACTCCACCGAGGGTCCTGCCTCCTGTACCTAGACTGGATCCGGAGGCAGCCAACTTCCCCGCCCCGCCCCACCAGTTGTGGAGCGTCGCTGACCTGGGGCGCCAGGCGGGGCCCAAGACTTAAAAAAACCTCTTGGCTACTTTCCTTCCAGCTCCCCAAACTGCAGTAGAAGAGTTTTGGGATGGCCGCCTCCTACAGGCAGCTGCAAGAACCTCGCAAGCAATTAATGAGCTTGAATATACACACAATAGGGGAGTGTTGGACAATATGGGTTATTTAAAATGAGCCAGCTGTCACCACAGTGCCTGGTAAAAGGGCCCCGTAGCAAGTCTACTTCTGTCTTCCAAGTTCCTGTTTTTGCTTATTCTTTCTTTCACCTCTGCTTCCAGGGACATGTTTGCTCCATGTCCTCTTCCCCCGGTGAGCTTCGATCACATTGTTTGAACCACCTAAGTCCCCTACTAAAGTGAGGGCCTCCTAGACAGGAAACGACCCCACACAACCTGTGACCCTAAATAAGCTTCTTTCTGGGGAGACTAACATTTACTGAATGCTCTTTTGTGCCTTTGTCTCATTTAATCCTCCCAGCAATCTTATTTTTTCCCCCATAATGCAGATAAGGAACAGTGACCCAGTGATGTACAGTGACCTAGAGATGTATGTTGCCCAAGGTGACAGAGCAGTGACCTAAACCCAAGAAAACTGATTCTAGTTAGAATAAATAAATGCTTCTCCGGGTAGTTATAATAAATAAAAAGGATACAAAACACTGCCTAGAAAACAGTGCAATAATAAATGTAGCCTACTTTACAGCAAACAAAAAAATAATGTAAATACAGCCTTAGAGACATGCTAACACACCTAGCTTTTTACCCAGGGCTCTCATGAAAGGGATTTCACTTAGATGATTGGTCTTTCATGTCATCAGAATGATGACAACTTGGGATTTTTCTGCCTGCATTATTAGGGGATAAAAGATGAGGACAACAACACTTTTATACAAACATCAATACTTGTGATTTTCAATGAAATAGTTCAAACTTGGCTGTACTTGTAGTCTTGTGCTATAAACTCTTCTCAGACTTATCAGAGGCTAAATTTAACCTGTTGGTATTGCAGAGGGAAAACCTAGGTCAGTGACAACACACACATGATTAACAAGAAATGCACGTGCAAGTGACTAGCAACATGGTGTAAAGACCTGAGCAATGACTGACCTCGGGCCTATCCCTACTTGCTGTGTGACCTTGAGCAAACCCCTTCTCTCCACTTCCTCTTCTGTAAAATCATCCACCTATAATGTGCTTTTGAGGCAGGTTAGCCTAGGGAAGTTCCCCCTCCCCTCTAGGATGGGTCTCCAGAATTTTTCCTTAGTCCCTTACTCAGCCCTCTCCCAGTTTTGCTTGGGAGCCTGAGACTCAGGCAAGAGAAACAAGCCAAGTCCTGGGAGACAAGATAGATGGCCTTGGTCGCCCCCTCCCTCCAGGATAAGCCTCCAGAGTCCTTCCCTTGTCCTTTGTTCAGCTTTGGCTAATTATAATATCACCTACATTGCCAGTCTCACGTCTCCACCCCCACCCCAAGAAAACAAAAGCCTGTAATCCAAACAGCTAGGGCGACTCTCAGAGCTTGCCCTCACTTTTCTTTTAGGTGAGTACTTTCGCTTTAATAAAACTTCCTGCTTGCTATTTGTCTTGTCCTTGAATTCTTTTCCACAGCTTAAGACAAGAACCCGGTCACCAGAGATCCAGGTCAGGTCCCTCTTTGGACTCCTGCCCTGTTCACCTCTCCCACATCACTTTCATTAAAAGAACAAAATAATCCCTTTCAATATATGATGGGGAAAATGTTACATTAAGTACAGAGGAGTGAATGATTTTTCTCAAATAGGATGCTGATGATTAAGGGGAAGGGAAAAAATAAGAATGTTTAGTCACTCCGCACCCTGTATTAATTTAATAGATGACCTCCCCCAAACCTCAATATCCATTCCACAAATAGAACAATGAAAAGACAGGGATCCTTTTTATTCCAGGCTCCCATAAAACATCTTGGGGGCTTAAAAGATTTTAAAATGAGGTTTCTGCTAGCCTCTTCCTAAATTAATATATGAATAAATAAACAACATGTTATAGAACAATCTATGGCATTCCATTTAGGGACAAATAAAAATATTTAGACAATTTAAAATGTTATGACCTGCTCACTACTCAGAGCTGATAAGAAAAGGTGCAGATGGCGACCATGAACAGGAAGGGGCTGGGGAAGCACCCACTGTAAGCCCAACCAGGATGCTATTGGGGAGAGGGAGGGCGATGCAAAGTCCCAAGGTCCCAGATGTTTGTTTGCTTTCTGGTGTGCTTTCACTCTCAGTCAGGGCCCCCTCCTTCAGACCTCACAGATCTTCACTTGCCTTCCCAGAATCTGAGGTCTGTGTTGCTAAACCTCTCTTAAATTCAACACTCCCAGAGTGGAAGCGAGCAGTTTGGGAAATGTTACGAAAAAGAGCCAGCAACTGTGCGCTGGTTTGTATAAATCCCTCTTCCTTCTCTGTGGACATAAACTACCATACCTTAAAAGTACATGTCTGGAGGGGCTTGGGGAAAGACATGGCCACAGGCAAGAACTCTGGGAGGTGCCCATTCAACGAATAGCAACCAGGAACCGTCTACTCCAGGCCCTTCATCCCATGTGCTCTCAACATGCTTCCGAGGTAGGCACTATATTATCCTGCTTCAATAGAGAAGGAAATTGCAGCTCAGCAAGGTCATGGGACTGCTCCGAGATGTGAACCCAGACACATCTGACTGTGGGTCCTGGGCCTCTTTTATGGCACTGTGCTTTGCACTTAATGACAATGACTGCAGGGTAGACAATGCTTTAAGTGCTGTGCTCATAGCAACTCAATTAAGCCTGACACTGGCCCTATGAGGTAGATACTAGTGTGGCCTCATTATAGACAGCTTGGCCCCAGGTCACGTGATGGCTGAGTGTAGGAGTCAGCAGGCCAGTCCTCAGCTGCCAGCCTCCAGCATGACTGCAGTTATCCGCTCCATCGTTCTCTCTACAAAAAAAAAATGCTCTTGGCTTGTGGCTTCTCAGACCCCTGCCCTGGCCTCCCCTTACCATCTACACATTTATAGTACCAACTGCAGTGCCTGGTACCCAGGATTGCAGTAAACGCTCCCAAGAGAATGAATGGAGGGGACAAACCTCAGTTTCTCTGCTTGACCATTTCATCTCTTAACTTGTCCTTAAACTTGCCTGGAACCCAAACCATCTGCAGTAATTGGCCAAGAGAAAATAGTTGTAAATTAATAAGCTTTTTCCAATTTTCCAGTCACTCTCTTCCTCTATCTCCTAGCCCCCCAGCTACCTATTCATATACAAATAAACATAAGCAGAGACTGTAAGGGCCACAAATGACCTTGGAGCATCCAGTCCAGCCAAGAGAGGGTAGGTAATGTCCCCAAGATCACACAGCTGAATGGTTCCCCAATAAATTGCCCTGTCTCCTAACTCTTCCCACTAATGGAAAGAACAAGTTAGAAAGTTAATGGAGGTGCCTTTGTTGGAGCCCAGGTCAGCTGGCAACATCAACACTACGAGTTCACAGAGCACTTTTTCCCCTCCACAGACCAATTTCTAATCTGTATCTGCTGAGGGTCTGGGTTCAAATGGCACTCTGGGTCTATGATGATTTTGCTGGGAGATCTTGGACAGACCCCTGAACCTCTCAGCTTCCTATCTAGGAAGTGAGATGACTGGTTCACTCCCCACTCCCACCCCAGTATTTTTTAACAATGTTTTATTATTAAACATTGTTAAAACTTGTTATAACAAAATTTACAGCAGGTTAGAAAACACAGAAGAAAAAGTATTTATAATCATGCCAAATAAAGACAATGGTTATTAATTATTTGGAGACACTCTTCTAGTCTCCCAGCCACATCCACACGTTCATTAAGGACAAGCATTTTTTGTGCTTACTATGTGCCAGAAATGTTCTAAATATGTTACGTACAGGTCCACAATCCCTTATCCAAAATTCGCAAGGCCTGATGTGCTTTGGAATTGGGGGATTTTGAGGGGAAGGTATAGCTTTATGTTACACATTTTCATGTTAATATTTCAGTAGCAAATTCACACAAAAATGGAATAAAGACAGATTATGAATAACTTCGCAACTATTCCAGGTAAGTCTGCTGCTAAATGAGTTCACCATCAATTTATAAACTTGAGTTTCATAACTTTAAATTTCAGGACTGAGTCGTGGAATCCTGAACCTGTCTCACCCCACTTCAGTACACACATGCACCCCATAGGGCAGAACTATTAGGATAACAAGCTTGTAAGGGGCAGCTCTGAACTTGGTATCTTACCCCAGGCCCATTATGCCCTAACAACACTGCTGTTCATTAAACGAAATAAGATAACCCTGTAACCTTCATTTCTTAGTATGTGAGCTTCGATTTTACCTCATTATGTCATGTTCTCATCAGCTCTATTTCTAAGGGTTGCATGGGAATTCTAACCTGCAGGAACTGTTTCCAAGTCCAAGAAAAGGCCAAGTCCCACCCCCTGGCCTGAGATGAACCCAAAAGGGAAGAGAATGGTGGCGGGGAAGGCACAGGGTGGCGGGGAGGAGAGCTGAACAGACAGCACAAAGCCATTGGATCTATAATCTTAGCCATCTCTTATCAGGTGGGAAAATGGAAGGGAACAGGGAGATTACACAACCGTATTAAATACAGAAGAAAAATTCAAAATAGTTTAACACCAGAACTAGTCTACAAAGTCACAAGATGTATGCAAAAAGAATTTTATGAAAACAAAAATTCTACTGCTGATACAGAGCAACAACAAAATGCCTACTCATTTGTTCATTCATGCATCCATTTATTTATTCATTCACTCATCCATTTTGCCTATCCATTTTGCCAGACTCATTCATCAAGTGTTTTGCCTGCCCCAGAAACACAGAATTTTGTCTTTGGCAAGTCTGGGTTGCTCATTTCATTCATGTGTTTGGCAAATATTTATCCAAAGTCTGCCATGAGCACATACTAGGTAGTAGGGAAAAGTGGAGACCCCATAAACGTGGCCCTGTTTTCATGAAGCCTACAATCCAGTGTGGGAGACAGGCAAGAGCCAAGCAAACAAATAAGGAGATTAAAGACATAATCTCAAGGAGTGATTAAGTACTGTGAAAACAACACATCAAGAGTGGTGGATCAAGAAACTGGGGGCACGAGGGAGACTACTTTAAAAGGTAGTGGGACAGGGAAGGCCCTCAGAGTGGAGGACTTTAGTGGGCCAGGAGCTGGAGGTAAAGGCAGAATCAGCTAAAGAATTTATGGTGCTAGTGCAAAAAGGGGAGCCCCTTGTTCAAAAGTTATTAAGAATCTCAAGAGGGTGACAGTTGAGCACACAACCAGGTGTGTAAGGCCCTGGGTAACTGCATAGGTCACACGCTGTGTAGCAGGCTCTGGTCACAAGTCTGGGGCATGAAGGGGAAAGGGGAGCATTCCAGTTCAGAGGTCATAGCAAGTGCAACTGTGAGTATTCTGGGATGGGAGGGCACAGGGAGAATAAAAAGTTCCCTTTGCAGATGGCTTCAAAAAGAACTTCCTCCCAAACCACAACATTAAACATGAGCATTTTCTATACCTGGCCTAGCCACTCTCCCAGGTGGTGCATGGCAAGAAGAGGCCAGGTTGGGACATAGCGTGACCTTCAGGGTGGCACAGAGGCCAAGTGGTAACTGAGGAAACTACAGGGAGCAGGAAAGATCCACAGACATACATTCCTTCTTTGCTTTGGTTTCCATGTGAGTGAGCGCAAAGCCCTGGAATAAACTTCCCAAGCCCGTTTTATATCTGAAAAATAGGAGAGGAGTTAGTGCAGGGCTGGAAGGACTAGCCCAAACCCCTACTCTCTTCTGTTTTGCAAAAACTGGGCCCAAAACATTAGGAGATTTTCCTAGGGATCCAGACTACTGAGCAGCTTATCAGGGAAAAACATGATAATAATAAAGGGAACTTTCTGGAACTATAGGGACTTTTTGTCATCATGTTTGCTTTCTTATATATCAGGCTTCATTTCCTCAGTGCTCCAGCTAGTTGCAGGCAGCACACCAGCCTGCTCACCTGGCACTCAGTAACTCAACATCCAAAACTGGCCTAAGCATTTGACCTGAGGGGGCCCAGGAAAAGGTGTCACCACCCTGTATAAGAGAAGCAGCCAGGCAGTGGCCCTCCACAAACCAACACTCTAGAGGATTTTTTTTTGGGTAGGGGTAGGGAGTCCTCCTGAACATTCATTCAGAGAGCTGGCCCAAGGACCTACCAGTGGTGTGAGGAGAAGGATCAACAGGAAACTGTTCCTGAGGTCCCCAAAGGTGCTGAAACACCAAAGCTGAAAACTCTACAACAGGAAAACAAAACACTCGGCCTTGTTTTGATGTATTATTTGAACTGACTGGAACACACAGGTTTTGAAGTCATTTTTTTTCATGTAGCTGAGCCCCAAAGGCAGCAGCACTAGGACAAATGTCTAAGCCTTGACTCCACAAAGATACATCCACATGGAATTCTCACTCATTAGAAAAAAGGAACAAGGAGGCCCCCAATGCCAGGACTCTGGAGGTTGGAAATGTTCTTTACAGAAATGCCAGTATCTTGGGAGGCACCAGCAGAACTACCCGAGTTGCCCCGGATGCAAAAATTCTAAATTCCCAACTTTGAAAAACACATCGACTTGGGACAAAAGAATTGTGTGTACAGTGAGTTTTGTGACCAGTGGTCACACCTCAGGGGGCTGGGGCCAGACTCCTCATGCTACAGATGAGGCACTGGAGGCTGAGAGAGGGTAAGGGACCCACCCGAGGTCACAAAGCACAAAGGTCCTCTCTGTGCCCATCACTGCCCTTTGTATCTCCCACTACCCCACAATGTGCCTGCATCTCAATGTTTGGTGCCTCTGGTTTATAGAAAGAGATACCTGTGTCCACCTACCCCCCCTTTGCTGGGACAAGGTACAATAAATGATTTACTTAAGTTGTATGCTAAGTTTCTATGCAATGAAGATACACAGGCAGAAAATTCACTATATATTCAGCTTACAGTGATACAGACAGACCCTCAGTTAAATATCCCTTGCCTTCATAAATTCACCAGCTCAACAAAGCTGTGGTTTAAGCCCAAAACAGCAAACTTCTCAAAATGGTGGTGGAAGACAGTGAGTAGAAAGTTGGGAGACTAGCCGCCTCCCATCCATATTTTAACCTTTTATTGAAGGCTTTATTCTCTTGCTAAGTACCTTAGAAATAGTAGTTCATTTACTCCTTACAACTTTCTGAGATGAGAATAATAATAATGAAGATGTATTGGCTTGATAAATTCTTAATCAGTACCAGCAGAAATAATTCACACAGCTGGTTCCTCCTTATCCATTAGGGCTGGGTCTGCATTAATACAGTAACCAGCAGCCACATGAGACTTTAATTTTAATTTAACTTAATTAAAATTAAAATTTTTAATTCAGTTCTTCAGTCACACCAGCCACAATTCGATCTCAATAATCACATATGACTAGTGACTACCATATTGGACAGCATAGTTCTAGAAGATTTCATTCTAGAACATTCCATCATGGCAGAAAATTGCTCAGGTCTAGCTTGAAAGTTGCCTCTTCCAAGCGCTCTTCCCTCACCCGACCTCGTCTTTCTAAAATAGATCCCCTCAGGCATTCTCCCTCCTGTACCCTGTTTTCTTCTTGGCATTGGACACACTTGGAAACTATTTTATCAGCTTACTTGTTTATTTGTACATTTTCCATCTCAGAGCTAGGACTATCTGTCTTGTTTCCTGCTGAAACTATTGTGATAAAAGTATCTTACCATCCTTCTTAGATACCAGTTAGCAACCCCTGACTGGACATCCACTTCTAACAATCTGTAATGTTCGCCAGTTTCGGTGAATTGGTTCAATAAACTGATTTTATATAATCCCCTGCTGAAATTGCCACATTGAGGGAAAGAATGGGGTTTGAAGGGGAAAGAATGTTGGAGATTACTGGAGAGGGCACACTAAGGCATAGTGGAACTGTGTGTGATCTTGCTACTTCACCTCTCTGAGTCCTGGTTGTCTCATTTGTAAAATGGGGATCTGCCACTAGCCTTGTACCATTGTTAGAAGGGATAACTGGGCAATTTATACAAACTGTAGGTAGAAGGGAGATGAGGAAGCTCTAAGTAAATTCAAGTGGTGTGTGCTGGTGGCTAAAGGACAAGCCCAGGAAAGGCACTGGGGAGGAATCTACTGCTTATTAAGCACCTACTGTGTACCAAACTGTGCATACTTTCCAAACATTATCCTATTTAATCCCTTCAACATTTCATAAATGAAAGATAAGAGACTGGGAGAGGTAAAGTGCCATGCCCAATGTCACACAGTAGGGGGTGGCAGAGCCAAGGGCTAAACCCAACTCTGGGTTCTGACTCCAAAGACTATGCTCTTTGTACCAGACCCTGAAGCCTTCTCTTCCATTAACCCTTCCAAAAGCTCAAAATAGTCTTCCCTGAAGATCATCAGCATAGGGAACCCTTGTGTGTGTGTGTGTTTTTTTTTTCTCTATCACCTACTTCCAAGTAAGGAAATAGATAGAAGAGCCTGTCTCCTTCCCCAGGTTTTTCATTTTGGTAGAGTGAGCACAAGAGCTGCTTAAAAGAATAGCCAGCAAGATTCCATCCCCAGGGAAGACAAACTGGAAGGAGGAAAGAACACTGGAAGGGAACAGAGTTCTCCATGGCTGGCAAAGTTATAGTTGGTGCCTCTTTTCTTCTCTCTGTTTTCTCCTATGTTTCCCAAGTTTTTTTTTTTTTTTTTCTTGGATCTACTATATTCCATGTATAATTTGGGAATGGAGGTGGCGAAGCCTGATAACAAACAAAAAAGCCACCACCTACATGCCTGGGATAGTCCCACCTGTAACAGACCTATAGGTATTTGTTTCCAATAATCAATTGACAAATATGGTTACAGTATTTGAGCTTCTGCTCTTTAGACATCACTGAGGGAAGGCATATTTTCAGTTGTTACCTACCTGTTGAATTCATGTATGAATGAATGAATGAATGAACAAACGAACAAATGAATGTCTCTTTAGGAGGCTAGGAAACCATCCTACCCTCCGTGCTCCCATTATCCCTTGTGGCTCGTGACAGCCTTAGCTCATTTGGCTTAAGTTAGTTACATGCAAGGTCATCTTCCCCAACTAGGGATCTTATACAAGAGTGTACATCTTCCCCTGGCAATGGACCCTGTACACACAATAGATACTCAATAAATGATTTTGAAAAGAGAAAAGGAAAGAAGAATGGAAAGGTAATGTCTCCTGCCTTTCAAATAGCCACCCCGAAAGTGTTGGCATCAGTGGATGGCTTGACTGTGTGGAAAAGGGTGAGACCCTACCCCAGTGCTGCTCCTCCCTACTGGTTACAAGGACAAAGGGCACATTACCTTATAGTGGGGGCAGGGGTCTCGGAGTTGCCTGATGTCAGAGCAGTCTCCAGGGACAGGGCTCCCAGGCTAGCCCGGCTGCCCCTGCGGGAAGATTCTCCGAACGAGCCAGGGCCAGGGTCCTCATCAGAGGAGATGTCATCAAAGGAGCCCAGGATGAAGTTGGTCATCAGCTGCCTCTTGATGTGCGCCTGTTTCTTGTCTTCTGCGGAGAGGGGTCTGGCTCGCTGGCCCTGGGACCTGGCTGGTAAGGACAAACCACTAGCATCCAGAGCCTCGAGGCTTTGGGTCTCTGTTCCATTGGCTGGGGAGTCATCACTGGAGGAAACAGAGTTTCTTGGGGGATTCCGATGTAGGGGTGGTTTGGAAGTTCTTTGCTGACAAGCATCTTTGGGACCTTTGTGAGAGGTCTGCTCAGCCTGGTTAGAAGTCTCTGGCAGAGAGCTGCTGTCGCCATTTTTCTGCAGTGGCTCTTCTGAGCTGCCAGAGGCTAGAAAGGGTTCCTGACTTGGGGCAAAGTTTGCCTCTGATTTATTCTCTGTGACTGCCTTGGAGTCCGTCATTTTCCCCCAGATTTTTAACAAGGAAAAGGTGAGGTAAGAGAAAACCAGACAAGATAAAAAAACCAGGATCATTCAAAAACCTGTGGGGAGAAAAAAAGAGGCGATTTAGCGACTACGTAACTGAATTATTTTTCTCTTAAAGGAGCTAGAGAGGGGCAGTTGAGATTCTGTGTATTTAGCCAAGAGAGCCGGAGGGGAGAAGCATTGGACAGAGAGTGGAGCAGGGGTTCTCCTCTTGGCTCTGCCTATATGTGTTGTGGTCTTGGGCAAATTCCTTAACCCCTCTGAATCTGTTTCTCATCTCTAATTTACGTATACTAATGCATGCTCACTGTAAATCATAAATATGCATGTGAGAAAGATCTAAATGAAATGTCTGTTAAAGGACTCTGTTATAGCATCAAAATATCCAAAAAATAGAAACAATCCAAATGTCCATTAATTGATGAATGGATAAAATGTGGTACATCCATATAATGGAATTTACTAAGCCATAAAAAAGAATGACACACTGATACATGTTACATGCATGAATCTCAAAAAAACTATGCTGAGTGAAAGAAGCCAGTCACAAAAGATTTCATGTATATGATATGCCTAGAATTGACAAATTCATTGAGATAGAAGATTAGAGGTTGGCTAAGGCCAGTAAAATAGGAGTGAGAGCTAAAGGGTACAAAGTATTTGTTTGGAGTGTTGAAAATGTTCTAAAATTGATTGTGGTAATGGTTGTACAACTCTATGAATATACTAAACACCGCTGAATTGTACACTTAACATGAGTGAATTGTATGGTGTATGAATAAAGCTGTTATCTAAAAGAAAGACTCTTCGCTATATTGAATTTGTAGATATATGGAGGCTATTGCTTCTGTCATCATCATCTTCATTACCATCATCACTGTATTATTATATAATCATCATCATGGTCCTAGAAGGAGGAAGGACACCTCACCTTATTTTCTTCATTGTGCTAGTACACCTGACATGAGGTATGCTTAAACTAGAATGAAAGCTCAACAAGACCAAGGGGAGGCTGTTCTATTCCAGGGTCTAGAACAGTGCCTGGTATAAAGTGCAAGCTTAAGAATTTTGTTAAATAAATGAATCCAGATATTCTGATTTCTAACTCATGCCTCTTTCCACCATACTAACTCTGCCCTATTAATGAGTAGATTGTTATTTGAAAGAAATATTGTTAAAAAACAAATAAACAAAAACACAACCTGAACATGCTGAAATTTCTAAATTAATTTGCCATAATCTTATCCTAGAAGCATTAAAAAAGCAGGATCACAAAGCTTAAGCATACCAATTTAGTATTTAAAAGGTTTTTTTCTCTTTCAGTTTCAACGCAATGTTCTTAAGGGAAGAGGAACAGTTCTCAAGATTTCTCAGAACTTACACGGTGCACATTGTACACACTTTGGGCAACAGAGTTTGCTGAAATATTGTCAAAGGTATTTTCTAGGTAATACACAGTAGCAGATTTTTTTTTTCTTTTAAGGTCATCAAGTTTCCTTTTAAAGAAATGTTAGTCAAGGGTAATCCAATGTAATAAATCACATGAATATAACAAAAGAAAAAAAACACATGATCATTTCAATTGACAGAGAAAAACATTTGACAAAATCCAGCACCCTTTCACAATTAAAACACTCAGAAAACTAGGAACAGAAAGAAATTTCTATGTAATGATGCATATTTATAAAAACCCACAGTTAGTATAAACTCAATAGTAAAAGACTGCTTTCTCCCTAAGATCAGGAATAAGACAAGGGTGCCCACTTTCACCACTGCTGTTCAACATTGTACTAAAAGTTCTAACCAGAGGAATTAGACAAGAAAAAGAAATAAAAGTCATCCAAATCAGAAAAGACAAAACTACCTTTATTCTCAGATGACATGATCCTATATATAGAAAATCCTAAAGAACCAACAAAAGAAACCTAATAGAGGTAATAAACAAATTAAGTAAAGTTGCAGGATATAAGGTCAACACACAAAAAACCCACAATTGTGTTTCTATACATCAAATATGAACAATCCAAAAAGGAAATTAAGAAAATAATTCCATTTACAATAGCATCCAAAAGAATAAAATACCTAGGAACAAATTAACCAAGGAGGTGAAATACCTACACATTGAAAATTACCAAACATTGCTGAAAGAAATTTAAAGACCTAAATAAATGGAAAGGCATCTCACGATATACTGCTGTTAAGATGCCATACTACCCAAAGCAATATATAGATTCTTATGGGACTACCAATTACACCAAATAGCCAAAACAATCTTTAAAAAGAACAAAGTTGGAGGACTCACATTTCCAATTTCAAAATTTACTACAAAACTACATACAGTCAAAACAGTGGTACTGTCATAAAGATAGGCATATAGACCAATGGAATAGAACTGAGAGTTCAAAAATAAACTCATATATCTATGGCCAATTGCTTTTTGACAAAGTATCAAGATCATTCAATGGGGAAAGAACAGTCTCTTAAGCATATGGTTCTGAGACAACTGATATCCCCATGCAAAAAAAAAAAAAAAAAAAAAAGAATCTGGATTCCTAACTTATACCATATACAAAAGTTAATTCAAAATGGATCAACAACCTAAATACAAGAGCTAAAAACATAGATCTCTTCGAAGAAAACAGGGGTAAATCTTCATGATCTTAGATTCGGAAGTGGATTCTTAGATATGACATCAAAAGCACAAGTAACAGAAGAAAAAATATATATTGATCTCATCAAAATTAAAAACTTTTGTACATCCCAAGGGTATCAAGAAAGTGAAAAGCCAACATATAGAATGGGAGAAAATTTTTATAAACCAAATATCCGGTACGGGCCTAGTATCCAAAATATATAAAGAACTATTACCATTTAACAACAAAAAGACAAAAACAACGCAATTTTAAAATAAGTAAAGGACTTGAATAGATAGATATTTCAACAAAAAAGATATACAAATGGCCAATAGCTCATGAAAAGGAGTTCAACATCCTAATCATTATGGACATGCAAATCAAAACAATATATCACTTCACCTGCTAGGATGGCAATAATCAGAGTGATAGAGAGAGACAGGGAGGGAGGGAAAAAGAGAGAGACAGAGAGACAGAGAGAGACAGAGAGAGAGAATAAGTGTTGGTGAGGATGTAGAGAAACTGATCTCTTGTACAATACTGGTGGGAATGTAAAATGATAACAGCTGCTGTAGAAAAGTCTGGTGGTTCCTCAAAAATTTGAACATAGAATATGACCTAGTAATTTCACTCCTCGGTATATTCCAAAAAAACTAAAAGCAGGGACAAAAAAAAAATACATGTACACACATGTTCATAGCACCATTCCAACTTTCTGATGCCCAAGCCTTGCTCTTATCCCAAGGTTTCTCAGCCACAGCACTACTGACATTTGGGACTGGAGACTTTGTGGTGGGAGACTGTCCTGTGTACTGTGAGATGTTGAGCAGCATCTTTAGCCAATACCCACTAGATGCCAGTAGCACACTCCTCTCAGTTGTGACAGCCAAAAATGTCTCCAAACATTGTCAAATGTCCCTGAGGAGCAAAAGTGCCCTTAGTGAGAGCCACTCCTCTTAACTCCTACACCTGCTCCCTCCCTCCTACTTCTAGATGATGAGGTGGGAGCTTCTGGAGAAAGGGTCTATTTCTTGCTCACCTCCTGCACATAGTAAGTCCTCAAGAAAGGTTTAAAAAGCATCAGCAAGAAAGGTCAGAGTCCTGAAATTGCTGGCTCACACACGCCCTCGGGAAAAACTTAAACTAGTAATCGGCAAATGGCATCATCAAAAATATTGCAAAGACTATTCTGGCTTCCCCAGAAGCTGCAACAGATTAGAGTCCTACATCTTCTCCAGGCAGAAGGGCATGCTATGGTAGAACGGTCACTCGCCTCTCGCACCCTCTGTTGGCCATACACAGGCCCAGCACTTTCACAATTCTGCAGCTGGCTCTCACTGGGCTCTCTGCCTAGGCCTCCTGGGCTGAGTCGGCCAGCAGGTACAGACTCCATTGTGGTGACACTAACAACACAGCGTGGAAATTGCCTGTTCACTAGTCCACTCAGGCCAACTCTGAAAGCCCTTGGGGACATGAACCAGCTGTCATTCATTTCTGGATCCTTGTGCCCAGCTTGTTGCTTAGTATATAGTAGGTACTTAAAAGCTGTTTATCGAATGAATGATAAATCCTTGCACATACACTGAGCACCAACTGATGGCTTAAGGTGAGCTAGAATTTTGATTTTAGGGTCTAATTTCTGAAACTATATCAGGAATGCCAGGGGAACAAGCTGGGAGTCTCCATGCAGTTGAGTGCCAAGCAGGACACCTTATACCAATGTGACAAATTTTAGGCACATTTTAAATGTGCACATTTGAAATTGTGAGATATAAGAAATAATGAGTGCATAAAATTGAAGTGCCGGGCATCCCTCTGCCCCAGCAAGGCAAAAATATGTTACAATAATTTGGGACTTAGGAACCCTGAAAATGAATTTTTTACATTGATTTCCACTGGAAAACCAATCAAACCATGCAAGTTTTGTATTATGCAAACTCTTTGGGAACTTTGCTCATGAAATCCTGGCTGGCTGGGGGAAAGGATGGTGGACTAGGACAGTGGGTGGAAGAATGGATAGGTGATACCTGGAGAGGGGTTGAGCAGACGGGCAAATGGGCAAGATGGACATGGAAGAATGGTGGGTGAAGCTGTCATGCTCTACACTGGAAGCTCTAATGAATGGAGTGACGAGCAGTTCTCCTCAGTTTGGGCCCTGTCTCGCTCTGCAAATCCTTGAAGATCTGGTGTCATTCTGATAGAGGCCAGTGGATCTAACACCCCAAACCTACCTTGCAAGAAGTACCTCCACGAAAAACCTCAGGGTCTTTTCCTTTTCAGAGTAATGACACGGAACACCAAGACTACCACACAAGAACTTTCTCAAGTAAGTACACAGAGACAAATGGGGGAACGGTTTGAGAAAGCTTCCAAAGAAACCTCTGAGCCTCTGTTTCTTCATCTATAAAGTGGAGACACTAATTCTTGCCCGATTTTCCTGCCTCACAGTTGCTCTTCGAATAACATATAAACATATACAGCATTTACACATACATAAACCATTAAGATTATAGAGTGCCTTCAAGCTTCCAATCCTCAAAACAATTGATGGATATTATTACTATTGTCATTATTTTAGTACCATTTCACAGTTTGGTAAACTGTAGCTCAGGGAAGCTCGGTACCTTGACTTCGCTCAAAAGCAGGCCCAGCACCCATACCTTTCCCACTGCCTCACCACCAAAACTGGATATAATTAATTCCAAACAAAGGAGGGTATTACCACGAGCACATGGATACGATCCTCAAACCAGACACCTACCTGGCTGTGTACATGGAAGATGATAGAACAGCACAGTGACATGCAACCTAACAATGCTAGACAGGCACAATAGTTGAGCACTGTGCATGTGCTTTGTTCCATGCACAGGAAAAGCCAGGGTCCTTCCAATGAACCTTTGTGGACCATGCCATGCCAAGCTGTAGCCCTTCACTGAAATAATCCAACTGACCTGAAAACCAAGCACCGGTCAACACTATTTTTATTTCTTGAAAAATGAACCCAAGCAACAGCTGCTGAATACCAGGGCAATCATGGCCCTGGCCGTAATGAATGCAGGACACCACTCCGCTCCAACAAGCCCTGGCAAGCAGCCAAACGAGGGCTTGAAAGCATGGGGGTCATGAGTTTGTTTTCCAGCTCCCCCTGCCCACATCCTACCTATCAAGGTCTTTAAGAGAGCAAGGACAGAATGTCAGCGTTCAACCAGCCACTCTGTTTCACACTCAGACTTTTTCTCCTACCAAGATGAACTCCCGAGAGCTTGCTGCCACTTACCGTCACTGAGGACACAGCCACCGGCTCCATTCTCATGTGGGTTTGATATGTGCCCACAGAGTGACTAAGAGAACCGGGCCTGTGGAGTGTCACCTTTCAGCAGGAGGCTGGTAGCGTGCATCAGGCCATGGGGGAGGAGCTTGGACAGCCAGTGCTCCAACACATATAAGTTTTCTCCCAAGGCATCTCTGCAGTACATGCCCTTATTTGTCACCTGTAATTAGAAGCTGGTCCTCGCTCAGCCCTTGTCTGGTCTCAAGCTCTGGTACTTAAGAGGCTGTCCACTCTGTTAGGGGTTTGCCAGCCCATAGGGCCACCTCCCTTCGGCTTGCCACATTCCTGTACTTAGGCCTACTTCTCTGTTCATGCAATCATCCACTTGCCCAACTCTGTGTCTCTAGAGTATGTTTTAAACACTCCCATAATCACGAGAGCCCCATATAAACAGGAAAACCAGATTGAGGCAGCCTCCTATTTCTATAAGGTCATCTTTGTCAGACACCTGCCTGGAGGAGAGGTGAGTCTCAGCAGAGACTGGGTTTGGTCAAGTTGGGAAGAGAAGCAAAAGTATCAGGAGGAAAAACGGTGGTCAAGGCCCCTCCTGCTGGTAGGCAACATCCTTTTGCAAATTCACAGATAATTAAGTTAATAAGAACAACCATATGAGGCCGACAGGGTATTTAAAGCTGACTAGAGGCTACCTTAACCTGTATTCCGGCCCAAGGGGCCAGGGGTATCACTGGTCACAGTGTTTCCCCAAAAGCTACCTGCTCCAACCTGCAACCCAAGGGGCAGGGGATAATTTGCAAGTCTGGTGTCCTTGTTTCATAGATGAACAAAGGCCAGAAGTCACATATGAAATTAGCAGCACAGCCACACTCAGCACCAAAGTCCCAGCTTTAAGTCGGTGCTCCTTTCATACTGAGGCATCATCCACTGTCCTTGGGCATCTTGCTTGGTGCCCTAGGAACTGACCTGGATTCACAGGGTGAACCTTGGGCAAATTCAATACCCTCTCTGAGCCCCAAGTGACTCATCTGCAAAGTAGAATGGACTTACAAGATAGAGCTGTCAAGAGTTTGATGTGATCACCCACGTGGGGTGCTACCACAGCTCATCTTAGAGACTGCCATTAGTGATCATCACATCACCCACCATGATGCTCTGCCATCCATAGACTGTTATCTCAGTAAGTCACACCCCCTCTCTAAACCTCAGTTTCCCCTTCTGGAAAATACCCAGCCTCATCCTCCTCAGAATTATTGGGAGGATCAACCAAGATTTTTAGTCACTAAACACAAACCTTTCCCTTCTTGGTGCGTCAAAACGGAAAAAGGCAGGCGACTGGGAGTGTGGTTCTGTTGTAAGGGTCCTCTCCTACGAATGGATTTATATTTGGTTAATGGGCACCAGTGTGTCAGGCATAAGGGCCACTCCCTAAGGATCATCCAGCTCAGCTCCCCCACATCAGGGACAGTACCAGGTCTCACTTCAGTTTTTCAAGGATCCAGCCATGAGCTGCTCGAGGAGGGGCACTGCAGGGCAGGCACTTTCCCAAAGGGGAGAAATCTTGGGCTTCAGCATGAGCCAGCCGGAACTAACTTTTCATCCATTCCCTGTTCCAATGGAGACATTCCCAAGGACTCCGTGCTTGTGGCAGGGGGTGGGGTGCGGGTAGGGAGTGTCACTTTTTATGTTATTTAGAGAGAAGACTTTTTAAATGCCAACATAGGGATTAAGGAAGAGAAGAAAGAAAATGTTAGGAGTGCTGTAGGAGATAGAAAGTGATTCCTAATAAAACATAGGGAGTGCTTTTTTCTGTGTCATTAGCTTCGCTTGAGCCACCATGTTACAAGCTTCACACGCGTCTCTCAACTTATTCCTGCAACCCTCTGCAATACAAACCACTTCTCACTCTTTTTTATGGTGAGGTGAGGAAACAGGCCCTGTTACTCCCCAAGTTCACACATTTAGACCCAGGTGGCCTCACTCAGAAGCCCACCACTCCTCATCCTCATGCTTCCTTGTTCTATGTGCACAAACCCTGAAAAAGGTCCCACATCAACAGACCTGAGAAGTGACTGTCAGGGTATTCTGTTTGGTTTTGTAGAGCCATGGGCTCGTTTTTAAATCTATGTCCGCTCCTAAAGAACAAAAATACAACTAATAAATAGTAACAGAACTACTTCTCTAGACTTGGGGTTCTTCTCCTGGCATAGATTTTGGGGGAGACAGGAGAGTTCTGCCCAAATACAGAAAAAGCCTTTCAAATCAAGACCTAGTTGCTAGAATCCCAGAATCAGGAAAAGCCACATCTGGAAGGCAGTTCAAAGAGAATTCCTTACAGGGATGGAGATGGGCAGGAGGGTGAGCTAAGAGAAGACATCTGCTCTGGGGCTTTGATGGGGGAAGAGATCACTGGCTTGCTAAGGGGGCAGGACATCTCAAGCAGAATTAGCTCTTGGCACCATGCTAGATGATGAGTTAATAACTGCTGGCTAAACATGAGCACTCTGCCAAAGGTAGTAAGGAGCAGCAATTAGAAAATTGGTTCTATTGTGAAAAATAACATTTTTCTTTAATACTTTTGTATGTGAAGAAAATATGACAATCTTCAAGTGACAGTGGAGGGAGGTATACCTCCCTGCAAACTGTAAGAGTTAAGAAGGCACATACCTTTGTATACTCCAAAATGTCAACTTCCCCTGCAGTTGTGACCAAGGATGCTGGTGCGATGTCACTTTCTTACCCCAGAGGACAAATGCTCAGGGAGAACTGCAAACCCCACTTCTAAGAGACTCTGTCCTCTGTTACTCCTGAACTACAAACACTAAAGAGCCTTATACTAATAAAACACCTTCCATTATAACAAATGTTTTGCATCCAGAATCTCATTTAGTCCTCACAGCAGCCCTACAAGGAAAGTATTATTCTTATCCATTTCACAGTATTAGTATTATTATTACCCCATTTCACAGATCAGGCATGAAAAACCAATGCCCAAAGAAGGGGGAGTGACTTGCCCAAAGTCGCACAGGCTGGAGGTGCATGGAATGCAACCCTGCTCTGCCTGACTCCAAAGCCTAGATTTGTAATAGGTGGAGGTGAGCAGGTTGTTGATTCAATTGATTAACTGGCTACCCTCTAAAATGGGTGGAATCAGAAACCTGGAAATGAGACCAAGAGAGAGTCAGCAGTTCTCAAACTCATCGCATGTCAGAGCATCTGGATCTCTAGAGAATCCCAGCAAATGCGGTTTGCATAAGTACAAAACATCAAAACATCAATATCCCTGTGGTCTTGTGTCAAGCCCCACACCGCTTGATCCTAGAGTCCAGCAGACATGCAGCAGCAGGGGCCACTGATCTGGGAACTTTCAGGAGGAAAACACATTTGATAAAAGTATGAATTTCAGGTCTCCCCTCATCAGGAAAAGGCTCAGATTACCAAAAAGTCCCAGGGTACTCCTGGAGTGTTGACTTAAAAAAGTGCATTTCCATGGTGCCTGGCACACTGTAGGTGTTCAATAAATGGCTTGCGAGCCAACTAAACTTTTGATGGGGTTGATCTGTTGCCCCAGGCAAAACTGGCCCGAATGATTCTGGACCAGCCCCTGCCCTGGAGAAATGTGACAGGAGTAGGTCTCCTACCTCCAGTGGAAAACTTGTCCCACCATCTCAAAGGCTAATCAGTTATCTGTTCTGCTAGTGTCTCACTTGAATCATCCCTGAGGAAGCTGTTAAAGTGGACTGTCCCACACACCCAAGGCCCTGGGCTCCTGCCACCTTTGCAGATGGAATTCCATCCTCCTTCCCCTCTGCTCCTTCCGTGCTGGGAATCTGTCTTCTTCAACCATTCACTCATCTGTCAGTGGGCTTTTCATGGGCACCTACAAGGCGTGGTGCTGGCTGCTGGAGACATGGAGCAGATAGCACAGGAATGGCACTTCCCACGAGCGATTACTATCTCACCACGTAAGAGCACAGATGAACGTTAAGGGCACAGCCAGGAGAATCACCCCAAAGGAGAAGCCTGTGCTGTAAAGGAACTGGGGACGCTGCCTTGGTCTGAAAAGTGAGAAAACACTGTCTGAGAGCAGGATGCTTCTACTGAGACAGAAGGAGTGTGGTTTAGACAGCAAAGGTGCGCGGGCAGGAAGGTAGAGGAAGAGTGTTGGAGGCAGATTCCTCACAGGCAGTCCATTTCCCAAATTGCTTAGAACCAGAGCCCCTTTCCCACCTTGCATGGGTTATCATTCCAAACAGGAAAGCCCCAATGGCACCACTTTGTTGGTTGTGTAACAGAGACCACAACCTTCCTTAGAATAAGTAGGGAGAGCCTGCTAAGGGAGTGTTTTCCACCAATGAATTATTCTAGTTACCAGTGGGGCCCATGACTCATTTATTTCCAAATAGAAAGGGGAGTGTGTTCAGGGTTGTTTTTTCATGTCACTCTCACCGATGGTTTAATTTGAAACAGTGGAGCTTCAGTGAGTTCAACTGGAGTGACATAAAACCCCAGGCTAAGTGAAGAGTGTGGGTGTCTCCTGGGGCCTCAGCATGGGTGAGGGTGCTAAGGTGTGCTGGAACCCAGAGAAGTTGAGACCAGCACTTCGGGTGTGAGGCTGACCTGGGTGGAGACTCTGCTGTTTATCACCTGATTAACCTGAGCCTGCCACAGAAATTCTCTGAATTCTGGTTTCCTGGTATGTGGAATGGAGTGAAAAACACCCCCACCCGCCGAGTCGTCCTAGTGTATAACCACCTGGTGCATGCCAACTTCTCAATAACTGAGACTTCGAGTTTCCTGCTGTGCTCGCCTGGACTGTCCAGTACAAGGAGTCCTGGATCCCTAGAAAAAAGGAACACAGCGTAGCTTCCTGGAAGACTATCTTAACCCTATGGTAATTATCTTATCGTTGTAACACACAGAGAGGGCAACTAGAATAGAATGTGTAATGTGCATGAAGTTAGCAGATAAAATACGAGATTTCTGACCACGCTTCCAGGCTTTCCCAAATACAGACGCACAATGCACTCTCCTCTGAAATAAAGATCATTGAGTCAAAATTCAGAAGCAGCTTTGGAATAAGGGATCCTAAAGTTTCTCAGGAATAAGATTTTGAGAATACCTCTATTTCAAAAGATTAAAATGTTTATTTCTTCATAAAGATGAAGTACCTCATGTAATACTCTTTTTATCTCAGATCTAAAGGTGATCAAAGTAGGAGGGAGTTTACACAATACCTGAGCAGAAGGAAATACACTCCTTTGCATAAACATAAAATGCTTTCCCCAAGCTCCTCAAATCGTCACAGATTGGGCATGTTTGCACCTCTGATCACCTGGACTAGAATCAGCTGGGTCTTTCCACTTCAGGCTTGGAGAGGTTAGTAAAGAAATCATATCTTCTAAAGATCTTCCAAGACACTGTTTGAATGAAAACATAACACAACATCTATACCTTTCAGTTTTTAAATGGAAAGACCCTCTTCCTGGGAACTCCCCTCAGTCCTGGGCAAATCTGGGTGGTGGGTCATTCTACCTACGAGAAAGCCCATTTATGTTAAAATTATAATAATGATCAGCTTGAGAGATATAATTATATACCAGGTAAATGCAAAGAATAAAAGGCCTCTAGGCAACAAGGTCTGGGATGCTTTATACCAAATTGTGCACAGCAGCTCACTCCAGGAGGGACAGACAGAAGGATGGTGCAAGGAGATGCCCCATTGTCCTCTGTGCTGCTTCAGTCTTTACTTTGTAATATGCTTTTTAAAAATTAAAGAAAATCGTGTCTTTCTAGCACACAGGACCACTATAAATGCTTTACTCTTAGAGTCGGCTTTTTCTTTTTTATTATTTTTATTTTTTAATTTTATTTTTATTTATTTTTTTAGGCAAGGCAACCCTTGGTTGACCTCACAGATTGCAAGGATCTTGTCAGTTTACAATCCCTTATTTTTATACCTACGGCACCTGGTCTTCCTAGGTGGTCTCCCATCCAAGTACTGAGCAGGCCTGACCCTGCTTAGCTTCCGAGATCAGACAGGATTGGGCTTGTTCAGGGTGGCATGGCCATAAACTGCTTCTTCTTTTTTAAATGAGAGATTAGACTTCTATAAGAAACAGAATACTTTTCCTTAAGACAGAAGTTTTGGGGGCAAAAAAAAAAAAATCACAGAACTGTCTTCTAGATAAACCTAAAACCTAAACCATTCTGGTTGCGGAACTGATGAGAGTTTGCACAGGGATTCCCAGAAACATAACCATTTATAGAGAAGCAAAGAAAGACCTTTCTCCTTCATCTGTGTTACACTGAGCTTTTCAGATCAACTTCTCCCAGACAGAACAGGAATCGCTGTCCCCCTGGAAACCCTGGATGCTCCCGTCTGTACAGGGCCTGTTCGTTCTCACTATGCACTGAATTCCCAGTCACTTGAATGCTGGCATTGAGACAGTGATCCCAGGGAGGGGCAAGCCCACTTATCACTTCTCACTCCACCTTTTCTTTTCCCATGTCCTCTCAACTGTGCATTCAGGATTAGTTTTCCAGTTTCCTTGTTTGTGGAGGGCTTGAATCTAAGCCAGCTAGCTGTGGCTAGCTGCTCCCTGCCATGACTGTAAATGTCACTTTTAGATTAACTGGCCCCTGATGTTTAAAAATATCCTGAGCACACTTAACCTTCAAGGTACCAAAGAGAGCGGTAATAACCCAGGCAAAGTGGGTAATGATCTGGCATCAAAGCGTTAGTAGGGCATTTTTCACCTTTTAATCCCATAGTTTACTTTACTTAAAAATTCTTAAGACACATAAGCCACAAGGTATCTAAAGTCCAAGTTGTAAGCAGTACAAAGTCATGTTGGCCCTCTTACAACATGCTGAAAATTAACTGCATACAAGATGTTGGGTGTTTTGAGAAATAGCTTCTGGAACAAGTCCCTGGTGAATGGGTTCAGGTGATCACTACGAATAAAGATCACCTGGCCTCTCTCACTGGAAAAGACTTGGCAAATGCCATTCATGGAATAGTCCTACGTCTTGGGACTTGGGGAAAAACAAAAACAAAACAGCTCCATTCCCATTTAGGGTATGCTGGCTCTTGCTAAAGCTGGGAAGAAAAACCCAGCATACGCTGAAGTTACAGAATGTTCTCCCACGTGGGGAGGGCAGGTGGCATGTGGGACAAAGTTCACCTCCAGTTCCAAACAGGAGCTGGCAGCAGGAAAGCAGAGGCCACACAACAAGGCACTGTGTTCCAGTAAACCAGGGTGCATCTTACTAAACAGCAAGTGGAAAAACTTGCAAGAGCTGAACTTATGTAAAAACGGTTTAATGGGGCTGTGCCAGGTGCAGCCTTTACCCTGTTGGAGAAGCTACTTCATTTGTGGGCTTGTTTTTCAAGAAGGAAAAGTCATCGATAGTAGACTTCTTGGAATTTTCTCCACTGGACTTCTAAGTAGGAAGTACATGTCTTGACTGCTCTTGTGTCCTCTTGAAATCTCAGTATTGTCAGCTGCCACCTGGATAGTGCCACATCTGTTTTATAGGGGTTGAGGATGAAATAATCCAGGTTGAGGGCTTAGGACAATGCCTACATATCTTAAGTTCTTAATTGGCAGACTCTATGATTGTGATTAGATTATTTATCAAGACTACTTCACTCTAGAGTAGCTCATACAATTCTTTCAAAGAGGCCTCTCTCAAACCATAGACACATCTGTCCTTTCATGTTTCCTGGAAGAGTCATCTGTGACTTAAGGGAAAAAAAAGTTTAACTTCATTTAAAATTCCTCCCCGATGATGCCAAATAATTATGATCTGGGCAGAGTCAATAGTGGCAAGACTATTAGGCTTTGCAATCAGGTTGGCATGGGTTTGAATCTTAGCTCCATGACCTGAGGCTTTGAGCAAATGGCCAAGCCAGTATCCTCACCCAACTATCTCAATATATGGTAGAGAAAACTAAATGAAAAAACATACACTGAGCTTCTAGATAGTGGCTTGCTCATAACAGGCACTTAATAATATCTTTCTAATGAAACTGTTTAAAAGGACTAGAAACACTCCCCACTCCCCTTACACACACTCTCTCTCTCTCAGATGAAGAACTCTTTGGTGGCTCAGCTCTCCCTTGACTCTCTTTAAGGCACAAGTATTTTCTAGAAGCCAAGCAGAAGGCATGGAACCAGTTATTCATAAACTTTTCCCACCAAACACAAGAACATTAACAGAAAAATATATTTCTTTAAGCACATCTAAGATTCAGAAAATCATACATATCAAGATGTTTGCCTGCCCCTCCCCGCCAAAAAAGTGACCACATGGCCTTAAGAAAAAGAGAATCTGGAAGGAAGTTGCCAGTCCTACTGCAAATAAGACATTTTATAAAAATGCCTATGCCTTCTCCTCCCCCTGAGGGCCAATTAAATCAGGAATTCTAGGAGTGGGCCTGGCATTAATATTTTTTGAAATTTCCTGTGGTGAGGCTTGAAGAGCACTCACTGTTTGAAGCCTCTGGACCCCCACTCTGTCACCGTAGTTACCACTGAGGGGGACATAAGGACACAGGAAATATACAACTGAGCAGCAAAGAATGCAAAGCATTGATTGACCTCCTGCCTAATCTGCCCCACTCACCAGTATCTGCATTTCCAAACATACTTCAAAATTTAAAAACTGGTTCCAACTGAGGTAAGCAACAATTAGGCCATGAGATCCAAATTAAGTGTCAGAAGTCCTCTAAATAGGAAAAGAGCCATCTTTCTCAGTTTGAATTACCACCAATCAATAAGCTAGGACCCTCCAGAGTACCCAGAGGGCTCTACCTTGTACACACCTCCAAGGTTTGACAAAGATGAAAAGCCAAGGTTTGACAAAGATGAAAAGCCACCGACACACACAAACACACCAAAAAGTTTGCTTCTCCAATCCAAAACTCTAAGACTTTCTATGCTAGGAGCAAATCAAAGCAGAAAGTGAATTTTAAAAGTGGGCAGGGAAAGAATGTATTATCTTATCTAATAATGGAAACGTACTAACAACATGCTAAAGTCTAAAAAAAAAAAATTCACATTCCCCTGCCTTGCCCTGCTGGACTCCGATCACAGATAATGACTTTCACATGATTATTTTATAACTTGGGGTTCCCAGGACAACATTCTGTATAACTGACTTCCTTGTGTTTCCAAAAGGCCTCAGCAGATGCTCTTCTCCTTGCCTGAGATGAAACAGAAATCATTTTTGGTGGCCAGGTTCTCACATACTCCTGCAGCGAGCCACACATAATTGCCCAGAGTGGGAGGACACAACAGATGGGCTCTTGCATTGCCAATGTCCGAATAGGAGCACCTAAAGCAGAAGTCTGCAAACTATAGCCCGTGCTGCCTGATTTCCTATGGCTCCCAAACTGAGTGGTTTTTACATCTGTTAAATGCTTGAAAAAAAATTAAGATTTCATGACATGTGCAAATCATATTAAATTCCAATTTCAGTGTCCACAGGTTTATTGGAACACAGCCACACCTGTTCATTTATATTTTGCACGTGGCTTTGTCTAGAGTAGTTCCGAGACAGGATGACTGCAAAGCTTATCATCTAACCATTTACAGAAAAAATATGCTGACCTCTGACCTAAAAGGCCAAAATTGCCTTTTATTACCGATATGCATAATTTTGGTCCATAAAAAAAGTTTTTTGGAATATACAGTGCTATTACTGCAGCAAATCGAAAACGTGGAAAAAAAAGCTACAACAATATAACTAAAAATTCATCAAAATGAGCCTTGTTCCTAAAATGTTAGTGATTAAAATTAGTATTATTTGGGGGGAGTCACAGACTATTTAAGATGCTGCTGTGTTGTTTAAAGTGTCACTATACTGCTAAGCTTAATATTTTTTTAAAACAATAAGTTTGCTTGCAGAATTTATTTTTATTTTTTAGGTGAGGCAACCCTTGGTTGACCTCACAGATTGCAAGGACCTTGTCAGCTTACAGTCCCCTTTATTTTTCATGCCTACAGAACCTAGTCTTCCTAGGTGGTCTCCTTCCATTTATGTACTAACCAAGTCCCACCCTGCTTAAGCTCCTGGCTTGTTCAGGGTAGCATGGCGGTAGACTAGAATTCTTTATAGTTAACTCAGCTTACTGCTTGCTTCCTTCCTACTCACAGTACTGCATTGTGAGGGAAGTGTCAAAACCAAATGGATACAAAAATATCAGCCCCTCATTTCTCCCTTGGATAAGGAAGCCCATTGTAATGCTGAGAAGCGCAAGGTACCAGAGTGCAAATGAAAGCATGTTTTGTCTTTCTTTATGAAAGCCTGCCTGATGATGGCAAAATGTAGGATCACAAACCCTACTCCCCAAACATCAAAAAACTAAGGCATTGGAGGGCAAGCAATATGCTCAAGTCAAAGAAAGGTTTCCAACCCCCTTTCATAAGAAACGTCTGTGCAGGTCTAGGTGTCCTCGCCCTCCTGATCGCTTTTACTTCCTTCTTCATCTGACACCAGGGGAGTCCAGCCTTTCATCTTGATGGCCCACCCTCACTACTCCAGCCAAGTGCGAACAGGTCAGTGGGCCATCAGGGTATCTTCCCAGTTCCCCCGCCTCACACCTCAACTCCAGGTTCCCAAGTAAGATTCTGGAAACACTAGCAGAGGAACGGCGGGGAAGCTCCCCTCACACCGTCCCAGGGCTTGGCAGGACACAGCCATGACACACATGCCAAGATTCCCGCAGGAATGCTTTCTGCCGCAGCAGCCCCTTTAGGATCTCAGCATAACCTGACCCCGGTCTAGTCTCTCCACTGCGCTAGGGTTCGGGGCAGACCCCAGCTTGGGTGGGGCACAGCCCATCCCGGCCTCGCGCCCTTCCAGGGAACCCAGCCCCCGGCTTACCGGGCCTGGTGGAGCGGGTGGGCAGCTCCACCGGGTGGAGGGCGGTGCGGAGGCGGGTCTTCCTGCCCACAATGGTTGCCATGGCTACCACAATCCAGTGGCAGGAGTTAGTCTGGCGCCCCCGCCCAGAGGGGACTGAGGGGGCTGAGGGGCCTGAGAGGCTAAAGGACACAGCGTAAAGAGTACTCCGCACAAAGTGAAAGTTCAACAACCTTTTATTACCAAACTCAAGCAGGGTTAACTCTTAAACCCCACTAACAGCAAAACAGAATCTCTAATAGGATCTTAGGATGGAGGTACAGACCTAATAAAGACTGTCTTTAAAGAGATTTTAAAAATACGTATATACACCTGCATGAGTATTAAGAGCAAAATTCTCCAATGCTGCAGAAACAGATATGCGTAATTCAGTCCATAAAAAACAGCATTTGGCACTATGCTACCTTGAAAATTCAACTCAGGATGCACGTAGAAAAGCATATCCTCTCTTTTAAAAAAAAAATCCCCCTGTTCAACTTCCAGGGCTTATTCCTAGAAACACCTTAAGAACAACAGTATAAACAAGGCCCAGCCCACTTCCCTCCGCCTCTGCTTCACAAGGATTGCTCCTTAGGAATTTTCACTTCTACTACAATCAGAAAATTGATCCTGAATTTCTGTTAACTTGTAAAAAACATTGTCACATTTCCTTCAAGGAGGGGCCTGAGGGCTCTGCGAAGGATCAAACGGGCAGTGAACCCAGCCAAGACTGGAACACCACCAGGCTGGGCAAAGGGAGCGTTCTAAATAAAAATACCCAACACCTTATAACCTAAAGTCTAACCTAACAGGTAAAAATAACTAGCAGCTTGCTATACCAAAAAGGTGCTTCTCTCTCCCCTTAAACCATTAAGGTAACAGCAGGTAACAGCAGGGAGGAGAGTCTAGAGTATTAGACCTCCTCTCTCCTCCAAGAACTTTGACACTTATTCTAAGCCAAAACCACGGTTGCAAAGGCAGACATGTGGTCACAGGATAGTCTTTGCCGTGTCCAGCTGGATAAAGCTGCCACTTCTATGCAGCTTGGCTCATGGCCAAAACTTTTTCCCCTTGTACAGAGTACTTAAGAATCACTAGGGAAATTATTTTTTCAATTCAACTTTGTAACTGACAAATACTCCAATAACAGCTTTCTAGAAAACTGCCTGGAGACCCCCTTGCCCCAGGTCAGGGGTCAAAGATCCTTCCAGTCGATGGGATCCTTGCCGGACTTCTGCAGCAGCTCGTTGGTTTTAGAGAAATGTCTACATCCAAAGAACCCTCTGTACACAGACAAAGGGGAAGGATGAGCAGTCTGCAGGACATGGTGGCGCTTCTGAAAGAGAACAAGAGAATGACTAAAAGGTGGTAGGTACATTTGGGACTTTATGGCTGTTGCACTTGAAGATAGATGTGCCATTCCCTTTGCTTTCTAAATTCTCCCACTTTTCAAAGTGTATGTACTTGCCTAAGTGTTCATACTAGAACATCAGTGCATTCATTTATTCATTTGCAAAGCAACTCCCTTTGCTAGGCTCTGAGGCCGCAGAGGACTTGGCACCATCTATTCAATGTTTAAGTGCCTATACCTTATGATCTAGCAATTCCACTGCTAAGAATATATTTGCTAAAGCACATCATGATGCATATACCTACACAAAGATGCAGGTTTAAGGAGGTTCACTGCAGCACTGCTTATAGAGGTAAAAGCTAATATAAATCCAGTGTTATACAACTGGCTAAAAATATTTTTCTAAAGTTCTTACAATGGAACACCACACAGCTGCTAGGAGAATAAGGCCTCCAAAATAAGATCTCCTAAATATATCACTTGAAATATATGGAAAAGTGACAAATGCATTTAAAAAATGTTGAGGGGGGGAATACCTGAGACACTAGTTAGAGTAGTTCCTTCAGGAAAAAAATATAGTGGAAAGCATTTACTTTCTATTTTGTACTTTTCTATACTATCTGAATTATCTCAGCACAAAAATGAAATACTTTTGATTTTTTTAAATGTCAACTCTAGGTAACTGAACAGGAAGATTATAGACTTTTGTTTTCTTCTTTATTCTTTTCTGTATTTAAATAAAAACCACCTAATAATTGTTTTCAAAATATCCCTGTCTTCAAGTAGCTCAGTCTAGGAAGGGCCATAACTGAAGCCAGGAGGGCCCAGTATGAGCACAGAGCCTGGAGCCAGATGGCCTGGGTTCAAGTCCTGGCTCTGTCACTTAGTAGTTAGGTAGCCACAAGGAAGTCGCTGACCTTCTCTCAGCTGCTCTCTGAGTATCAACACCTAGCTCCCAGTTACTGTGAAAGAACAAACGATCATGTGGTACAGAGTATTATGAGAATATAGATCAAGTGTCTGGCAAGCAACAGAGGCCCCTGAAAATGTGAGCTGTGCTGAGCTTTGAAGGATGTTAGCCTCTGGGAAAGGCAAAAAAGTGGGGCTCAGGAAGAAATCCAAGTGGTTTAGTCAGACTTTAAACAAAAGTCTATAATATTTTTCAGAGTGAAAAGAGGGGAGCTGTGGCTGATAGGCAGTCCAGGGGTATGTCCAAGACCCCACCTCTTCAGCCTAAGCCAAAGCCTTTCAGGGAGAAGGCATGTGACTGCCCCAGGGAAGATCAGAGCAGGGCCTGAACTAAGGCAAAGGTGGTCAAGTGGGATGGGTTTGCAAGACAGTAGAGAAGAAAGGCTATAAGTGACTAACAATATGGGATGGAGACAGCAGAAAGAGAGGGGAAAGGGAAAGGGAGAAGAGGGAAAGAGAGAGGCAGGGACATGTCATGGTGTCTGATTTCTGGTTGGACACCTGGATAGATGGTGGTACTTTTTATCCTTGGGTAGTACAGAGAAGCAAGTTTAGTAAGGGATGGATGAGGAAAGGAGAATTTTGCTTGGAAATATTAAATTTGATGTACTTTAGGTCACTAATAAGTAGGCAGCTGAGTATATCTACTGCTCAGGAAAGATACTGGGTTGGATATGTGATTTGGTTTTAATGACTGAGCAACTATAACTGTTTAACTTTCAAATCAAGCCATGCTTAACAATAATAAAGATTACAAATATATTGAGTAAGAGCTATACAGACCACCCACAAACCTCCCAAAGACAGAGATTGTAAATTACTAGATAACCATATCTTAGCACTTAGTTAATTTGTGCCAGATTTTATTCCTACAATTCCTTTCTGTAAAAGAATACCTAAAAACCTCTTGTTCATTTATATAGAAACTTTATAAGGAAAGCTTTATAATCTGACTACACATGATTGCTATTTGCTTATACATGCATAAAAAGACACAGGAAGATGGCAGAAACTAAAAGCCACCGCTGATGCAAGCCCAGGAGGAAACTGAACAGATAGGACTTGGATAGGAGACTTCTCACCATATATCTTAACATCCTTTCTTTTTAATTATGTGAATCTACCTTTTAAAAAAATCTAAATTACAAAATAAAGACAAAACTCAATTTAAGAAAAATGGAGGTGTTAGTTGGCATGTGAGCAAAGTCAATAAACTTGAACTCAATCACTGGTTTCGAATCCTAACATACTCACTTGTGAACTTCACAGGGTTCACGCCCAAAAACACCCACCAAGATGAGCAGGCTGCTTAGGAAGTCTGAAGCTCCAGAGCAGGTCTCATCTTGGCTGTCATTCAACCAACTTTGTGCAAGTGATTCTGTCTCTGAGCCCCAATACAAAATTGGGTCAGTGTACGCCTACGTGCATAGCCTTTCCCAGAGTATTAGCTTCTGCATTGAAAGTGTTTGACTTGGTACCTAACAGAGGGTAGGGGATCACTATATTTGCGTATTTCGGATACACCAGAAACTATTATTGGGTCACCTCAGTTAATCTCTTAACTGTACTTATTAAAGTGTTTCTAATTTCTTCCCCATCCTCACTTCCTAATTTTGTCTCTCCCAGTTGCCCAAACTAAACACTTGTTCTTGACTCCTCTCTCACGCCTACTGCCATCTCCCCTCTGCATTCTCCATCAAACTATCATCATCTCCAGCCTGTCAGTTATCCTGAAGAGAAATGACGGTGGCTTACCCCAAAGTGGCAGTAGTTTCAACTGTGAGAAACAGTAAAATTGGGATGTCTTTAGGAGGCAGAGCTGACAGGATTCTCTAATGGACTGCATTTGAGGGGATGAGGGAAAGATCTGAGGAGGACTTCTGGTTGTTAATGTCAGCAACCAGGAATGTAAGCACTTTGGTAGGTGAATGGAAAAGGAACAGGTTGGAAGAAAACACAGAAAAGGCAGTGATTAAAAAACTAGTTTGGTGGTACTGGGTATTGGCAATCTGAGCTGAGGTTTAGTGATTATCACCAACAGTATTTTCATGGGGGAAGTTAAATTTGTGATTAAGTGGATTACTTTGTGTTTTCTGTATACTCTCAAACTTCTTGGAAGAAACTTACCTCGTTCTTCACTTACTACATCATTTATTAAGTGAATGGTATTCAGGAACCAATGTATCTGAGTATATGGCAAGTACGTGTCTTTATTACTATTAAATCATAAGTTGGCCAGTTGCTTTCCTCATATGCCGCAAAGCATTCCTATAATTTGACTAAATTGTGTTCTATTTTCAGTGGGAAACCCAACCATAATTTTAACAGTCTTAAGGGAAAATAAGCTTCATTTTTATGACATGAATTTTCTAGGACCACACTGCAAGTATTCCTATAAGTCTCTAACCTGGTTTAAACTGTTAAAAACAACATACCCTATCGATGGCACTGCCCTTCTTCTGAGCATAGGAACCCCAGAGCAAGAAGACAAGGCCATGTGAATTCTGATTTAGCCAGGACACAACCGCATCGGTAAATTGCTCCCAGCCTCTCTCTTTATGAGAATTGGCCTGATGAGCCCGGACTGTGAGGACAGCGTTGAGTAGGAGAACACCTATGAACACACACCAAAGAAACAAGTTGAAGGCAGGATGAAATGAGTCAGCCCAACACCCAACAACGGGGACAAATCACATGAAACCATTCTCCTGACAGAATCCAGAACAAATGTCTGAAATTCGGTCACAGAGAAAGCATTACAGCAGACTGCTGGGTACCTCTGGGCATTCAAACTTTGACCTCCGCACTTTCAACATCTTCCGAGTTAGCAAAAGTAAACATTATATATCCCTCATCAGAAAGAATTATTTTTAAAAAATGTCCTAAGTGCTATTAAATAACCCCAGAAAATAACAAAAGGAGGCCAAAGTGTTTCATCCAAACAAAACTCTAACTGCAAGAAATCAAAGAGTAAATATTCTTTCCTTGTCCTAGTAATAATTTGTTAAAAAAGGAAAAAGTCCTGAGATAGGTATTAAACACATACAACATAACCTACAAAGAAATGACAAAAGTGAGGTCATCTTCTGATTTGTGAAAGTTAAATGGATAAACGTAAAATATGAATAACGAGGAACACACTTTTCTCTTTCAAATTATGGTTGAAACATGAAAGATTGGCTACAGGATAGAATGAAGATATATTTTCTGACTTACATAAGTTTAGCTATTTTATTAGATATCTTGTCCTCTGTGGCTATCTTTTACAAACAGAAACAAGTGGACAGAAAAGAGGACTGTTGAAATCTGCCCGAGACATATCTAGCAGTGGTTGGTTTACCTTGTTTGGCCCACCCAGATAAATCTCCATGACCAGGATGAACAAAACCATCTATGTCTGTAGACAGTTCTTTATAAATGTTTTCCAAACTGAAAGTAAGCCGGAAGGAAAAAAAAAACAGAATCTTAAGACAATTCCCAAAATTCAGTAACCTCCAACATACATGTAAATTATAGCGTGTAAAGCAGCCCCTGGAGGGAATGATGCAACAAACTGCAGTGATTCTCAAGGAAACACCACCTTTCCTTCTGACAGGTAACACTTTATTTTCATCTGTGCTTGGATTTAAGGAACAGCATTTTGGAAGATATAAGTAAATCAGTCTTGGATTTATAAGGCCCCTCTCCAATTGATGGTTATTTTTGCCCCACAGGAGACTTGTAGCGATGACTGAAGACATTTTTCATTGCCATTTTGTTCGAACTCTGGTTCTGGGGAGGGGGGCAGTGCTGTTGGCATCTAGTGGGTAGAGGCTAGGGGTGCTGATAAACATCCTACAGTACACAAGACCAACTCTCTCCATTGCAAAGATCCAGCCCCCAAATACCAACTAGGTTGAGAAACCCTGCTCCAAAGGCTAGCAAAAGTCCCCCAAATAGGCATACCTGCACTTTGCAAAGTACACACCCAAGAGTAATTGCAATTATACTTGAGCCATCTATAAAGCAATCGTACCTGGGTGGAGGTGGGACAGGTCTCTTAACACTAAAGCAGAGCCCATGAGCTTGATTGGGTCCATGATACGGATCCTGTCCAAGGATGACAACTTTCACCTGTGAATACCAGGTGGCAAGAAATTAAACACAGAGTTTACAGAGTTTAAACAAACACCTGGCTGACTTGATGACCTATACAAAGGGACACTATGAGAGGACAGCCGCCCTCCTGGCGCGATTAAGGATAAAGTAGGCAACCTAGCACCTTTACTTTCCATTACCAAATCATCCTTCACTCAACCACCCTGCCACACTGCCCTCTCCCTTCTGACAGGTATTTGAAACAAGTTGGGGGTCAACTTTGTTTTCATCCCCTTCATTTTTCAAATAACAAAAGTAAATACACCCTTGAAACAAGTACGACCATCTAGAAACATACAAAGTAGTTAGTCATCTACTAGCCATTCCTATCCCATCCTATTCAACCATTTTTAATTATCTATAAAACTGGGCTTACTGTACTCATTACCCTACATTTTTGTGTTTCTCACACTACACATTTTGGGTATCCTTCAATTCAACAAAAGAGCTCAATCACTGAAGGGCAGTCAGCCTGTTTCCTAATTTTTTTCCAGTACAAAACAGAACCCAATAAACATCTGAGTACATATATCCTTATATACTGTTGCCTTTATTTCTTTGGAAGTTACAATAGTGGAGTTGCTGGTCAAAAGGTAAGTATATTTGAAATTTTCAAAGACATATGCTAAATTGCTTTTCAATGAGTTGAGGCAATTAGAAATTCTAGCCAGCAGCAGTATGAAGGTGCTTCTTCTTATTCCTCTAAGGAACAAACCCACAAGAAAATGAGGTCAGGTCAAAGGGCCATGGGAGTAGGTGGCAAGATGCAATGAAAAGTAATTAAGTCACTATCGAGGCGGTGTTAAAATATAGCTAGTCTTTCTGATCTGGAGACCACCCACCTCTTCATTCTCATGGTATTCTTTCTTAGAATCTTCTTCCATAGCCTGGACATATATCTTTATCTTTCAAAATCCAGCTTTAAAAATTTTCATTATCAGGAAGCTTTTGTGGACCTCTCTGTTCCTACTATTGGTACTCACACTGTCCCCAGCATATTCTTCATCAAGAAGCAACTTGTCCCAGCAGGGAAGCCTTGCAGTTCTGGGTTTGGTTAAGGGATGTCCTTGAAGGAGACAGACAACCTCCCAGACCCTCCATATGCTCATCTGCAAAGAAGCCCACGAGCCATCTGATCCTCATAAGTTTCATGCTGTTTTCTTATTCTTCCCTATTAATATCAATCATTGGTATTCCAAACAGGGCATACTATTCAAACAAAGCACAAAATAGTACTGAATTTCGAAGTTTTTAACTTCAAAAACCAGGAGCTATTTTTAAAGTCCTTTCTCTAAACTGAAAATTGTTAAGTTTGCTAAGTATTAGGTGTAGCAGCCTTATCAAGATGGCTTATTCACCTATTTCACTTCCATTTAACAGGTATTTATTAATCGCAGGATACTTGCTTTAGCTTACAAACAGGAGGGAAAAGAACAAAACGTAAAACCTCTAGTGTAAGCAGATACTAACCTACTGGAGGGGTTTTGAGGAAAACCAGATCACAACACAAAGGTGGTGAGGAACAGGGTTCATTCAATGAGGTGCCATAGATGAATCTAATTGGTTTTCAATAGACAAGTGAGGAGAGGGCTGCCACACTGTCCCACTCTGAAAAGAATGGGAGGTGGAAGTGAGGCTGGCAAGTAGACTATGGCCATACTCATGTTCAGCTTTCAGCATTCAGACAGTGGGAAGCCAGAGACAAGCTTCTGGACAGGAGACTGACAATAAGAGCTGCTAGGCAGCAGCCGTTGTATGCAATAAACCAAAGCAAAGGGATTTAGTAACAGGATAGCAAAAACTGTTTAGGTCAGAAGTTCAGAGCTTGAAAGTGTCAAATGTAAAAGACAGTGTGTGACTGAGCTGCAAGCTGCTTCAGGGGCGTCTTTAGGATTCAACAACATAGCAGAAGACATCAAGACCAAAATCAAGAACTATCATCAGACTATCCCTTTTGACAGCTCCTACCCCAACCAGAACCAGACCAGGAACTGTCGGCAGAAATACCTGGACTTTCACCACTATGAGAAGGCAATAAATGGTAAAGGAGGTGATGTCTTCATGTGCAAATGGTACCAACATGTGTACAAGTCCCTCTGCCCATATCCTGGGTATCAGCCTGAGATGACCGTAGGGCAGAAGACATGTTTCCTGGGAAGATCTGAACTGGTTTCACCCAGCTTCTTCTCTGTCCTCCATCCTTCTCCCAGAGAGGCGAGGGGGACCTGGGTATATCCCACTTGGGATCCTGAATCATGGCTTAACTAATCATAAATAGTTGTTGGGGGAAAAAAAAAACGTGTAGTCAGACAGAATACTGAGCTACACATCAAGATGGGGTTGACTACAACCAGGTGAAAAAGACTTAACTGCTTCATGCCTCAGTTTCCTCATCACCACCACAATAAAACCTAACACTGGCATGAGGTAGGTTTCAAAATTAAATAAAACAGAAAAAATGAGAACGTATAGACACATGATCTATGTACATAGTTTTCTTTTGTGCTGCATAAACAGCACATGGTAAAAGTTAAAAAAATAAATATAGGCTAAAATATAGCCTACCAAGTCTCGCAATTACAGTATTTACTGAATTATAGACAGTGACTTAACTCCAGTGTCCCTAATTAAGAAATACTATTTGATTCCCATGCCTGTTTTACCAAAATTCATCCACAACTTGTACTTACATCTCTAATGTCACACATTTGGGTCCATAATTAAGAAATACTATTTGATTCCCATGCCTGGTTTACTAAAATTCATCCACAACTTGTACTTACATCTCTAATGTCACACATTTGGGTCCATGTGAAGACTTGGTCTGGGGGTGGGTAAACAGTGTAATGTCTTCTTTCTTCTGCAACAAATCCCATTAACTGATTGAAAGAGAAACTAGACTTAAAATTGGATTCTAACTGGAAAGCATAAGAATTCAATAAGAAAGGTAACTGAAGCATTATATAGCTCTATGCCTCTTTTATATCCAAATTGTTTTTTTAAAACAACAGAAACAGTACCTACCTGCTCTCCACCAAAGTCGTTCAAGATCAATTCCCTCCCCCTTACTTTGGGCTGGGTCAAAGTTGATTGGCTCGGCAGCTCCAGATTTCCTATTGCCAACCCCTCCCACATTTTTTATTTAAAGGCCCTGCAAAATTTGTCGTTTTACTTTGCCACCCTTTCCTGGAAAGCAACTAAGTGGATTAAAAGAAGTCATGATATAATCTTACAGTCACTTAAAAACTTTAATATAAATGTGTGGACTCAAAACACCATGGCCTTATTTTACCCTCTTTAGCATTAAAAGGACGTTCAAGGAGGGAAAACAGACTACAAATGCAACATCTTATAAACGTGGCCTTGGCTTGCAATACTAAGAAGACAAAGGGCCTGTAGCCTCCACGTTTACCTTTATAAAATACGGTTTTCCGAACTCTCCACTGAGATGCTTCTTCCAGCTCTCACCGAAACCCACTGGCACATTGCGCGCAGCGAGTCTGAGCAGGGCCGCGGCCTTGTTCCTCTGGATGCGGACCAGCTGCTCGGGGCTCAGCGGCGACAAGGGCGGCATGCCAGGCTCCTCCTGCCCGGCCCGGGCCTTCTTGGCGGGGCTGGCCTGCAAATGGTCCCCGCAGAGGCGGGTCACGAGCCGCAACGAGCCTCTCCCGGGCGCCCACAGCTTCCGCCCCCAACCCAAAAACCCATTACAGAGGACGCCCATTTGTGGGTTCCAGCCCCGCCCGAAAAGTTGGTGCAAAAACGGACTCTGGAAACCCAGGCCTTAGTCCAGTCCCTCACTAAGAAGCCGATGGCCCAAATTTCGTGTTTGGTATTAAGCCCGCGCAGGCAGAGGAGCGTTTTGCTGCGAGGCTCAGCATCCGGATGCCCCGCCCCGCGGAACCCGCCACTCGCGTCCCAACGTGGCCTTTTCGCGGCAAAAAACCTCCCCCCCCAGAGGTCCCGCCCCTCCTCTCTCTGACTGGATGGTAGGCCGAAGAGGGCAGACCTCTCGCCTCTGATAGGTGCTACTGTGCCAGAGGCTTGTCCCCATTGGCTGAACTCTCAGCATGGCCGCCGATGGGGCACGCCGGCGGCTGTTTTGAACATGTGGAGACCAGTCTGAACACGGTGCCCCAGCTCACCGAGGCAGCGGCGCGTTTCTGAAACCCCTCGGTCGCGCGGGGCCCGCCGCTTTCCCCTCTCTCCCTCCCCCTGGCCCCTGGCTTCACCAGAGGTCCCCGGCGCGCCTCACCGCCGCATCCCCGCTCTCCTCAGCTACTGCCGCCACGCCGGTTTCCCCGTCCGCCGACTCAGGGCTGCAGGCACGTCGCTTCCTGGCGGGGCTTGGGGAGAAGAAGGAGTAGAGAGTCTTCTGGCCGATCATCCCGAAGCCGAGGGGAGAGCGAACGCGCGCCGCTGTGGGACCCGCGAGGCTCACTCAGACTGGCGGTCAGCAATTGGCGCCAAGCCGCCCGCGCATGCTCCGACCGGGGGGTGGGGGCTAGGCGGGGGGCTGGGCAGGGGGCGGTGGAGAGCCTAGTGCGCATGTGCAGGAGGGGCTGCTGCGGGCAGGGTTACTTTTTCATTCATTATATTAACCCATCATACTTCTGCCTTGGGGCAAGTCCCTCTATTTCTCCCCAGTAAAAAGAAAATAAAAGTACCTATCCGGTAGAATTGTTGTGGGAATGAAATCAGCATTGAAATAGTATTTATTTAGCTCTCAGATACATTACCTCATCCAGTTTTCACAACTTATTTTACTGACGACAAAGTAAGGCAAGAGTAGTCCAACACTGAGCCTAACCTGTAAGGTTTGGGGGAGACTAACTGAAGTCGTGAAGGTTAAACTCCAAACTAGTTCTCCTAAAGGTACCACTGCACCCCTCAATCCCGATACACCCCAGGTTATTCTCCTCTCTCTCCCCACATCCAGATCATCAACAGGTCCTCTTGATCTGTCTCCAAAACAATATCTGAATTCAGCTGCTGCTCTCCATCTCCTGGCTAAAACCACAGCTGGTTTCCTCTTTCCTACCCAATGGTCTGTTTGAAATGTAAATTACATCGTGATAATTTCCAGATTAAAATCCTATAGTTTCCAAATACGCTTAGAGTAAAATCTCAGTTTCTTACTTTGCTGGTAAGGCTGCTTCCCTCTGTGACAGAAGGCCCTACTACTGTGGCATGACTGAATCTGGGTCTCGGCATTCACTGGACATAACCAGCTTGTCCCATGTGTGGCCTTGACGTTCTTGCACACGCTGTCCCCCTGCCTGGAAGCTTCAGGTCTCAGCTCTGTACCCTTCCTCTGAAAGGCTTTCTCCTCCTTTCCCACTTTCTAGCTGGTCACTCTATACCTTTAGTAACATCTAAAATTCTCTTATTTATTCTTTCCTTATTTATTTCTGTCTGTGTCTATGAAATGTAACCTGGATGAGGGCAGGGACTTTATCCTTGTGTTACTATTGTGTCCCAGTGCCAAGGACAAGGAGCTTGGTGGATAAGGAGAGAAGCTCATTTAAAGTAATTTTCCCTTACATCTACTTTGAAAAAAACAGTTCAGCAGTTTTGTATAAAGTGAAATATACTCTTACCAGGCACCCTTGGAATCCCATTCCTAGATATTTACCCAAGTTAAATGAAAATCTATATTCACACAAAAGCTTCTACATAAATGGATATAGTAAGTTTCTTTGTAATTGCCCTAAAGGAAACAACCCAAATGTCCCTCAATGGGTAAGTAGGTAAATTGTGGGGCACTGGCACAATGGATACTATTCAGCAATAAAAGGAACAACTGATGCAAATAGAGATACATCTTTAAAGCATTATGCCAAGTTAAAGAGGCCAGACACGAAAAGCTATATATTGTATGATTTCACTTGTAAGACATTTTGGAAAAGGCAAAACTATAGGGACAGAAAACATCAGTAATTGGGGACTTGGGGGAATTTTGTCAGGTGATAGAACTGTCCTGGATCTAGACTGTGGTGGTGGTCACACAACTGTGAACATTTATCAAAATTTGCAGAACCGTATTCTAAGAAGATTCAAAACAAAGCCCTCAATCTCACAGAGCTTTCATTCCATTGGGAGAAAACAGAGAGTAAACAAAATTAGAAGCAGTGGTAGAACCTGACATTTATTTGGAACATGGAAGCCCTTCTCAAATGTCCTCTCATTTAATCCTCATGGTGTTCTCATGACATAGGATTTACAGTCCCCAGTGTACAGATGAGGCAAATTCAAGCCCAGAGACTTTAACTGACCTGTAAGAGCTGCACAACTAGAGTGGAGGAGGTGGAAATGTAAGCCACGAGTCAGACTGCTGAACTTGTGATCCTACCTGCGACAATATGCTAATGGCCGAACTCCCTGTCAGTATGTCAAGTTAATCCCCAAAGAGAAGGGACACGGAACATACAGCTCGAAAATCACAGATGATCCTGAGCAGTTGAAGAGCAGATACTAGTTACACTCAAACACGGTAACGCTTGCATCGCGTCCAGAAGGCCAACAGGTGGCGCCTGGAGGCCGCCTGCGGCATTGTTTGCAGATTTGCCTACATTTCCCAGCCTGCAGCCGGAATGTGCCTGGAAGTCGTGCTGCGAGCCGGGTGTGCGTCTTCTCTTTCCCGCCAGCCCTTTCTACAGTGTTTGCAGAATTCGGAGCCGCCCCGGTGCTGTGTGAAATTTTGAGAACCCTCGCCCCCCGCCACTCCACGCACGTGTTACAGTTAGTATTTTCACTTAGAATTCGGCATGCATATGATCACGTTTAACTGTTTTACGTTTAGATTCAGAAGCATGTCCATTTGAGGATCACTGTACCTACCTATTTTAATACTGGCGTGGGAGGGCCGGTCATGTATGGGTGAAAAGGAGACAGACACGTGGCTGGGTGACTTTTAGCAGACCCTCCTCTTCCCCAGGTGTCAGTTTCCCCATTCTTAAAGTGACAGTTCGTTTGGATTGTAGTTTCCAAGTGTGCCTGTGGCGTACGAATTCAGGGCAGATTTCTTTTAAAAAGGCGCTTGGGGGCGGATTGCAGGCATTTGGGTTTTTGCAGCTAGCCAGCTGATTCTAATGCATAGTGAGGTGCGGGAGACCCAGGACCAGATAATCCCAAAGGACCTTTTCAGCTTTAACGTCCTCTATTTCCATTCTAGGACATGGTATAAAACTTTTTTTTTTTTTTTTTTTTTGGTCAGACGAAAGATACCAAGATGTCAATGGTGTAAAACTTAAAAATAAAAAGAATGCTGCTGTGGGATCGCTTTGCCACAGAGCAAATTTTTGCATCTCTTTGCCTTGCCACTGGCTCCTAGGTCTTTGCTTTGTGGAGACAACATGGACAGATTCCTGGTGAAGGGGGCTCTAGGGGGCCTTTTGGGAAAGAGAGAGCAAGAATGGAGAGGAGAAGGTCCAGCAGAATTGGGAGAAAATGAGGAAAGCACCAGGAAAAGGCCCAGGACAGAAACCCCGAGGAATGGTGTTGATTTGGCAGGTCCCAGCTGGCAACATATTAGAGCTGAAGGCCTGGACTGCGATTACACAGTCCTGTTTGGCAAAGCTGAAGCAGACAAGATTTTCCGAGAGTTGGAGCAAGAAGTGGAATATTTTACAGGTAAGCAGAGGACTGCCAGTGTGTGCTGAAGGCTTGTTTAAGAAAACTAGTCTATGTTTAAAGAAATCGGAACTCAGGAGCCATTAATTACTGATGTTAATTTATTCAGTATGTATTCTCTGGGCCCCTGTTGGAAAAAAAAAAAACAGGATTTCCTGCCCACCGGGAGCTGATAGATGACTAAATGGAGTCCACCCGACTACTGATTAGAATCACCTGGGAAATTTGATAAAAGAAAAAAGATGCTGAGTTCTACCTGAAATCAATTGTATCAATAGGTAGGAGTGTGGCCTGGACACCAGTGTTAGATTCTGGGTGATTCCAAAATGCAGGAAGGACTGAGAACCACTGGTCTAGTAGGAGAGACAGCAAATGACCAGGTAATTCTGCACCACGGTCTCAGCATCACCTGGAGGACTTTGTTGCTTGTGTGAACCTGGCTTCTTGGGACCTGTCCCCATGGTCCAGTGTCCACGTTTTCGGGTCATGCTGTTGCTGCTGGTCTGGGGACTGCACGTTGAGAACCGCTGCAAGGTGGTATAAGGTAAATGCGTGACATACCGAAAGAAATTTTAAAAGCAAGCCTTTATTGGGAGGGGGCTCCCGGGCGAGGTTCTCTGGTCCACAGAGGAGAGGGGCCAGAGAAGTTGCGCCCTGGGACGGAAGAGCGCAGTTTTTATGGGGTTATGTGGGGGTAGGTGGTATAGGGTGGGAATGTTAGTCAAATGTTAGTTGAGCATCCGGATTAGGGTGGTGGCGCCTGGGGCTTTAGGGTGGGTCCTTTGGGTATTCCGGACCTCTGAAGTCTGACTGGAAGGTCAGGATTCCTGTATCATGCTGGGAAGCCTCCAGGCAGGCATCTGGCTGGCCCTTCCCCCACCGACCTAACAGGTGGCAGTGCACTTGGAGGAGTAGAAAAGTCCACAGGAGACCCCCAACTTGCAGACTAAGCTGCGTCAGCCTCATCTTTCATGGGGTCTTAAACACGTAGTCTCCTACAGTTGGCAAAATCACCCTGTATGTAACCTAACTTCATCTTGCTCACATTTCAGCCTCTTTATCCTGCGCCTGCTGTAGCTAAGGCAATTAAGTTATGGTGTTCAAAAAAAAAAATTGGACTAGGACCATGTTTCTCTAAACAGGAATCATTTTTCTTACATGCAGTACATGGGCAAACCACAGTGACTTTTGAAGAGGGGGTCTTCGGTCAGGGCATTAAATGTTATTTCTGTTTTACTCCCTTTCAGTCCTGAATACTCAAGGAGAGAGTATGCAGGGCACTCACCTGCCTGGTTTTCTGAGCTGCCATGTTTCACTGCACAGGTGCACTGACCAGGGTGCAGGTGTTTGGAAAGTGGCACAGTGTACCAAGGAAGCAGGCGACGTATGGCGATGCTGGACTGACCTATACATTTTCAGGCCTTACTCTGTCTCCAAAGCCCTGGATCCCAGTTCTAGAGCGAGTCCGAGATCGTGTTTCTTTGGTGACTGGGCAGACCTTCAACTTTGTGCTTATCAACAGGTGACACCCTACTTGTTTTTTACTTTTTTTAGGCCACGGCACTATATTTTATCCAAGAGGAAGAGTTTAGGATTCCACCATATTTTATTCATTTGTACAATAAATTCTTTAGTGCAACAGGGATGTAATAGTGAAACAGTATGAGTAGTCCATCCTCATGGAGCTCATGACACAGTGGGAAGTGAGGTGATTAACATGAACAGTTGAACAAGATCATTTCGCATGTTGATGGTGATTAACATGAACAGTTGAACAAGATCATTTCGCATGTTGATAAGTGTCTTGCTGACTTGAGCAGGAGGAAGGGGTCTGCGTTTAAGGCAGAGTTTTTTAACAGCAGTACTACTAATGGGCTAGATAATTCTGTGGCAAGGGCCCATCTTGTGCATCGCGGATGTTGAGCAGAATCCCTGGCCTTTATTCACTAGATGCCAGAAGCGCCCTTCCCCCAGTTATAGCAACCCAAATGTCTCCAGACATCGCCCAGTCCCCTGAGGCAAAATCATTGTGGTGGACAACTCTGGGTTTAAGGGATGGTGGATAGAGGGCTCACGGAAGTGTTGATGTTTGAGCTGATAACTAAATGGAGAGAGCATGAGCCACACAGCCATCTGGAGGAAGAGCAGAGGATCTTGGAGTATCTACAGAGTGTAAAACCCATCCATATTGTATGAAAGCAGTGAATGAGGGTATAGGTAGGCAGGGACCAGACTGTACAAGGAGTATGGATTTTATTCTAGGTGTAGAGAGAAACCATTTTATGATAAAGTTTAAATATATGAACCAGGAGACCTAGAAGACAATATTTTTGGCTTTTGTTGATATGTTGAGTTTTAAAGCATGTGATCAGAGGTCTGATTAACAAAGTGAAAAGGCTCCAGGCTTGGCTCACCTGATACAGGCAAGGCCCTGCAGCCCTTGCAGAAACCTGGCATGCTTGGAGCAGTGTTTCAACATGAAAAATAATGCTGCAATGTTGGCATATTTCAGAAGAGGGTATTCTGTGAAATGTGCTTGCTTTCCCACTGCAGGTATAAAGATGGCTGTGACCACATTGGTGAGCACCGAGATGATGAAAGAGAACTGGCCCCTGGTAGCCCCATCGCCTCTGTCTCCTTTGGGGCCTGCCGAGACTTCTTCTTCCGACACAAGGATTCTCGAGGGAAAAACCCCTCCCGGAAGATGAAGGTGGTTAGGCTTCCACTGGCCCACGGAAGTTTGCTTATGATGAACCACCCGACCAACACTCACTGGTATCACAGTCTCCCCATCCGCAAGAAGGTTTTGGCTCCACGGGTCAATCTGACATTTCGTAAAATCCTGCCTACTAAAAAGTAAAAGTATTTTTCAGTTAGTACTTGTATTTTCTCCTTCCCTCTCTTCTAGAAGAGGGAGATGGAATTTCCTTTGTCAACAGAGAAATAAAAGGTTTAATCAAAGGGTAGGGCTTATAACATAACAGTACAGAATTCAGAAAGAGGATGTTTATATCAAATCTGTAAATTATGAAAGCATACCAGTTGATTTTTTCATAACAAAATGATTTTTATTGCTATCATACACAGCAGATACAAAAGGTACCTTTAGCAAATACATAAATCAGCAGTTATTATGGCATAAACTACTAGTTTAACTTAGGTTTTTGCAAAAATGAAGCTATTTTGTAAATAACTTAAAACTAGAAATAAGATTATTTGGCTGCTGCTTAATGCCTAATAATTTACAAAATGAGGAAGTCATCTTTAAATCGGGTAAGAGACTGCAGATAACATTCACATTTACAACCTTGGCTCAAACCCTGAACTCTGACCAACAATCTGCTTACAAATTCAAAGGATTAAGCCCCTTTTGTGCTCAACAGCTCTCTTTAATGGCAGATTTCAAGGAGTAGTGGCAGAGCAGCAGTTACTCAAAGCTACAACTTTGCAATGCATTTTAAGGTCAGATAGTTGGGTATTTGTTCCATCAAACTCAGGTAAACCAGGCACACTCATTTCAACATCAAAGCAGAGTCTGCAACAGAATCACGAAGGGACAGCAGCAATGAATGTATCAGAAGATTCAAGCTGCTCCTTTTACCGTGATGTTTGTGACCTGGAGAACCTTCACAGTATGTTCTGTTGGTATTGAGTTCACAATTAGGATACATGCTGGGCCTCCGAGGCATTGTCTAAAGTGTCTGTGACCTCACCCTACCAGAGGGAGCATGGCTCTTAGCCTAATCTTAAATAGCCTCTGGGTAGGTCTGATTCCAGATCTTATCTCTGAAGAGTCTGTTTGAATTTGGTATCTTTAAAAAATCTAGCTAAAATATACTCATGTAATGCCTTTGACCTGGGCTCCATTCATGAGACTTACCTGCAGCAGGAGGAGAATGCTCACTATAGTCTATTAGGCTCCTGGAAATGAATACATTTAGAATATGGACCTATAACAAAGTGACACTACTACTAGGTGTCAGTTGTAGTTATGTTTCAACACCTTTTTGTGGAAAGGGCTGGACTTTGACAGTCATCAAATCTAACCCTTCACTTTACAAATGAGAAAACGGGTCCAGAGAGATTGCAGCAGCACAGTCAGTGCCCTTCCTTCAAAATCCAGCTCTCAAATCAGGGCAGGGTTGTATTTTCACACAGTAACCAGCCCCACCTGTAAACCTTAAGAGATCTGCATGGGCAATAAATAGATGTGAATAACTGTCCATTTAAAATGGATCTTTGTGTAAGAAAGGGTTTTCTGCAGAGCCAAGGAATCAGGTATTGCACAGGTACTGCTCAATTCTGGCTAGTCACACAGGTTTATAATATACTGTAATCGCATCTCTTAGTTCAGTATACAAAAGATAAAAGCAACAGTTAAAAGAGTTTCACTTAGAACTGACAGTAGTGAAAGAATTTCCCCAACGGGCAGATTTGGCAGATGAGCTTTTACTATATATAAAGAATCGAAAGACTAGAAAAAGACATACAAAAAGGAAAGGTAGGTGTTCTTAGGCATCTTTTAGCTGTTCTTTTGCTATCCATTGAGAAACTTCGAAGAGAGCTTTTCAAAATTATTTCTATGACTCTTAGAGAATGTGTATTTTCCATAATGGACATGCTACAAAAGTAGTCGAAAGTGAAAGGCACTTTTTCTTCTAAATTGTTGCCTTTAATAATTTCAGTAATTCTCAACAATTTTATGGGCCTGCTTATTAAAAATAAAAGATCTGTGCTGAAACATCAGAGGATTAGACAAAGTTAACACCCCTCTGAAAACACCTAACATTAGAATATAAAAAAGGTAGCTTCTGGATTCTGATTTCCTTTAATTACCTGTATCAGGTGAGTAAAAAGACACTCAAGACAATGGATGCTTTCCTAACAGGATAACGCCTCCTAACACACACTAGCAGAGCTGTTCAGGGAGCCTGATTTGGTTTGAATCGGGACCACTGGCTCCCAGGTGGAGCCTGCTCTTAGAATATGCCAGAAAGCTGAAGGACTCTAGTGGGGCTGCTTGCATACACACACACACACAGACACACACGGTCTGGTTTTGTCTTTTTCCTGGACAGTTTGGACAATGCCATCAGCTCTAGCTTTGGGGCCAGGGCAGCGTCATTCTTCAGACTTATATTCCCGACTCCGGTGCTGCATCTTGGAAAGAACACGCTCATAGAACAGCAGGTAAGCACTGGAGGAAAGGACCTCCTGCAGGCTAGCCTTGCGAACAGTGTCATCGGAAATCCAAAGCCACTGGTTGCTGGTTGAGAGAGGGTTCTTGGCCGAAGGTGGGGACCGTCGGTAAGTCACGAAGTGTCCAGAGTGCATGTCTCCATGATGGACGACAACTGCCATCAGCCGGAAGAGGTATGTGGAGGAGCTGAACAACAGGAACAAATGCCAGTGGTTTACAAATAAAGTTTATAGGCAAAAAAAAAAAACAATCCTAGACATTCACCGATAGGGGGCTGACACAATGGTACATCCATTAAACTAGATACTACACAACCACCAAAGTACAGATATTTACTGGTAAGATGTCCATTCTATGAGTATAGGTATATTGGGTAGTATATGTAAAGACATGACTACCAAGTGGAACACCTTAAAGATTTAACTGGTGATCTCTAGGTGGTATCTCAAGAAATTTAAAATTTTCTTTATACTTTATTTCTACATACCTTCACACGTATATACATATATGCACACATAACATGTATATATTGAAATTTTATGTAGTTTTAAATTTTTATTTTTAAAGTGATTTCCATTTTGGACAAGAATAAACAGGAATGAATCATACTGCAGTTCCACCTTTAAATGAAAGAAAAAATCTACATTGTCATTCATTTCTGTGAAAAGCTTATTTTGGAAACCAAGAGAAATAGCCTACAATGAATGAAGAATACTGCAAAGAATTACCTGTAGTCAGGAACAACCGGGAGGGGGAAGGGCATCGGGGTTGGCAGGGTAGACAACAAAGATGGGGAGCAGGTGCCATTCATAAAAATTTGGGCTTGGGGGTCCCCTGGCTGTTTCACAACTATAAGAGAAAAAGGCCCAAGGCAATTAAAATTAGCAGTGGCTCTGGGTAAACAACATGCTTTTGATTACCTTGAAATTTACCCAATAATATTACAAAGAAAAAACATTTCCTTTTATTTCTTTTTGTTTATTCATAAAATTTCCTACCTTGCTGTTCCTGTTCTAATCCTGGTCTACTGTTCACTTTGACAGCTTTGTGAATCTTTGAGATTCCTATTCCTGTTTGCTAAAGACCCATGTCAGAGTTAAGCAGTAGCTAATTTACTGGCATTTTGACGACCAATGTTTCTTCACCTTGACACTACTGACATTTGAGATGGATAATTCTTTGTCTTGGGGGCTGTCCTGTGCATTTTAAGATATTTAAAAGTATTCCTGGCCTCTGCCTACTAAATGCCAGTAACACCCTTCTCTCAGTTGTGACAGCCAAAAATGTCACTAGTCATTGCCCAATGTCTTCTGGAGGGCAAAACTCCCTGCTGCGAACCACTGATCTAAACAGTCTCTCTTCTCTAATTGGCAGCTTCTAAGGAATACTAACATGTAACAGAGTTAAATGTTTATGGTTGTAGATAAAATAAGGAAATATTTACATCTCTTGTCCTTTCAAATGCCGTAGGTATGGTCATTTAAGTACCAAGTAATTCACTGTTGGCCTCTTTAACCATAGCTACCATGCTCTGAACATGAGCAGACCTGCAATCCTGCCCAGGAGAAAAGGACACTAGGGTGAAGAGGTCCTTGATTTAAAATAGGGGCCCAGGACTAAATCTCCCCACCACCCACCACAACTGTTCCCGACGTTAATCTATCGATCCATTAAAAAAGGTAAAATAGTCTCCCTGTGAATGAGATATCCTGCAAGGCCATGCAACAGTGGATGTAAAAAAGAATAAAAGTGGTAAGGGGTGCTAAGTGGGGAAAATTTGGGGTGCAGGGAAGAGAGTCTCCTGACTTGATTGGGAGCAACATGTAAATGGTGAGTTTAAGCTTAGAGCCCTTAACGTCAGTGGGTTTTCCCCATCTTATAACCCTAAAGAACTCATAATTTAAGATACCTCAAAAAAAATTACCCAACACTATCTTCTATTGCCAGTTCTCCCATGTGCTATTTACCCTTGGACCAATCATTTAATCTCTTGAGTCCCCAATTTTCTCAGGAGGACTGAGAGTAATAAGAGCTACCTTGCTTTCACTGGGACCTAATTCAACAAGTAATCTCAAATGAAGACAGTAATGGAACTAGATAAGTCATTCAGTAAACAAGTAATATCAATTCAAGATGTTCGGTGATCTTTAGCTAGGACATTTCCTCCCCATATTTCCAGTTTAATGAGATGACTGTATTGGGGGGAAAAATAGAAGAAATTCACTGGAATATTATGAGCCAATTATTGCTTAATCAAAAGATCAGAAAGCAATCTTAAACTTTTCCTCCCATATTTTTTCAACTGATAGTTTTTAAAACTATACATCTCATTACTACATAATTTTTATCTCTTTTAAGAAATCTTCCCCCTCTCACCCCTATCCTGTTCTCAAGAATTTAAGCAACCACTGGACAAGCTCTCAAGGGGTAAGGGCTCCAGAAGGTGGTGATACCCACTTCCTTTTCTCTGTGCCTTAACTCCTTGGGCACACACCTGTTTTGGGGGCAGCTGGCCTGTCCTGCAGTTCCAACGCAGGCCCTGCCGCCTTGTTCAGTTTAGGGCTGTGTTGACCAGGTTTATGTCCAAGGAGGTGATACTTATAGATGTCCATCATCAGGAATTCATTAAACTGCACATGCTCGTGCCGCTTCAGGGGTGTGCCGTGGCTGGACCAACTGAGCCGCTGGAGGTGGATGCACAAGCACTGAGGGAGCTGTGGGTGAGAAAGAAACCAGAAAGTGCCAAGTATCAGGAGTGGGCCACAGGGAATCCCTGAAAGCAAAGCCAATGAGGTTTGGGCTCACCTTCCCTAGTTTTAACTGTTTAACAAAAGTGGTCCTCTGGTGTTCTACATTTTCCCCATTCAATGTCCCTTTGGCTTCAATCTGAAACAAGAGAACATCTCTGCAAAAATTTTTGAAAGGAGGACATCTATAGAGAGCTGCCTGTCAAGTTGGGTGTTATACCTGTATTCAATCGGTCCTTGACTTCTACCTGCTGAAATGAGCTCAGCTGCCCAATTGTTCGTAGGTTTTCACTGTTTTATTCCTTAAGTAACAGTGGAGACAGAGAAGTGAAGAGGCTCTGACATAGGCATGTAATCTATTTTGTTTTCTGTCTTCAAAACTTCTGTTCCGCATAGTCCCTCTTAATTCAAAGCGTAAAATTCAATGCTTACGGAGTTAGGCAAATAGCACAGGTAAGGGTGTGAGACAGGTGGAATGGAGGGGACTATAGCAAATTGGAGAGGGCCTGTCCCATCTCAAAGCATGGATTCAAATTTCTACTTTAAACATTCTGTGGATGAAACACTCTATGATAAAATCTCTTTCATCAGGGTAAGAGATCTGCCAATGGGCTGCCAATTTCCTAATCAAGTTAGGTAGGAATGGCTATGGCTGAAAAGATACTCTGGAAATAGAAGAGCTCAGGGCTAATAATGGTGCAAGAGGCACTATATCTGAACCCAAAGCCCAGTGAGGGAGATGACACTTGAGGTTAAAGGCACACCTTTGTACAGTTGTCACATACAACATCCCGCACTGATTCTGACGAGATGAAGTGGTGAAGGCAGTGGTCCAGGGTCAACGGATGACCCTAAAGCACAGGAAGAAAAATAGTCATTATTACAAATCAAAAGGAGAACTACACTAAAATGATTAACATATGGCAATGTGAACCCCAGAGCTTTATTTTTGCTTACACAGGCAATAAAGCTTCACAGACACAACTGGATGCTTCTTAAACAAATGAAGAGCTTAAAGCACCCTAGACTTGTTACTATGATGCATTCAAGGGTATGAGGACATAGCACTGTAGACAATTATGGACTTCCACACTGTTTTAGGTATCTTTGAATTTGAGATTAATATGTATGTGTGGATGTATTCAAAAAAGCTAAAAATTTCTGCAGGAAGAGAAAAAATGTCCATTTTCTTCTCCCCCCAAATTGAGCCACAGTACCACATAATAAAACTAAGATGGGTTCACCCAACCATGTATCAGAATAATGCATAGCACCTCAGCTACACAAATGCCCTTTCAAATTTAAATGTCTCTGAAACAGACCCAAAATAAACCAAAGATTAGTACATACCCACGTGGCAGCTGGAATACTTAGTGAAAGGCTATCAAAGGTATCAAATCGAACAGGACTCTGAAACAAATATTGCATAAAATCCTGAAAAAACTTAAGTTCAATTCAAACCTTTATAGATGGAAAGATATATGCTTATTAAACAGTTTAGTATTCAGATGTGCAACATTACCATAATTAAACTATGTACTTACTTAGAAGTGAATTTCATGAAAAACAACCTTGTAACATAAGTACAATGACACTAAAGGACAGTTTGTAGAAACTATGAGGTAACATACCTGACCCAGCATTATTTACAACAGCAAAATGTGAATACTTAAGATTTCTAGGGAATGAATAAATAAATTACAGAATGTCCACAGAATGGAATACTATATTAAAAATAGTGCAGTAGAAGAATGAATGATTATGTGGAAAGATGTGGATGTTTGATTAATTACAAAAAAACAGATGATAAAATAGGGTAAGAGTTCCTGCTGTTGGTGATGGCAGAGCAGCTTGGCTAGACTAATTCTCCTTGAGATAACAATTGTAAAATCTGGAACAAAATAAAAATATTTGAATGACTAGAGAGCTACCAAAAGCTGAAGAACACTGAAAATGGCAAACGTAAAATCGTTTTCTTATTCTTTCTTTTAAACACACATAATAATTGTTTTAAAGCAAAAATTATGACAGCACGGTGGAGTTTGTAATGAATGTAGATATAACATATATGAGAAAAATATCACAAAAGATGGGGTAATAAACCTATGCTTTGTAAGTTTCCTATATTTTACATGGAATATAATATTAACTCTAAATGCACCATAAGTTAAAATTGCATGATGTCATCATACACAAAAAAATGTAAAAAAATACAGCTAAAAAGCCAACAGAAATTAACACAAATACTAAAAAGTATTCGATTAATACAAAAGAATGCAGGAAAGGAGGAACAGAGCAAAAAAAACACAAAAAGAAAACAAATGGTAAAAGAAAAGACCTAAATCCAACCATATAAATACATTAAATTAAATATAAATGGACTAGACACATCAATTAAAAGGCAGATTATCAAGCTGGATAAAAAAGCAAGACCCAATTATATGCTGTCTACAAAAGCCACACTATAAATACAAAATCAAAGATAGAGATACATCACAGAACACAAGTTAGATGGAAACTAATCACGCAAAATAGAATTCAAGACAAGGAGTCTTACCAAAAAAGATAAAGGGACAATTTATCATGACAATAAGAGTCAACTCATTATAGTTAATACAGATCTGCCTGATAGCAAAGTCTCAAAAGAAATTTAGCAAAAACAGAACTAAAGAAAGAAAAACAGACAAATTCTAACAAACATTTAAGAAAGAGACAATACCAATATTAACCAAAGTCCAAACTCCTCCAAGCTTATTTTATGAGACTAATACAATCCTTATGACAAAACCTAATAAAGACATGACAAATAAACTAAGACCAACAGTCCTCATAAACACTGACATGTAACATCCTTTGGAAAATATTTAAAAAGCCAAATCCAGTAATATATAAAAAGAATAATACAGTACAATAAAGTAGAATTTATCTTAGAAACACAAGGCTAGTTTAACATTAGAAAAATTAATCACTGCCATTTAACATAGTTACAGAATAAAAGAAAAATATGAAAATCTCAATATATGCAGAAAAAACCTGACAAAATTCAATTACTATTCATGATTAAAAAAAAAAAAAAAAAAAAAAACTCTCAGCAAACCAGGAATAGAACTTTCTCAGTGTAATAAAAGGGTATAATAAAACCTGAAGCTAATATCATACTTATTTATTAAACACCAAATACTTGCTTCTTAAGATTTGAAACAAGTTAAGGTTGTCTATCACCACTCATACAACTTTGTATTGGAGATCTTAGCCAAAATAATAAGGCAAGAAAAATAAGCAAAAGGCATAATGATTGGAGAGAAAGAAGTAAAACTTTTTCTTTTCACAGACAATTATTTACATACATAGCAAATTCTAAGGAATCTACAACAAAACTTCCAGAATAAATGAATTTTTGTAAGATATCAAGATGCAAGGTCAATATACAAGCAACTATATTTCTATATACTAGAAAAATATTTTTAAATTCCACTTACGATAGCATTAAAATACGAATAAAATGCAAGGAAAAATAAGAAAGATGAGTGGACAACTTATAAAAGATATTTAAGACATATGAATTAAAATCTATGGACCTTATTTTTTAAAAAATGATTCAACACCATTAGTCAGAAGGGTAATGACAATTAAAACCACAATGAGATACCTAAACTAAAAAGTCAGATAATAAGTATTAGTGAGGATACAGACAAGTTGGAAACCTCATTCTCTGCTGGTGGAAATGTAAAATGGTGCAGCCACTTTGGAAAACAGTCTGGCAGTTCCTTAACAGGTTAAACACAGAATTACCATGAGCCAGCAATTCTCTTCCTAGGTATCCCAAGAGAAATAGGTCCACACAAAAACTTGTACATAAATATTCACAGCAGCATTACACATAACAGCCAAAAGATGGAAACAACCCAAATAGCCATCAACTGATGAGCAGATAAACAAAATGGGGTCTATCCATACAATGGAATATTATTTGGTATTAAACAGGAATGAAGTCCTGATACATGCTAAAACATGGATGAACCCTGAAAACATTATACTGAGTGAAAGAAGCTAGTCACAAAGGACCATAAATTATGATTCCATTTATAGGAAATGTCCCAAATAGGCAAATCTATATAGACAAAAATTAGATTAGTGGTTGTCTAAGGCTGGGAGTGTGGGAGGAGAAATAGGGAGTAACTACTAATGGAAACAGATTTGGCAGAGAGGGTAATGAAAATATTCAAAAATCAATTGAGGTCAGAGTTGTAATTCTCTATTTTTACATTATGTTGCAAATATGCCAAATAAAAAATTATTTTAAAACCTCAAAAGCAAAAAAAAAAACAAAACAATAGCCTTAGAATCTGTTGTGTATACCGTCAGTATAGACCCAAACTTAAGCCTCAAATTCCTGCCAATCCACAATGGGTCTGCTGCTCTTGGCACAGAAGATGCCATCTGAGGATCAGATGAAATGTTAGCATTGACCAAAGTGGGGCAATCAGTCCACTAAGTGTCCACTCAGAGCCCAGGTGACCATAAACACCATATATCAATGTCAGTCCATACTCTCTAAATCCTTCATGAATCTTAACTTAAAAGAAAACCTCACCAGAACATATCAAAATACAAATATTGGTACTGTATTTACCTGGTGTTCACAGTGTTTGCAGACCATATTACTAGTAAGTCTTCCATGAAAAGGATGCTGAGATTTCCAGTGATTGGATGAGGGATGAGGTGCCCCTGGAACACAAAGCATCTTTTGATATGCCAACTCCAGCCCTTTGGCACCAACCTCAAGATTCACCCTCTTTTTTAGTATGTGGTATTTAACTCCCTCTTTAGATAACAATGCTCCTTAACAGTAAATTGAAATAATTTTTATTAACTTCCATCAAAAAGATAAGCCATTCCCTTCACAGAATTTATACAGGTCGTTAAATGTGGTTTCTGTGTAACGGGCACAGCCGTATTTTTTTTAATTTTATTTTTTAATTTATTTTTTATTTTTTAGGTGAGGCAACCCTTGGTTGACCTCACAGATTGCAAGGATCTTGTCAGCTTACAATCCCTTATTTTATTTTTTACACCTACAGCATCTAGTCTTCCTAGGTGGTCTCCCATCCAAGTACTAACTAGGCCAGACCCTGCTTAGCTTCCAAGATCAGACGGGATTGGGCTTGTTCAGGGTAGTATGGCCGTAGATCAACCACATTTTTTAAAAAAAATTGTGTTTAGTAATGTCTTTTTACAAACATGTGCTTAAAATATCTGAGATATTGAAAAAAGGATACCATAAGTGAACATTCCATAAAGTGGAATAAACTTCTGAAATCATCAGAATGAGGAAGGTCTGATAAACTTTTTTTTTGTATAAGATGGGGTTAGTGAAATAAATAATGTGATATGCCAATTAGAAGCACATGCCCTAAAATCAGGTAGCCCTGGGCTTTGTTCCAGCCTTGCTTCTTATTAGCTATGTGGCCTGAGAAGTCACTTCACCTTAGTTTGCTGGAAATGGGGATATCTGTCCCATTATCCCTAGTATTATCAACTTCATAGAGCTGTTGTGAGGCTTAAATGATATATTATGGTGACTGGCACACAATATGGGCTTAAAAGATAATCTTATTATCACTAATACACAAAGGAATTGATGTCTTTTTTTTTTTTTAAGCTTAAATCTTAAGAAAACAATCATTTCCTTCTTAGGAGGACTGTGATCATTTGCAGTAAAAGCTGGCCATAGTGGAAACGTTGAGGACATGATGGTTTCAGGTGAAGTTCCTCACAAGATCACTTCGAGAAGGTAAAAAGAAAACCTTTGTTTGAAGTAGAAATACATCCGTCTGGAGGAAACCAAGCAGGACAGGGTGTAAGGAACAATTCAAGATATTCACGAGGGGAATAATTTAAAGAAGCTGCTTCCAAAATACAGTTCCTTTGCGAGTACACAGAGTTCAAACTGGATGTCATCAGAAAAAAAAATTTTTAAAGCAAAATTATTATTGTATCTAAAAAGTACCCATTTATGTGTTACGGTTCAATGGAAAATGACTACCTCTTGTGCGGCAGGTTATTTGTTTGGGAGTTATTTCTGACTGCTGCTGTAGGGGAAAGAAAAGAAACAGACTGAAAACCTATCACAATCCTCTTAACACCCTCAGCCCGCTCCTAAATCTTACAAGTTTCTGATTGCACCACTAAAACTTAACTTTTAACAAAGGTTTCTAAAAGCAATCTTAACCATTCTCCCTGGTTGGTTACCGTGCCTATTTTTTTATCAAATGCAATCAAAACACATTTCCTCTTTCCAGAATATTTCCCCCCCTTTACTAGTTAACTTTTATAATGTTCCAGGGAAATGAAGATTGATTTTGCATTTCCATGGCTCCTGGTTCCCCTGTATTAAACAGGGGAGAAAATAGAGTCTTTCTTCTCCAAGCCAACACAAATTGCAGTGAATCATTTGAAAGAGCCTTCCAAGTCACCAACTGCAAAGTATACAGTTTAAGACCCTACCTCAGCCCCGCCCCCACTGCTGATTGTTATTGAATCTTACTTGTGAGTTTAAAGTTGTACAAATATTATACTTGTGGTCTCTACACCTATTAAATATGCACAAATGAATTAAATATATTAGAAATATTAATGGTTTACCTCCAGGGAATGCACATCAAACAAATGTGTGACCCGGGGCTGGCGGTCCCGCTCATCTTCCAATGATGAGGTAATGACATGGAATAATTCATGAGCATCCTGTGAAAGGGCAGAGCATTCTTCAGAGAGGTGCCAGGAAGCCAGAGCAGCATCAGAACCATCCCCAAGTGGACCACCAGGCAGCCCCCTTCCTGCTAATGTACGTAGGATTTGCCTTCCACCTTCTCGGGGCCTAGCTAGTTAAACAGAAACAGTTCCATTCTAGACATTCTAGACAGGGACGAGAGGAGGAAAGAAAGCTGATGGGCTGCCAGCTTCTCTGAGCCTGTTTTAGCTTCAAGATGATGGCCCTGAACCTCCGCTCCACCTGACAACTCTTTTTATTTTTATTGAGGTAAAATACACAACATAAAATTTACCATTTTAAACATTTTTAAGTGTACAGTCTGTAGTGTTAAGTACACTCACATTGTTGTGCTACCATAAGCACCACACATCTTCAGAACTTTTAAATTTTCCTAAACTGAAACTCTGTACCCATTAAATACTATTTCCCATCTCCCTCCTAGGCCCTGGCAACCACCATTCTCTTTCTGTCTCTATGAATCCAGCTACTCTAGGAACCTCATGCAAGGAATCACACAATATCTGTCCTTTTTGTGATTGCCTTATTGCACTAAGCATAATGTCTTCAAGGTTCATCCATGTTGTAGCATGTGTCAGAATTTCTTTCCTTTTTAAGGATGAATAATATTCTATTGTGTGTGTGTATATATATTCCATTATGTGTATATCCATGTTCATATTTATGTATAAACACACACATACAGCCCCAGTTTGTCCATCCATTCATCTGCTGATGGACAGATGCTTGAGCTACTTCCACCTTTTGGCTATGCAAATACTGATATGAACATGGGTGTACAAATATCTGTTCAAGTCTCTTCTTTAAACACTTTTGGGTGTATACCCAGAAATGGAATTGCTGTATCATATGGCAGGGGACTACTCTTTAAGGATCAACGCAAACATCCCTCTCCCAAAAAGCCAAAGCCTCCACTCTTCTGGGATGGTAGGTCTCTCCTTCCCTGAACTCTGATGAAACTCATCCTCACTGGGCTCTAGGCTTCTGCTCTTAGTGTCCCTCCACAAAGTCACCAGAGTGATCTTTTCAAGGCAAATGACTTTACTCTTCCATTTTCAACCTTCCGATGGCTTTCACTGCTAGAGTAAGCCCCGCCCCGCCTTCTTAGCTGGCCTCCAAAGTCTAATATGATTCAGCCCCTAGATTTCTCCTTCACTATGCCATAGCCTTCTTTTTTTTTTTTTTTTCAAATTGAGGTAACATCGGTTTATAACGTTATGAGTTTCAGGTGTGCAACATTATACTTCGCTACTTGCATACACTACAGCATACTCACCACCAAAGGTCTAGTTCCCTTGGCTTCTTTTGGCTCCTTGAATGCACCCAGCTCATTCCCCTCCCAGGGCCTGTCTTTCATGTACTCTCACCTGAGGAGCTTCGCCCAGATCTTCATTGGGCTGCTTCCTTCTCATTCTTCATGTCTCCACTGAAATGGCATCTCCTCAGGGAGACCCTCCCTCACCAACCCTCCCTAACTTAACCCCATCCCTAGCCAATTCAGCAGCAGTCCTGCAGCCTCTCTCTCCAAAATGTACCCTTAATCTCTGGAGGACTCCCTATCTCACCTGCCCCAACCCCAATTTGAGCCATGCCATCCCTGGCCTGGATGTCTGCAGTAACAGCCTCCTAACTTTCCTCTCTGCTTCCCCCTTGGCCGCCTACAGTCTCTCCTGTACACAGTGACCAGGGTGGTCCATTCAAACATAAACTGGATCCCTATTCAAAGCCTCTAGTGCAGGGGTCCCCAACCCCCAGACTGCAGACCAGTACCAGTCTATGGCCTGTTAGGAACCAGGCTGCATAGCAGGCAAGAGGTGAGCAACAAGCTAGCAAAGTTTCATCTGTATTTGAAGCCGCTCCCCAGCGCTAGCATCACTGCCTCAGCTCCACCTCAGATCATCAGGCTTTAAATTCTCATAGGAGCACCGGTCCCTGGTGCCAAAACGGTTGGCGACCATTGCTATAGTGGCTCCTCAACTGCACACAGAGTAGAAGCCCAACTCCTGCCTATGGCCTCCTAGGCCTTCCACAATCTGCTCCCTGACAATGTCTGCGACCCCCTTTCCTCCACTGTTCTCCCGTCCACTGACCCTAGCCATGCTGGCCTTCTCACAATCCTCCAAACACTGTGTCCTCGTCGCTGTCTCAAGGCTTTCACCTGGCTTGTTCCTGTCTGGAACACTCTGCACCCAGACTTTCACAGGCCTCACTTCAACTTAGACTTCAGATCTCAGCAAAAACCCCAGGTATTCAGAAAAGCCTCGCCCATCTAAAGTGGTCTCCCACTGCTTTTCTCTGACCCTAGCTCCCAGGCCCCCCACACTCACACTTTGTCACATCATCATGCTTATTTTACTATTATTAGCACATCTTGAAATTATCTGTTTAATGTCTTCAGCAAGTCAGGTTTGCTATTATAACCCCAGGCCTTCACCATGACCTGCCAGAGGCACACATTCAATAAATCTTTGTTGCTTGTATAAATGAATGCCCTCCCACTCCTAGGAAGAGTAGTTAGCAAGACAGTGATAGAGATTCGAAGATAAATGAGGCAAAGCTCTTGCCCTCCGGGGACTCATACACCTTGCATAGATGTGGCAGCCTATCATCCAGCAGCACAATGCTATAGCCCTATTCTGACCAGTGAGCCACAGGAGACTGAGAATCAGCTCTTTCTGGGAGGCTCAAGGAGCCTTCAAAGGCACACATCTGAACCAGCCTTTGAAGCAATGACCAGGAGTTTACCAGGGAGAAAAATCCCAAGACAGGATGGAGTCGGATGGAGTCAGATCCAAACCCTATTATGTCATAGTCGGCCACATAACTATTTGACCTTGAGAAAAGGATTATACCACAGAAGAGGGTGGAGCTTAAGTGTATACTTCAGCACAAGACTGGTTCAAAATCTGGCTCTGCCACTTAAATAGCTATGTGACTTTAGGCAAATCACTTCATTTCTCTGGACCTCAGCGTTCTCATCTGCAAAATGGGAATAATAACAGAAACTCCTTACAGGGTTGTTGTGATAATTAAATCGTATAATTCACATGCAGCAAGTGCTTAGCCTAATGCATCTTCCACAGCTCTACATGCAGACACTGAAAAGTAGTTCACAGTGGAAGTCTGCTGTTGATTGACTAATAATAACGTAGATGTGGACAAGGCTCTGTGCTAGTGCTCTGGACGCCTTCAAAGAGGAAGACAGATATGCTTATTTCTTTTCCACACACAGCACAGCATAGCACTGCCTGGCTCAGTGACTGCTGTGGGCTGAAGATATTGGAAATACATCAAAGGAGTAACTGGAACTTGAGTGAGTCCTCGAGAGAAGAGCAGGACTTAGAAAAGGAATCTTATGTCTTTGGTGGCTAAATTCAGTCACTCTTAGTTCAGGAAAATGAAAAATGCAGCTAAATAATTCCAGTTATAGGAGTATTTAAAAAGTATTTTCAAATGGAAAAACATTTCAACATACAATAGATTGAGAAGCATTTTAAGAAAGTATAGACAACATCAATGTCATGTTTAAAAAAATGCATATATGGCTTCAAATTAAAGTGGAAACAGAGATAATCTTTAAAAATAAGGGGAGCTCGAAAGCCTTCCCACCTCACTTTCCAGAGCTTTCAAATGCTTTTCACTTTAGCCCCACAGTAATGGGAACTGAAAGGCCATCTCTCATTTCTCTGGTCCAGTGTCTGGACGGTGGCAGACACAAAAGTGGACAAGGCCATCCTGGAAATTTGGCTAGTGAGGATGTACCACTGGAAACTAAATTTCTTGTCCTTAGAACTTCACTCTCTCAGCCTTGACCTCAGACTTGCCACTGGTAATAGTGGTCTGGGGAGGAGGAGGGTGGCCAGAACCAAAGAAAACAGTGAAGCTGTAGTTGGTGGGAAAGGGGGTGGAAAAGGCTTAAACAAGGCCCTGAGGTTGCATATGACAGCTGTTTCCTGTTTGGGGCAACTTTAAGCCAGCCTCTGAAAGCTGATTTTTTTTTTTTTAATGAGGGTGTTGTACAAAATAAGGTCTCACCTGAACCGCTGAGCCTCTAAGGTAAAGCCGCCTGCCACTCTCTAACGGATTCAGGTGTCCCTATACTCCACTGAAGTACAAAGTCATTCAAGAATTAAAAAGATTTTTGCTCTCTGGCATCTGTGTTTATGCTCTACCCTGCTAACTTTCCATCCCTCGGGTGAAAAAGAACTGTATTTCTCCTCTGATCACGAGAGCAGGAACAAAACTCATAATCTAGCCCAGAACATGAAGGCTGCCTAAAATGTTACAGAAATGTACACTCAGGCTAGGCAACTGCAAGGTCAATACTGGCATTTATTCTTCCTGCTGCAACAATGCAAGTGTTTTTTAGTCATCACTGCAAGCTCAGACCCCAACTCATTATTGGGAAGGATTTCCAAGTAAACTTGTTTTGAATGTTGTATTCACCTGTTCTTCAAATGAAGAAATCTGCCATCTGTACATTCTTAAGACATCCAACAAGCAGCTTGCATCCAAGACCTCATCATCGGTTACTTCTTGGCAGGATAAAGCTGGAAACAAAAAAGGTGACACAATTATTAAATTTGCCAGCATAACAATAAAGAAAATCTGCACCACACAACATATTCAAGCTAATTAAGAATTTAAGAACTATAAAATTCACCTTGTAATTCTAGCTCTTTCATCATTCTTTGTAACCTTACCCAATGCTTAGTACACTATGAGGCACTTTGTTGAATTAATATAATTTTTCATAAGGCTGCAGCATTTAAATGAAGTAAATGATCTTCAGTAATGTGAATTATCATCAATATAAATTTGTTTTAAGATTCTTACTGAATAAAATGTTTTAACTCACAACACTCAGGGGTGGGAGGACCCTTAACACTTATCTACTCCAACCCTACACACATAGCTTAACTACTCTCCACAGGACTCTCTCCTGTGGCCATAAGGCTTTCACTTGTATTTGTCTGCATACGCTTCTGATTATCACTGCAAAATGTCAATGTACATGTAGCAGCCTGAATGGTTATGTTTCAATCATAAGTAAAATCAGGCCTAATAAAAATAAAAGTTTGATGGGCTTATGAATTTATAATTACATCTAGATCAGGGGTTGGTAAACGTTTTAGGCTTCCTAGGTCTCTTTAGCAACTACTGAATTCTGCCACTGTAACAAAAAAGCAGCCACAGACAATACTAAACAAATGAGCATGGCCGTGTTTCAATAAAACTTCACAAAAACAGGCAATGGGCCAGATTTGGCCAATGGACCATAGTTTGCTGATTCCTGATCTTGACCATCCTCCATCTCACGGTGTAGTACTCTGGACCAGAGTATGGGAGATAAAAATATAGGGGCCTCTCATCTCAGTACAGTTTCTGGGAGTTCCAACTCCTCAGATAAACTAAGCCAGCCTGTTTCTTCTCTTTGATTTGTAGCAGTGAACCTGAAAGATTCCTTTGAATACTTCAGGCTCTGACCCTGAAGGTTCTGAATACTGCCACCCACACCCTTGTCTGAATGTGGCCAGTGATTTTGTGAGTGGTGACCTGTGGAGAAACAGCAGCCCCGGTGGCCAGCTCCAAGAAGTCCTGAGGCCTGTCTTATAGAGCGAATATACCCTGAGATCTGACCTTTACCCTCCACAACAAAGGGAGCACATTAGGAAAGGAACTGTACCTACCTTCTTCCTCCTACACCCATTGAGCAGCCCTTCTGTTAGCGTCTTTCCATCCAAGGAAAATTTTAGTGTCTCCATTAGGCTAATATTGCCTAAAATGCAGTGGGGCCATTTGGCAATGTCTACTAATTTTCATATCTTACAATCCAGCAATTTTGCTTTCTCAAGATCCACCTCAGGGAAATACGTGCTAACGTACATGTCAGACATGTACAAGGTGTTCACTACAGCCTGTTTATCATGGCAAGGCACCAGAAGCGAATGGTTAAACTGAGGTATCTCAACCATAAACATGAATAAGGCTGGCAAATCGCATATCTGATAAGGGACTGATATCCAGCATACATAAAGAACTCCTGAAACTCGGCAACAAAAATATGAACAAAGGGTACTAGGTGGACACTAGATTTATCAGGGTGATCACTTTGTAAGTTATATAATGTCTAATCACCATGTTGTACACCTGAAACTAATATATTTCAACTGTAATTTAAAAATTATTTTTTAAAAAGGTAACAGATGCTGTGGTTGAGGTCTATACATGGTCATGGGGAGGTGGGCAAAAGAGGGATGTGGGGGTCTGATCTAGGAAAGTTTCATACAGGAGGTAGCATTTGAGCAGAGTCTTTAAAATGTTCACCAGGTGGACAAAGGAGGGAAGAGTTTTCTAGGGAAACCAATGGTTCTCAAACTTTAGTGAGGATCAGAATAATCTGGAGGAAGGGAGGTTACTTATTAAAATGTCTGTTCCTAGGATAAGGCCCCAAAGATTCTGATCTATTAAGTCCGAGAATCTGCATCTTTAGTATAGCTATTATTGTTCGAGCACTTATTATATGACAGAGATTATGCTAAGTGAGAAAATTCAGACAAAAAAAAGGCAAATATTGTATACTATCACTCATAAGTGGAATCTAAAAAAGCCAAATTCAGAAAAACAGAGTAAAACGGTGATTACCTGGGGCCAGGGGAGTGGGGGTAGAACGGATGTTGTTTAAGGGTACAAACTTGTAATGAGTAATAAATGAGCTCTAGAGCTCTGATGCCCAGTACAGTGCCTATAGACAACAACATCATATTATAATCAAACTGGCTAAGAGACTAGATCTTAATTATCCCAACCACTAAAAAGAAATGATAATTATGTTACATGATAGAAGTATTAGTTATCACTACAATGGCAATCATATTACACATATAAATTTATCAAATTCACATGTTGTACACCTTAAATTTACATAATGTTGTATGTCAAATATAGTCCAATAAAAAATAAACACTTTGTATGAAAAAAATGAACAAAGGACTTGGAACTTCTCAAAAAAAAAAGACATACTAATAACTAACAAACACATGAAAAGATACTTAATATCACTTATCATTAGGGAAATGCAAATCAAAACCATAATATACCACTTCACACTCATTAGAATGTCTGTTATCAAAGAGACAAGTGTTGGTAAGAACGTAGAGAACTGGAACCCTTTGTGCACTGCTGGTGGTAATGTAAAATGGTACCGCCACTACAGAAAACAGTATGGCAGCTCCTCATAAAATCAGACAGAATTACGATCTGATCCAGCAACTCCACTTCTGAGTATATACCAAAAATAATTAAATGCAAGGACTTGAACAGAAATTTGTACAGCAATGTTCATAGCAGCATTGTTCACAATAGCTAAAAGGTGAAAACAACACAAATGTCCATTGAGTTACGAATGGATAAATAAAATGTAGTATATAATCAAATAGTATTCATATTCAGCCTTAAAAAGGAATGAAACTCTGACACATGCTACAAGGTGGATGAACCTTGACAACATTATGCTAAGAGAAATATTCTATGATTCCATTTAAATGAGGTACACAAGTCAAATTCGCAGAGATAGAAAGAATAGTGGTTACCATGGTCTGGAGGTAGCAGAGGACAGGGAGTTGTTTATTGGATATAGAGTTTCATAATGGGATTACAAAAAATTCTAGAGATGAATAGTGGTTATGGCTGCGCAACAAAGTAAATGTATTTAATGCTACAGAGTTGTATATTTAAAAATGGTTAAGATGATAAATGTTATGTTATAGATGATTCTTTTTAAATGGGCAAAGGATATTAGCAAGCAATTCACAGAAGACAATGTATATAAGGTCAATAAATGTGCAAAAAAAAAAGTGAACGAGTTAGAGGTTATATGTACCGAAATGAACATTCCTCTACAGCGTATTGTTATTTGGTTATAAAAAGAATAAACAAAGCAATATATAATTCCTATGAGTACTCAGAAAATGGTCTGGAAGGATACAGTCATATTTTACTTTGGGGAAGGAAGGAGGGGAACAGGATTGGGGTAGTAATAAATGGGACTTTAGCCTTATCTGTAATGTCTTAATTTTTGACTAGTAGAATTTATTAATGAACTACTTATATAACAAAAAATTATTTCTAAAAGTCAAAATAAGACACTGAAAAATAAATAAAATAAAACAAAAGACACTGAAAGTAGGAGCGAAGAAGGGAGCATATATTCTAGGAGTAGCAGATCATGGATGGCTCCATTTCCCTGCACTGGATGACATGTGTCAAAGAGGGAAGGCCTGTGGGCATAGTTAGGACAACTCTTAAACTTGTGTCTTAACACCTATGCAAACATTTCAGCTTTTCACATAGTCTTTGCAATGGTATTTTTTCAACAGGGCAATAAATTATTTTCAAATTGCCTGACAGAGGGGAACTAGCTTCATAAAGATTTCTGTGTCAAGCTGAGATCACATGGGAAAATACCTCAGAGAAGCAATAATTAGCCAATGATTTTTAAATCCAACTTTTCTATGAGAATAATATATGCTTACTGTTGAAAGTTTTAGAAGTATAGTGTTTTTTTAAATGTTTTCAAGCTATCAACTGCACAATATCAAAACAGCCATGGCTAACATTTTGGTCTTTTTCTGTCCTATCTTTATCTGTAGAATTTTTTCCTTCACTGAAGTCAAATTATATCATATTTTGTATCCTGCTCTTTTAAACTTATTATAATAACCTATATCTTCTCCCAAATTTAAAAATAAAAATAAAAATAAAAAAACTTCACAAAGATGATTCTTAATGGCTCTGTACTATACCACTGATTGCTTAATAAGTCCCCTGTTGGACAACCACATTCTTTCTTTCCTTTTCCATAACTAGGTGTTGAAGCTGTTTCTACTAAAATGCTATGACGGCATTTCCCAAATCGTGTTCTGTGGAATGTCCTCAGGATGTTAACAAATGTTTGTGAGGCGGGAACCAGTTCTATACTCAAAAATAGTGGTTTAAAAAGGAAGTTAGATCGGTGACTTCTTAAAATTCCATGTATATTGTGACTCTCCAAGATCAGGGCCAGTATCCAGACATTCCTAAACTCGTGTGTTCTTAGAACTCCACTTCAGTCTAGTGTAAAGCACAGTCTACTTTTCTGTTTCCATAAGACAGATTCCCAGACAAAGCATTACTAGGTCAAATGGCACTGAAGCCTTGCTATTATGACACAAGCTATTATTGTGTAGTTCTGAACTGCTATCCCAGAAGGTCACCCTAAGTTACACCCACACTAGTGTGTAAGAACATGTCGTCCAACAGCTAATAAGGGTTGTCAATCTGTTTTTCAACCTTTTCTAACAATTAAAAACATGGTACCTCACTATTATTTTATTTGTATTTCTTTGATGATAGTCAAGTTGAATATTTGAGTGTTTGTTAAATTCTTTGTATCTATTGAAATACAATTTGTATTATTTATCTTGCTACTTAGCTTACTACCTAGGCTGAGATACTTTTGATAAAAAAAAAAAATCTGTTTTTGAAACCAGAGTATTCTTACAATCAAAATGGTTATGTTGCAGTGGATTTTCTTCTCTCCTAAAAAACTATTACTAAACTGACAATTTGTAAAATAGATGGTTATATCTTTGAGTTTAAAAAATTGCTGTTTGTATCTATTAGTGCTTTTATTTTTCCATAATGATCTGTATAATCTTTTTCTAAACAAAGGCTATTATCCTTTGCCTGTCATCTGAGCTGCTGCTTAGAAAATGCACAGAATCCCCTTTAAATTCCCAGCAAGATACCTTTCAGGAGATGCAAAAGTGTTAAGGATAAATACTGCTGTGGGGGGGGCTCCTTCTGATCCTTGGTGTACTGGGTGGTGAACTCTTCCAGCCACTTGATGAAAGCAGGGCAGGCAGACAAGCCTTGCAGCAGGGAGTTCATGAAGCAGGTGTTCCCCAAGTTGACAAGGCCAGGCACAAGCCCTAGAAAAAGTGGGGATGGTAGGGTGGGATGGTGCAGAGAAGAGAACAGCACATCATATTCGACCAATTCTTTTTTTCTTTCCCTTTGGTGACCCAGAGTTTCTGTACTGTGGCTTTGAATCTGAAATCCCAATGTGAGAAAGTCCATATCCACAGAAGGCCAGGCATTCTGTTCATGCTGAGGCCCAGTCTTAGTACTGCTCCTTCAGGAAACTCCAGTGATAAAAGGACAAGTCCCCATCCAGCGTTACTTTTGAAACCCACCACGATGTCTGGCACAGTTTGGTTTGCAATGAATGTACAAAAACACTTAGTAATATCTCTCTCTTTCTCTCCCTCATTCTCTTTCCCTCCCTCATTCTCTCTCTCTCTCTCTTTTTCCCTCCCTCCTTTGATAAGAAAGCAATGTTTCTCAGAATAGAAGAAAACAATTATTCTATTGTTGCTCCCCAGGACAATGATTTTGTTCTTATAATCAGTGGGAAAGACTCCACTATACCAATTCTAATCAGTCTTTCTGCAAAGAGATCAACAAAATACTTCCCTCTTCTGCTGAAAAATTTTAAAAACTTTTTATTATGAAAGTTCTCAAACATGTGAGAGGATATTAATAAACCCTAATTATAACCATCCCTAGATTTAACAATGATCAACATTTTGCTACATTTATTCCTCTCCCCCTTTTTTTGATTACTTTTAATCAATATAAATAAGTAGAGCAACATTTATAAAAGGGTGCATTTGAAAAAATAAGAAAATGGATGTTGCATTAATGAAGAAACTAACTTTAAACATTTTCTAGTGACTAGCAGCTAGTCAGTGAAACCACAAATGCATTACACAATTGGTCTGTTGTACTAGTGAAAAACACAATTGCCATATTAATGAGAACACTTAGACAATTATACCACTTGAAATTTTCATTATAAAGCATGTCTCAAACTCAAGACTTTTTAGAGAGGATGAAATATAAATCTTTTTACTGTAGGATATAAAATAATGAGTCATTAAAATCAACTTCTGTTTAAAAGAAATACAGTCCAAAAACCAAAGATACAAGAAGACCAAAAATGCCCTCCTCTCCCCTTTCTGTACTGTTTTTGGATAATAACAATTTGGATCAAGTCTACAGACCATAATGCATGCCTCATTCTTACCTTTCCTACGCTTCTTTCTTTCTGTAATGGGACCCCAAATAACATATATTCCTGCTGCAAGAGCAGCGGCGATTCCACCTATAACACCCCAGTTCTTCATGACTTTATATCTAAAAAAGAAAATAAGTTTACTGTCTTCCATTATCACAAACACAGTAAGTATATATAGAGATCTAGGTATATAGAAATAATATATTATCAAAATAATCCACTGGCCCACCAAATACTTAACTTTCAAGTTAAAGTAATACTCAGTAAGATACATAGGATTATCTTGAAAATCAGCACATTTAGACATTAGGATTTAAAACCTAAGCTAGAGCACAAACTTCCAAAAGTCCCATCTCACTCGGAGAAGCCGCCAAGTACTCTGCCTCTTACTTGGCCGCCACACTGGCTTCCGCCTCAGCCACAATCCTTTCCACTGCTGCCCACTCTGTGTGGTATGCTCTTTCCCCAATCACTGCTTGGCTCACTCTTCACTTCCCCTTCACTTCTAATGAAGTATTAGAATCTGCATTCCTGGTCCCTTTTACCCGTTTCTCCTTTTTCTTTTTACCATGGTACTTACTACCTTCTAACACAACATTCACTTATTCACTAGTTTATTGTCTGCTTCACTCAACTGGAATGCAAAATCCCTGAGGGCAGGACTCTTCAGCTATTTTACTCACTGACATATCCCAAGTGATATGTCCCAAGATCACATCTGGCACATTGTAGGTTCTATAATATTTGCTGAATGACTGGGTACTGGAGAAAAACATAGAAATGGATTATCTTTTATATTATTAAGTGGGGAGGGGATATACAATAGTACTAAAAGATCTTATAGTATTTATGAAATTAAGGATTCTTAATTTGAGGTTTGACTTGAACACTGAAGTTATTCTTTTTACCACTAATGAAGAAATTTCATCAGCAATTTAAAACACTGTTTTTGCACAAAGTTATGTATTTCCACTGAATAAGGCAAACCACATTTGTGTATCTATGTGCAATATATACCTGTTTATGTGTTAGATATGTGTGTATACACATGTGTATGTAATGTATTCATATTTCAATATTCGAATCATGTAAATATTGTTTTGACCATAGCTCAGCCAACATTAACTAGTGAAGAGTCACTGGCAATACTAGAGACTCTATCTTACAACTATGAACATTTTCCTAGAGTCATAACTGATATGATACAAAACTGATAACTGAATTTCAAATAAATCTATGTTCTCCCAAGAGCCAACAGCGCATAGCACTTGGTTAAAAAAGTGGAATCACATTAATCTGATTCAATCCTGGCTCCACTATTCCCTAGGACATCGTTTTACCCTCTAAGCCTCAGCTTCCTCATCTGCACAATGGACAATCATGAGACCTACCTCACAGGGTTGTTGTGAGGATTAAATAAGCGCTAATGCATAGGGTGCATAGTAAGAGGTTAGTAAATGTTAGCTACTATGATTATTAAGTATTATAATCTCATGAAAATTACACTTGAAGTTTCTTAATGCATCACTGTGCTTTTACACTACAGGTGTATTCACAAAAGTGCCTGGAAAGGTTAAAAAGGGCCATCATTGAAAAGCTAAAGCACTCTATATATGCTCTCAAATCCCCTAATCAAACACTAATATTTCAGGGTGCATACTCTATGTCAGGCACTGTGATAATCTTAGCTCATTCTCAAAACAATCCCATGGAAGTAGGTTCCATTATCGTCTCCACTTTTATAAAGGGGGAAACTAAAAGATATAGCCAGCTTGGATGTGAGGGCAATCTGGCTGAGACATCTGTCACCCTATTGATCACCAGGGTTGATTCAGCTGATCTGGCTGGCTAGGCAGGTGTCCTCTTCTTCCCTCACTGCTCCATGTGCATCCCTCATGAAGCTGCAAACTCGGTCTAAAAGGAGAACCTTCCTCCACAGAGAAGAGGGCCATTCTTCAGTCAAGTGTATACAAGTAGCTGCACTTCGCTGCTAGAACCTTCAAACAAGCTCTCAAGATGTAGCCAACTTGGTCAAAGTGAATGAAGTAGCATTAATGTGAACTTTTGCCTGTCAAGCTGCCAAGTCTGTGCTTAAAACCACAAAGCTCATGAAGAAAACTCAAGAACAGAGTGTCAAAGGGTTGAAGGAAAGGGCTTTCCCATGTCCTTAGCAGGGCATGGACAAAAAATCCAAGAGCAAGTGGTAAGTCTGGAAATGCCATTCCTCTGCAAAATGACCACATGAGGAGAGTAGTGGGGCTTGGGAGTGAAAAGATCTAACTTCTCCCCCCAGTTCTCCTATCAGGTAGTTGTAGGACCATAGGCAAGGCTGTCTCAAGGTCCGTTTCCCATCTACAGAATGGGGGCACAGGACAGGGCAGCTACTAATGGCTTCCAGCCCTGGGATAGTAAGTCCTAAACCTGCTCCAGTTCCACAGGAAGGAAGCTGACCTGAACAACAGGTCTCAGTCATTTAAGGACAACAATAGAGGTGCAGTGGCCAGCTCTGAAGCCTGAAGCCCATGGGAAGGTAGAAAAGAGGAGAGAAATAGGGGCTCTGACAAGACTAGGGACAATACTATTGGGGGATACTAGCAGGAATGGAGGACCTTAGCAGGACTGGGACTTTTAGCAGACAAAGGGGTCCTGACTGGTTTAACTATTGCAAGGTAATGAGTCACTAATAAGATTGGGGACAGATACAGAATAGGGAATCCCTTGCAAAACTGGGAGAGGGGTACTGACAATATATGGAGAGGGGGAGAAGAGAGGACAGTGCTAGCAAGCCCAGGGCACTTTACAGGATTGAGAAGCATGGCAGGACTGGCTAGCTTGACAAGACTGGGGAACCCTGGCAGGCCAGGAACAGACATGACTGGAAGCCCATAAGGACTGGGGGTTTCCTGAAAGGATTAAGGGGTCTTGAATGGCCTGCAAAGCACTGAGAGGTACGAGAGGCATGACAAGTTCTGGGCCTTGACAAGCCTGAGGGTCCCTGGAAACTCTGGAAACAATGACAGGATTGGAGAAGGCCTTGGCAGAGCAGCGTGGGGCACGCTGATAGAATTGGGGTCACTAGCAGAACTGGGGAGTGTATACAGAACTGGCGCTGCCGAAAACCTGGAAGCTCTAGAGGCCCGTCGTCCCCCCCTCCCCCTCCGCCTCAGGGGCTGGGCTTTCAACCCTGCAGGACGCAGAAGCCTCTAGAATGTTCGCTCCGGCCCTAGGGACCCTGACTGGGGCGTGAAAAGGAAGCCGCAGGCCAAAGCTGTGGTCCCAGGTCCGGGCCTCTCTGGCCGCCCCGCCCCACAAAGCTCACCTGACTGCCGCCCCGGTTTGCAGAAAGCGCTGAATGGCCCTGTCGGCCGCGCTCACTGCCTCCTGAGCCCGGGAGCTCAGCATTGCGGCCGCGCGGGAGGCCCGCCCCCGCCGCCGCCGTCCCCGCCGCCGCCGTCCCCGCCGCCGCCGTCCCCGCCGCCGCAGCCCCTGCCACTATCACCGAGAATTGACCGGAGTCTCCCAGGGCTTCTGAGGCGGCGGAACCCGCGGTTAAAGAACAAGTTTCTAGGGACACAGTAAGCCGAAGGACGGGCTCCTGGGAAGACCGGAAGCAACCTCCGCCGGAGAGGAGAGGCCGACGGACCACATCTTTGTTGTTCTCTTTGCTCTCCCCCGTCCCCGCCCCTTTTAGCAATGGGTGCTGGTGTCGGTTGCCAAGGGAAGCCCTACGGCACAGGGCTTTTTGTTTTCAGGTTTTGCCAGGGCTTCGTTCATAAAATATAGATATCTCACTTTCAGGAAGGACCTTGTGTCATTTTAATTTTTGGTGTGAAGAGGGCGTCCCCTACCAGAAAGCGGGATCAGGCCTCAGACAGCGTTAGTTGTTAATGTGGTCAGAGTGGAAATAGGTCACAGAGGAAGGGCCTTTACTGAGCATATGGCCTGTCTCTGATGGCATCAACAGAGAAACCGAAAGCTTTAACAGTCACCAAACTATTGTTTACTTAGGTGGTTGCTAAGCACGTATCTGCATTTTCATTCACATTCAGTCTTCACACCAACCTTAACATTACCCGCATTTTACATCCCAGAAAACCCAAGAAGTTTAGAGAAGTTATGTCTTTTCACACAACTTGTGATTGGTGAAAGCACAATTGACAGTCAAGCCTGCATTCCTCCAGAATAATGCTGCTCAAAATAAATGTAATGAAGCCACATTTAAAATTTTCTAGTAGCCACATTAAAGCAGAAAAAAAAAAAGATGAAATTGATTTTAACAATATTTTTTATTTACCTATGTCCAAAATGTCGTCATTTCTATGTAAAAATTATTAATGAGATACAATTTACAATCTTTTTATATTAAGTACATTTCATTTGGATGAGTCACTTTTAATGTACTCAATAATTCACATGTAGTTGGTTACTACCACAATGAACAGCACAACTTATAAAGCATTAGAGCCAGAGAGAATTTGCCCTCCCTATAAATCACTTTCCTCAACTTCAGAGAAAATAATTGCAACTACTTTAAGTAAGAAATTAATATTTTAACTCAGTGGTTCTCAAAGCTTTTGATCTAATGACCCCTTGGTATGCTTTAAAATTATTGAGAGCTTTTGTTTGCATGGGTTATATCTAACTATATTTATACTATTAGAAATTAAAATTAAGAAACAACTTTTGGGTTTTTAAATTTTTAGGTATCATTTATACAATAAAGTTCACCTAGTTTAAGTTACCTACTGTCCTTTTGTAGACAACTCCTTCATCAACCCCCAGCCTCTGGAAAACACTTATCAAGACTGAGAAAAATTTTAAGATCCAATAACACCAAAGCACACATTCCATTAGACATCAGAGCTATGACCCCAACACATGTTGTGTAGCCTCTGGAAAATTCCAGGGTACACCCATGAGTGAATGAGAGTGGGAAAGGCAAATATGTCTAAGTGTTGCTACGAAAATTGTCTTGACCTGAATAATCCCCAGAAGGGGTCCCCAAGAAGGGATCCTGCAACTACACTTTGATAACTACTACTTTAGCCTCTTGAGTAAATACCCTGTCATCCCAGCCACAGATCTACTTAGAACTCTACATTCCAGACTATTTTAAATAATTGGCACTTACAGAGTATCCATAACCAACACATTCACAAGTATTTTTGAGCATTTTGCATGCTTTATCTCATTTTAATTCTCACAATGACCACATGAGTAATAACAGTACTGTACATTTCATAAAGTTAACAATGTCTCCTGAAGCCTGGCTCTCACTGCTTCTCTCATCAGTGGAGGGGTGGCTGTCCTTAACTAATAGATGTTCTTATAAATAAGATATATTACTAATCTATGATAATGTCACAACCAGGAACCAGTGGGGCCTGCTCTAACATTTATCAGGCAGGTCAAGATTTTTGGCACTTTGGACAATCATAGGGTCACTATCCACAACCTTAGAGATTTTTCGGCTGCTAGAATTATTCTACAGGTAAATGGTTTCTTCAGGACCCTCAACTCCTAGGGATTAAAAACCTGAAGTGGCATTTTCCCGACTGTTCTCATGTATACTAAGACCTCTCCCTTTCACACTATGGAGTAGGTCCCTTAATAATGCACCTTTGCTTTCACTTTCAGAGATCCATCTCGTTTCAATATATAAATTAGTGTCCTGTTTATTTTTTAATTTAAAAGTCAAATGTGATTCAAACATCTTCTCTTTGACTCCAGAGGAGAGAGTGGCCTAGAGAGAGAGGAGAAGTATAGCTCTGAATGCCTTCTCTACTTCTTCTTCTGGCTCTCCCATGCCTCAGAAGAAAGACCTCATAAATCGTGATTGCATTGTCACACAAAGCCAAAAGAAAGATCTAGAATCCAATTAAATATCTTTTAAATATTTTTAAAAGTTATAGTCCTATATTATCCTTCAAATAGGTAGGAATCCCAATAGTAGGGAATTTGGAGAGCTTCCAGGTCAGCAAACACATCCACACCAGGAGGGTAGCATACCCCAACTCCATGGGGACAGAAGCTCCCGTACACTCAGGACCCTCCCAGATCTCTTTAACTGGTTGTTAATCTGTACCCTTTACTATATCCTTTAATAAACTGGTAACTGTAAGTAAGTGTTTCCACGAGTTCTCTGAGCAATTATAGCAAACTAATCAACCTGAGGAGAAGGTCATGGGAACCCCTGATTTGTAGCCAAATCAGACAGAAGTGTGGGTAACCTGAAGACCTATTCCTTGCAACTGGCATCTGAAGTAGAGTGGGAATAGTCTTGTGGAATTGAGCTCTTGATCTTGACCTGTTGGATATGACACTATCTCCAGGTAAATAGTGTCAGAATTGACTTAAGTTGTAGGACACCCAACAGGTGTCACAGACAGTTGCTTGATGTTGGAGAAAACCCCTACACATCTGGTGTCAGAAGTATTGTGAGTATGGTATTAGTGTAAAAGGAAGTGAGAAACATGTGGAGAACTGTGGCTTTCCCTGCTGAGGAAAACTGATATTAATTTCCCCCTTCTTTACCCCCCGCCCACTTCCACCCCTGACCTATGGATGTTGCTGTCTCTCTTTTTTTAAGAACTGGATCTCTGAAGCTGAGGCGTCTCCCCCCACGTGCTTGCGGCGTGCACCCTGGACCTGGCACACCTGGGGCCTGGTTCACCCAGGGCCTGGCACTCTCAGTGCACTTAGGTTGGGCCTGGTGCACCCAGAGTATGGTCCATGGCTCCACCTGGGGCACAAATCCAGGACCTTCTGCATGTAAAGCAGGCATGCTAACCATTACACTATGGAGCCATCCCCCAAAATTGGTATTAAGAACTAAAGGAAAGAATGAGAACAATGTCTCACCAAATAGAGAATATTAATAAAGAGATATAGAGCATAAAAATAAACCAAATAGAAACTCTGGAGTTGGAAAAAATAACTGAAATTTTAAAAGTTACTAAAGGGACTTGATGGTAGACTTGAGCAGGCAGAAGAAAGAATCAATGAACTTCACCATAGAGCAATTGAGATTATTCATATCAGGAATAGAAACAAAAAGAAATGAAGAAAAATGAACAGAGCCTTAGAAATCTACAATACACCATGTGCATAATGGGAATCCCAGAAGAGAAGAGAAAGGGGCAGAAAGAATATTTGAAAAAGTAATGGCCAAAAACTTTCAAAATTTGATGGGAAACAATAACCTACCCATCCAAGAAACTCAGTGAACTCCAAGGAGGATAAATGCATTCCAATTTTAGTATATGTGCTGCTGAAGCAAGCACAAGGAGGATAAATTCAAAGAGATTCACTCTTAGACACACCATAAGAAACAACCAAAAGACAAAGAGAATTTTGAAATCAGAGAGGTGACTTACATGAAAGGAATCTCAATAAGATTAACAGCTGATTTCTCATCAGAAACCATATGGATCAGAAGGAATTAGTATAACATATTTGAAGTTATTTTTTTTTAAAAAACCCCTGCCAACCAAGAATTCTTTATCTGCCAAACTATTCTTCAAAAATGAAAGAGAAATTAAGACACTTTCAGATAAGCAAACACTGAGATTTCTCACTTGTAGACTTGCCCTCAAGAAATACTAAAAGGAATGCTTCAGTCTAAAATGAAAGGACACTAGATAGCAATTCAAACTCACATGAAGAAATAAAGAACATCAGTAAAGGTGTCTATATAGGTAAATATAAAAGATGGAAAATTGTATTTTTTGTTTGTGACTCCATTTTGTCTTCTACCTTATTTGAAAGATAACTGCATAAAGCAATAATTATAAATCAAATGTTGATGGGTACACAGTACATAAAGATGCAATTGTGACAATCAGCTTAAAAGGGGGGATGGAGAAATGGAGATATATAAGAGCAAAGTTTTTGTATACTATTGAAATTAATTTGGTATTAATCCAAACCAGATTGTTATAAATTGAGATGTTAGTGCTAGTCTCCAGGGTGAGCACTAAGAAAATAACTAAATATATAGTAAAAGAAATGACAAGGGACTTAAAATGGTATACCAGAAAATACATATTTAACACAAAAGATGGCAATAATGTAATAATTGAAGAACAAAATATACATAAGACATTGAAAATAAACAGTACAATGGCAATGTAATTTTTATATAATCTGTGATTACATTAAATTTAAATGTATTAAACTCTCCATTTAAAAGCCAGAGATTGGCAGAATGGACATAACAAGAGCTTCATTTTAGATTCAAAGATGTAAATAGATTGAAAGTAAAAGGATGGAAGTTTTGCCATGCAAACAGTAATCAAAAGAGAGCTGGAGTGACTATGCTAATATCAGACAAAATAGACTCTAAGACAAAAATTGTCACTAGAGATAAAAAAGGACATTTTATAATAATAAAAGGATCAATCTATCAAGAACTTATAACAGGCTCCAGAACCAGGAGAGGGCCCCTAACAGGCCTAGCTGCTGGGTGACAGGCCTGCTTGTCTGCATGCTGTGTGATAGGACCGAGCCCATGACTGCCCTAGTAAACTGGTGCTGGGACATAGTTTTAAAATTAAATTTTTGTCTAGAATTAAATCTGGACACATGTCATTTATGTCCCCTTGATCCTGAGGGTAATTGACAATGGGGTTGGTGGAGTGCTACCCATACCCGATGACCTTGTGATCGATCGCTCACACCTTCTAGACCTTTTTCTCCAGGTTACAAGTGAGATCATACTCTCCCTTGCTCTAATACAGTTCCTATTTCTCATATTTTTTCTTCCTTCCACAGCTCTTAGCCAAAAAGATGTTTTCTTTTGTGCATGTGACTATTCTTTAATGTCAGTGATGTATACCTCATTTTATTAAAAAGTTACTCAACAAGAAAAAAAAGAAGATACAATAATTGTAATCATAGTCAGACTCTTTCGTCTCAGGTGCTGACATGCCATCCAGACTAAAGAAGACCTGGAAACTTCAAGGCCATATGAGCCACAGCCATGACTGCATCAGCAAGCACCAGAAGTACCTGGGGACTGAGGTAATGCTGGAGGCATATATAACCACAGGATCAACTTCAGGAAATATCACCCAGGTTACTTTGGGAAAGTTGGTAGGAGACATTACTATTTAAAAAGGAACCGGAGCTTCTGCCCAACTGTCAACTTTGAGAAACTGTGGACCTTGGTCTGTGAGCAGACATGGGTAAATGCTGCCAAAACAAGACTGAAGCTGTTTCTATCATTGATATGGTGCGATCGGGCTATTATAAAGTTCTGGGGAAGGGAAAGCTCCCAAAGTAGCTTGTAATTGTGAAGGTCAAATTCTTCAGCAAAAGAGCTGAGAAGATTAAAGGTGTTGGGAGTGGGGGGAGGTTGTGTCCTAGTAGCTTGAAATTACACGGAGGGACGGAGGGACGTTCATTAAATGCTCACAAGTGTTTTTGTTTTTTTTTTAAGGAATAATAGTTGGAAACTTCAGTACCTCACTTTAACTATTGAATAGAGCAGCCAGACAGATTAGCAAAGAGAAGACTTGAGAAACAGTATAAATCAACTAGATCTAACAGATATCTATAAAACACTCCACCCAACAACAGCTGAATGCACTGTCTTCTCAAGTGCACATGAAACATTCTCCACAATAGACCATATTTTAGGCCATAAAACAAGTCACAATAAATTTTAAAAGATCAAAATCATATCAGTTATGTTCTCTGACCACAGTAGAATGAAATTAAAAATCAATAACAGAAATCTGGGAAATAAGTATGTGGCAATCTCATAACACGTAAGTATGTGGCAATTTCATAACACATTTCTAAATAATCACTGGGTCAGTGATGAATTAACAAGGAAAATTAGGAAGTATTTTAAATGAATGAAAATGAAAAAACAAGTCACAATATTGTAGAGAGAAGACAACTATTTCTTTGATGACTAGTCAGACATCTTGAACTGCTTCTGCTTGATAATCTCTCTCCTAGGTCTGGACAGGCTTACTGGCTACTGTTTCACTGCAACCTCTTTCTTATTTAATATCCCTCCAGAAACACATCATCTGAGGGATCATAGTTTCATAAGATGAGTTTGAGAGTTTTTCTTTTAAACCAGCTGCACAGATGTTCTCTCTTCCCTCTTCAGGCCTCTCTAGTCACAAATTAGACAGCTATATTTCACAGCAGAGTGGTACATGTGACCAAGGGACTCTTTGAAGTTGCATGTGTTGACATTTTTTAACAAGCCAAACCTCCCCTTTCTGCTGGTTTCTGTGGCAAAGTCAGGAAGTATTTACACCTCCCATCACAAAGCCAGGGACCTGGGAGTGATTCCAAATGAAGGTGCCATCCTACCAGCATGGCTAGCAGAGCGGAGATCTACCACCAAAATTTTATTTTTCCCTTTTGGTTTTTTATCCAATGTCAGTTCTCCAAAAAAAAAAAAAAAAAGACAACTCTTTTTATGAATTTAAATCCACAGGCTTCCTTTTAAAAATTAAGTGCCATTTTTATAACTAGTAGAATATTGTCTTGATAAAAATAAGCTTTAGAACACAGTTGATTAGAGAACCACTTATACATAACATGCGCTTTTTGTATTCAGTATTTCAGGCATGCATGTCAGTCTCTACTCTAGCCTTTATTTTTAAAATATTTTAAATATTCACTTTTGTTTTAAGAATCTGAGGGGAGAAATCATGATGCATTACTCTGATGTGAAATAAAGCCCATCTGGCTTTTGGCATGCCCCCATTTCCCAGACAGATGGATAATGTGGTTAGCTGGAGGCAACTGCCTTTATAATATTTTTATCTGCCCAAGGATTTCTCAAAGATCAGAGATATAAACAAATATGGGCTGTATTTTTCTTAGCTGATAATACCATCCAGGTATAACTTTAGATCAGGGAAATAGTAGTATCACTATCACCTATTAGGAATGTAAACTCTCAGGCTTTGCCACAGACCTGCTGAATTAGACTCTGGGGGTGGGGCCCAGCCATCTGTATGTTAACAAGCCCTCTGGGGAATGCTGGCCCACACTCAAAGGTGAAAACCAGTGCCTTAGAAAAATATAACCATATTTCTAAGAAAGAAGAGAAAACATTACATATTAATTCTCTACAATTCTTTTCAATGCCTATTACATACTAAGTACTGTTCTCCCAGTTTTGAGGCAGTGCACTTCAAAAGTCTCCAGAGAGGAAGCAGTGAATAAAAATATGCAAAGCTTGCTACAGCCTGGTTGCAGACTGGGTAGTGCAGGGCAGACTGCTTCAAAGGCCCTGTTGCTAACAGACCTAGCGGAGGAGCCCGGCCTCCTCTTTTCTCAATAAACGAGTAATCCTATTATGTAAAATCTCTCTATTTAAATGTTGGAAAATTGGAAACCAATTTAAAAAGTAATTATTATTTTAAAGAAACAGCTGTATTGGCATATAATTCACATACTATATAATACACTATTTTTAAGTGTACAATTTGATATTTTTTGTTATATTCACAGGGTCATGCAAACTGTCACCACATCTAATTTGGGAAAACTCACATTCATTAGCAGTTACTCCCCATTCTCTTCTCCACACTCTCACTCCTAGGCAACCACTAATCTACTTTCCATCTCTATGAATTTGCCTATTCTGGATATTTTGTATAAATGGAAATTATATAGCATGGTCTTCAGTGTCTGGATTGTTTCACTTAGCTTAAGTTTTTAAGGTTCATTTACATTATAGCATGAATCAGTACTCCATTTCTTTTTATTGCTGAATAATATTTTATTGTATAGATAGACCACATTTTTTTGTCCATTCATCAGTTGATAGACTTTTGGGTTGTTTCTACTTCTTTCTATTATGAATAATGATGCTATGAACATTCTTTTGGGTATATACCTATGAGTGGTATTGCTGGGCCATGTGATAACTCTGTGTTTAAATTTCTGAGGAACTACCAAACTGTTTTCCACAGCAGCTGCACCATTTTACATTCTCACCAGCAGAAGTATGAAGGATATGTCCACATCTTCACCAACACTTATTTATTGTTTGCCTTTTTTATTTTAACTCCTCTAGTGGATGTGAAGTGGTATTTCCTTGTGTTTTTGATTTCCCTAATGACTAGTGAGGTATCTTTTCAAATGCTTATTGGCTATTTATTTATATGTCTTCTTCGAAGAAATGTCTATTCATATCTTTTGCCCATTTTTAAATTGGGTATTTGTTTTTCTATTATTGAGTTGTAAGGGTTTTTTATATATTTTAAATGTACGTCTCTTATTATATATATTATTTACAAATATTTTCTCCCATTTGCAGGTTCTTTTCATTTTCTTGATGGTATCATTTGCGGCATAAAAGCTTTTAACTTTGATATAATTCAATACATCTCTTTTTTTTCTTTTGTCTCTTGTGCTTTTGATGCTGTGTCTAAGAAACCAGTGCCTAATTCAAGGTCATGAATATTTACCCCTATACTTTCTTCTCAGAGTTTTATAGTTCCAAATCTCACACTTCAAAGTATTATTTTTTAACCCTTTAGGCGACTCAAAACACATCTTTATACTGGGTCTGGCTTATGGTTGTCGAGTAACCAACAGTCAAAGTTTGCCTGGGACTCAGAGCTTCCCAGAACATGGAATTTCCATGCTAAAACTCAAAGTCCTGGGCAAACAAGGATGAGTTGGACGTCCTACCAATAAACCTCCAATTTGTGCCTTTAGTATAAATCATTATCACTGTTCTCCATGGCTTACAATAGATATTGAACCCCTCCTCACCTGAATGAACAGTTTGTTTTCAGTTTAAGGTATTTATTGAGTGCCCCCAATACAAAGCCCTGGGGTTGAGTTTATTGAGGAATAAAATACCAATTTCAGTGTCCATAAATAAAGTTTTATTGTTCTAGGCCCTTGGAGTGCATCAGCAAACCTTTATGGGGCTTAAGTTCTAAAGGGGAAAGGGCAGGCAGTCTAGTGAGAGGCGAGTGGGGGGACCACTGAACTAGGTGAGGAGAATTTTGAAGGCAGGGATTTGGTTGCGTTAATTTTTGATTCCTCATTGTCAGGGCTGTACAGATCACTTAACAATGCTTGTCGAATGATTAAATGAGTGACCTTTGGCCTTCTCATACTTACATTTTTTCTTGATTCATTTCACTAGACTTTCAGCTCTTCGATGACAGTGATATGTTTAACTCGTTCTGTCATATGTCCAGTGCTGATTACATTGCCTGGCACAACGTAGTTGCTCGATAAACAGTGCTCTAATACATAAATACAGTAAAAAAAAAAAAAAATTCATGCCCTGCATTTGTTATGGTAGCCTGGGTTTCAAGAATATTATGCTCACAACAACGTTAATGAATCCCGGCAGATAAACACTGAGAGAGGCGTCCTCAATGGAAGAGTGCTCATTGGTACCTCGACAGCCATTTCACAGGCTGGTGTGCCCTACAGGCATCCCAGCGAAACACCACCGCCAGCCACAGAGAGTCTGTAAATTTCTCTAACCAGAAGGGCTCTCCCCGCCCCCTCTCCCTGCACAGCTTGCTCTGCCCTCCGCCTCCTCCTCTCCGCCCACTCTCGCCGCGGTCTCCTGGCGGCGGCGGCTTTGTCTCGTGGGCTGGTCCCTGGCGGCTCCCTCCCCCTGAACAGCTGCCGCCGAGGGAGGAAGCGGCGCGGGAGCTGTCCAGACCCCCGGTGCTGAAACCACGAGCGCTCGTCATTCACTACCACCATGTAAGGGCCATGAAAAGGGCTCGTCCTGGCGCAGCGCGGACATGGAGGAGGACTTATTCCAGCTAAGGCAGCTGCCGTGAGTATCGTGGAGGCGAGTGAGAGGCAGACAGGCTTTCTTTTAAAAAATGAAAACCTATAGGGGGACATCTCTGCATGGCTTCTTGAATTTAAAGGGAACTGTTTCAGAGGAGAGAATTAGGCCTAGAGGAGAAAAGCCATTTTCCTACCCCAGGAGCCCAGCTTCTGTATCTCTGACAGTTCGATTTTTCAGATCCGTCAGAATCTTATGGGTACCCTCGGGGTGTTATGATTTCCCTCTCAATTGTTTTCAATCCCAAAGGGATTTTAAGGTCTGTGTTTTAGGAAAGCATTAGCTGCTGTTTTGAAATGTGGGCTGAATTGATGAGTCCATGCAATGACATTGGTTATTTCCACCCATCTCCTATGCTGTGAAATTCCTAGTTTTTCTGCAAGGTCTTTTGGAAAGGAATGATAACTGATGTTGCAAACTGGTTTCTAAAAAGCTACGATTCCTTCCTAGAGTGGAGGCTTGGGCAAAGTCCGGCCGTTTATGAAGTGTGTGAATGAAAGGGCTGTGCACCCTCCTTGAAACCTCTTGCCTTCTTCTGAATGAAAGGTTTTTGTAACAGCTATCTGGAGTGAGACATACTGTCGTTGACTATCCTTGGGAACATCAGGAATACACTGCTTAGAGGATGGGAATTTTTGAGGGATACCAAATTTGCTCTGAGAATCTTGAGGGAATACAACCAAGAAATGGAAAGGATAGGGGCCTTGCAGAGGGGCTTACATACATCTGCTACTTCAAGTTGATGGTGATTTGTTAAGCAAATACCAAGAGTATGAGATGGAGCATTAAAAAGAACACGAATGGAACCTGTTGTTTTAATTTTTAGAAGCATTAGCCATTTAGATGGTAAAAGTAGACACTATTTGGATTTGTTGGGAAGGATACAATATGGTTAGTATGTGTGTATTTTTTTGACTTGAAAATTGAAAAAAATGTTTTCTCTCTAAACCACTGAGGAATTCTCCCAAGTGACTTTTAGTGTGACTGATATAGCTCTCTGAGGCTCTGAGCACTGAAGGATATTGTAGTATTTACTTCTCAAGCAGTGTAAAATTAATTTTTGTTTCAAATTTTTAATTAATTCAAATCTTTAATTAATTAAGCTTTTATTAATTGATCCACAAATAGCATATCTTATGTGATACAACATTATTTCACAAATGCTAAAAGATACTCAGTTAAAATATCCAGAGGTTGATATATGAATGCATAAAAACATACCTATCAGAGTATGAATCTCTCAAAGAAAATGTACCACCTTTATTTAGAATAAATATAATATTTAGAAACCAACCTATTATTTCAAAATAAAAATGATTCAGAAACTGAAATATGAAATTTGGTACTCAGAATAACATATGATTCATATTGGAACTGCAATTTTACAGGGATAAATTTTCAAAAAATGTCAGACCATATGAACTTTGCAAATTACTCAAAGATTCAAGTATATTTAATTTGCTAATATATAGAGATGATACTGTTATGACTATTCCTTCCTGAATTAAAAATATAAAATAATGAAATTTATTTTATATTAATATATTAAATAATGTATATAACCTATATAAGGTAAATAAAGTTAGGAAATAAGCACACAAATGAAAACTCCCTCTTCCCAAACACCAATTTTAAGTTTCCTAATTATTCTTTCTGATATTTTATGCGCATAAATACATATAGTATCTATAAAGGGTACCAAATTGTGTACTGGTTAAGAGCATTGGCTCTTGAGTAAGACAGACTTTGGTTCAGATTTTTCTTTTGGGGTGGGGGTTTAGATCTTGACTGCTACTTCCTAGTTATGTGACTTTGAGCAAGTGACTTAACTTTTCTGAGATTCAGTTTCCCTAGCCATAAAATGGGAGTCACAATAGTACTTGATTAAAAGCGTTATTGTGAAGATCAAGTGAGATAATATGTGCTAAATGCCTGGAAGATACAAAACACTCAACACATTTAACTATTATTAGATTTGAAAGATCACTTATAAGAACAATATACAGGCTTCCTATGCTGGACTTCCAAACATTATGATCTGCAAACCCCAAACTACATTTGAATGAAGTCAAAATTAGGCCTGAAATGTGCTGAGCTGATTTATATATTTAAAAAAGAGTAAAGTAAAAGAAATGGCCATGTGAATCTGAGTGGGTTACAAATCACGACTTAGATGGTTTTTTGAATCGCACCCTTTGTATATTATGCACAGATTGCAGACAGCAGATTTCTTGAGAGCAATATGCTTTTTAAAAAATCAGAGTGCCTTGTAGAGGGCTGGCAAGAGTGGGCTTTGGGACAGGCTCAGTCCCATGAGAGGCCAAGTGTTGATAGATTATAAGCCACTAAGTAGTTTACAGGGTTAGGGGAGGGGAAAAGGGGATGATGATAACTAAGAAAACAGTCCTCCCTTGTACCTGGGGTCTCTCTCACATAGCTCTAGATTAGTTCATTTGAGACTATAAATAAACTCTGCTTTTCAAAACCTGCTGTTCACTCAGGCACAGCACTATATACAGGCTGAGATTTTGTATCTACTTCTGCCTTATTGTGACCTTGCACAAGTTGGACTTTTCTGGGTCTCCCTTTTCTAGGATGAGTTTTTGAAAGCAAGTTTTGCAGACTATATAGATTACTTATCCATTCATTTATTCAACTTACTTGAGCGCCATCCTTGATACAAGAGATTCTACAACTAAATAGGATAAATATTATCCTTGCCCTCAAGGAGTGTACAGTCTAGAGCTGCAATGTCCAATATAGTAGTCACTAGCTACATGTGGCTATTTAAATTTAAATTATATAATTTGGATCTAAAATAACTTTTATAGTGTAATATACAGTAAAAATATAATTTATAAATAAAATATGTGAAATTTGAAAAAAATCAGCCCCTCGGTCACACTAACTACATTTCAAGTGCTCAATAACTATATGTGGTTGGTGGCTGCTGTTTAGACAGCTTAGGTCTGAAATATTTCTATAACTGCAGAAAGTTCTATTGGATACCACTGGTCTGGTGGGAGAGGCAGACACTAAACAAATAATTGCATAATTATAAGAATTGTCTTAAGGGCTACAAAGGACAAGTGCAGGGTGCAATGAGACTAGTTCTAGATGGGTGAGGGAGAGACCAAAGAAGGTATCCTTGAAGAAGTAACACTGGAGCTGAGTCCCCAGAGAAGTGTAAGAGTCATTTGGGAAAAGAGATGGGATGAGGAGCATCCCAGACAGAGGGAACTGTGTGGGGAAAAGCTCGAGGTCAGGCCAGTGGGACATAATGAACAAGTGACTCGAAGGAAAGATGCAGAGGTTGGCAGGGACGAGGCCAGAACATGGATAGACCTTGAGGACATTATGCTAAATAAAATAAGCCAGTCACAGAAAGACAACTACTCTGTGATTCCACTTACATGAAGTACTTTCATAGAGACAGAAAGTAGGATGGCAGTTGCCAGGAGCTGTGTGTGGAAGGGAGACAGGGGAGTTGTTCAATGTATGCAGAGTTTCAGTTTTGTAAGATGAAAGAGTTCTATGGATGGATGGTGGTGATGATTGCACAACATTGTGAATGTACTTAATGCCACTGAACTGTACTCTTTAAAATGGTTAGAATGGTAAGTTTTATCTTATGTACATTTTACCACAATCGAAAAAAATTGCAGCCCTTTCACCCCATCCTCTAGCACTGTTCTACTTTTTTCTTTTTTTCATAGCACTTATCACCTTCTAACATATTATATAATTTACTTATTTGTTGTTTAGTGTATCTTCCCTTACTAGAGTGAAAGCTTCACATGGCAGAGATCTGATGGATCCCAAGTACGTGGGGCATTGCCTAGATTTCATCTAATAACTGGATTCAAGTGTAGACCAGTATATATCAGCCAAGAGGGTAAAAAAAAAAAACTTTGTGAATGAAAAGCCAGAAAAATCTGTTCTTCATTTACCTTAACCGCAGTGGCCACCATTATTAACTTTTAGCGGCTACACAGCTGAGTCTACCTGGAAAGATCAAACATAGCCTTGTTTCATCGTATTTCCCTATCTGCTTCCCCATCCCCTTCCATTTAATCAGGAAGGTTGGGAAGATGCAATTTGACTTACTGATTAAATGACTATATTCTTGAAATTGTCCCAGACAAACGCTTTGGGCCCATGGTAACCCTAATAAGGACTCATTTTTAAGTTCTAGAGAAAGAGCTAGAAGTAGGTTTTGTTTTCTCTAAATGAGGAGACCTCTGCACAGAGACATAGGACCAGAATAGATGGCTAAGGTACCTATAAGACTTCGTGCTGGCTCCCTTCCCCCTGAGACTCAATGGGGCAAAAGAGGAGGATACTTGGCCAAGGAGGAGAAATGGGGGTTCATTGTCATCCGCTTCTGGCAAAAAGTGGGGAGCTATTATAATAGCCTAAGAATCCTCAAAGTTAACTCACTCAGTCCTTTTTAAATCTCAAGCCTAAAGCTGCTCACACCTCAATATTTCAAACACATACCAGCTAGCTTCACTCTAAGGGATATGTGTTTCAGTGATTTAAGGGGAATAGTCTGGAGGGAAAAGAAAGAAGGTCTCACAAAGAGGCCATTGCTTGGATGGCTTAGGTCTTAGGGACGATTGTTCCTGGGCCTCCTGGCCCAGGTAGTGGCTTTACAGTCCCACCCAAGCTCTTTTTTGTTCTCTCTAGAAGAATTATGCAGATCTGCATGAATCATTGTGTATCTTGGGCAATTCATTTAAATTCCTTGAGACTTAAGGGTGTGCCTAGATCACCTTCGAGGACATCTTTAGCTTTAAAAGACTGATTCTAAACTCTCTAGATGGGTGTGCCTCGAACCATCCTGGCTCAGGGCGATTGTTCTGGTGTGATTAATAGCATCTCTTTCTCTCTTTAATACTGAGTTGTATTAAATCTTAACCTTGACACTATTCACATTTTAGACCAGGTAATACTTTGCTGTGAGAGATTGTTCTATTCATTATAGGATATTTTGCAGCATCCTTGGCCTCTATGCACAAGATCTCATAACCACCACACCCTTCCCTGTGAGTTGTGACAATTAAAACTGTCTCCAAACATTGCCAATGTCCCCTGGGAGACTAAATCACCTGTCCCCCACCCCGTCCCCCATTGAGAACTACTGATCTCAAATGTTCTGGTTTAGACAATTAACTACTCAGTCTATTTCTAGAGCATCTTTGAATCTATTTAAACCTCACTTCTCTGACTTTAGTCATGTCAGGACCCTGGTACATGCTCTGCCAGCAAATTGTGCTTCTTTCTTCAATCGCAGTATACCTTTGGCAAGAGACTATAAACTCCAGGAGGGCAAGAATTTGGTCTGACACACAGAAGGACTTCACTGCATGTTTGTTGAATGACTGAGTGAATAAATAAGTTACAGAGATAAACTACTTAGAAAGTTGTAGCACAAGTCTTCTGCTTTCCCAGTCAGAAGTTACCTATCCCACTCCCCTGAGGCTATGTCACAGAATGATTACCTGCATGGTCTCTCTACTCAAGCAGACATGGATTCAAATCTTAACTTTCCTGTGAACTTGGAAGATAACTTTGGGCAAGTTACTTTTCTTCTCTAGGCCTCAGTTTTATTGTCTATAAAATGGGGCTAGCAATAGCACCCACTTCATAGGGCAAAAGGCTCATGAGTGCTTAACAGACCTACTAGCATATGGTTAGGGCTCGATGAATGTTAACTATTATTTATTTGTGATCATTACCTTCTGTCCAGAATATGAGCTAGTGGTCCACTATTCAGGGAAGAAGCTTGATGCTATTTAGGTCAATGGGAGTGGCAGGAAAACACAAATAAGAAACATCCACAGAGAATAAAATTTCCATTAACTATAGACTCCTAGACCAGGAACGGAAGAGATCTTAAAAGCTGTTACATCTAACCCCTTACACTCAGCTTCTTAATTCTGGCAGAAAGGCATCAAGTGGTAGCTTTTAAATGTCTGGGGCCACCATCAACATCTTATGAAAATTCAGATTCCTGGGCCCTACTATGCAGAAATGTGAAAGCCTTAGGTTTGGAGAATGGCTCAGAATAAGCATTTTAATTGGTTCCATAGGAGTGTTCTTGGCCTCAGTTAGAGAAGCATCAGTTGATTGGTTAAAATCATGGGTTCTGGAACTACTCAGGCCAGAGACCTAGTACACTACATATTATCCAGGGGACCTGGGCCAATTAATGTAACCTCTCTGAGCCTTAGTTTACTCTGTGAAGGGCAGCCCACTGCCTCCTAAAGCAGCCTTTTTCATGTCTGGACTTCTCTGCCTGAGAAGGCTCCTTATATTGAGTTGAATTCTGCTTCCTTCTTCTTTATACCCAGAAGTTCAAGCTCTGTTTTCAGAATCCAAGTTGAACAAGCACCTTCTTTTACATGCCAGAACTTCAAATATTTGAAGGTGGAGGTCCAGACCCTGAGAAGACTCTTCTCAAGTCATACAGATAAGGGAGTGCTCAGGTCTTGTCTTGAAGGAGATGAAGCAAGTTCATCTTCATTGACCTTCACAGTTTCTGCCACTCCAGGTCCCCAGCCTCTGACCTCATTTGTCAATAGGTTTCAGATTCCAAAGAAACGCCAATGTGACATAGATGAGTACCTGAGACAAAGTTGAAGAGTGCTGGTTGTCTGAGTTCCCCAAACATATGGACACTTGTTATAACTTGGCCCTTTGCTGGTTAGCCTTACAGATGGGCTTCTCCATGAAGATGTCTTTTTCTATTGATTGGATGAGTCAGGGGGGCAGAAATAATAAAAGCTTCAGCCCCCGCAATCCTCACTGTAAACCCTCCAGCCCAAACCACTATCACATCTTACCCAGCTGACCATACAACCTCTTCCCTTTTTTCTTACTTCTTCTCTTGCCATCTTTCTGTGTTAATATGCCTTTGATTTTCTGTATTCTTATGTCTTGACATCTTGGGGCCTTGCTGTCCTAGGATGGACTGTTCTTCCCAAGGTTAACAAGTAAATGAATTGCCTGCCAGTGTACCTTTCATATACAAACTAACCAACCAGGAGCCGCTATCCACCCACCTGCCTGGACCACCTAGGTCCCAGTACCTGGCAACTAGACATAGCCCCTATGCCCCAGAGCTTGTTGAAATTATTTAAACTAGTCAACCCTCAGCTCGTGTAACCACAGTAAGGACTCTTGCCCACATTTTCCCCTCACTCCCTCTGCCTCCTGACTGACCCTGGTGCTTCCTCATATAGCCCATGAAGTGTGGCAAGCCCACTCCTCTCAGGATCTGTGAGTATAACAGAATATATCTTTTCAATGATATCTGTCACCTGATCTTTTAGCCTTGCCACACCTAAATAATTATAAAATCTATACTTTAAAACACCCTCCACAATCTATTCTTCTTTTTGTGGAAGAATGTGCCTGAGTGTCTCAAAACTCAACTCTGATCATCTTCCACTCTCTCACCCTACTTGAAACCTTTCAATGGCATCCCACGAGTCTCAGGATAACAAGAAATATCCTGTGGTCTCCAGAGCTCTGCATGATCCAGCCTGTCTCTCCTTGGTCCTACCTCTGGGCCTTTGCTCTAGCTCTTCTCTATTCCCCTCCCATCTGTGTATTACTCTACTTTGTCCTCTTGACCTTAGCCTCTTCAGGAGGTCTTTCCTGACCTCTCCTCCCTGCAATTGTTCTTTACACCTTGGCACCTTTTTGTTTCCTTCTCAAGATCCATCCACTTACAAATGTATACAGATCTCTTTGTTTACTGGTATATTAACCATCTCTCCAATTAGAGTATCCACTTCATGAGGGCACAGACCACATTGATTTTGTCTCCCTTTGTGTCCCAGAACTTTGCATGTAGTCAGCATTCAATAAACACTTATTGAAATACTGAATGATTGTGCCGGTTCTGCATGAGGCTCTCTCTCTGTTGACTCCTTTAATCTCCATGGCAACCCCGTGAGAAATGAATTATCATTTCCATTCTACTAGAGAGGAAACTGAGACTCAGAGAGGTAAAGTAACTTACCCAGGGTCACACAGCTACTGAAAGGATTCAAATCCAGGTCAGTTTGTGTGCCAGAGTTGGGCCTGCCCTATGGCAGACTACTTCTATTTAAGACTCTAACAGCCACTCTTAGATAATCACAATTAGGTTTAAGCTTCCTCTTCAGTCTGATAGATTCATCAACTCAGGGGATAAATGTCCTGAAGCTCAGATGAAAAGAGAAGAAAACTTTCTTATCTAAAATACCCTAATCAAATCTCAGACCCTAACTTAAAGTACAAGGGGAATTAAATGATGATACAAACAAGATTTTTAAGTTGACAGCTATTTCCTCAAGCTCTTCTTTAAATAACAAAATTATGTAAAATAAATGTTCCCTGCTATTTTAGTGAATTACATGCTATCTATACACCACAAATGCCAAGAAATTGTGAGCCAGCCTGTTTTGAAGCCCTCATATATTTAACATATGCCACTGCTATTTTCTTTTTCTTTCATGTTTCATTTTTTTTCCCCTTGGGAAATCTTGGCTTGTGTAGTTGATAAATACTTTTAGGAACCCAACTGATTCAAAATGTAGCCTGGCTTTCTGAGTTTAATTTAATGTCAAAGGTCTCTCTTTTATGTCTTAAAACATAAAATAGAGGTGCCCTGGCTTCTAGTGTTTGCCAGAAAGGGAAGGTGAACAGATAGATCCTGGTTTAAAACTGCAGGGAGCTAAGCCACTTTCTCAAAGTCATATTTCACAAAGGTCAGTGTACCCCATACTCAAAGCAGAAAGGTGACTTGAGTGAGGCCAGGTAGGAGGGAAGCTAATATTTACTCAATGCCCACAATTTCTAATTCATCAAGCCCAATTAATCTTTAAGATGGTCCAGCAACCCCATCATTGTCTCTATTTCACAGATGAAAGCATCTGTCACACGCTTAGCAGATGCTACCTGCTCAACAAGAGCTTTGTAAATATTCGCTATTGTTATGTGTATTTGTTAGGTAGTTAGGCACACTGGAGCCACAAGAGCAAAGGCCTACCTCTGTAACCATAGAAACCTCCCTTGAAATCCTTCTTTAAGGACCTCCCAGAAACACCACCCCCTTTAGGGTTATAAATTACCCCAAATCTTAGAGCACAAAGGCCTTAAAAGCTGCTGGCTAATCCAGCCACAAAATGCAAGCGCAGAGTGTACTACACTAACTTGCCCACAACCTCAGCCTCATTATACCATTATTATAATACCATTCCTCTGTCTAGAAGTTTATAAATCTAATTATAACAGATGGAATTCTGGGTAAGCACATGCGCAGTAGGCAAAGTGTTATATAGCAGCCAACTGTCAGTCAAGGTAACCTCACATCCGGATCATCTAGGACTTCCCATCACAGCCCAAATATACGCAGACCTTGCCAGTTCTGCCTTGTTACAGCCCTCTTCACTGAAAACGCACTCCTCCCTTGGAGCTTACTCTGTCTTTTTTATCTTTCACCTTCCAAATTCCACAGGGCTGCAGTCTTCCTTAGCGTAGACCATCTCCTAAAATGTACTTTCAATAAATCTTACTTCTTCTGAATCTCACTGACCTGTAATTCTTTGCTGCGTCAGCGGGGAAGAGCTGGGACATCACCACCACCCTGCCCCCATGCCATAGGGTGACACCAGATTTCACATCACCCCAGCGGTAACATATTTATTAAAGTATAAATGCCCAGGTTAAAAATTGCTAACATTACAGAAAGGTCCAAAATAAAAATAAAATAAAAAGAATGCCCTCCTTCAAAACTCCTTGTTTCCGTCCAGTGTTCCTCCCCAGAAGCAACCAGTCTTTAGCTCTTACATATCCTTCCAGACCGTCTAGTACTGTAGAAGCATAAATACTCTAAAGCAATGCTTCTCAGACTGTAACTTGCACACAAATTTCCTGGGGACCTGGTTGAAATGATTCAATAGGTCTGGGTTAGGACTGAGACTGCATTTCTAATAAGCCCCTAGGGGATGCTGGGCCCCTTGTTGACCACACTTAAGTCTTAGGAGAAAGGATCTAAGTTATGGGATCACATTCCAATAAATTTAATAATGAGCCCAACATTCTTTTCCTGTGGGCCCTTACAGATCAACATGTGTATTGTGTGTGTGTGTTTGTGTTTGTGTGTGTGTCTGTGTGTGTGTGTGTGTGTCTGCGTGTGTGTTTGTTGTGGTAAAATATGCACAATATAAAATTTACCATTTTCACAATTTTAAGTGTACAGTTAGTGACATTAAGTACATTCACAACATTGTGCAATGATCACCACCATCCATCTCCAGAATTTTTTCATTTACCCCAGCTGAAACTCTGTACCATTAAACACTAACTCCCTATTCCCCACTCCCCTCAGCCCCTACTTTCTATCTCTGTGAATATGACTATTCTTAGTACCCCCGTATAGGTGGATAATATTTGTCCTTTTGTGTTAGGCTTATTTCACTTAGCATAATGTCTTCAAAGTTCATCCATATTGTAGCACAGAATGCCTTCCTTCTTAAGGCGAAATAATATTCCATTGTATGTATAGACCGCACTTAGTTTATCCATTGATGGACACTTGGATTGTTTCCATCTTTGGCTATTGTGATACAGATTGCAATTTTAAAAAACATTTTCTTAAGTGGATGTGTCATAATCCGTTTAATTACTCATCTCCTGATGATTTTTCTAGTTTTGTTAATACTTACCACATTTCGTTAATAATTATTACATGCAAAGCTGCAAATAGCATGCTAGTACCAGAGAAGAATATAGCAGGGTGGCTGGGGGTGGGGATTCTGAAGTCAGGTGGCTTTGCCAAAGTCTGGCTTAGACAACCACTGTGTGACCTTGGACAAGCTCCCAATCTCTCTGTGCTTCAGTGTCCTTATCTGGAACACGGGGGTAGTGAAAGTGAAGGTTAAATAAGGTAGTCACTAGAAAGCACAAACACTATGCTTAACACGTGGCAAACTAACAATCTATATCATCCCCTACTGTATCTGTCTCTACAGTGAATTATCAGCATGACAATTCTAGGTGAGAGCACAGAGAATTTAAAATTTTGAAAGATATCACAGATTACCTTCCCAAAAGATTGCAGTGATTGCTATCAGTCACAGAAGCAAGTACGGAGCCCTGGACAATCCTGGAGGAAAGGATGTGATAAAAGCGTATTCAAAGAAGATTATCAAGCCACATGGTCATTCTGCAATGTTACCCTCAGAGTTAAGGGTGATCCATTAACCTTCCCTTCATCCCTGAAAATAAAGTGATAATGTACATAAATGTTCATGACCTTCCTTTACCTAATCTCTATGTTTTTATCTTCTGTGAATACCTTTGGAGACAGTTTATGTTTTTTATTTTGGGGTTGACTCTTGGGGGCAGAGAGTCCCTTCCCAGACCTATTTCACACCACCCCTTAACTCAGTGGATTACAGAGTTGAAATGTCCCATCTACAGGGGCCACACTGCCCAGATCTAGCCATACTGTTCTCTTAGAGGAATGTGGGCCCCAAATGGCCAGATACTCTACTTTTTAAGAGAGATCAGAAATATTGCTTTTTATGTGAATTTTTTCTCCAATTTAAAAAGTTTGGTATCTGCTTAAAAAAATATCATGCGAGCAATTTTTTTGGGAATAATGTAACTTTTAGGTGACCAAAGTATCTCTTTTCTAAAGAGATTAGTCTAAATTCTGACACATATTGTGCTTCCGAACAATATTCAAGTCTAGAATGAAGATATCCTTATTCCCATGTGAATCTGGTCCCCTTGGAGTTGTGCAGTGCCTAACCTGTACACCTGTATGTGGCAGCCCTGACACACAACTCTTGAAATGAGAGTTGTGTGTCAGGGCTGCGACATACAGTGCAACTCAATAGAAATGCCAGCCTTCTACCCATTCAACAATCTTGACCATGAAAAGAAAGCTTTTCACCTGTCTTGGGCACAAGAGCTGTGCAGAAAAGCTGTTGAGGGGGAGTTCTAGCCTTCATGACCAGATTTCCTCTGTCCTCTAGGGTGGTGAAATTTCGTCGTACGGGCGAGAGTGCAAGGTCAGAGGACGACGCAGCTTCGGGAGAGCATGAGGTCCAGATTGAAGGGGTCCGCGCAGGCTTAGAGGCCGTCGAGCTAGACGATGGGGCAGCTGTGCCCAAGGAGTTTGCCAATCCCACTGACGGTGAGGGGGCTCTGGAGTTCGGCATCAGTCCCAGGCCACAGTCAGGTGCTCTGAGATGCCGGGGTTGTCTCCCCAGGTGGCACTTTCAGAGGGATCTAGTGAAGGGGCAGGTAGGAGGGCCCAGAGGGCCCAAGGTGACACTGGAAGTGTAAGCTGGACCTACATGGCTTACTTCAGCAAGCAAGGTTACATCACAATCATTGCCAGTGGGCATCATTGCATAACACTTGGCTGAGGACAGCAGCAATGACTATGATGATGATGATGATGAAGATGATGATGATAACGGTGATGACGGTGATGGGGCTGCTGATGGTGGTGGTGGTGGTGATTATGATAGTGTAATGATGTGGTGATGATGATGGTGGTGGTGATAGTAATGGTGACGATGATGATAGTGATGATGATGGTGGTGATGATGGTTATGATTATGCCAGTGATGATGGTGGTGGTAGCAGTGATGATGATAATTGTGGTGGTGGTGATGATGATGGTGATGATGACAATAGTGATGGGAACAGCTGACATTGGCTGAAGATTTACTCTGTGCCAGGCACTGTTCTAAGCACTTTACACATATTACCCATTTAATCTTCATAACATTTCTAACTGGGACTGTTAACGATCATCTTCCCTCTTTTGCAGAAGAGGACACTGAAGTGCAGAAAGGTTAAGTATCTTGCCCAGGGTCACACAGCCAAGCTGGATTTATACCTAGGTCATCTGACCTCAGAGTCCACATTCTTATTCATGACCTTGTATTGCCTGTGAGCAGAGCTAGTCAAACAAGAGACCTCTGGTAGTGCTTTTGGGTCTCATCACATGATGCTGATGGGTGAAAACATTCCATGCACTCTTGAGAGTTCCCAGATTCCCAATATGAAAGAGAATTGATGACCTAAACCCAAGGCCTGTTGTTGGCAGAGCTAAGGAGGCAATGACTGGGGAGAGGGGAGGCAGTGGTTAGAAGCAGTGGCTTTACTGTTAGGCTGGTCTGGGTGCAACTCCCATAACTACAGTGTGTCAGCTGTGTGACACTGGGAAAGTCCATTTCCTCCTCTGTAAATGGGGTTATGAGTGGGCCTTAACTAATAATTTCAATACGGACTTAATGAGATATTGTACATCAAGCTTATAGTGCAGTGCCTGGCACATGGTGAGCACTGAATTGTGCACCATTATATCATTACTGTTCATATTATTGATGATGTTATAAGGCTCACTCTGCTTTTTCCTCAATATTTTTGCTGGGCAAGACCAGAGCCTGCTGATGTGATAAATGCCAACCCATACTTCTGGAGAAAATTATGATTGATGTAAAAGGTCCATGATTAAAATTCCAAAAAGATGAAAATTTCCAGCAGGGACTTATCCTCAGAAGCAGCCTACAAAATCCCACAGCATGCTCCTTTATTATTATTATTATTTTTTTAAATTAACTTTTTATTTTGGAATCATTTTAGATTTACAGAGAAGTTGCAAAGATACCACCAAGAGTTCCCATATACCCTTCATGCTGCTTCCCCTCATGTAATTATCTTGCCTAACCAAGATTCATTTGTCACAACTAAGAAATACTTTATACTAAACCCCATACTTTATTCAAATCTCACCAGTTTTTGCAGCCATGCTATTGCAAGACAGAATCCAGCATACCACATTACATTTAGTCTTTCAGTATTTTTCAAAAACACTTATTAGCTTATAAATTATATCCTTTTTTTCTGAGCATACAAATAACATATGTTTATTTGGAAAGCATTCAGACATGACAGAACTGTTCAGAGGAAAGCAAGTGCTGTCCTCAGAGATGACCTTGTTAACAGTTTTTGGATATTCGATCTTACTTCCCCTTGTGTGGTACACACACGTATGTGGAAATCCACTTTTATGAAATATTTTTTTCCGACTATGAAATAAATTGTAAAAGTTAAAGTCTCATATGATTTCTCCTTCTTTCCCTCCAAAGATAACAAAAATAAAACTATAATGTAAAGTTTTGTATATACTCTATACATAGTCACATATACATATACTTATATACACACATGCATACATCTCCAAGAATAGAACCATACTAAATGTTTGCCAACTATCTTGCTTTGTTTTTAAAAACAAATTAACAATATATTGTGTGCATGTTTCTACATGGCACATTCTTTTTATCAGTTGAGTCATCTTTCAAAATGTGGATACATAACAATTTATAATTATTATGTATACAATCATTTACTTAACCAACCCTCTGCTGATTAACATTCTGGATTTTTCAGTTTTCCCTCTTATAAACAAGGTTGCAGTGGATTTCAGAACAAGGTATCTTTTCACACTTGCTGGCATATTTTTCTAAGATATGTTCTAGAAGCAGCATGTGCTGCCTTTAAGGAGCTTGGCTGGGGACCCTCCAGACACCCCCACATTAGGACAACTGCAAGATGCACTGATCTTCTCTCCCTTCCCCCTTTCTCTTTCCCAGATACTTTCATGGTGGAAGATGCGGTGGAAGCCATTGGGTTTGGAAAATTTCAATGGAAGCTGTCTGTTCTCACAGGCTTGGCTTGGGCAAGTATTTCTGGGGGTATTGACCTCAAATTCAGTCTCCAAGAAACCTTTATGCTGCTCAACTGGGTTTCCATGATCCACAAGAAAGGATGCAGTTCTCTCCACACAGAGCCTTTGCTTGAATCCACAAAGTATATGCCGAGTGACTGACCCTGGTGATAATGAAGATCTGTGTTTGGGGAAAGCTGGGTGTGTTGGAGATTGCCCTCATGGAGGAGTTGAAGATTCTGGTTAATTAAATGGTTCTCAGTCTTTTGGGGCTCAGGGCTACTTTGAAATTATGATGTCATCTGTGGAACTCATCCTGGAAAAATATGCACAGATAAAAATGAGCCCTCTGCTTCAAGAGGCTCATGATCCCTTATTAAAATTTCCTCCTCATCTACCTATAGCAAATAACTCATCTAGAACTTTAATACAACTGATATTGATTTTTGTGAATGGTGTCCAATGATGACCTAACTAAATATTTTTCCAAATGGATCTTCAATTTCCCCACATCATTTTCCTCAATAATTTAAGGGCCACATATCTTTCATCACATTTCTGTGGCCACAGGGATCTGCTTCTAGACTCTCATTTCTGTCCCATCATAGTATACATCTAGGGCCATAAAGGATGTTTAATCACTGGGGCTTCTTAGTATGTTTTAATATATTAAAAAGTTGCACTTGTTAAATATGCTGATAATTCTACATGAACATTGACCTCTAAAGCAAAACAAACTAGTCTTTTACTGAGCTGAGGAGAAAAAGATCATTGTTGCTCTACCTCTATAAAAATGTTTTTCTCAGATTTTCAAAATATGATGTTTCCCTACTTCATTCCAGGAGTGCCCCTGTTTTTTAAACATGGAAACACAGACACAAACACATTCACACACACACACACACACACACACACACACACACACACACACACACACACACAAGAATGTTTAATGTTTAGTTGTCAGTTTCCACATGGCACCTCATTGTTTTACTACTAGAGCTTTCTGTATGTTGATGTGTGGTAGGGCACTCAGCAGGCAGTAGTCTGCTCTCTCTGAGGTCACAGATTTGGTGAAGGGTCAGCACCTGGCCTCATGATGTTTGCTTCCTCCCTGCAGATGGCCGATGCCATGGAAATGATGATCCTGAGCATCCTTGCACCACAGCTGCACTGTGAGTGGCGGCTCCCCAGCTGGCAGGTTGCATTGCTGACCTCGGTAGGCAGCCAGCAGCTCTCTCTCATTGTGTACAGTTCTGGTCCGCTGGGGTGGTCTGTGGGGTATCCTCCTCCTCCTGCTGCTGCCAAAGACTCAACAGAAAAGAAGTAACCATGCACAAAAATACCATGACCTTAGCTCCCTCTACTTCTCTCCCTACTTCACATATCCTGGCTGGTTGGCAGTCAATTCTATTGCATGCAGGGGTTCAACTACCTGGAAGCCCTAGACATCCTGCTCAATTGCTGGAAAGTTGGAACCCACCTGGGCACATCACTTAAACCTTATAAGCCTTACTCTTCCAAAAAGGAAATGCCAATACCACCCATGCAAGGGTGATTTGAGGACTTGAAAGGACACAGTGCCTGACCATAGTAGATGTTCAATAAATAGGAGGGACCTGCTGCTCCCTAGAATTAAGACTTGATAAAGAGTGAGGCAGAACCCTCAATTTTTGTTAAGAGGAGTTCAGCAGTAACCTTCTAAAAGAGAGAGAATGCCAGGCTGGATAAGAGGATAATAATAACAATCCTCACAAAAGCTAATATTTATTGAGCTTATATACATTGTATATAACATATACATAATGTACATTGTACTCTTTAATCCTCACAACCCTATGAGGTAGGTACTATTATTAGCTGAGGAAAGTGAAGCACAGAGTTGTTAAATCACTCACAAAAAGTCATACGGCTGAGCTAGTGGCAGAGTAATTGCTAACTAGGAATGCTTCCCAGAATGCTGTTTTTCTATGGACAACTGTTCTGGGATGACCTGAGTGCCTTCAGCAACCAGGACTAGTCTGATATTAGCAATAAGGTCGTGAAGCTCAATGGGAGGAACATCATGAGTACATATATCTGCATAAATGTGGCTTAGTTACCTGCTAGATGTGTGACCTTGAGTGACATACTTTTTGGCCCTATTTCATCATTCGCAAAGTGGGGGTGGTAACACCTGGTTTTCTGCAGATGGGCAACAAAATCCCTACAGTGCTTAGCACATAATGGGGGCTTGTAAATTATTTCTTTCTTATATTCCTCATTTTCACTGATACCCAATAAAGAATAATCACAATTCTGTGTTTTTGCAATGCGGGGCCTTTTTGGTCTTTTGTCATTGGTTCATAACAACCACCATTTATTGAGCACTTATTTTATGCCAGGCTCTGTGCATTACCTCTTTAATCCTCTCCACCCTATGAAAGAGGTGCTATTATTATATTACTCCCATTTCTGCAGACAAAGAAACTAAGGCTCAGAGAGGGGTGATGATTGCTCAAGCTCAAATAGCCTGTAAGAGGCAGAGGCCAAATTGAAATGCAGGCCTGGCAGACTCAGAGTCCCTGCTGCCAGGCCCTGCCCTGGACTACTGGTATAAAGTTCGGACTCATGGGCTGTGAAGTTCTATGGCTAAGTTTTCTGTGGAAAAGTTAGAGCACTGCAGGAATTATTTTCACTGCACAATGTTCGTGAGGTTAAGACAGACCTGTCATTGCTGTCACAGGAAATACTATGTGAGATTACCGTAATTACTGTAATATAGAACTACCGTTCTGCTAAGCCTAAATCTCTCCCTTGGGGATTGGGAGAATGGGGAAAATTCGTGTTTGAGAGGATGCTTAACTCAGGATGCAAGGATATCACTTAGCACATGACTAAAGCAACATCTTACCCAAGGCAATAATCTTCAAACATTTTTGTTCTTGCTAATCTAAAAAAGAATTGTGTAAGAACTATGCAGCCCCCAGGACTATCACAAATTTTTAAATTGACATTAAAATTTTAAAAGTATAGGTTGCAGATTATATAATTTCTGGTAAATTGAAATATTAAAAATTTAAATAAAATTATCATATTATTTTTTAAAATGTGTCCAACAGAATTGAAATGTTTACCTGATAGCCACCATTATCTGTTTAAAAACAACATGAATAAGCTCTTCAGAAGAATTTGGAAGTTTTGTATTGTCTTGTTTTCTTCTTAAACTGGTATTTCCATTCAATTTCTCCATATAATTTTATCCTAATGTAATGTTTTACTATGAATGAAAGTGTTTCATCTGTCACACTATCATAATTTTTTGTGACAAAGTATATAAATTCTAAATTATTATTTTTAATTTTCTGAGATCATAAAGCTATAGTATTAAATTTTTTCTCCAGCACTGAGTTATCATAATTCTTAGTAATACACAATAGATCAGAACAGCAAGAGATAATTAATTTTGATATATAATTATTAAGCATAAGTAAATTTTTATGTGGAATATACCCTTAATGAGTAGTATAAAGTGTTTCTCAATTATGTCACATATTCTTGGATGAATACTTATTGCTAAATTGAGACAGGCTTCAGCAGCAATTCTATCCCTCTTTTTCACTTTTACTGAATGGATATGACTATGAAGAGCATTGTTCATACAAAAAAAGTTTAGGGGGAACTGAAGTTTGTAATCACTCAATAAAGTAATGCCACTTGATTTTTTTTTCAATAACTTCCAATATATATGCCAAAAGAGCCCACAACAGTCGCTTATGAAACATTATTTTTAGTGATCAAGTTTGCTGACTGCTCGATTAGGCTTTTCTTCATTTTGGTTAAAAAATAGAAAAGAATTGGAATATGGGTGAGTTGCAAAGGAATTTTTAACAATGTCATTGGTGTCCCTTTTGAGGCTTTCTGGAGGGTTTAATTTCAAAGCAATGTTATGTGAGGTGCCTGGTGAGACTGGGGGAAGGGTAGTTGAGAAAGGGAGAGGGGAACAATGACAGGGGAGCATCCTAACCTATTTTCAGGAAAGTGTACCTATGGAAGTTGAGGACCTGGAAATTAGTTCCTTTAAAATTAGCCATGTTGGCTTTTCCCATGGAATTCATCTGTGTAGTCCTTAGGACTTGCCTGGAAGAATCCTTTTGGGGTCAGACTGCACTGGGCAGTGCCTTAACCTTTCTGGGACTCAGTTGCCTTATCTGCAGTTGGGGATAATATAGTGCCCGCCTTGTAGGGCTGCTGTGAGCATTAGGTAAGCCATGGGGATAGAGCATTCAGCGTGGTGTTGGCATTCGGTGAGTGCCCAGGAAAGGCTCGAGCAGTGGTGAAAGCTCTAGTGAGCCTGCCTGGCTTTAAGACCTGCTCTATTCTCTCCTCTTTGAGATACTGAGCAGGTTTCTTAACCCTTTTGAGTTCTAGGCTTCCCATCTATAAAATGGGTATGATGATTTAAACCTCATCCACTCTGTTCAAGGATTAACCATGTAACAATTACTTTGCCTGGCACAGAGTGAATACACCATGAATGCTTTCACTTACTAATAGCTTACAGCTCCCATCCCAACCTCCTGTTTGTTTTTTATACTCTCCAAACTCTACCTTGCAACCTGTGATATTTTCTTAGCAATAGGGCAAGACATTTCTTTGGTATGGAGAGAAATTGGTAAAATACTAGCTCTGCAGCCACACTGCCTGATTCCAGCCTAGGCTGTACCACTTACAGATGTGCAGCTTCACAGATGTGTGACCACAGCAAGTGTCCTACCCTCTCTGAGTCTCAGTTTCCTCATCTGTAAAATGGAGAGAATAGTAGCACCCACCCCCACAAGATTGTTATGAGGTTTAAAGAGTAACATGAAGCACACAGAATAGTGTATGCACCTTGCGATTACCGTGATGTTACAAGTTCAGTTTGTTGTTCTCTTTCTCTGCGACACTCCATGTCACTGTCTAACAGAAACTGTCTTTCCACCCACAGGTGGTCTTTGTTGGCATGATGTCCAGCTCCACTCTCTGGGGAAACATCTCAGACCAGTACGGCAGGAAAACAGTAAGGCGACCTCTTCTAAGCACATGTCCCCTGGGTTATCTCCATGATGGTGGTGACAAGTAGCAAAATGTGTGATTCTCGGGCACTTAGGAGGCCTCTTTAGGAGCTACGTTGCTGTGCAGTGAGAAGACTGCTCTGAGGCTGCTGTAGATTCTTAAAATCACACATTCCCAGTGGGGCCCAACCATGTGCATTTCACAGTACAGAAGGTGCCATTGGTCCTCACCTGATTCCCTTGGCACTCACCATTTACACAAGGCTAGGAGCAGACAAGGGTTGATAGAGAAAGACACCAGCTTTCTTACCCTAAAATGGATCATCTCTCAATCCTAGCAGGAATGAGCTCTGGGGCCACCAGGAAAACCTGTTCATTAAGGCACCCCGAATTGTCTGCTGTCCCCGCTCCTTCCAGGGTTACCACCTAAATAAACTATTTGCACTAGAATCTTTGTTTCAGGGTCTGCTTTTGGGGAAGCCCAGCCTAAGAGATGACATGGGATGGATTTGTAAACAAGAGGGGAATTCACTGGTCTTGAATTGCAATTGCATTGAGCTCTTATTCTATTTGTTACCTCATGGCTTCGATGGTCCGCTTTGTATGTTATGCTGCTCTTGTTTTGCTAGCCTGCCCTTGGACTCTTTGATTCTTTCAGCATGTGAAGCTACAGTCCTACAAATTATGAACTTGGGCCTTAGTGGAGAAAAGATCTCTATAGATCCAGATAAGGTTTACTTGGTTATGTGACCTGCTCAGGAAAAAACACCACTACAGTGATGTGCATTCTGAGCTATTGTGTTCCTTGACTGTTTTATTCTTCTCTTTCTTGGACTCTCCTCATCAGCCTGCAGTTTCTCCAGAGGCAGGGGCGTGTAGTGGCTACAAACTTGGGCTCTGAAGTTATGTGGACCTGGATTCAAACCTGACTCTGCCACTCCTGGCTGTGTGACCTTGGGCAATTAAATTGGCCTCTCTGAACATCAATTTCCTCACACGTGTAAAGAAGAAATAACAGAATCTACATTGGAGAGTTAATTGAGGTCACGAGTGTGAGTCATTGTGCTCAGGGCCGAACCACAGGACACGTGTGAGCCAGTCTCGCAACAATAGCGTTTCTAACAAGTTCTCAGGTATCGCTGATGCTGCGGGTCCAGGACTATGCTTTGACAATTAGTGGCCTAGACTAATAAAATCTACTCCTGGAACTAGGAATGGGGTAGATATCTAAACAAACTTAGAATTCTGTTAAGATAGAAGAAGGGATATATGGATGCTGGATGGATAACAGCCAGGCTTGCTACAACTGGCATGCCACAGACTGAAAATAAAACAGGGTCCTGCATGGCAGGCTCTATACCAAGCATGATACGTGCATTAGCCAACCCCCACAACAACCAATGAGGAAGGTACTATTTTCACTCTGATTTTACAGAAGAGGAAACTGAGGCACAGGGAGTGAGCAACTTGCCCAAGGCCACACATTTTATATATCGCAGGGCCAATCTCACTCTTTCTCATTCTAGACCCTTGTCTTAACTATGATGCTAGTGGCTCGAATCTGTAGGTGCTCGATAAATAAAATATGTGTTGACTCAGGGAGTGAATGAATGTTTGAACAGTGCTGTACAGGAAGTAGACTCCAGCTACAGCTTCTCCTACTGTAACTGGACAGTAAACACGTGAGCTAGCAGACACCAGGGAGATACTGATGAATAAAACCTCTGGGAAGTGGCTTGTGGCTGGGCCAGAAGTGGCAGGGCTGGGAAACTAACTGAAGCTATTGTAGCCAAGAGGATCTTGGTTGGTTTTAGGAGCTGGAGAGGTTAGTTGAAAAGACATCTCCAGGCCTCCCAATGAGAATAAAAACTGGATTACTCTGGCCTTCAGGTGGTAGTTATCTAGACTCTGCCCCAATCCACATTCCCACCCACTTCCTGTTCCTGGAGGGTGTGAGTCACTGCTTTTGTGATTTTCTGGCTGGAAGAAAGACCAGAGTGAGAGCTAGAAAGAGGAAGGAAGGGAGGGAGGGAGGAAAGAAGGAAGGAAGGAAAGAAGGAAGGAAGGAAAGAAGGAAGGAAGGAAAAAAGAGAAGGATTTCTTAAAATAAAATCGAGCCATTTCTATGGTGGAGCTGAGCTCCAGTTAAATAAACTGTAAACCTGTGGCTGCCTGAGGCTGGACCTAACATAAATCTTCAGGTCTATAAAATAATAGAAGGAAAAAGTTCTTCTAACGTCTTAACGTGGCTTCTTCCTAAGCAGACTGGGCATGGAGGTGGACAACTCATTCCTCTGTCTCTGGCTAAAAATATTTTTTATTTACTTGTTCTTGAGGCAAACGTGCACGCGCACACACACACACACACACACACACTCGTAGGAACCTGTAATGAGGAATTTTACTGTGCCCCAAATTCTGTTATCTAATTGCTGAATACTGAAGCCATGAGGAATCTAGGGGTAAAAGAGTAAAAATACCTTAATTTGGGGCCTGAATCTGCCACTGAGTGATTAAAGTAAGTCACTACCCCATCTTGGGCTTTGGTTTCCTTATTTATATTAAAGGAGGTTGGATTAGATAGTAGTTGATGTTAATAACTACCATTTATTGAATTCCCTAAACTAAAGGGCAAATGGGTTTTTGTCCTTTGGGTCTATTCTAATCCTTCAGTAAAGGATGTCAGAAACATGGATTCAAGGAGTCAGAAGACTTTACTGATCAATCTTCCTTGTTTACCCAAAAAGTCCTGACTTCCCTTGGAAGAGTACATTTACCAAGGGCAGTGAGTCATATGGTGCTCCCAGGAGGTATCCCTCTAGAATATAGAAGTCTTCATGTTTATGATGGGCCTCAGAGGAGAAAACTATAAGCTTGGATTTTAAAAAGATTCATAGATGGGTTTTTAGTAATGCCATTCACTGAATCTTATAACTTCAAAACACATTTTGGTACCTTCTAGAACAGTGGTTCTTGTGGGGAGGGGGATTTTGCTTTCCCCTCTCCCCACACACACTTAGCAATGTCTGCGGGTATTTTTGGTCATTGCAACTGCGGGGAGGGGTGCTACTGACATCTAGTGAGCAGAGGTCAGAGAGTCTGCTTGAAATCCCACAGGACACAGGAGAGTCCCCACCACAAAGAATTACCAGGTCCAAAATATGAATGGTGTTCGGTTGAGAAACCAGGTGTCGAGAGGGAATGCACAGACAGTGCCAAGTTGCTGTACCGTGAAGAGTTCGTTCTCTATCATCTTATTCCATCCCCCGGAACTCCTCAACCCTTATTTCGGTATTTACCTGAGGGGCTCATTTGGACAAATGAAATATTGACATAGCATCATAGTGAAAAGCATGGGCTCTGAGGCCAGACTGCTCACATTCAAATCCCAGCTCCTTCACTTATAGGCTGCATGAGTTTGGGCAAGTTATTCAACCTCTCTGTGCCTCAGTTTCCTCATCTGTAAGTGGGATAATAATAATCTCCCATTGGACTGTTATGAGGAGTAAATGGGTCCTTGTACAGAGAGCTCTTGGCTCAGAGGAAGCATTTCATCGATGTCCATAATTATTCCTATTATTTGCCAAGCTCGTGGTGCCAATACTGGCAATACCAGTGTTAAAATGCAGATGCGTCATCTCCAGAGTCTACATTTTCCCCCGACTTTGGCTGCGGGAAGACATAACTGAATTATTCCCTAGAATTCAGTTGATCAGTAGGACATCCATCCATCTCAAATAGATGAATCTTGGGGGGCTGCCTACTGTATTACTCCAGCTCTCCTGACCAGCTAGCTAAATTCCACAGCCAAGGTAAAGCTAGCGTGACCGGAGGCAGAGGAGAGAAGGCACTCCCAGACATCAGGGCCCCCTTGTCCCCTGCATGGCATCTGGCCCAACCTCAGGGAAGATGGATCAGGCTCTAATTATAAACCTTCCCCAGAACTCCTCCAGGAACAGCGGGCGAAGGGGCAGCTGGCGAGTTTTAGCAAGTGCTAAAAATCTCTTCTTAGCTCCTTGATCTGCCTCAGCCCAGCTGGGAGGTTTCTGTGAGGGTGTCCACTGCGTGACTTTGCAGGGAAATCATATATGGGGTTGGGACTCAGTGGGCCACTTCGATTCCTACAGAAGTTTCTGCAGCCAGGGGGCTTATGGCAGCCAAGTAAACGACAGGCAATTGTGAATGTGTGGCTTTGAAGGGACGGAGATAAATGCATCCAGGTTCATATCCCAGTGACCCTTGTCGAGCGAGGTAATCTTGGGCAAATTGCTTCACCTCTCTGAGCCTGTTTCTGCATCTGTGAAATAGGGTACATATAGTAGGGAGCTCATAGGGCTGTTGGAAGAATTAAATAAGAAAACGTATATAATACTTCGAACAGTATTTACTGATGCATGGTTAGCCTGTGAACAATGGTTACTGCTATTGGTAGCGACACAAAGAAAAACAATTTCATAATACAATCAGGTCACTAGTTCAATGGCTATAGGTCCATGTTACCTCTAAGGAGGAAAAGGAAGTGACTAGAAGGCACTATATTTTTTGAAGATTCAGATGTCCTTGACCTGTGACTCTTCCCCTTCTACTTGAGCATGATTGGAGAATACCAAGGTGACTAAGAGTCAGATAGCCCTGCAGGTGACTGCGCCATGCTCACGATGAGATTGGCATGCTCCTCTTGGGGATGGCAGGCCTGGCGCCTAAGTGGTAGCAAGACTTTCAGTTTCTTGGAGCAGGAGGTGGAAGCCTTTCCAGGCTGCAGGTTTCAAACGAATGAGCCACGGGCTGAATATGGCCCACACATGTATTCTCTTTATCCCATACAATGCTTCGTAAGATTTTGAATCAGTTGCCTCCATTTCAAAAATGACAGATTTGCATAAAAATAGAGTTATGTTTTTTTAGGGGGCTATCTGGCAGCCTGGGAGCCACATTCTGTGATGGTAACTTTTGACCAGAGCTGAGTAAAGGCTGATAAGACAGGGCAAGTTGTCTTCCATTCACCCAGGATCACCTGTTCTTGCTGCATTACACTGCATGGTGCATGTATGTTCTCTACTAGAGGTAATGGGGAGACGACAAAGGCCCTGGAGGAGGGAGTGGCTCGTTCACAGTACAGCATTTGGCTCTAGTTTTAACTCTGTTGATCCTGAACGAATCACTCAACTACTTCAAACATCACTGTGCTCCTTTGTAAAGTGGAAAATGAAAATAACAAACTCTTTCCAAAGGTTGTTGTGAGGATCCAGCATAACGATGTGACAGTAATTAAAAATACAAATGAAAGTTCCATGAAGTCAGAGATTCTGGTTGTCATGTTCCCTGCTGAAGTCCAGAACAAAGCCCAATGCCTAGCAAACAGCAGGCATTCAATGTATGCATAATGAATGGATGAGTGAATGAATAATAGTACCTTGACACACAACAGATGCAACAGATGCTCAATACATGCATAGTAAACAAATGAGTGAATGCATGAATGATATATATCAGTACCTATAGTGCTAGGCACACAGCAGATGTTCAATACATGTATATTGAATGAATAATATGTATCAGTACTCTAGTGTCTGGCATACAGTAGGCACTCACAACATGGTTATTGTTGAATGAATAACTGAATGAGCAAATTAATGAATGCATAATGTCTATGTATCTATTTGTAGAGCCTGGTATACAGAGGATGCCCAATAAATAAATATGGAAGGGAGGGAGGGAGGGAGGGAGAAAAGAAGGAAAAGGGAAGGGAAGGGAAGGGAAGAGAAGAGAAGAGAAGGGAAGGGAAGGGAAAGGAAGGGGAAGTGAAAGGAAGGGAAGGGAAGGGAAGGGAAGGGAAGGGAAGGGAAGGGAAGGGAAGGAAGGGAAGGAAGGGAAGGGAAAGGAAGGGGCTAACAATCTAAAAGGTAGAATAGATGTTATTAGGTAGAATAACAAGTGTACTTAATGAGAAGCACAAAGACATTTCTGCAGTGTCCATGACCAGTGCTTAGCTAGGGCTTGCTAGCAGTGCCCATGCCTTTGCAATAGTCATGACAGTACTTACACATGGTTGGTGAGTCCTCATTTTCTGGGCAGCTGGAAAGCCCCGGCATCAGCAGGCAAATTCAGAGCCAGCTGCAATCTGCTGTGACCTGACAGGACAGGTCAGCGTGCCTGTCTGTGCTGCCTGTCATGGAGGGTCACTGGTGACCTCACTGGAATTATGTAACTCCCAGTCAGCCCTGGGAGGGACACTTAGCTCCCATGCCCCAGTCTGGGTGCCCTCTTGTCTGTTGTCTACTCTTCTCCTTTTTATTTTCTCTGCTGCTAATGATATCCTGTTTCTGATTCAAGACTCTTTGGGTTCCAGGGAAGAAAATCTCTATTGAGTTATCTAAAGCCAAAGGAAAGTAATTAAAGTATATATGTGTTAGGTACCAATTTCATACTGGTGTGTTTAAGGGTGCAGAAAAGTTGCTTTATTATTATTTCAATAGATTCAGGGCTTCCTGCTTTAATAATTCTTGTCCTACCTGTTCTTTTATGTACACAGTATCTTTCTTTGTATCAACTTTTTTTTTTAATGAAATTAATTTTCTTTGGAAAAGAAACTTTATAGAATGTCTTAAATGGGAAATCAGTAACAATTGCCCTAAGGAAGTATCTGCAAAAATAAATACAGTGAAAATAAAACAATGTTATTAAATTCTAGCTGGTTATGGTTGACCCACTGCTTTCTCTGTTGAAAAGAGATTAATAGGAGTTTAAAAGAGTGTTTAAGACAGACTAGCACCACATGGATCCTTCCTTTTAGACATAATCAGAAGATTGAAGGTCAAAATGAAAAAGAAATCACTTTCTCGCTAGGTGATTCAAAGTTATTTAAAACATTCTCTCTACTATCTAAAATCATTTTCCAAAAGACCCTAAATCCCCGAGTAGACCTTTAATTTTCCTCTCTAGTCTTTTTAATTCAGTTTAAGGTGTTAAGATTTTAAAGATTTTAAATCATATGCTTCACACTTTTCCGCTAAAGTGTCCCCAGTGGAGGCTGAAATGTGAACTGAACCCCAGACCTGAGAGGAGTGCTTCAGAGAGAGACCTGTTCGGAATTTTCTTAATCTCTGAGGCATGTACACTATGGCAGGTTGTTCTCAATCTTGTCAAACATAATGTCCCCTTTATTTAAAAAAGTTATTAAAAAATTTAATAATGTTTCTTAATTATACAGAAATAATTTCAAAGATGAAATAGCCACTCACATAATTGAAATAATAAATCACCTATAATGGCCTAGTATATGAGGGAGAAAAATTTTTAAATAATTAATAAAATAAGATTATTTTTAATATGTAAATGTTCATGTACAACTCTGCCTAGATAATAAAAGGAAGGAATTAATAATAAATAATTAATAATAAATAAGCTTGTATTTAGCTGAATCTTGTTGGTGTTTTTTCTTTATATTTGACATTTGGAATAAGATTCAGTTGAGTCTATTCATAGATATACACTGAAGACCTGTCAGTGCAGGCAGATCCTGAAGTGTTCCCTCAGTGACTCAAACACCACATACAGCACTGCCATTGACAACACAGTTTTCTAAAATGATGAACAATTTTGTAAACTTCCAGATAAAACAGAGCACAGTTTTCCTTTGATTTACCTGGAAGTTGCCTTCCTAAAAAATTAAATGTAGTATATTCAAACTATACCTCCCCCAAAAATCCTGTTTATATGTAGAATAGAGTGAAGGTCTAGGTGCAAATAATCATCAACAGAGTTTACAGCTGTGTGACCGCAAGATGAGAAGTTCGACCTGAGATAGTGCAGGATGCAGGACAAGTCTTTATTGGGTTTCAACCATGGTGGGACATCTAATATCTCTGGGCCCTGACTATTAAATGCCAATCATTGGGACAATACCCCACAGTTTTGCCACATACCCCCTAGGGGTTGGCACTACCCACATGGAAAACCCCTGGCATCCACTTGGCTGTGTGGGTTACCCTTCAACATGACCCTATTAGTGATGTTAAACATGTGTGGGGGCCATGTGACCTGGAGGTGCTGAGAGGCCTTGTGACTTGGTATCTCCTTCTCTGCAGGGGCTGAAGGTCAGCGTGCTCTGGACTCTGTACTATGGCATTCTTAGTGCTTTTGCACCTGTGTACAGCTGGATCCTGGTGCTCCGGGGCCTCGTGGGCTTCGGGATCGGAGGGGTCCCCCAGTCGTAAGTAAATACCCAGCTCTGGCCTTCCAGCCAGGCAGCCAATCAACTATATTCATGGCCTTGAGGATGTAAAGATGGCTACGCCAGGGCCTCTGGTATCAGGAGCTGTGATGTAACCAGAGAATAGTTACATACCTATAACCAGTGCCTAGCATCTCCTTCCTCTGTTACCCATTCTAAATTCCCCTCACCTTTGACTAGCACTTCTACTGATCTACCTGGTGGTTTACCTGGTGGGATGACTCAGATCCCATGCCTGAGGTCCCTGTTCACCATGCTCTTCTCAGGCCATAGCTGCTGCTTGTCCATTTAACACCAAATTTGGATGGTCTGTCGCCTGGGTGCCTTATTAGGTAGCCCTAATACCTCCTGATACTCAGGATCAATTCCTCAGACAAAATGCTGACTCTTTTTCTTGACTGCTTATTTTGTGGCACAAAGAACCCAAAGTTAGTAGGTGGCAGCTGTTGCTTAAAGTCTAATGGGACTCTTGCTATGTCCTCTGGTAAAAGCATGTCATCTCTGGGAGCCAGGACCTCTAGACCCACAGAGCCTAGAAGTTGTAGGATAGGTGAAGTATAAATTCCTCCAACTGGGTCTTTGGTAATAATTGTAATGAAAGCCACTCCTACTTCAACCCTTTGATTTCTAGAACCATGTATTCTTTCTATACAGTACCACATAATGGTCATTGGTTGAATGGTGTATTGTGTCCTAGAAACAGTGCTATCTCCAAGCTGATGCCTCCATGGCACCTTCAAAAGGCTGGTCCATCACTCTCTCAAGCCAGCAGCTTCAAGGTGGCAGATTTGATAGGATCAGTATATTCCATGGTCGTATATCCACTGCTGCATCTTCTTTGTTATAAATTGGCTCCCTTGGTCCAGTGCATTGTTATCTGGGACCATGTGTCAATGGTCCAAATACTTTGAAAGCCCTCAGATAATGGTGCTGGCTGAGACACTACGAGCAGGAAAGGCAAACTAATATCCAGAGTATGTGCCAGTTCTGGTCAGGATGAATCATTGCTCCTTCTGAAATGGAAGGAGTCCAATGTAAATAGCTTGCCACCAAGTGACGTGGATGGTTCTATCCTGGGAGCTCCTTGTTGATCTCCGTTGCTAGAAGATTTGCCTTGGTGGGTGAGGATCTGGGCATTGCAATCTCTCTCTCTCAGGGTTAATGGTTTGGTGATTGACTTCTTGAGCCTTTGAGTGTCATGACTAGGAAGAGGTGATTTAGAAGAGTAATGCTAATGCTGAGGTAGTGTGGCTAGACCATTGGATCTGAAACCAGATTATCCAGTTTTGATCCCCAATTCTGTCACATAATAGCTGTGTGACCTTAGGCAAGTCACTGAACCTTTCTACATCTCAGTTTCTTCATCTTTCGAATGGGGGTGAGATCAATTAGAATATCAAATGATGATACATATAAAGTGCCCAGGACAGTGCCTCAATAAAGGTTAGCATGCATCTGGTCTGTTGAAGGCTTTGGTAAGAAGCTCAAGTGTCAGCCTGATGGACGATGGACACAGTGCATAATTGTAGACAGAACACATGGGGAAGGGAGGAGGTGTGACCGCAAAGAGTTAACACAGGATCAAATCCCCAGACTCTTCCTGCCACTTGGTTGGAGGGACAGTGAGTAGCTCTTAGTTCTCCTCAGTCCTTCCCTCCCTTCTGCATTATCGATCCCTACCGGGCTCTACAGAGCAGGCGTTTGACAAATCCTTCTGGATCTGGGATGAGCTTAAAAACCACTGGGGCTTGAAGCGGAGACCATTAAGCAAAGCCCATAAATCTGGGCTGGTGGGAGCGTGTGGCCCATTTGCTCTACTTCTGGCCCAACTCCAGGAATTCCTGCAGACACTAGCCACTGCCCCATTCATGAGCCATTCATTGACCAGGGGACAGTTGTCTCCTAGTGGCTGGAAGGAATACACTCACAGAAGTACACATTAAATTTCTTTCCCAGGGATGCTCAGGTAGTTGACAGCAAAGCCAGCCTCGAAACAGCCACCTGGATTTTCTTCCCATATGTGGGAAGGGAAAGGAACTAAGTATTAAGAATGTCCACAGTGATTCTCGTTCAAGATGGTGGAATGAGAAGCACTGTTTTTTACTTCTTCCTCCACATTTTCTGGAAATGACATAAAAGGCATAAGAAATAGAATAGATCTTTAATAGTACTGGAAAACAAGAAAAGAATGCCATCAGCAGACCAGAAAATTTGAGGAACTTCTGGAAAATTGTAAGCAGATAGGATTGCAATGGCAGAGTAGCTAGAAGAGAGAAAAACCACCTCCTAAAATTGCGAAGGGAAGAGATCTTCGGGCAGAGAGGACAGGGCAGCCAGGAGAATAAAATAAGGGACACAGAGCAGCTAGGAGGATCTTTACCCCTTATCTTTGTGTTGCGAGGGTCCTCAGCTTTCACACCTGCTCCCTACCCCCGCACCCCAAATGTCATGCCTCACCATTAAGGTGTTCATTTATTGAACACTACTATATCTTTCAGTTTGTTTATTGAGCTATTACTACATTGCAGGCACCAAACCATGTGCTTTATACACATAACCATTTTAAAATTCACAAAACCTTAAGACATACATATTATTATCTCCATTTTACAGGTAAGAAAACTGGGACTTTAAAGTAGTAACATGCCCAGCATCACGTAGCTAGTAAATGGCAGAGCTGAGATTTAAACGTCATTTGACTCTCTAAACGTATTCTCTTCATTACTCAATCCTATAACTTTTTGTTCATGAGGTGAGCAAATGAAAACCACAGAATTACAGAAGAAACATTTAGCCACCCAAGAGAGCCATTGGCTTCCCAGCACTTTCACTCCATCTATTTACATAAAAATAATTGTCTTAATTCTGCAGTGTTCTTATCTGGTTATACAAATGGCTCCCCTAAGTTCATTATTTGGAAACATTCAGTTAAGATATTTTTATGTAATTAAATGTAACTAAGAGTTTCCTTTCATTTAGAATAGCTTTATCCAGTTGCACCCCTCGCAAAACCAAATGAGCAAGATTTGCTGTATAATTTTATAAGCCTAACAATCAGAAGTCCTTATAACGTACTCTGAATTTCTAGTATAAATACAAATTATATTATTAAATTTTTAAAAATTGTTTTCCTTTAGTGTTATTGAGATATAATTAATATACATCACTGCATAAGTTTAAGGTGTACAGCATAATGACTTGACTTATGTATCTTGCAAAATGATTACCTCAATAAGTTTAGATAACATCCATCATCTCATACAAACTATATTATTAATGCGGAGCCCGTTCCTCTGCCCTGATCTGTGCTTTTCTATATCCTGTTTTCTTTCTCTCTCTTCTTTCTTCCTAACTCCAAAATATGTTTTCACATTGGTTCTTGATTATAACAACAATAACATTTATAGTGATGATGATGATGATGATAGTGTTAACTGGGTGCTTACCCAGTGCTAGGTACTATGCTAAGTGCTCTTTTCGGACCACTTCATTTAGTCCATTGAACAATCCTATTATCCCTATTTTACAGAGGAGAAAACTGAGGCTAAGTGACTTGCTTAAGGTCAAATGGTTATTAAATGGAGTGTAGAGGTTACCTTTCGCTTTGTAACAAACCACTCCAACACAAGTGGCTTAAAACAACTATACATTTAACTAACGATTTGGCAGTTCAGCTATTTAGTTGTTCTGGTCTTAGTGGGGCTTACTCATGTGTCTTCAGTCAATTGGTAAATTAGATGGGGGCTGGTTAGGCTAGTGTGGCCACAGCTGACTCCTCTACTCCATAAGCCTGTCATCCTCCAGCTGGCTAGCCCAGGCACCTAGTCACATGGTACCTGGGCAGGGGTCCCAGAGAGCAAGCAGAAGCCACAAAACCTCTTGAGACCCAAGTTTGGAACTGGCACAACATTACTTCTGCTACATTCTATTGATCAAAAGCAAGACAACAGGCCGAGATTCAAGGGATGGAGAAATAGATTCTGGGTGGAGGTGCAAAGTCACACTGCAAAAGAGCATAGATACAGGAAGTAAAATAGTGAGGCAACTTTCGCAAACCATCTATCACATGGAGAAACTGGGTTCAAATCCAGGTCTAATGCCGAGGCTCTTCCATTTGAACAAATCTTGGGAAGAGTTCTCAACTTAGTCAGAAGGTCCTGGAAACTCATTAATATCCTTTGGGTTTCTGAAACTAATTTGGAGATGATTCTGGGAATGTAGAATGAGTGCTTCTGAGAAGTTCTAGTCTCTTTAATTAAGGCAGGACAGAGAAATCACATTTAGGATATCAAAAAATTCTGTTTTCTGTCTTGAAGGAGCATTAAAAAGGAAGAGACTACTTCAAGGAAGGGATTAAATATAACTTTATTTTTATCATTACAAATACATTTTTGTTTTAGAAATGTTAAAGAATGTAAATAAGCATCAAAAAAATGAATATTGTCTCTAATTGCACCTATCGCTCCCCTCCCCCCACAATCTCCCCTCCCCACATACGTGGCCATCTGAGCACATCATTTCTTCTTTCCAGTAGAGGGTGCTGTGTGCTTCAGCATAAATGACACCTAAGAGGCTGGGATAGAAACCTTGGTCAACTGGCATCGTACTTGCCGTTTTAGCTTTTCTCAAAGATGCATGCCACCTGTTCTACCTTGAAACCTGCCTCAGAAGGTTCTTCAGATTGTTGTCTAAAATGAGCTTATTCACAAAACTGTCCTTGGAACTGCTCTTTCCTCCAAAGACTAAGAAGAAATGCCAAATGGAGATCACAGGTCATTTCTTCCCAAGCATGTGATCCCAATGGCAAATCTCTAATTGCCAAAGCGCTGTAAATGCAATTATTCACAGTAGAGGTTTATTTATGCCAGTATCAGCTGCTTTTTGGCATTGCTAATTACATTGCTCATTCTTTTATTCTTCAGTTGATTGTAATAATCACCATACTTTGGATGAAGATCAAACAGCTCGTTTTCATAATGAACTGCTATGAATAATGGCCAAGCGTGGGACACAACCATTACAGGAAAGGATGCTTCTTGTGGCATAGGTTGCAAAAACAAGACATTAAAGACAATCTAAATATTAATCAACAGGTTTTCAGCTGTAAAAATGTCATGTGGTAGATCTACATATGTTAACATGAAAAAGCTTCCAAACTGTCTTATTGGAAGCAGATCCTGACACAGATTCAAGAGCAAGGACAGTCAACCCTTGAACAGCATGGGGGTTAGGAGGACCCACACTAGTGCAGCTGAAAAATCTAAGTGGAAATTTTGACTCCCCCAAAATTTAACTGCAGTCAGCCCTTCATGTCCGTAAATTTTGCATCCTCAGATTCAACCAACCACGGATGGAAAACAGAATCTTCTATTCATGAATGGGAAACTGCTACTGGGAATGTGAAAATAGTTTTCCATTCTGGTTGGTTGAATCTGTGAATGTGAAACCCACGGATGGGAATGGCTGAACTCCATGTGTAAGTGAACTCACCTGGTTCAAACTTGTGTTGTTCAAGGGTCAGCTGTAATAGTGTACTCTGGGAGACCACAGCATATATCTCTAAATTGTCCCATTCAAGGGACAAATTGAGGGCTGTTCCTGGGAAGTTTAAATTCTTTGGCACTTCTGGTCTGCCACACAGGTTGGTGAAGCAACTTTTAGTGATCAGAGAAAGCACTCAGGGAAGAGTTGGTACTGGTAACTGGAAGTTGGAGTGGCATGCCAGGAAGTAGTAAGAGTCAGGGTGTTGGTATGGGTGGAACAATGACAGTATGCCGAATGTGCTAAGAAAAGAAAGGAAGGGTGGGAGGAAGGGAGGAAGGAAGGATGGAAGAAAGAGAGAGGAAGGGAAAGGGAATTGAAGAAAAAAGAAACATACTATGTTGCTGAAATGTATTTATTTACATAGAGAATAGCTGAAAGGTTGCAAAACAAATAGCTGATAATAATGGCTTTGAGGGAAAGGAATAGAAGAATGGTTATGAGGAAGAGGAAGGACCATCATATACTCTGTATATTTATGTATTGCTACATTGTTTTACAATGAGATGCATTCATGTGCTACCTCTGTAACTTAAAAAAAAAAAAGGACTGCATGCTATAGGTTCATAATAAAAAGAAATCCTTGACATCTAAGCACAGAAATAGCTTTGCCCTTAGGATATGCCTTTTGCATGATTAGTAGTTTGGCTTTAATTTGGTGGGGGAAACTAAACATGCTTCTCAATTTATTGTTACAATTAATTTTAAAAAGTAATATAAGCACATGTTTTGGAGACTAGAATAAAATTTCAAAGAAGTCACTAATGGCGATCATTGTAATCTTTTGCAATGGCTGTAATCTTGGTGCCTGTTTTCAGAGCTGAGTTAATGAAATTTCTAATGGTTTTTGTGGAGAGATACTTATAGGAATATAAATTGGAGCAACTTTTTTTTGTAAGTTGCTTTGATATATATGTATATATGTATATATACATATGTATCAAAAGTCTTAAAAATAAGGACACTTTCTGACTCAAATTCTACTTATGGGATTCTCCTAAGGAAACCACATGAAGACAAAAATTTCAGCCTAAAAATGTTTATTGAAGTATTGTTTACAATTGTGAAACCATCGAAATAGGCAAATGATTGATGAGCTGTATAATATAGACAGAACTGGGTTAAAATTTTGGCTCTTCCACCTATTAACTTACTAGCTGTGTGATCCTGGTCAACCAGCAACTTATCTAACATAGATAGATGTAGATATGAAGATGGAGATTAAAGATATGCACACACGCATAATGGTAATTATAATTACCTGCCCTCATTGACTTGCAATGCTTATTGAGTAGACAATCCAGGTAAAACATCTAGAATAGCGTTTGGCACATAGTAGGTCCTCAATAAAAGCTATTATTCATTCATATGATAGAATATATGTGTGTAAGAGGTTTTAAAATAGCACGGAAATATTTATAAACTGAATAAAAAATAATGTTCACAATTCTTGAGTATGATCTCAGCTAGGAGATCAAGGGGGTGGGGGGAGGGGAGAGAGAGTGAGAGAACCAGGACAGAGAGAGGGAATATAATAAAATAAACTGTGAGGTGAGACTAGATGACATTGACTTTTACTTCATACTTTTCTCTGAATATAGTACATATGAATTACGAAAGCCTCAGCCTTTACTCTGATGCTCTTGAGAATTCTTTCTTTTCTGGACAGAGGTGCCTTATGTCGTAACCCTAAGAAGGGCTTTTACTAGTGAGAGAACTGTTTCTAAATCTCTATGGTATTAGTGAGGCCAAATTTTAAAGAGATAGATGCTCTGCAGGGCAAGGTGTAGGCTGGGTTCCAGAGAAACAGACAGACCGAGGCAGAGATTCTTGTACAAGGGATTTATTCAGGGAATGCTCTCAGGAGGAGCCTGTGAAAGAGTGAACAATGCAAGAAAAGTGAAGGGAAGAAGTTAAGCAAGGATATGGTCTCAGGTGAAGTCTGGACCCAGCCTGATCCCACAGGAAGTTCAGAAGTGTTCATTGTTCCACAGGGTCTGTCCTACCTTGAGGTAGGGAGCGTGGGTCTTTTGTACCTAACACCGGTTTGCAGCCTGCCCTCTGGAGAAGGGCTGTAGCTCCCAGTTACCTCTGTGGTAAGGCAGCTCCAATTGCTTAGGAGTAATCCTAAGAGAGGGTTGCAAGTATGAGCCATTAGCAGCAGCAGCTGGGATGTAGGCACACTGACCTAGTAAAGAGGTTTCAAGAGGTTGAGATAGGTCACTAGCACCATGTGCCTCAAAAGAGTTCATGGAAATTAGCTTCCTTTTACCCCCACCTCCCTTATGAGGAGCCAGGAGAGTATAACATGAGGCCACTGAGTAGCTCAGATGCCTAGCTGAGGTGGGAGATGAGGGGAAAGAGAAGGCCTCTTCTTCCTAGCAAAATGGAAAGCAGCACGAAGGAGTGGTCTAGAAGTTTCCTTCTCTTCCCAGCCTGTCCAGTGGCTGAGGAAGTGAAAGGGAGGGGAAGGGAGTGTGGAGGCAGTGGATGGAGGAGGCTGCCAGTGCAGTTAAGACATTGGTTACATTGAGTAAAGAAGTAAATTAAGCAGATAAGTAAAATATTGAGGACAACGAGACCTGGATTTCTCAATGTTGGAGAAGGGAATTACCAATGTTGAGACTGGGAAGATTAGAAAGAACCTAACCTGCTGGTTGGACTAGAATTGAAAGCCAGTATGCACTCATTGTTTTTTTAAACACATATACATAGATAGATATGTGTAGAAACAGATATAGATGTATGGTGTGCATGTGGGGCAGAAGGATGACTGGATGGATGGATAGATAGATAGATAGATGGATAGAGAGACAGAGTGAGTGAGCTCTTAGCTGTGTCTACTGTGAGGGCTTAGAAGCGACACATCCTAATAGCAATGAGCACACCCCAATCTTGGTTTCTAAGTACCATCCTTTGCCAAAAGGAACTGTTGCAGAAAAGATCCAAATTCAGAATGGCAAGAAACCAAGCAGCACTCAGAGAGTGGAGAACTCAGGTTTATTATGCTGGTGGTCCCAGAGGAGCTAGCACTCTCAAGATCTGGGCCCGGAGATCAGTTGCAACATTCCTTATATAGACCCTTTTTGGCATGGGTTACTCAATGGCAACAATTATTAAATTTGAGAATCATATGGGGAGTTATTTTAAAATGTAGATGCCAGAAAACTGCCCCTAAGAGTCTCTTTCTGAGGGTCTGGGGTGGGACCTGGGTATTTACATATAAAATTATATCCCAGGAAATTCTGATATAAGTGGTCCATAGCCCACACTCAGAGGAATGTTGACTGAGAAAAAAGCTGTAGCAATCTTCCTTCTCAGTCTTGATTTTAATCTCCTTTCTGTCTCTTTATTTTCCCAGGGTGACGCTGTATGCAGAGTTCCTTCCCATGAAAGCCAGAGCTAAGTGTATTTTGCTGATTGAGGTAAGGAGGGTGGTTGAGTTTCTGGAGAATTCTCATTCTTTGGTAGGAGGTTCTCAGGTGTCTTAAGCCACATGGTGAAGAGAATAGTTAAAAAAAAAAACATTAACAAACTCAGTATGCAAAGTCTTAAATGGATCAGTTATATTGATTTTGACATGGTTGTCTTAAAATATGGGTAAGTTCTTCAGTTGACAAGAAAATTCAATCTACTGTCCCTTTAAACAATGCTGGCAGGTGAGTGGTATATCTTTCTTGAACTAGAAATGGTTTTTACCTGAAAGTTGGTGCAGCTTGAGTGGACCAAACTCCTCCCCTGCCGTGTTATCACCTTCCACCCCTGTGTTTACCCAGTTTCACCAGTGTCTTGTCTGAGATCTCTGTTGTTGGTCACCTCTGTGGCCTATAGCTTGCCTTAAAACTCTTGTGGTCCAGCCAGTCCCTCTCAAGCCCCCCTTCTACCAGGGTCCTGTTACACATTTTCCAACTATGATCTGGAAGATCTCAGGGCAAATATTTAGCTGGACTCTCCTCCATGCAGTAGCAGAATGGTTTATTTGTTTCTGCTGAACACTAATGTCCACAATGATGAATGTGATGCCCCTCTGATCTCCCCAGTCACCATGGCCACATTGATGATGCTTATCACACTGACCCCACAGCCCAACTTAACCATCCTGACTTCATCCAACCACAACCAGTCAGGATGGTAGTCAGCTGATTCACACAGGTATGGATGAACCAGTTGTTTAAATACTGAAGTACATCTGCGACAGCTGACCTTGAGCCCTGACTACCTCTCATCACCTGACACCCTGTCCTCTCTTAGAACTCCCTCTAGAACTTTTCATAATTCTTACCTAAAGAGTTAACTCCTGGGATAGTCATGGTGGGGGATGGGGAAAGTGTATGACCAATATCCATTCTGATTGGTCAGTGCTGTATGGTGTCTATTCTAATTGTTCAATGCTATACCAGTAGTTAGATATTTTGACGATCATCCTGTTTGTCAGCACAGAAATGGACTGTGGCTTATTTAAGCAAATTAAGATTTAGGAAGGCTCTTGGGGGCTCCTAGAACTGTTGGCGTAGCTAAAGGACCAGTTTTGGAATGGACAATAGTTGTTGAGTCAGGGTGGCAGCAGAAAACAGCATATTCAAATTAAGATAATTTGAAGAGGGTTTTACAAAGGGACTTTTTATAAAGTCCTTGGAGGAGTGTTACCACCCCAGGCCTGGTGAGGCGAAGGGAGGGAATAATTAGCAGGAAGTGTGGGGAGTGAGTTGTATGGCGAGGGCTGTTGGAGGGCTGTTGGATGGGAGCTGGAGCTGTGACCTTCAGCTGAGGGATGCAGCCAACCCATGACCATTCTGCAGAGAGGAAGCCAGAGGAATAAACAACCCTCCCTCTCTGTGGGTGTCCTCATTGGCTGCACCCAATGGGAAGTCAGAGGACAGGGAGCCTGTGTATGCAGTCTGTCCAAAGCAGGATTGAGAGTGACTTGGAGAAGCAAACAGAATATATTCAGCCCCACAGGGGGTGGTGCTAATAAAGGATATTGAGGCACTGTCAGCCAGGGGAAATAGATATCAGTAGACAAAAACCAATATGTCCATTGTCATATTGGACTCATACAATATTGATCATATTGATCTCCTTAAGCAGAGCGGCCACATTGCACACTTCAGTGGGCACCATGCAAGTATTATATATTGCAAATGGTTCCCTCAGGAGATGGATAACATGCAGGCTCTGGCTGAACCCTGTGAACCACAGGAAAAGTGAAGGCCATTCTGACCTGTCAACCCCAAGAATCCATTACCCACATGTGTTATGTTGTCTACAAAGACCTTGAAATTGCTCACTGTGTTGACCAATGCTGTCCCTCTCACTGACCTCCATTCTCTTGTGCCAGGTGTTCTGGGCCATTGGGACAGTGTTTGAGGTCATCCTGGCTGTGTTTGTGATGCCCAGCTTGGGCTGGCGTTGGCTGCTCATCCTCTCAGCTGTCCCGCTCCTCCTCTTCGCTGTCCTGTGTTTTGTAGGTATCTTTAATAGATCTCAACCTTTGCTACATGACATCCTGCTGTTCACTATATTTTGGTGGGGAGGGAGTGGAGGAGGCCATCAAAGCCAGCTTTTAAGATTACTTTTTTAAAATCAGGAAATAAGACAGAGAAACAGGGCCCGGGGTATGTCCATTATGGGGTACTGGGTTTCCTCCAGACAGACACCATTGGAATGTTCTTTAGGGGGATAGCAGGAGATGGAGGATACCTTGTCCCCACCACTACAAGATCTACACTTAAAATGACTGTATTGGAATAGTTGGGACTCCTAAGTTTCAAGCTGCAGAAACCCAATCCAAACTGGCTTGAGTAAAAGAGAAATAAACACATGATAGAGGATTAAGTAACTGGCTTCAGGCATGGCTGGATCTAGGGGCTCAAATGATCTCTCCATCTCAGCTCTGCATAAACTGCACCCCCCCAATGAGATCACCCTACACATGTATCATTTCATGTGTAGACTGCACGAAACACTTTATAGCCAGTGAGCCCCCAAATAAGCCTTTAGGTGGGAAAGTCTCATCTGTGGTAAATAATGTAATAATGACAATAGGTATCATCTGAGTAGCAAGCTCTATGCTAGTTCTTTACATGCATTATCATATTTATCCCTCCCAATAACCATAGGAGGTAGGACTATCTTGGTTAGGATGACACTAGCTGCTGTAACAAATAAAGCCCATACATTCAGTATCTTAACACAATAGGAGTTTATTTCTCACTCACATAACAATCCAGAATGGGTGCTCCTGTGTGGCAATATGATTCCCACACCAGGTTCCTTTCAGCTTGTAGCTCTGCCATCGTTTAGGGCTTTGAGGTCATCTACTTGCATACTCACTCCTTAAAAACCTTGGCAAGGAATATTCTGCTCATATGTCATTGATGGAAGCATGTCACATGGCCTCACCTACATGCAAGAGGGACTGGGAAATGTAATTCCTGACTGGCAACCATATCCAAGGCCAACTTTATACTATGGAAAGGGAAGTATAAATTTTAATGGACATTTTAATGTTTTAATTTTAATGTTCCATTCTCATTTTACTGAGAAAGAAACTGAGGCTCAGGGGTTGATTGACTTGTCAGAAGACACACAGCAAATAAGGTCTAATTTGAACCAGATCCTCTTACTCCAATTCTCATACTCTCTTGTTTCACAGATTGCTATTTGCTTCTTTTGATAAAAATATATTTGTCTAGTTACTTGGGGTTGGGACTCTATTAGACCTAAAGATCTGATTTTTTTTTCTGTATCTTAGATTAGTTTGCAAGATAATGCTGAACATAAGTGCGGTATAGTTTCCTGAGAGGTGGGGATGATAAAGATGATGGAAAGAGTGGCAGTCTTTCTTTTTTTAGTGGCAGTTTTTAATGTAATTCAACTTCTACCTAGAACTTTGACAGTGGCACCAAATAATAGCAGTAGGAATGGCAATAATAATAACTATATTAACCTATTCTAGCCACTGTGCTAAACACTTCATTTGGATCATCCTATTTTATGGATGAGGAAATGGAGGCACAGAGAGCTCAAGTAATAGCTCAAGATCACACAACCAATATACTCAGTGGCAGAGCCAGGATTTGAAGCCAGTCTTCTGGCTCCAGAGCCCCAACCCCTAAGGTCTCCACGCACAGATGAGTGTGTGGTTGGGACCCAGTTTTCTGTTCCACAATAAACAGCCATGCCTGGGTCTCCTGTTCCCACAGTGGCTGCCTGAGAGTGCAAGGTATGATGTGCTGTCTGGGAACCAGGAAAAGGCCATCGCCACCTTAAAAAGGATAGCAACAGAAAATGGAGCCCCCATGCCACTGGGGAAACTCATCATCTCCAGACAGGTCAGTGCCTGGCCCACTGACTCTGTGGCTTGGTGTCCCTGTGCATGCACGGGTGCTGGTGTGCTTGGGTGGGGCGTGCATGTTTGGGTGTTCGTGAGCGAACATGGAGTGGATGACGGTGCACTGGGCAGGACCTGCAAGGTGAATTGGGCAACTCCGATCTGTGTATTTTCACCGCCAAGTTCCAAAAGTGTCGCCTGGAGAATTTAGCCAGTGGTTAGGAAAATGTAATGCAGTGTCCGCTAATGGATCCTGTAACTATTCCTGCTTCAGTTTAGCCTTTCAGCGCTGATGAAGTCTGATTAGCAAATGTGATTGATGGGCAAAAGCTGGACCAAAACCAACCAACCAAACAAACAAAAACAAAAAACCCCACACACATTAGAAAGTGACGCTATAGGATTAGATCCAGGCCGCCAAATCGCGCCTGGGTAGACGCCCTTAATGGGTGGTAGTGTATCACTCCCGATGGCAACACGGTCGCAGAATCCACCACAGTGAGAATTTGTAATCAACTTCGCCCTGCGCAGGCGCACCGCGCACTTTGCGGAGATGGGAGACGGAATAAAGAGTGCACCTCATCCATGAGAAATGCCCTTAAGCAAACAACAGATCCTACAAGGCAATTATATTTTAAAATAAAATTATATTTCTGATTGTTTCTATATTATGCAAAAAGAACTGAGTGGAATTTTACCAGATTGAAAGGAGGTGTCTGGCATGGTCTGATAATATCAGACCAGGAGTTATATCCATATTCACTTTGGGAAGAATGAGCCAGGAAGGCTCCAAGGGGGTGGTGAATCCTGAGACACGCAAAAGAGGAGAGAAGGGCTTTCCAGAAGCAGACCAGTTTTCCAAAAAGCAAATTTTCCTGAATTAACATGCCAGTGTATCACTTTACCGAAAACGTGTTTTGAGAAATACTTTTAAAAATATATTTAGTAAACAGGAATATATTCTCCCCATGTACATATTAATACATTTATTTATTAATGCATTCTCTCTATAAATATTCCAAAATATAGTCAATAAATGCAAACATTCTCAAATATATTCAATAAACATATTTAATGGATACTGTCTTTTCATTGAAGACTGTATTTCAAAAATATTTTTTATGAAAGACAATACTCATACATAGACTAAGCAATGTATGACCTGTAATCTCTTTTTTTTTCACTTTTAGCATATTTAAATAAGCATTTCTTAAACCGTTCTTTAGAAAAATATGTTCATTAAGTATATCTAAGAAGAATAGAATCAGTCATAGAATATATTTTTTAAAGAACATTGTTATGGGTGGTGAACACAATGCAATGTATATATGCCTTACTGTTGAATTGTACACTTGAAACTTACCAGATTTTATTAACTTTATCATCATAATAAATAATAATAATAATAATAATAATAAAGAACATTGTAAGGCGAAGGTTTTATAAATTAGCAAATTATATGAAATTGGCAAATGGACCATTTAGTTAATCAATCTTTTGGCGAATTGGCTGTTAATGAATTGATTGTCAGCCCATTAATTTTTGACCTAAAGCTGGCTTTTGAGGGCAAGGCATGAAATGATTCGATACTCCTTGGATTGGTGTTCTGCTCCTGCATCCATGGGACCACACGAGAGGCCTCAGGGGGTCCAAGCCCAAGGAGTCTGCTTCCCAGGTTCAGGATTCCAGGTTGGGGTGCAGAGTGTGGAATGCTCTATCCTTCAGAATCAAGCCTCTGGATGTTATTGGGTCCTGGCCGGAGCGGCAGAGTCGGCTGCCCTGGGCTAGGGAGCTGAGTGCCCTGGATTTGAGCCCTGAGTTCTCTGAGCCCAGTGTCCAGGCCACCAGAAACCTCCCCCCTCTCAGCCTGTCTCCAGCCTCCAGCCAGGGCCCACACATCTGGAAGAGAGGAGAATAAACCGCATGTTTTTGTCTCGAAACAGGAAGACCGAGGCAAAATAAGGGACCTTTTCACACCCCATTTTAGATGGACAACCTTGTTGCTGTGGTTTATATGGTAAGAGCTATTTCTCAACATTTTGATCCCCTTTATCTGTGCCATTTGGAGTTTTGTTTTAAGATGAAGCACAGAGAACTTTTTGATCTCACGCAGCGTTTGCAAAATTCAGTAGTTTGCACATCACTTTCCTGACTTCTGTCTTATCCAGATATCACCTGTACTATTATTTTCCTAGCCTTTTTGTTTAATTTGTCTCACTCTTTACTCAGATAAATGTGTTTTAAAAGGAAACTTTATATGTCTGCTTTAAAGAAAAAAAAATCTTAATTTCAGGCCATAAAAGACACTTAAAGATAAATACAGTAAAAAGTAACTAGGCTGATGGTTTGCCAAGGCACTGAGTGGCTGTATGTAAGAGAAAGAGACAGACAGAGTGGGGAGGTGCTAAGAACTCAATGACATAAGCAACTCATTGCTTAAATAAGTTTGGGATACAATCAAAACAATTGAAAGGAAACTTAAAATGGAATTTTTTTTCACAGTGAGTTTTCATTTCAATGCTGTATCAGTTCCCCTCTCTGCCCATATCACCTTAGGTACCACCAGTGGCACAGGACCCATATTTTGGGAACCACTGATTTGGTCAACATGGGCACTCTTACAACTTTCAGTCCTAATCTTGCTCTACTTTTCTTAAATAACAATCATTGGATGGGGGCTGGAGGGGGCATTTACAGAGAGAAATTACCTTGAACTCCATACCTAGTCAAATTTCAGCTATTCTTCCACCTCTCTTTCTACTCAACACTAACAGTAAAAAAAATTGGCCTGGGTAAGGCTCTGTGTTCAGTTCTAACCAGTTCTCACCTTTCCTATTCACCTTTAAGCAGAGGTGTTAATTATCAGGGAATGTTGTCAAAATGGTCAATTGCAGCTGGAGAGTAGGGAAAAGCTTTGATAATATACAGAACCTGCTCTGCTTACAGAACTCCATAGGGAACTCTGCCCCTGCATTCCTGAGAGCTGAATCAACTCACCAAGCATTTATTAAATACCTGCTGTGTGCCCAGTACAAGTATGGTGTCTCCAGGATTTTAAAAAGGGAATGTGTATGGGGGAAGAGAGTTGAGGATATCTATCTTTGAGCGCATGTGATTCTGCTGAGCTGACACTACTCAAATACCAAAGCAATTAAGTAGAGACTAAGTTTAGCACACTACAGAAATCACTAAATTTGCCAGTTCATGTTGTAACCCAAGGAAATTAATCATCACTGTCTGATTGTGACTGAGTTCCCACATACTGTACTATACAGGATGAGAACAGTCTTGTCCTACAGACGAGTATTCTGGTTCCTGGTGATGCGGGACAGAGCAAATTCCCCCGAGTGGAGGAAACTCAAGCCCTGCTCCAAGAGAGAAAGTTCTTGGCTGAGCACAAGGAAGAATTCAAATGCTTGCAAGTCAAAAGGAAAGCTTATCAAAGAAATGGTAATGCTCCATAGAGCATGAGAGAGACTAAGAGACTCAGAGGGGACACAGAGAAACAGAGACAGTGACAGAGAGTAAAGACACTGAGAAGGGACCAAGAAAAAGACACTGAGAGGGACCCTGAATGTTCAGGAAATTCAGTTTATATATTATTCTTAGTTTCTATGAATTACAGTTTAAAGACTGTTTACCCATTTTCCTTTGATGATATGGACATACAGTGTGAAAGGATAAGAGCATGTAGCAAGAAAAGGTAAGAATATGTAGCATGAAAAGCCTGCTGACAACTCCATAGGTTCCTCATAGTTTTAGCCATAGGGGATGAATGATTTTATTTTGTGTAGGGTGGACTTAAAGACTCTGTTTTCCTGTTTAGCAATCCCCGCAGAAATCTTTCTTTGTTCTGCAGCTTTCCTGTAGTCTGGCTGTAGGGATGATCAGCATATTGCAGTCTCTGAGTATAGCTTGATTTAACATTTTAGTTCTCTTGCCTCCTCCCTACATTACTGGGATAGTCAGGAATTTAATTGAATGTATTATTCTGATCTGAAATTCTAGAGAACTCTACAAACTCTGCACTTATACTGAGCACATAGCAGGTGTTTAATAAATGCTTGGTGCATTGATTTATCTCTCAGGAATGTTACAGCAGAGCTGGAGCCCAGTTCTGTATATTATTAAGGCTTTTCCCTCCTCTTCCCTACACAAGTTTGCCAACTCAACCCAGAAGCTCTGACAGATGTCAACATTGTTTTCTTCCAAATTTTGGTCATCCATCCCCTCCCCCACTGCCAGTTGAGTGAACAGCCTTGGGGTGGCATGACCGTGATATAATACAGTTCTTGATTTTTCAAAGGACACAGGATCACTTCCCTGTATCATATCACTCTGCTTTGTACCTGCCATCTTCCTGCTCAAGGGCCCCAGGAAAGTCCCCAAGGCCCAGGTCAGCCAGTGACAAAAAGAAGAGTCATGGCTGATTAGGTGCAAGTCCTTCTCAAGGGTATAGGGAAGGGGGACTTGCATTTCCCTGATCCTTGCTTTACCTTTCTTGCCTTCTTCCTGGCAGGTTTTCCAATGCATTTTCTTACTATGGATTAGTTCTGCTTACCACAGAGCTCTTCCAGGCAGGAGATGTCTGCAGCAGTGAGTATGGAAGCTCTCTTTATCAGTTAACCACCCATACTCTCAACACACACAGTCACACACACACACTCTCACCCCAGGTTCTGCCCTTACGGGGAGAACCAGTGACTTTTACTCCAGTAGTGTTGGCCCAACAAACTCCAGAGAGAAAGTTTCTGCAAAATCTGAGCATAGAAGATCTGGGCTGTGGTTTCCAAAACTCTCTGTAGAAACCTGGACAATCTTGTCATAATAGATGCGACATGACAGTGGAAGCTCCATGAAGCACAGCACTGAGTTTGAGGGCTATGACCCTGTGCAGCAATTCTCATGTGCACATTAAATTTGAGAACCAGGTTGGATCTCAACCTGGCCACACAACAGTATCACAAGGGGGAGCTTTTAAACAATGCCAGTGCCAGTTAAACAATGCTCAGACTACTTTAATAAGCATCTCTGGAGGGTGGGGCCCAGGCATAAATGGGTTTTAAAAGCTCCCCAGATGATTCTATTGTGCAGCTGGAGGTGGGAACCACTGAACAAAAGGGACGAATGAAAAGCAAAGTCTATATGCAGATGTCTGGGCTTTCAAACCATTGAGTCTTTAAGAGAATACTGGATTCCTGGCCTTGAACTCAGAATGGGGGATAAAAGGATCAAGTCATTTCTTGTCTGCAGGATTTGTCCAATTATCTTTTTCATATTAAGCCTCTTTAATCTTAGTTAATAGTTTTGTTTACTGGTATAGGATTTAATGAATGGTGGAGTCACATCTCACTGGGGCGTGTAAGAGTCTAAATTAACTGCTCTGAGGAAGCGGCTCAATTGTAGACTTAGGGTTGGGTATCGATTGAGCATGAATCACATGCCCTTAACAGTGGACCTGCTTTAGCAAAGCAGAGGATCTAGTGGAATGTTATAAAGCAGGGGTTAGGAACTCTTTTCTATAAAGGGCCAGATAGTAAACATTTTAGGCCTGGTGGGCCATACAGCTCTGCCATTATAGCAGAGAAGCAGTTATGGCAATGTGTAAATGAAAAAGCATTGCCTGACTTCCAATAAAAGCTTATTTTTGAATAAAAATTTGAATTTCATATCATTTTTATGTCATGAAATGTTATTTTACTTTTGATTTTTAGAAATCATATTAAACTAGGGCCAGGTAGAAACAGGCAGGAGACCAGATTTGGCCTATAGGTGGTAGTTTGCCAATCTCATTTAAAAGCTCTCTTTTATACCTGAATGGAAAAATGATACTGTGGAAGAAGCCCATACCCAGAAATCAGAGAGCCTAAGTTCTAGCACCAAGTGGCTGTGTGACTTTGGGCAAGTCATTCATTAAATATTTTCTTAGTACCTGCCAGGTATTGGCTCATGTGTTAGGATATATCTATGAATACAAAAGGAAAATATTCCTGCTCTGTGAGCTTACATTTTGGTGGGGAAAGAGAAAAAGAGAGAATAACATAATAAGTAAGGAAATTATATAGTATGTTGGAAGGTGATAGGAACATTAAAGGAAAAACTTTAAAGAAAAGGTAAAATCATGCCTCTTACACAAACATAAAATGTTAAATATTTTATTTAATTCATCAATTAATGATTGAACCAGTAGTTAAGAACTGTGAAAAGTCTGAGATTTTATCTATCTGCAAGCTAACTAGTTAGCCTTTTATAGTTTGTACAGGTGCTAGTGGAAGACACGGAACTCCTGGGTCAGAGACAAAGGACTTAATTACTCACAGTAATAGTATCAAGAGTGTCAGTATTTTCTTACACCCATTCCTTGAGCCCCACTTCCCACAGGACAAGATGAAGAAGGGGAGATGATACCTGCAAAAGCAATGGGTTGTGTTGTAAGAGAGGATCCTCAAGCTCAGGGTACCCAGATCTCTTACAGTGGATGGTAAGCCTGTCTGCTCTTTGCTCTGCGGGGAGACACTATATCTTCGAAGGCCATAACCCAAACTGCCCTTCACTCCAAAGGGAGATACTGTATCTTTCAAGACTATCGGCTAAACCAAAGTCCTTGAAAAGATAGTCCAGAGCAAAGGCACTCTGCTTATATAACATGCAGAAACATGAGTGGCCCATGGAGAATTGTCTAGTAACACCAGTAAGAGGTTATAGCTGGTTTAAAGGAGAATTCAAAACACACATATATATAGGCAATCAGAAATGCTGAAGTGAATTTACAAGTAGAGGCAAAACTTGTCAGTATGAATAAGGAACTAATAATTGCATCACTACCATACACAGTTTGCATTTTGATGGACAAGAATAATTTGTATTTGATAAATATTCTATAATGTGAAGTTATAGCTCAAAGATAATGAAAGGTGAGATAACCTATAAGGGTGTATTAGATAGGACATTTTTGTCCATTTCAAAGTCTTTCAAGCTATTTCCTAACAAATGATATGGGGGCGGGGGAAGGTAATAGAGTGGGGTTAGGGCAGTTGGGGTGGGGCAGAGCAAGGGGCAGTGGATAGGTTGAAGTTTTAAATGGGGTAGTCAGAGTGGCCTCAACAAGGTGAGATTTAAGGGAAGATTTGAAGCAGGCAAGGAAATTAGTCATGGGGATATATAAAGTACAATTTAGGAAGAAGGAGCAGCCAGTGCAAAGGTCCTGAGGCAGGAGCATGCCTTACTTGTTGAAAGAACAGGAAGGAGACCAGTGTGTCTATAGTAGAGTGAGTAGAGCAAGGGAGAGAGAAGATAAGATCAAGGAAGTAAGGGGGCCAGATAATATAGATGGGGATTATTGGGGCCACTGTAGAATCTGTCTGCCACCAAAGCACCAAGTATGTGCCAATTCTGGGCTAAGCACATTCATATGCACAGCCTGCTTTCATTCTCTCAACCACCTTGCCCAGTGATTTTATTAGCCCCAGTTTTTTGAGGAAACTCAGGCTCAGAGAGATGAAGTTATAGCACTGTTGTTTGGGATTCGAACCTAAGTCTGACTCCTGAGCTTGGGCTCTTTCCATGGCACCCCAGCCAAATCATACCCAGAGAAGGAGGTGTGGGGGAGCAGGAAGGTCTGATTCAGGGCTCTGCGCATGGCTCTTCCTTTCTGTCTCCCATTCCCAGTTTCCAGCCGAAAGAAGGCGGTTGAGGCAAAATGTAGTCTGGCCTGCGAGTACCTGAGTGAGGAGGATTACATGGACCTGCTATGGACCACTCTCTCTGAATTCCCAGGTGAGGAACCTGTGGGAAGTGAGACTGGAACAAGGAAGCCTGAGAATGTGGCAGCTGTTCAGTGCTACATTCCTGGTGCTACCTGGAAGCAAATCCCACTTCTAAGAGAGCTGGGGATTATTTTTTCAGCCCTTAGCTACAAATTGTCAAGAACTATGAAGGCTGAGATTCTATTCTACTTTTAGGCTAATATATTAAGCTGCCCAGTTTCATGCATTCTGGCAGAAGACATGAGACTCCGGGGTCAGAGACAAAAGACAATTATTGCACAGCAGATAGCATGAGTAGCATGTTAGTGTCAGTTCCCCTCACCCCAGGTCCCACAGGGACAGTGAAGAAGGGTCCAGGTGGATGCTATGCAAGCAACACAGCTGAGGAATCTCAAGCTTTGGGAACCCAAATCTTTTATAATAGGCTGTCAAAAACCTGCCAAGCCTTAGTCCCAGAGAGAGACATCATCTTTATTATATCGGACAGTAAACAGACATGACCTATGCTCTAGATGGAGACTGTATCTCTATCTTCCAAGGCTGTTTCTATACAAACAACCTTGAATTGAAAACTTGGAACAAAATGGCAGCTGGTACCTCTGCTCACAAGATGTGCAGAAATACAAGAGACCCACGGAGAACTGTCCCCCAACACCAGTCACATTAGAAAGGATCTGTGGGGTGTCACAAATCCAAAGCTGAATATAAAATATGATCTATCTTTTTTCCTTTAGAAGAAATAGTAATTATTATAACAATAATATCTAATTAATAATAAATAAGTAAGCTTTTTGGTGAATTTAAAAGTGGTATTTGAGTGCTTAGTGTATACAAGGCACTGTACTAAATGTTTTACAGATATATTCTAATTTAATCTTGTGACATTCTGTAATTATTCCCATTTTACAACTGGAGAAACTGAAACTTGGAGGGGTATAGCAGAAACTTCCTGTAACTTGCTGCTGCTGTATGTGCATCTCTGTGCCTGAGGGCTATTCAGGAGGAATGGAAAGCCTTAGTATCTAAAAGCAAGCTAGGTGAACAGAAGTACCAGAGAGTTAATACCTGGGAACAGCCTTCAACCGATAACTGTGGGAGTTGGTATTTCAATACCCCAGGTTCGCTGCCCATCAAGAAGGAGCATTCTAAAGCGCATGTTCCACAGTGGCTCCCTGAGTCCTCCAGTGGAATTCAACAGCAATTGCCCACGGTGGTAACTTGTTTGATATGCACCTCTATTGTTTCCATTCGCTGTCTTTCTCACTCTTTTATTGGTGTTTCCTTGGATGACCTACCAAAGAAATACTTTGTCCTTGCAGCCAGAGTCTGCTTCTTGGAAAATCCAACTAAGACATTTATTTCTACAGGTGCAGGAGCTCAGACCCATGGTCCCACCCCAGATCCCAGAGTTCTTGCTCCCCTACTATACTATTTTTCTTCTGAAATCCTTTCCCCATATAGCTTAGTAAGTAAGAGTAAGACTCTGGAGTCAATCTCCTCAGCATTGCCAGCTGTCATGTCCATGACTTCAAACACTCATCATTTCCATGATTTAAGCTCTCTAAAACTCAGATTATTCTTCTTTATTTATTATGTTTATTGTTCTTTGTTTTTATTCACTGACACATCCCAAGTTCCTAGAATAGTTCCTGACACACAGTAGGCACTTAATGTATTGATTGAATAAATGTGGGAAATAGGGCTATTAATAGCATTTCTTTTAGAGAGTTATTTTGATGATTAAACAAGAAAATCAATGTAAAAGTGCTTTGCCCAGATTTAATAATTATTGAAACAATAATAAGTTCTATGCTATACTGCCTCTACAGAGATAAGAAGTGTTATTTTTATTTAATCACATTTTACAGATGAAGAAATTGAGGTTCAGAGAAGGCATGGGACTAACCCAGGACCGCATGGCAAGTTAGAGGAAAAACTAGGCCTTAGAATCCATGTGTTTCTGACTCCCATCCCAGGTGTCTGCTGCCCGGGTCCTCTGCCCCAGCATATCTCACGAGGCTGCAGTGGAGGGGTTGGCCCAGGGTCTTCAGTCTCATCTGAAAGCTCAGCTGGGTAGGATCTGCTTCCATGCTCACTCACCTGGTTGGTGGCAGAATTCAATTCCTCCAGGGTTATTGGACCAAAGGCCTCAATTTTCTCACTGGCTGTTGGCCAGAGGCCCCCTTCAGTTTCTTGCCAGATAGCCAACAGGCAAGAGCACAAGAGCCAGAGAGAGAATATCGCCCCTCCGCCCCCCAAAAAGACAGAAGTCACAGCCTTTTATAACCTCATTTCAGAAGTGACATGCCATCACTTTTGCTGTATTCTAGTCATTAGAAGTGAGCCACTATGTCCAGCCCACTCTTGAGGTTGAGGGGGTTATATAGGGTGTGAATACCAGGAGGTGGGCTGGTTGGGAGCCACTGCAGAAGCTGCCTGCCATGGTGTTTCTGCTCCCTTCCAGGTATCCTTGTGACTCTATGGATCATTGACCGCCTGGGCCGCAAGAAGACCATGGCTCTGTGCTTTGTCGTCTTCTCTTTCTGCAGCCTCCTGCTGTTTATCTGTGTTGGAAGGTGGGTTGTGAAACTAACTCTCTCTGGCCAGCAGGCTTATTTCTTAGGGCATGGTCAATGCCTCTTTAGGCCTACAGGCTGTGGATTGCACCCTCTGTGGGTCATCTGAGGGACCCAGCCTCCCACTGGAACTAAGGCTCTTGGCTGCCTTAAAACTGACTAAAAGATCAGGCTCAGAGTTGGGACCTCCGATGGAGGTAAGGTCCAGGTTTTCCTCCAACACCATCACATTTAGACTTTTGACATCATCTCCCAATGAGATCGTACATATAGGTGTTTAGTTTATGTGTGGGTTAAAAGTATCTATGTGTTCCATAGAAATATTTCAAAGAGGTTCTGTTTTATAATCTCCTTTTGGCATTTCTCCATTTTTTCCCATCTATCAAGAGGCTCAAAATATGGAAGTGGCCTGTGCCTCTCTTGACTTCTAAGAGCCAAACCTGATGAGGAATCTGTGGAAGGTCTGGAGATACAGCTTAGATGCTGGAATGTTGATACTACGAGACATTTATGGAAACAATAGAACAGAGGGTTGGGGAACAGGATTATCAAAAAAGTACTGAATAGAAGTTTACTTTCTCTAGTTCCACTGGTTCCTGGCCAAACATCTGCCCTCACTAGGTCCTACCTAGACTTTAGATAATTTACATCACTTCTCCCAATCTTGACCCCAACCTGGGTACCACAGATGTTTCCATCTCTTAGCCTGGTGTTTTGGAGAACAATAAACTTATACAAAGCAGGTCTTTAGAGAGGGCCCTAGGAAGTGAATGCCTGCATGCCTGCCTGAATGTGTGTTGGGTGGGGGGAGGGGGGTGGGCTTTACCAGTTTCTAGGGTCTAAATTCTGCCTGGGCAGATAGGACTTTGCTGAAGCAAGCTGACAGAAAAAATACCTGTTCATCTGCTTTTTTTCTCTCCCTAGAAATATGCTCACTCTGTTACTCTTTGTTGCAAGAGCGTTTATTTCTGGAGGCTTCCAAGCAGCCTATGTTTACACGCCTGAGGTAGGAGGGGTGTGTGGGAACAGCTGGGGCAGAGAGGGAGGGAGCCCAGAAACACCCAGCCTGAGCTCCTTTGTATGAAATTTGTCCTTGGCTCTGAGTGACAACTCTGAAGCTCTTCCTTATTTCAGGCTGTCTTTTAATATATATATTTTTCTTCTTGTAAAAGTGTATGTTCAATGTAAAAGTTCCAAATGTTAGAGAGTTCCAAATGTTTCAAATGTTACAGAGTTGTATAAACCAAAAATTAAAGGGGCCCCTCTTCCCCCATTCTAGTAACAGCCTTCTTAAACAATTCAGTGTATATTCCAGATTTTTTTCTAAACATTTACTAATATGTGTTAGTGCCTGCATCAAATCGAGTACTTGAGCAGTTGGGAAGAGTTTAATAAAGGTACTAATTATAATAGTGTGGGTTGGGGCTTATGGAAACTGACAAATGATAGAGCAGTGCCCCAGAGTTTGCAATGGGGTGGAGGTGACTGGGGACACTGCTACCATCCAAGGCCAGTAGGGTGAGGAGAAGGGATGTTGTGGGGTCCCAGGAGAGAGGCGGGTGGAGGGAAACTGTGACCTTTAGCTGAGGGACACAGGTGGTCTAAGGCAACCTGGAAGGGAAAGAGAAGGAAAATAAATACCCCAGACTCTCTCCCACCTTCTGCTCATCTCCCAGTGGGGCTTCCCATTGGCTGAACCCAAGCAGAAGCTAGAGGGCAAAGGAGTTCTTTAAGGTCCACATAGGCCCCCAGGGCAGAGAATAAGGTGGGGAAGGGTAGAGAAGTTCTGGAGAGGAAGATAGAAGACAATGAACACAGAATCTACTTTGTTCTTTTTAATAGCTGCTATACTATACTATAGAATACATATGTACAGTATATGCTATAAACTCTGTAATACTATATTATATATATATTATATATTATATACTATATACTCTGCTATATATATATATATACACTATATATTATCTACTGTATTACCTACAGTATATTCTATTATTCATTGTGGCCTATTATAGTGTGTTTATATACTATATATAATATACTATAATTCACTATACTATATAGTATATATGTGCTATATATACTATATACTATGCTTATATATATATACTGTATATATACTATACTATATATAATTGTACAATATGTTTATTAATTGATATATTAACATGACTATATATAAATGCATTACATTATATTTATTTTTATATAACAGAATATATAGTTCTATTATATGTATGTAATACATGCACACTTAATATAAGGTCCATTTATCTCTACTGAATTGTAAACTGTGGAATATCCATTGTGGAATTCAGTTACAGCAGTTAAAAAGACTGAGATAGCTGTCTATACACTGATGTGGATAGGATTTTAAGGCATACCGCTGAATGGAAAAAGCAAGTTTCATATTAATATGTATAGTGTGATGCTATCTGTGTTTTTAAAACAATGCTGTATATTTTCCATACCCATATTTTTTAACACCTCTGGGAGGATAGGTTTCAAACTTCATAATAGTGGGATCCTATGGGGAGAATTTTTCTGAGACAGTGGGTTGATTAATAGGGAATTTAGGTTTTTCACAAGAATATATTTATATGTTGCTTGTGTAATATAATGTCATATGTAAATATGTATTATACATACTCAAGTATTTGTTGAATGAATAAATGAATGAATATGTATATACGATCACATAAAAACCAGAATATACTTGATAATGTGACAGTGGTTATCTCTGAGTGCTGGGATCAAGCATGAACTTTGTTTTTCCTCTTTAGGGTTGTCATTCTTTTTTAAAATTTTTTTTAAAATTAAGTTTATTGGGGTAACATTGGTTAATACAATTATATAATTTTCAGGTAACATTATAATTTGACATCTTTATATTCTATTGTGTGTTTACCACCCAAATTCCAGTTTCCTTCAGCTACCATATCCCCTTTACCCACTTCACCCTCCCCCTATCTCCCTATCTTTGACCCCCTTTACCCTGTCGACCTCTTCCCTCCTCCCTCATCCCACTAGTAACCACTAGTCTATAGTCCTCTGGTAACCACTAGTCTATATAGTCCATGTCCATGAGTCTCTGTCTGTTTGTCCTGCTCATTTGTTGCTTTTAGGTTTATATCCCACATATAAGTGATATCGTGTGATTTTCAACTTTTTCTGTCTGGCTTATTTTGCTTAGCATGATTATCTCGAGGTCCATCCATGTTGTCAAAAGTGGAAGTATTTCTTCTCTTCTTATGGCTGAGTAATATTCCTTTGTATATATGTACCACAGCTTCTTTAGCCAATCATCTATTGTAGGGCACTTCTGTTGCTTCCATGTCATGGCCACTGTGAGCAATGCTGCTATGAACATTGGTGTGCAAGTATCTTTTTGGATATGGGTTTTCAAGTCTTTGGGGTAAATACCCAGTAGAGGGATTGCTGGATCGTGTGGTAAATTGATTATTAGTTTTTTGAGGAACCTCCACACTATTTTCCATAGTGGCTGTACCAATTTGCAATCCCACAAGCAGTGTATGAGGGTTTCTTTTTCTCCACATCCTCTCCAACATTTGCTATTACTTGTCCTGTTGAGTATAGCTATTCTAACAGGTGTAAAATGGTATCTCATTGTGGTTTTGATTTGCATTTTCCTAATAGCTAATGAGTTGAGCATCTTTTCATATATTTGTTGGCCATTTGTATGTTCTCTAGAGAGAAGTGTCTGCTCAGGTCCTCTGCTCATTTTTTTTGATTGAATTGTTTGTTTTTTGTTATTATTGAGTTGTACAAGTTCTTTGTAGATTTTGGATATTAGGCCCTTATTGGAGGTGTTGCTTGCAAATATATTTCCCCATTCAGATGGTTCTCTCTTTACCTTGTTGATGATTTCTTATGCTGAGCAGAAGCTTTTTAATTTGATGTAGTTCAATTCATTTATTTTAGCTTTTACTTCCCTTGCCTTTGAGGTCAAATTCATAAAATCTTCGTTAAGTCCAAGGTCCTTGAGTTTAGTTCTTATGTTTTCTTCTATACATTTTATTGTTTCAGGTCTTATATTCAGGACCTTAATTCATTTTGGGTTAATTTTGGTGTGTGGTGATAACAGTCTAGTTTCATTTGCAGGTGGCTTTCCAATTTTCCCAGCACCATTTAGTGAAGAGGCTTTCCTTTCTCCACAGTGTTTTTAACTTTTTTTGTCAAAAATTATTTTCCCATATAAATATGAGTTTACTTCTGGACTCTTGATTCTGTTCCACTGGTCTGTGTGTCTGTTTTGCTGCCAATACCATGCCGTTTTGATTTCTGTCATTTTATAGTATAATTTGAAGTCAGGTAGAGTGATGCCTTCAGCCTTGTTCTTTTTTCTCAGGATGGCTTTGGCAATGCAGGATCTTTTGTGCTTCCATACAAATCTGATGATTTTTTGTTCTATTTCTTTAAAAAATTCTGACAAGATTTTGATGGGGATTGCATTAATTCTGACAAGATTTTGATGGGGATTGCATTAAATGCTTTAGATAATCTGGTCATTTGAACTATGTTGATTCTTCCAATCTAAGAACACAGAATATCTTTCCATTTCTTTGTATCTTCTTCGATTTCTTTTAATATGGTCTTATAGTTTTCATTATATAGGTCCTTCACTTGTTTCGTTAAATTTATTCCTAGGTATTTTATTCTTTTTGTTGCAATTGCAAAAGGAATTATTTTTTCCACTTCTATTTCTGACACTTCATTATTAAAGTATAGGAAAGCTATGGATTTTGAACGTTGATTTTGTATCCAGAGACTTTACTATATTTGCTTATTGTTTCTAGTAGTGTTCTTGTGAAGTCTTTAGGATTTTCTATATAGAGAATCATGTTATCTGCAAATAGTGACAGTTTGACTGCTTTGTTTCCTTTTTGGATGACTTTTATATCTTTCTCTTATCTAATTGCACTCCCTAGGACCTCCTATGTTATATTGAATATCAGTGGCGATAGTGGACAGCCTTGCCTTGTTCCTAATCTTAGAGGGAAGGTTTTTAGTTTTTCACTATTAAGTATAATGTTGGCTGAGGGTTTGTCAGATATGGCCTTTATTATATTAAGGTATTTTCCTTCTGTACCAATTTTGTGAAGTGTTTTGATCATAAATGTATACTATACCTTGTCGAAGGCTTTTTCTGCATCTGTTGATATGATCATATGATTCTTATTTTTTAATTTGTTTATATGGTATATCGCATTAATCGATTTGCATATGTTGAACCATCCCTGTGCCCCTGGGATGAAGCCCACTTGATCATGGTGTATAATCTTTTTAATGTTGCTGTATTCAGTTTGCTAGTATCTTATTTAGGATTTTTGCATCTGTGTTCATGAGAGATATTGGTCTGCAGTTTTCTTTTTTTGTGTTGTCTTTACCAGGTTTTGGTATCAGAGTAATATTGGCCTCATAAAATAAGTTGGGAAGTATTGCCTCCTCTCTTTTTGGAAGAGTTTGAGGAGAATAGGTATTAAATCTTCTTTGAATGTTTGGTAGAATTCACTGGTGAGAACTTCTGGTCCTGGATTTTTACTATTTGGTAGGTTTTTGATGATTGTTTCAATTTCCGTACTGCTGATCGGTCTATTTAGATTTTCCATCTTATTGATTTAATCTAGGAAGATTATATTTTTCTAAGTACTGGTCCATTTCTTCTAGGTTATTAAATTTGGTGTTATATACTTTTCATAGTATTCTTGTATGATCCTTTGTATTTCTGCGATGTCAGTCATAATTTCCCCTCTTTCATCTCTGATTTTATTAGTGTCTTCCTTTTTTTTTCTTTAGTAAGTCTAGCCAGGGGTTTGTCAATTTTATTCACCTTCTCAAAGAATCAGCTCTTTGTTCTATTGTTTATTTTTTGTTTTGTTTTCAGTTTCATTTATTTCTGCTCTAATTTGGATTATTTCTTTCCTTCTGCTGACTTTAGGCCTCATTTGTTCTTCTTTTTCTAGTTTTTTAAGATGAAGCATTAGGTTGTTTATTTGGGCTCATTCTTGTTTTTGGAGATAGGCCTGTAATGATACAAACTTTCCCCTTATGACTGCTTTTGCCATGTCCCAAAAGTTTTGATATGTTGTACGATCATTATCATTTGTTTCTATGTATTTCTTGATTTCCCTTTTTATTTCTTCTCTGACTCAGTTATTCCTCAGTAGCATGTTGTTTAATATCCATGAATTTGTGGTTCTTCCTGATTTCTTTCTGCAGTTTGTCTCTAGTTTTAAAGCAGTATGATTAGAGAATATGGTTGGTATGATTTCAACCCTCTTATATTTGTTGAGGCTATCTCTGTGTCCCAGTATGTGGTCGATTCTTGAGAATATTCCATGTGCACTAGAGAAGAATGTATAAGCAGCTGTTTTGGCATGGAAGGCTCTATAAATGTCAATTACGTCCAGTTGGTCTAATGTGTCCTTTAAAGATGTTATTTCCTTATTGATTTTCTGTTTGGATGATCTGTCCATATCCAACAGTAGGGTGTTTAGTTCCCCTACTATGATAGTGTTTTGATCTGTTTCTCCCTTTAGTTCTGTTTGTAATTGCTTTACATATTTCAGGCTCCCTGATTGGGAGTATAGATATTAATAAATGTTATGTCTTCTTGGTGCATGATTCCCTTTATCATTATTAAGTGTACTTCAGTATCTTTCTTTGCTTTTTTTATTTTGAAGTCTATTTCATCTGATATTAGGACTGCTACTTCAGCTTTTCTCTGAATGCCATTTGCTTGAAATGTCATTTTCCACCCTTTCACTTTGAGTTTATATTTGTCTCTGGAGCTGAGATGTGTCTCCTGGAGGCAGAATATGGATAGGTTTTGATTTTTGATCTATTCTGCAACTCTGTGCCTTTTTATTGGTGAGTTCAATCCATTACATTTAGAGTGATTATTGAAATTTGAGGTCTTCTTATAACCATTTTATCTTTTGTTTTCTGGTAGCTTGTTTTCCATTGCTTCCTTGTCCTTGTGTTTCTGTTTTCTTTATTTTGGTTGGCTTTCGTGGATGTTCCCTCTGGTCCTTCTTGTTTTATGTTATGTACTTCAGTTCTGAAACTTTAGTGAGTGGTTACCATTACAAATATGTAAAGGATAGTTATATATATAGTCGTTCATGTTCTTCTGCGCATGCCTTATCTCCATTTCCCTTTCCAAATATGGATCTTTGAATCCTCCCTTTTCAGTCATTGTTATCTCAATTTGTCCCTATGTATGCTGAACATTCATTACTATCTTGTTATAACAATTCTCTTATTATTTTAGCTTATAATGCCCCATTCTTAGTTAGGGTTGCACTCCTCTGCTTCTATTTGCCTGATATTTACTTTACTCCTTATGTATTTTTTTTTTTTTTTGTCATTTTGTTTTAGGTGAACTGACCCCTTACAGTATTTCCTGTACTGCAGGCCTTGTAGTGGAGAATTCCCTCCTTCATATCTAAAGGAGACCTTAGCTGGATACATTATTTTAGTCTGATAGTTCCTTTCACTTAATAGTTTAAATATTTAATTCCATTCCTTTCTGGCCTGCAAAGTTTGCACTAAGAAGTCTAACAATAATCTAATGAGTTTACCTTTGTAAGTTACCATTTTTTTTCTCTCTGGCTGTCTTGAGAATTCTGTATTTGTCATTGATTTTTGATAATTTTAATACAATGTGTCTTAGTGAATGCCTTTTTAGGTTGAGATAATTGGATGTTCTGTTGACTTCTTGAATTCCAAGCTCCAGCTCGTTCTTTAGATTTGGGAAATTCTTGTCAACTATTTGTCTGAAAATGCTTTCTAATCCTTGTTCTTTTTCCTCGCCTTCAATAATGCCCATTATTCTTATATTTCCTATCCTGATGGGGTATCAGCTAGTTCTTGTATTTATCTTTCATTATTTTTCATTCTTTGGTTTCTCTCTTCTTCCTTATGATTTATTTCTAGATTTCTGTTTTTAATATCACTGATCATTTACTCCATTTGGTTGACTCTATTTCCCAAGCTTACTATTTCATTTTTCAACTCTTGCAGTGTGTATGTGTGTGTACTTTTTTTTTTTTTTTATCTCTAGAAGGTCTATTCTGTTCTTTTTGAGGGTTTCAATCTCCTTGCTCTGCTCATCTAGTTGTTCTTTCAATTCCTGAAATTGTTGATATGACTCATTTCTGAACTCACTGAGTTTTTTCCGAAGTACCATTCTGAATTCTCTGTCATTTAAGTTGCATATTTCTATGTCTATAAACTTATTTCTGGAAAATTTTCTCTTTCTTTCTGAGATGCCTAGTCACATTGGTTGTTCATGGTGTTTAATTATTTAACTGTTCTTCGCCGGGGCATTAATGGAAATGCATTCTGCTTTTCTTTCCAGAAAGATTTATTATATAAAGGTCTCTCTTTAGCCTGTTGCAAAGAAGGTGCTTTTCTTTTGGTTTCCAGTAGGTAGCGTCTAAGCCTCTTGGATTCCTGCTTTATATAAAGCCTTAAAAATGCTTTTTTATTTTCTGATAGATATTTAATCATGCTCGATACCCTCAGTTTCAGTCCCTGTCAGTGTTAGCAACAGTCTTGGCAGCATTTGCTCAGATTCCCCTGGGGCTCTGCAGTGTTCCATCTCGGAGGGTATGGGGGGAGGGACCCTCTGGGTTGGGGGTTGAGGGCTGTGGATCAGCCTCGGTTTTGCAACCCGATCTGTAAAAATCAACTGTTGTTTCTCTGCTGGCTGCTTCTCTGTTTTCTGCCCTGATGACTGGGCCCTGCCACCAGCTGGTCACGGGGAGCTCACAACTTTCCCAGGCAAGGCTCTTCAGGGAACTCAAAGGACGAACTCGCCGCTCCTTCTTCCTCCCCCTCTTCCTGCAGGGAGCTCTGGGGACTTCAAGAGGCAGCTTCTTTATTTTTCCCAGTCCACTGCCCGACACCCAGGGTTCTGACCTGTGGTAGGTCTTATGTGCAGATCCCATGCTCAGATGTGCTGGTGTGCAGTTTGGGTGTTTTTTGTTGAGTTTTAGATGTTCAGCTTATTGTTATATCAAGGAGAGAGATCTGGGAAGATCTCTTACTCTGCCATGTTTCCAAAGATCAACCAGGGTTTTCATTTATTTTAAGTCTTCTCCACTGAACATTATGTTTGTTAGACGCATGCTAGCTGCTGTAACAAATAACCCCCAGAACAGAACATGCTGACACAACAGAAGTTTCTCACCTGTGAAATAGTTCAATATGGTGTTCTAGGAGGCTGGCAGACAGCTTTTCTCCCCATAACAATGACAGCTTTTCTCCCCATAACAATTCAGGGACCCAGGCTCTTGGTGTCTTGTGCCTCCCTCATCCAGTGATTGTTAACCAAGGGTGATTTTGCCTTCTGGGGGACATTTGGCAATATCTTGAGATACTTTGGCTTGTCATGACTGGGATGGCAGGTGCAGAAGCATGACCACATATAGTAGGTAGAGGCCAAGGATGCTGCTAAACATCCTACAGTGCCCAAGACAGCCCCCCGCACACCTACCTGTCCATAGTGCCAAAGTTGAAAAACACTGCCCTAGGACCTCGGAGTCCTCCTTCCAGCCAGCAGTCAGGGGAGGGGAGTTGAGAAGACATGCCCTCTTCTTAATTACCATGGCCTGAAAGATGCTAGTCACTTCTCACTTTGCCTAGGAGAGAACTGGACACATGGTCACTCTTGGGTATGAACTGAGAAACTGTGTGAACATTTCAGTCTCTCTCTTTATGAAATGCCTTGAAAGCCCGTGACCAGTACTTCAAGATGAGCTAGTGAAAAGTAGCAGGTAGGACAGTGCCTGGATCCCGAGAGAAGTTCCTGGCAGAGTCCATGGCGACCACCAGGGCAGGAAGACACTTTACTGGGTTCCCACCCACAGCTCACCCTCTTGCCTTCTTTCTCATTTTACTTCCTATCTCCTTTGGGGAGAGAATCTCCACCCATTATCCTTAATGGGATCACCAACCCCTGAGGAAGTCGCCCTAATTTTAGACCCACCCATGGGGGCCAATCCCATCATTCCTGAGCTGAGGAGCAGGGAGGGGCCTGCATTTTCTCAAGGCCACATCTGGCCGCTGTGTTTCAGGTCTACCCCACGGCGACTCGAGCGCTCGGCCTGGGCACCTGCAGTGGCATGGCAAGAGTGGGTGCTCTCATCACTCCGTTCATTGCTCAGGTAGGTTGCGCGCAGGTAATGAGGGGGTGGGTGTGATGAAAGCCAGTGCAGGGCAAGCAGTTACTACATGCTGAACCTTCTTCAGAGCCCTCTGTATGCATTATCTTGTTTTATCCTAACAACCCATCTTATGAGAAAAGAAATATTGCTTGCAGATGAGAAGTTGGAGGCTTAGAAGCGTAGAGGAACTTGCCGAGGTCACACAGCTGGGAGTAGAGAAGCTGGGAATCAAACCCAGGTCTTTCCCATGCAGAAGACCCTGGAGGTGTCTGTCCTATGATCTGGCCAAAAACAGGTTGGATGGAAACAAATAGGTCAACATGATTTCATGGGAAACAAATGTTACTGTCCCTGATTTCTGAGTTGGATAAATAGGCATAATCATAAAATTTTGCAACTCTTTGTGTGTCTTGAAGCATTTCTACCCATTTTTAGGGATCTTATTTTGAAATATTTTGAAAAAATGTTGCTTTTTAAAATATCTGATTAATTTTTCCTGTTTTTATCACTTTTTAAAAACAAGAGAAAAGCCAAATAACATAAAAATTAACCATTTTAAAGTGAATAATTCAGTGACATTTAGCACATTCACGATGTTGTGCAACCAAAATCTGCATTCTCTCAGTGTGCATTTGTCTATTCTGGATATTTCATGTACAGAAAATTCAAACATGTTTTAGCTAAATAGTTCTGTTGTGTGCTCTTGTGTTTGGCCATTGTGCGTCACTGCTAACAAATATGATTGAGAGCCTGACATGTGCCTGCATGGTACCAAGTGCTCCTGAGATATCCTCCCACTAAGACATGGACACTGCTCTTAGGCCCATTTGGCAGATGAGGAAATGAGGTTCAGCTCTGTCATGTGATTTGCCCTGTGACATGAAGCTAGGAAGTTGGCGAGGTACTGCTCCGGGAGAGAGTTATAAGGAATACAAACTATTGGGCCTGGTGGGGTCTGGGTTCAAGTCTCATCCTTAGTATCTACATGAACTTGGATATAGTACTTAAACCTCTTTGAGTTTCAGTGTTTCACTCTGTAAAATGGAGTTGAAGTACCTAATAAAGCTGCCATGAGGACTAACTAGGCCAATCACACAGTGTGCTTACAAGAGGGGCTTGTGCTATCCATATTATTTGAATGGTTGGTGGTCCACTCTGATCAGAATACATCTCCCTCCCTCAGGTGATGTTGGAATCCTCCGTGTACCTGTCACTGGCAGTTTACAGTGGCTGCTGCCTTCTGGCTGCTGTGGCCTCCTGCTTTTTGCCCATCGAGACCAAAGGCCGTGGACTGCAGGAGTCCAGCCACCGGGAGTGGGGCCAGGAGATGGTTGGCCGAGGAATGCATGGCACAAGTGTCACCAGGTCAAACTCTGGCTCTCAGGAGTAGTGACCGATGGGGGGCTAAGCTGGTCTTTGAGGCTGTAGAGCACAGGGAGCTGGTAGAGCCCGGCTGGGGCACCGACCGTCACTGCCGACACCAAGAACTCACCTAAGAGTACAACTTGGACCCCAGTTGCTCATATTCATTGAGACCCACACAGAGATGGGGAGGTATTTGCTCTGGGGGGTTCTATGTATGTGTGGGGAGAGGTTTGTTAATAACCTGTGGATCTGCATGGGAAAACTGCCACACTAGGAGTACCTGGTGACGCCAGTAGCCAACCAGACACCATCCAGAGTCAGCTAATCACACCCTTGGTGAACAACAACCAAAAGATCTCTGTAGATACAATCCAGGCCCAGACCCTTGTGAGACCTGCTACCCAGTGAGTTGATACCTGCCACCCACCAATTGAACCTGTTCGGTAGGTTTCTCCTATGCCCTTGGCCCCCAGCTTTCTTCTTTAAAATTGAACGTGACCTGGGTGTGGCCTGAGCAGATTTTTCTTGGGTCTGAGAAACACTCCCTCGGATGGGGCCCCTCAGTTTGCGTCCTCAGGCAGGGGCCTGACTGGTGGAGACTCTGGCAGATGGACATGCATTTAAACTTGAGCCACGTGCCCCACCTGGCCCCCTTTGGAGTTGCTCAAGGGGGTTCAAATGTATCCATGGGGACAGCTGGGCTTGCACCAGATGACAACCTCAAAAAGCTGGTACCCCTCGGCATTGGGGACTGCGGCTGAAGCGAGGTGAGAATCAAGTCCAAAGCCAAAACAAGGGCCTCCTGTTTGGCAGCAGCAAGGCCACACTGGGGCTTCTTGTCTGGACCCCTCCTCATTTGGGCAGATTGGTAACTCTTGGGGAAAGGAAACAGTTAACTCAGGTCTCAGTGCTTTGGATTTAGTGTGTGGGTGGTTGGCTAAATGAACAGAGAAAACAAAAGGATTCTACACCAACCACTCCCCTCGGTGTCAGGGGACCAAGAATCCTTCCTCCTGGTTTCCTCTGCCATCCTTTCTGTCAAGGGCTGGCTTGGGGTTCTGGTGATGGAACCCATGGTGGGGATGCCGTGGGATGGGGAGGAATGGTTGGACTCAGATGTGTGAAATGTGTACATTTTCAAAGGAGGAGAAGGGAGATCAATTGGCTTTTGGGTTAGCCTTGGAAGGAAGGGCTGGTACCATGCCTGAGCAGACAACATCCACCTCCAGGATTTGGTTTACATGAGCCTTTTCCCCATGATGAAGGCAGAGAACCTAGAGAAGGAGGGAGGAAGCTGCTGGATCCCATCAAAGGCCAGAGAAGACTGGCCCTCTGCTTGGAGATATCTGCTTGAGGTCAACATTGTGAGGAAGCCAAATGTGTACTTTCATCTCTTATTAAAACATGTTGGTGGTGAACATCGCAAGGGGCAAAGTTTGTTTGTTATAACATCCTAGTGACAGTTCAGCCAACTTTTTCCATCCAGGGTCACCTCAATGTTTTAATATGCTTTAATATGACAGTCTTTCCCAAAAGAGAGGAAAGTTGCCCAGTTGTCTGCCAACATCGTGACTTTGAGTCTGTTGGAGACAACGCTTTCTTCTAACAGTGTTAAGGTCACAGTGGGTGATTTCTTCAGGCTCAAGACCTAGGTTGACTATAAATAATTCTATGTCACTAAAATATGGGTTGCAGTCCCCTCAGCCCAGGCAGTCAGAGAGGAGGTGGCTTGGCAGATCTGCCTCTCACTGACAATGTAAATGTATCCTTGAAACCTGAGTGGCTATAGCTCTAATTATTTCTGGTCTGTTGAGCTCTCCTGGGTAACACAGAATATTTGCTCATCTTTTTTGCCTTCCAGCTGGCCAGACACTGCTGGATGACCATGTCCACTCCCTTCCTCCTCAAATAACCTGGAAGAATTGAGGGCTGGGATGGAGAAGGAGTATTTGGCTGGCAGAAATGTTGTCCAGAGGCTGGGGTAAAGAGGCCTTCAGTTGAGAGTTTCTCTTATTGAGAAAATGAAAGATAAAAACTCTTTGCTTCCTAAATTCCCTGCCCTTAAAAAAAAAATTAATATTATTAAATGGTACAAGAGCTGCCATAGAAGTTGCCAAAGCCTTTAGCTAAGGACGTTTGTATCTAATTTTGAACTATCCAAAGCTCCTGTTTCCATTAATGGAAATGTCATCTATTTCTCTGAGTATTAGGACAGATTTCAGAAAATGACAAGATGTTCAGTGTAGCCAAGGTTATGTAGTTTTTTTCTTTCCCTTACCTTGAGTATTCTCAGGGATACATAAATGACCCTAGTAATGTTGGCAGTGAGATGAAATATCACTCAGGGATGGACTTTGAAACGAATATGAACACTCATTATTTTTAAATAACATTAACCAACAGAGAGCCTTGAAGGATGAGATTAAGAGTCTCCCTTGGTTACTCCTAATAAACATCAAAGGGCTAGATACCTTGCATCACAGCAGCAGTAAAACTAGTCAATAATAGCTTAAACCATTAAAATATTAATTGTTCATTTAAAAACAAGTCCAAAGTCAGGTAGTTCTAGGAAAAGATCAGCAGCTCAACAATGTCTTCAAAGACCCAACTTCTTTTTGCTTCTGCCATCCTCTGCATGTTGGCCATTTGAAACCTCATGGTCATATGATGGCTGCTGAAGTGTCAGGCATCATATTCTTTTCAAAAGAGGTAGAATGGAGAAGGAGCAGTCACAAAATGTGTTCTTTCAAATGATTGTTTGGTTTCTGGTTATAAGGAAAGTCCTTTAGCAGATTTACCATTCCTGTGCATTGGTCAGACTCGAGTCCCATGCCCATCCCTAGGGCTGGGGAAGGAAGGATCTACTTCCCACAGGATCAAGGGATACCCACAGCCTCTTGAACACAAAATTGAGATTCTGGTAGCATGGGAGAAGGAAGACACTGGTCGTGGGATGGGGGATGGTGGAGAGGAACCTTTCTATAAAGTTCTCATCAAGGCTGTTTTAATTGCAAGAACTAGTGATTGGGCTCAGGTTAATTCAAATTAAGAAGTATAGTTTTATTATAAGGCTTGAATCAGTAGTTAATTTCCTACAGAGGATAGTCAAGGAACGTAAATGAGTGAAATGGAGGTATAAGGAAAGGGGAAGGACTGTGGCAGAGTAAGGATGAACATAGGCCCCATCCAAAGGGGACAGCAGCTACTCAGTTCTAGCTGATTTTGTTGCATGGTGGGATCTCCCAAATTTTAAGACAAGAATCTGGATTTTTATGTGGAATCTCCAAATTTTAGTATGTTGAATCAAAACTTTTTAAATGATGTGCGAGCCAGTAAAATTCATCTCCAGCCAGGTTTGGTTCATGGGTTACCAGTTTGCAGCCCCTGAAAGATTAGAAAGATCTCAGAAATAAAGTACAACCTGGTCTCACACATGGAACAGGAAACTGGGGAGCCACCAAGGCCCTAGGCAGCCCCCTCTCTGAATCTGTGGCCCTCATTCCCACCTTTCTCTGTAGACTGGTTTCCTTCTGCCTCCTCATGGCTGCTGCATATGCCTAACCATGCATATGACTTCTGCTCACGTGGCTTAGCTCTGCAAACATATTTGACTCAGCTGTTCAGTGTTCCACTTCCAAATCCTCAGGAGAGAAAGCTGATTGGCCCAGTTTAGTGATGGTTCTAGTCCAGGTCCAATTTAAATGGGTCAGGGAGGGATGGGATCAAGAGGCGCAAACATGGTGACTTTGGCCTGCCTTTCCAGCAGAGCAGCACAGTTATAGGAACTCATAGTGACACATATGTAGTCTCCCGAGTCTGTTCATCATAACTATTATGTATCCTGTCATGGCATGTGGTCAGTATGCGTGGACTTTCCACCATGCATCAAGCATGATATTTAATGCTGAAGATGCAGAAAGGAGTAAGACATGGTCCTTATCTTCTTGCACTCACAGCGTAGTGGGAGGAACAGGCATAAACAGATAACTGTGGTATAGGGTGATATGAGCACTAACAGAGGGATGCAGAGTGTTGTGGGAGGCACATAAGATGCCAACCCTGAAGTTCTAGAATGTTCTGAAGGCCTTTCTGACTCCTCAAAGACTCAGTTTCAGTCAGACTTTAGTTACTGGTAGTGCTTTACTGTATTATGATCCTTTGACATTTCAACACCCATGATTATATCACATGTAATCATTCTCGATTAATCAAGAAGATTTGATGATGAGCTACTTCAAATGCCACTATACCCCACCATGCCAGAGAGCAGAGTACTTTCTAAATTCATCAGTTGAAAAACAATTCCCCTCACGATAACATTGAAAGGAAAAAAGCACTTGGAAATAAATTTAACAAAAGGAGTGTAAGACTTGTACAAATTACAAAACTGCTGAAAGAAATTGAAAATTGAAATAAATGGAGAGACATTACAGGATCATGGATTAGCGGCCTTAAAACTGTTAAGATAGTTGTCAGTACTCTGCAAATTGATCTATAAATTAAACACAATTCCTATCAAAATCCCAGCTGGCTTTTTGTGCAGAAATTGGCAAGCCAATTGTAAAATTCATATAGAAATGCAAAGGACTCAGAATTGCAATGCAAATGAATAAAACAGAATCGAAGTCCAAAAATAAACCCTACAAATTTAGTCAATTAACAAAAGTTCCAAGACAATTCAATGGAGAAAGTTAATCTTTTCTAAATTCATCAAACGGACAAAAACTCATTGAAAATACAGTTGCAGATCACTTTCAGAGAAGGAGCAGGCATGTTAGGTGAAGGGAAAGTGAAGAGAAGAAGCATCACTACATCTCCTGTAGCACCATGTGCAGAATTTCCCATGTTCCTTCTGAATTTTAGGACATTCCAAGTGTCACTTTGGGTCTGAATGTGGACTTGTCTGGTCCCATACATTTTTATGAGTTCTCCATGCTAAGTCTTATAGGGGCTCTGTCGATGACTAACCTTGACCAGTAGGGGTCGCTCTCCCTGGGGAATTTTAGGTTGGGTGAAGAAATCACTTTGGTTAAAAATGAAATGTTGTGTTCCATTCCCAGCACCAGGAAGTGCTCCTTCTCGAGGCCCTAGCCTTGTGAGAGCACCCTTGTCTTAGACCAAATATGGCTATGAGGAGGAGAAAGCTAGTTCTTTCTCAATGTGTCTGCAGAAAGAGTTAGGGAAAAAGCCCAACCAATTCTTTCATAAGTGTATATATTTTTCTCCCAACCTAGGATTCAGTGTCATGTGGTGCTTGAAAGTGAGGCACTGGAATCACATGATTTCGGGCTCTGAACCTTCATTCTATTCTTTCTCAGCTGACCTCATACAGCTTCTCTGTGCCTTGGCCTTCTCACCTATGAAATGGGAATAATAGCTACTTTATGGTGGGGAGAGGGTTGTAGGAATTAAATGAGTAATGTGTGCAAGAGTTTAGCACAGAGCCTACTACCCAGTTAGAATGCACTGAATTTTAGTTATCATAATTATAATTATTATTCCAGATGCTCTTTGACTTACGATAGGGTTACGTCTCGATAAATTCATCATAAGTTGAAAATATCATAACCTGAAAATGCATTTTATACACCTAATCTACTGAACACCATAGCCTCGCCTACCTTATATATGCTCAGAACACTTACATTAGCCTAGAGTTGAGCGAAATCATCTAACACAAAGCCTATTTTACAATAAAGTATTGAATATCTCATGTAATTTAACATGCATATTGCTTTTGCACCATTGCAAAGTAAAAAAAAATCAAAGTCAACCATCATAAGTAAGGGACTGTCATTATTATTATTATTATTATTAATTATTATCATCATCATAGGGATTCTAACTTAGATCTTGGCTCTCACCCTATTTATCTTGGGGCCAGCCAAAATCATGGCAGATACTTCATGAAGGACCTGTCAGGGGAAACAATACAGGAGGGAACAGACAGTAATGGCATAGACATAGCACGGCATGGGCCCTTCCAGACCTCTTCACAGTACACAGGGTGTCACTGGTTCCAGGTGCATGAAAACTCCTAGGCTCTGGTCCTCCACAAAAAAGCAGACAGATGAAAATTCAACCTTAGAGGTTGAGGCAGATAACTAGGGATGAAGATGTTCAGATGCCTTCTAGGCTCATTTAAGGCTTTCAAAAATATCTAAAAACCTATTTGTCATCTCAGAGAGTACCAGCCAGAAGATAGAGAGTTGTTAAGTCTGCTCCTCAAACAAGGAGTATGCCTGGTGAGTTTGTTCTCTATGAAGTTCCTTGAGAGATGATCCTTCCAGTGGTCCCTCCTCAAGGGTTACATGGAGCCCGGGTGGCCACTCAATGGGCTGCTGATGCTATTTGGGATCCTGGATGTGGAACAGGTATCATATATTGCTAGTTCCGTGCTTCACCTTTTTTGCCTCCTCCACGCTCCAATTCTACATATAACTTCCTGCAATGACATCTGTTACAGCATTCTCTCAAGTTCATTCTGTGGTATTAGTGCTCTGGGCAAAAGGTTTCCATAGCCAGACAGGCTTAGGAAGACTGAATTGAACAACATCAGGTAGGTGTCTCTGCTACAGGACTTCTAAGAACCTTTAACATGTTAGTGCGACTTGTTGTCAGGTTACTTAACCTCAACTATCCTCAATATCCTGTTTTCCATTTGATTTTCTAAGTTCTTTCTTCTGAGGACTCATGGAATAAGTCTTCATAATGTCAGGCCAGAGAGAGTGGAAAGACCTCAGTGATCAGAGGGTCCCCAGGTAAGGTGGGACTCACCTACATAAACTGACCTGTGGTTCCTTTCTTACCACATGCTTCTTGTGAACAGGAGCCAGGGGTGAGGTCAGGGGTAAGCGATGGCTTAGAGAGAAGCACATTGATTAGTTGGCTGAGGAAAATGGGGAGTCCTCATGCGGGAAGCAGTGGTCACTGGCACCCTCAGAGGTGGGATGGTGGCATATTGAGCAACTTCTTTTCTTCCAGAACTTTCCCAAAGAGCTTGGCCGCCTCCAGAGCACAGCCCCAGTGGATAGTGAGCCCGTAGCCTCCATGGCCATAATTGTGGATGACCTAGGAAAGGCAAGAGAGAAGGTGGCCTGCTCTACCCTGGAACATTCAGGAACTTTCCAAAGAGATCTGGGCAAAGCCAGATGGCATCAGAGCTCCTCTCAGCACCCTGGTGGTGTGGGGGTGGGGAGCTCCTGGGAAGAGCAGTAAGTTTGGGGAGCTTGAGGTTCACACGCTAGACTCCTCTTCTGTTTAGGAGATGGACCTGCTTTATACGCTTAGCACAGGAATCTTCTAAAACTTGAGGTCAGAGATTCTCCTCACCCACCTAACACACATCGAGGTTGTCTGAAGCTCCCTAAATCACCTTCCTTGTTCCCATCCTGCTCTGAATTGCTTAACCTCCTGTGTTAATAGATAACTTGTCTACCCACCTCGGGAGGAAAGAAAACCAGAAACCATTGGGTGGACTCTAGTAAAGTGCTAACTCATCCTGGGGACAGAGACAAGAACCCCGGGGCCTTTTTCAAAGCTAAAACCATTGGCAGGGAGTTAAACGCCATATATGACTCTCCCCTCTACTCACTGTCTCTCTCTCTCTCTCTCTCTCTCTCTCTCTCTCTCTCTCTCTCTCTCTCTCTGCACACAAACACACAACCCTCTATAAACACACATCAATCACATACACTCATACACAAAACTTCTATACACACACACATTAAGAAAGGAAGGTGACCTAGATAGGGAGGATTGCTTTCCTGGTGGGAGCCCAGTCATCACCTACTCAGGTTAGTGCCTTCAGCCCAAGACAACTCCTGCCATTTCAATAAGCCTAGTTCCTACTCCATGAGAGAGAACGAGAGGGGACCCCAGAGAGATGATGGGGCAGTCACGAATGGACATCTAGGCATGTCTCTGGAGTTAAATTCAAACCACATCCCAGCTCTGGCCCTCAACAGTAGTGTGATTCAAGTAATGACTTCACCTCTTGGAGCCTCAGTGTTCTCATCTGAAGCCTAAGGAGAACAATCCCAACCCTAAAGAAGATTCCAGAAGGTCATTCGTGTCATGGATACAAAGTAGGTGTTCAATAAGTGCCCACTGCCTTCAATTCAACTGCAACATTAGCAAACTGAGGCACTGTCCTCTAGGTAAATTTGAGCAGGTCCTTTACCATCACTGAGCCTCAATTTCCCCACTGATAGTGGAGGAGATATTGGCCACCACTGTGACTGCCTGCCAAGAGGCTGTATGGAGCAGAGGTCAAGCAAGACTGTTCTCTGGAAGTGTCAGAGCCCTCTAAGGAGTGGGGAGGGCATTGCTTTCCTTTCCAGGAGAGCATACCTCTGTGTTTGATGATCCAAAGTGAAGCTTTTCTCTTTCTAGCCGAATCTGGGGGCGTACTGGCCGGAAGCCAGTCAATTCAGCAACAAGTTTGGCATCCTGGAAAGAAAAGTGTTAGTATTTCACCTCTGGATTATTCTGCTGCCATGATAGTTAGCTTTTGGAACCTCATTGTCATTACCACCACGACTAACACCATCACTGTCTATTTTATTAATCACCACAACCATCATTGCCACCTTTGTCAGCCACCGACATCATTACCATCACCACTCCCATCTCACCACCAGTTCTACCAACCACCTCATCTTCATCAATCACCACCACCAGCAGCCATCACCATGATATTATCAACAGTCACCACCTCATTACCATCCTAATCACCACCTTCGGCATTTTCATCACCATCACTAACTACTACTTCCATCCTCACCTTCATCACCAACATCATTGTTATTGCCACTAGCAGGCAAATGTGAAACTGAGGTTTCTGCAACAAATACATATGCTTCTTGTGAACACAGAATAAGGTGTTTTAGGGATGTCTTAAAAGAGAATAACTCTTAGTGATGGCCATATAGGTTTCATAGGCCAACAGTAGGACTTCCCTGTACATTATCAAATTCTGGTGTATTCCACAGACCTTTGCTGGAATTAATTTGCCCAGTTATCCTAGTGGTGGAATCTTCCAATCATCAAGTGTCCTCATGATCAAGCTGCCAGGAACCTGTTGTAGGGCACTGATACCTTGCCCTACCTTACCTTCAATGTTGGCTCCAGTTTGCAGCAGCCTTCCCAAATAGTGTTGTGGTCTTGGATCTTGTTTACCTCATTCCAGTTCCCAAGCTGTAATATGCCTCCAAGAGTCACTGACTGGATCCTGGAGAAAAGTAAGGAGGGTCAAGGATGAAGGAAAATGAAGCCTTTGAGATGAATGTTCACCCTTACCATCATCTCTGCCTAAATCACTACCACCATCAACATTGTCATCCCTGCTCACAATACCATCAACACCACTACAATTGCCATTGTTATTGCCATCACCCACCACCTGCACCATCACCATTAACATCACTGTCAACATTGTCATCTCTGCTAACATACAACATGGTAACTATAGTTAATAATACTATATAATATACTTGAAAGTTTCTGAACGAGCAGATCTTAAATGTTCTCACTACAGACACGAAAAATGTAATTTTGTGAAGTAATGGGTGTGTTAACCAACCTTGTTGGGGTAATCATTTTGCAATATATACATATATCAAATTATCATGTTATACATCTTAGACATATACAATGTTATATGTCAATTATATCTCAATAAAATGGGAAAAAATATTGTCATGTCCATCAACATCATCTTTACTACTGCCTTCCTTGCTACCGTTAGTGTCATCACCATCAACCCCAGTCATCATTTCTACCACCACCATTAGCTATCAATATTGTCATATCTACCACGCTACTGACATCACCATTGCGAGAGCACAGCCACAACATTGACATTGCCTTTGAGACTGTCATCTCTGCTGCACTATTAACATCACTGATAGTGCCATTTCCATCAGCACCAACCACTGCTCCCAATCCCAGTCACCCCACCACCACCAACATTGATCTCCTCATCAATAGCAATACTATCTTTACTACCACTATTTCACTACCAACAATACTGTCATCCCTTCAACACAACCACTGTCTTCACGAACATCATCACTCTGTCATTAATATTGTCATCGCTATCAACCCCAATCACCATTCCCACCACTACTCCTGTTATTGACATTCACACCACTTCTAGTGTCACCGCTGTCTTGTCTTTGTCTCCAGCATCACATTTGTCTCCAGTATCAGCACTACTGTCATCTAAAATTAAGTTCAAGATATAGCCCAATTTAGGCTAAGTCCTGCCTTCTTAGGGTTTTAAAGGCTCAGGCACACTTAAAATACATTGGAAGAAAACAATTGAAGAGACTAAGGTGCTTGGGACAGGCAGCAGGGACATAAAAAGGGCATAAAGATGCTCCCTCTTCTCCCCTAGGATATCAGATTTTTACCCTGGGATGATGTATGGGGAATTGTAGATGCCTCTATCTGGGTCATGGGTGATAATGAAGTGATTCATCCAAGGAGCATCCACCTGTTGATAAAAGATGGCAATGTCTCATCGAGTGAGTTGGATCAGTGGGCACCCCCGCCCTGCTCCTCTCTGTGACCAGATGTTCTGACAACAGTGGCCAATTTCTGAGCCCTTCCATGAACCCCCTGTCCCAAGTCTGCACCTGACTACTTACTCTTGCAGAAAGAGTGCCCTGAGAGCTGCCCTGTTTCCTGAAGCATCACACATTTTCACCCGTGTCCACAGAAAAATTCAGCAGACATGTGCACCTGCACACACACATTAGCCCACCTCAGGAACACACTCCCCAAACACCTATGAAAGCACACATGCACAGTCACAAATAGGTATGCCTCAGCACATGCACACAAACCCATTGAGAGGCAGCATAGGCCAACGCTTACACACTTAGGCTCTTACACCAGGTCGCCTGGGTTCTAATCCCAATTCCACAATTTTACAACTGTGTGAACTTACGTACATTACTTAGTTCCTCTGTGCCTCAGTTTCGCCATCTGTAAGGTGGCTGTGGTGATATGATAGACCCTATCTCAAAGAGTGGTGGTAAGGATTAAATGAGCACAATGAGGTGCTCAGGCCTGTGCCTGGTATTTAGTAAACATGCCATAAACGTTTGCTCTTTTTATTATAATACAGGCATATGCAGCTCCCACATATGTACAAACATATACATACATGTTTTGCTATTAAGAAGAAACCCCAAAAGAGAACATTTGGGAGCACCATGTTGGGTTGGTCCTTCTTGTTTCTTTAACATGTCAGTTCCTCTAACGGTGTCCCTAATACATCCTCTATCTTTGGAGATGAAATAATCTTCTTAGTAACAAAAGTCAGAGGTATTATCCCTCACCTTCACACTTACCTTAATGATCTGCCCTCGGCCTGGCTGCAGCAGGGGGTCTGGTTGCAAGGCCCCGGCCCACACACCAGTGCAGTTGATAATCATGTCGGCGCCTCCTCTTGCCACCTGGCAGCAAGGAATAAGTCAGATAGGGTGGAAGGGGGTAAGGACCCTGGTATCCTCTGCTCCTCTTTCTTCCTTTCTCCCACCTCTAAGCTCCCAGCTTTCTATGGCACAGCAGGGTGGGAGCTCAATGAGGAATTGATGGGCCTCTCTCCAAATGTCCACTCTGCCAGCAGTTTACCTGCTATGTGGCCCCAGAAATGTCCTGTAAACTCCTCAGGGCTCAGCTACCTTAGCTATAAAATAGGGCTGGGAATGCATGTTCATAAGCTAATGCAAAGATCCAGTGTGACTCAGGATATAAAAGTGCTTAGCAAAAAGTACTGTGCAAGGTGGGGACCTTTTTGGAACTTTCCAAAAGAAGTCAGGAAGCAAGCAGAAATAGTTCTCTTCCTTCTTCTGACTCCTTTTTATTCCATTCTCTTGCCTTCTACTCTGCCAAGAAAGCATGTTAGAACCCCTAGTTCTGGGTATGTATGGAATACTTAACAGCTCAGGGATGTAGCCTGATGGGCAACCAAACTCCCATCCCAGCCCCTCAAATCTCCTCCCAGTTCAGTCATGGGACATGCACACGTGTACAATTATTATTCATGAGCCAGTATTTGCTACACTAGACTGTGAGCTCCTTAGAAATGAGGGCTGTGCCTGAGTCAGTTATATTTCCCAGTACCTGTCAGGGTTGGACCCAGAGCAGGTGCCTATTATAGAATGCTAATAGCTGTGTGTCCTGAGCACCTTCCATGAGCCAAGCACTATTCCAGGTTCTGGGATTTAGTGAAGTTATAGGGCAAAGCTCCAGATGCATAGTCAGTACCAGATTATGGTAGCTGTTACTAGCCTTATTATTGGTGGTGGTACTTCAGAAGTGAGTCAGCTAAGGACTGTGACTTCACAGAAATATCAACCCAGATGTTGACAGGAGGCAGCCAAGTGTCTAGAACTTGGGTTTGGGGTGCAGCTGATACTGGGAAGAGGCAGCCAGCTCTCTTGACCCAAAATTCAATGAAGCTTGAATATAGATCAGCCCCTAATGGCCATCATGATCCCACTGTCCCTTTGCTTTTGCCACCAGTATTAAAGTGAAATGCTTGAGTCCTTCTGGGATTGATAAAATGCCTGGAGACTGAGATGAGCCTCAAGGGGACCCTGGAAGGCTGAGAAGGGAGCCCCCAACCGAGCAACAGGAAACAAAAGACTCCCTTCTTCTCTCTCCCACATTAAGCCCCTTCCAGCCCTGAAGCTCACCTCCTCAAAAGACTCCACCTTCCGCTGGAAGAAATTCACTCCCCTCTCAGTTAACCTAGGATGATCAAACACATCAAAAAGCCCAGCATTCAATTCTCTGCCCCATCTCTCCAAGAGGATGACATAGGGAATATTTCCCAAAGAAACTTCTGTCTCACAGAATGCTCCTTGAGATAATGGCTGTATAATCAGATCAGTTCATGAGCACCTTGAATGACTAGTTGGCCATAAAATGTCCCTTGGGAAACCTGAGATGGTCCAAGCCCCTCATTAGACAGATAGAGATGGGAAAAGGGCCTTGCTGAAGGACATACAGTGAGTCAGTGATCAGACTGGGACTCAGACCCAGACTTCTTAGTTGGAAACGCTTCCTCCTACTACCACATTGCTTTGTACTATCAAAGGGATGACATTCAGGGTGGGGACAGGACAGGGTTGGACCAATGCAACATGCCCTTTTGTCAGAAGCAAGCATGGGGAGGGAGGTGGGATGAGTACATTCCCTAAAAGTCCCAGCAGAAAAATATCTGTCACCATTAGAAATATGGTAGAAATATCAAAAGAATAGTAGATAAAACATATAAAGGCTTCAGCGTATCTCAGGACAATTTTATTTATGTATTTTCCTCAAGATAATAAAACTGGGAGCATCCTTTCCTGGAAGAAGCTAAACAGCTTTAGAAGAAATAAACATATTTTAGCACAATGTTTCCCAAACCTGGCTGATAATTAAAATCATGCAGGGAAACTTCTTAAAAGGCAAACTTATGAGCTCCATTACAGAGGTTTTGATTCAGTAAATATGAAGCAGGGTCCTGAAATTTATGTTTTTAAAAATGTCTCCAGGTTATTTAGTAAAAGCCACCATCCACTACAGATTTTTTTAAAAATAAAACTTAATGAAATAGTAATATATAAGAAATATATGGAATCTTCCTTAATATGAATGTATGTGAATGTAAATATAAGCATATCTCTCAAGCTAATGTTTGCTCATGTAGAACATTGCAAGATTCCTATCAACATCAGGGACATCTACTATCACTTGTATTAGTTAACATTGTTCTAGAGGTACTGATCACAGCAGTTAGACAAGAAAAAACATGAGATATAAACATAAGGCAACTTCTGTTTTGTAGATGATGTAAATATATGTGGAAAACTTAAGAGAATCCACTTAAAGCATTAAAAAAAGTCATTACACAAACATTTCAGATTTAGTGAGGTCAATAATAAATATCACACGAATGAGCTGCCTAGGTGATTCTGTTGCCCAACCAGGTGTGGGAACAATTGTCTTACTGCCCAGACGTGATCAGGACCAAGGATAGCTCCCACCACGCCTAAGGGTTAACATTTGGCTGTTGGTCAATACAAAGATGACTCCCATGAACAATCATCTACTACAATCCTGGCTCCTGGGAGGTGCTTTCCTGAAACTAAAGTTGAAAATCTCACCTTTTAGTCAGCCACTGTAGATACTTCCTCCCCTCAATAATCAGGCTTGTGTTGAACCAGCCATAGCTAGAGTCACAGCAGGCAAACATGGGAGTAAAGGATCAGAATCAGAGGTATATTTGAAAGCTGTCAAATGGAGGTGGGAGCAGTGTCATTTTGGGAGCCCCCAAATGGAGAGTCAGGGCCAGTGGGTGAAGTTCAAGGGAGAAGTGGTTTTCAGTTCAATGCAAGGAAAAATTTTCTATCAGACAAAGCCATCCCTGACATTGAGATGTGCAAGTGGAGACTGGAGAGGATTCAAGCATTGGGCCAGGTGAGGAGATGACCAAAGAGGCATTGGGTTATAGGGAAAAGAATAGAGGGGTTTGGAGTCACACAGACTTGGTTGGAATACCATTTTGGTCACTTGGCTATGTGACTTTGGGAAGTGACTTAGCCTCTCTGAAGCTCAGTTTCCTCATCTACGAAAGAGGATACTACAATAAAGCGTCTGGGCATGAGATCTATGATTCCTTATCCTCCACATCCTTAGCCCAAGGCCCAGTTTAGGTGGCTGGCCTTTCTGAAGGAGCTGGACAGAGCACCAGGAGACCAAGGTACCAAGGGCTCTAGGCCTGGGATGGGACAGGAAATTTGGTGAGTCCATATTCTGCTGCCTTCTGTACTGGTATGTCTGAATTGTAGGGCTTCAGCCCCTTTTCCCATGACAATAACCTTACTTGTAATCAGGGAACATGTCCAGCTCCCTGGGGGTCAGCTTCCGAAATCCCAAAACTATGTCTTTCCAGTAAGGGTCCTGCAGGGGAAGGAGAGAAGAGGGCACAGGAATGGGCAAAAATCAATAATAATGATACCAACAAAAACTTATATAATGGTTACTGTGTGTAAGGCACTGTTCCAAGCATTTTACTTATACCACTCCATTTAATCTTCACAACCACCCATTGAGGTAGATGCTATTCTTATTCTTATTTTACAGATGGGCCCCTTGAGGCTTAGAGAGGTTAAGTAACTTGTCTAAGGTCACATAGCTAATAAATGGAGGAGGCTGAGATCTGAACCCACACAGTTTGGCTGCAGAGTCCAAATTCTTAACTATTAGGCTATACTAAGACCAAGAATAAGACGGGGTGAGTGATAGAGCAAGGGTTAGAAATATGAGAGAAAAAGGGCTGACAGTAAGAGTTGCCAAGGGGTAAGAGTGGGGGCAGCAGAGCATAGGGGTCAGACAACTTAAATGAAGATTTTGACCTCATCACTGACCATCTTGAATTCTCTTAGACTCAGTTTTCTGGTCTGTATAATGAAGCAAGTAGTCACTCTTGATCCCACGGAAGGTAACAGATAGTGTGGGTAATGCCCTCAGCATGGTGCTGAATTTGACTAAACCCCAGAAAGCTGTCACGGGGTTCTGGGCACCCAGCAAGATCATCCTTTCCAAGCAACCTGAGACCATCCTCCAAGGCTGTACCCTTTTTAGCACATTAGGCACCATGTGGCCACAGACTGCCTGGGTTCAAATCCCAGCTCTGCCACTTTAAAGCTTTGTGAGCTCAGGTAAATGACTCTATTTCATCTGCAAAAGGAAGATAACAACAGCACTTACTTCCTGGTTATTAAGATAATTAAATGAGTCACTATTTATAAAATAGTTAGGACAGGGCCTGGCACACAGTAAATGCTTTAGAAGTTTGTACCATAATGAGAGTTTTAGTCCATCTTGATGAAAAGCCATGAGACCTCCAAGGGCACAGAAAACATTTGGCTTCAGCACCAGGTGCCCACTACTATAAGATATGTCTGAGTTTTATCCATGGCAATTCATTATAAGATAATTTTTTCTCTGCCAATTTAATAATAAAATTGGAAACAAAAATAGTTTTAAAAGCAAAAATAGATTTAAAGTAAACCTGTTTTGAACACAGGAGTCTGTCACCTATGAGACTCAAAGTACTCCCAAACTCAGGGCCCCAGCGCTGGTCTGTGATCAAGGCTCTGCCTCAGAGTCAAGGACTCCCTACTCACCGGAACAGCTTCACGGAAGATGTTGTAGCCTGAGATTAGGGCCAGGCCCATATTTACAGCATTGGGAGAATGGATGTGGCTCAGAAGATAGTCGAAAGTCTGCTGGTTCCAATGCCTGGAAAAGTCCCCCAGAGAATCATCACCTAATACCCTGAGCTGGGTAAGACAGCTTTGAGGGTCAGCTTGCAGGGGACTGTGATCAGTCTGGTGCAGGTGTGTCCAAATCCAAAAATCCAGCATGTTCCACTCCTGCAGCACTCCAAATGCCTATGGATCTTTCCCCTCCTGAAACTTTCCAACATTTCCCCATTAATAAGATAGAGAAGAGGGGGAACAAAGGATACTCTGCACAATCATTTGGAGCCCACATCTGGCTTGGGATCATGTAGCTGCTGAGTTTAAATGAAGGCTTTAGCTTGCTTTGAAGACTGTGAGCCACATGATTCAGGCTCTCTCTGGGAACCCCCCATTATGAACACTGGTGGTAGACATAAACTTCCTCCTACCAAACGTTTTCTTCTTCTCTCTTGGCACACAGCTCAATTATATTTTCCTGACTCCTTTGCAGCTAGGTATGGCCATGTGACTGCATCCTGGCCAATGGATCCTAAAGACTCTGCATATGTGATCCTCAGATGCCAGCTCATAAGAATGGCAATGTTGGAAGCCACAGAGGAGGATGGCAGAGCCATGAGATGGAAAAAGCCTGATCTCTGAGTTGCCACCCACTAATCAGGAACACTGGTTTTTGAATCTGTGGGAAGAATGACAGTTTTGTTTGAGCTGTTATTCATCTGAGGCTTCCTTTGTTAAAGCAGCTAGGGGTCTCTAAACTGACATAATGACCTTTGCCATTTCTTTGCTAAACCTAAATGTTGATTCACCCACTTAAAAATATTCCTGATTCAGCGATGCATATGGCATTGACAGCCACCTGGTCTAGGGAAAGAATGGGGATAAAGCCTCCATATGTCTGGCACACATCATTTCTATCACTGCTAAGATCAAGTGTAGTATCTGTCTGGCACATAGAAGGGACTTAATATTTACTACTTTTTTCACATCATGCCAGGGTATAGCCTCCACAAAGGGCTTGTTTTTGGTGACAGGGACCCTGAGAGGGAGTATCTCCTCTGGAGACTCAGCCCCTCCGGCCCCCCGGCCACCCTCTGGGACCCTCACTCACGCCTCCTGTGGGTTGCTAGGGTCGGAGAGATAGGGTTGCCAGAGGCCAGCAGCTACATCGGTGTTGGTGAGCGGTGTGAAGCAATCTGCGTAGACCTTCATGTCCAGTGACTGCAGGACTGAGTGGTAGTGCTCATGAATGCAGAGAGCGGTGGACAGCCCAATGACCCCTGCTCCGATCACTACCACGCGCATTGTGCCAGCCTGCAGGAAGGAAGGATTGAGGTGTACTGTCATCATGATCATCTCTATCACCATCACTGTCATCGCCACCACCCATTGAAAGCTTAGAAAGTGACGGATACTGTCAAGCACTTTTTATACTTAATCTTCTTAATGGCACTCACAAATGGAAAAACAGGTATGGAGAGACAAAGCACCTTGCTCAAGGTCACACAGCTGGTAAGCGATACCACTTTCTCCGGGAAGCTTCCCCAAATACCCTGTTCTGAGCAGGGAATCTACAAAAAGCATAGCAGAGTGCCTGGCCAGCTCTAGGCTGCGGAGAAATGGTTAGGACAATGGGCCATCTTTAAATCTCAAATTTGTTGCCCACTGGCCATTAACCTTGGACAAGAGGCTTTATGACTCTTAATTTCTTCTTCTAGAAAATGGGAAAATTAACTTGTGCCTCAAAGAGTAGATTGGAGATTTATCAAGATGGCAAATGTAAAATACTTAGCACTGTCTAGTACAAAAGAGTGACTTACTGACGTTTGTGGAGCACCTACTGTGTGCCAGCCCCAGCGCTATGAGCTTCTTATGAATCATTTCATCTAAGTCTTCCAACTTCTTGTGAGGTAGGGACTAGTGTTATTGGCTCCACTTTACAGATGAGGAAACTGAGGCTCAGAGAGGTGAGGCCACTTACCTGAGATCAGACAGCCAAGGAAGTGGTGTTGCTGGGATTTAATTTCAATTCAAGTAAACTTGACACCCACTTATTGCACACCCACTGTGTGCCAGGCTGGCAGCTAGTGGATGCAGCTGTGAACACATTAGATGCAATGTCTGGTCTCAGAACTCAGGTCTTCCAGCATACCCCCTCAGGGCCTGTCTTGGGGTGCTGGGCTGCCTGTGTCCTCAGCAGTTTAGAAGGCCTGGCAGCTTTTGACCTTGAAGCTGCTTGGGCTCACACAGCAGGGAAATATTCTGCAGGCTCCTGCAGAGGCAGAACAAGGGGACGTTTTGTGTCTGGAGGGGCCAAATTCAACTTTCCCTCCTTTTTACTCACAACTCTCCTCCCACAGACTTTGGCTCTTGGCAACTTGGCAACTTGGGCCTGTGGCCCTGAACAGCAGGACATTCTCAGTATGGCCTAGTTTTATAAAGAGGGAAACAGCTCTGGCTTACAAGAACTGGATTCTATTGGGGTTTCAGCAGCCAAATTGGAGATAAAACCAAAAAACAAAAAGGCATCATTGCTCTGGATGATTCTCCTTTCAGCTACCAGCCTGGGCTTGGTTGAGGAGTGGAGGACAGACCTTCCTAAGGACCCCAGCTTCCCTCTGCAACCTCCTTGTCTATAAAATAAGAGTAAACTGATCTCATGGAGTTATCCTGAAGATTAAATGACCAGCTTGGTAACAGTTCCTGGTACAATGCTTGGCACGGAGTAGGCCTTCAATACATGGAAGTCTCCTTTTGTCCCCCAGTACCTTGGAAATATCAAAAGAAAAAACATCGGATGGAAAGAAAACGAGAGAAAGAAGGGCAAGTCAGACTTGGCTTTACTTCTCGCTTGCTGTGTGACCTTGGCCAAGTTACCTCCCCCTCTTTGGACCTTCTGACTTTCTCTGCATAATTTATGAATTGACCACTTTTGCACATTAACAGTAAGAGGGCCTTCCTGTATTTTCAAAATTCCCCAAAATGAATCCAGAAGGTGGCACGACATGCGGAAGAGGTAATAATAACAATAATAACTCAGGCTCGGGGTCAAACACACCCAGGTTCACAGCCTGGCCCTGCCACACACCAGCTGTGTGACCCTACACAAGTTGCTTAACTTTATTGAGCCAAAGTGACCAACCTCCCCGATTTTCCAGGACTGAGGGTGTCCTTGAGATGTGAACTCTGAGCACTAAAACCAGGAGAGTCCTGTGGCAAACCTGAATGAGTTGGTCATCCTGAGTTTCTCCCTGCCTATTGTCTCCCCACCAGAATATCAGCTCTAGAATAGCAGGGACTTTTGTCTTCTGCTCTATCCCCAGAGCCTAGAATGATACCTGGCCCATAGCAAGTACTAATGAATGAGTGAATGAATGAATGAATGAATGAACGAATTAATGAATGGAATTCTCATGAGAATCAAAAGAGAAAATACTCATAAAGTGCGAGAGAGCTCATAAGTGACAGCAGTGATTATCATCATCCCCCGTTTACATATGAGGCAGCTGAGGCTGGGAGAAAATAAAGTTAATTATTCAAGGTCATAGCAAGAGTTGGAGGAAGGGAAGGGTTATGAACCCAACTCTGCCTTTTCCAGTACTGGAGTTTTTTCCATTCTCACGCGACCTAGAATACCAGTAAAGGATTGAAAGAAAAAAAGGCGTTACTTATATAATAAAAGTATGTGAGGTGAGAGAAGGAGTTTGAAAACTCTTACAACATTTCTGGGCAGGGAGAAAGAGCCTTCTGACCAAAGCAGAGCAATGTCACATGCCCAAGAGAAGAGCATAAGAAAGGACCCAGAGCAACTTCTGGAACCAGCTGGCAAGATAAAAAGGGAAAAAGAACAGCATGGGGCTCAGTTTCTCCACCATGTAAAATCCTAAAGATGAGCAAGACGTCATCATACAGATGGAGAAACTGAGACCCAGAGAAGAGAAGCAAATCATCCAAAGTCACGCATTTGTGATAAAAGGATTTGTGGGGTCTTGGGGTTAAAAAGTCTCTGTGAAAGACAGGCATAGGTCACGTCAAGAGAAAAACTGCCATGTGGAGACAAACAATAGTGATAGCAGCTGCTAGTTTTTCAATTCCTAGGATCATGCTAAGTACCTTACATGCATTATCTGCTTTAATCTTCTAACAACCCTTGGGGTTATCATTATGCCCATTTTACAGATCAGGCACCTGAGACTCAGCCAGCCAGCTGGTGAGAAGCAGAGCCCAGGCTGCCCTGACTCCCCAGTGAAAAATCTGAGGGTCAAACAAGTGAACAGAAACCCCCATGTTTCAGGATCCTGTATTGAAAAAAAACATAAAATACAACAAATGTAGGAATTTTTAGTATGTTGGTGATAGGCATAGAATCAAAGAGAAAAAATGCATCTCCCAAGTCAATTACCTTAATAAACTATGTGAATCAGATTTGATACTGATTATAGCAACTCTGTGTGTGTGTGTTAAAGTGCAATATAAATGCATGAAGTTCTTATTAGAAGTGTGAGCCATGCTGTAGAATCTGACAGACCCAGGCTCAGGTAAAATTATTCACGCGTGTGGGCAATGATCTTCTTCTGCACAGAGCTCAGTTATTAAGTCAGCCATTTTCTTGTTGTTGCTAATGTTTTCATTAGTGTTTTAGTTCACCTCCATTTTAATGCCATTACTTCAATGAAGCACGCTTGGAGTGTGCATCTAGGAAAATGCAAACATCTGGGTTATTACATTTATCTTTGTGTGTGTGTGTGTGTGCATGTAATTATAATGTCTATGTAAGTGTGGAGCAGGAACGGAATACTTTTGGTTGTCTGTCACTTGCCAGACACATGTAGTTGTAGTACAGACATCCTCTTACTTAAAGGTTCTACAGAGGTGGGACTGAGGTTCAGAGAGAGGAAGTCTCTCTCCCATAGCCTGGGTGGGCCAGCATTTGGATCTGGACCCAGTTCTATCTGAGCTTTCTGCACTGTGCCATTAAACTATTTAGGCAGCCAACAATAAGTTGGCACTGACACTTTCTGCTTGCATTTCAGTCTTGTATTTGTTTGCTTATAACTTCTCTTGTCCCCAGAAAGGAATTTGAGGTAGCTTATGTCTTTGATGGCTATATGCATGGAGCAAAGAATAGGAAAGACTTGTTCTGAAAAAATCACCAAGTCACGGGTGAGGTATTTGAATGAATATAATTAGCTCTTCCAGGTCGCTCCATATGGCTACTTCTTATAAGGTTGATATTTTCAGTTTATCTTTAAAATGGAACAGACTCTATAAATGTTCAACAACCAGGCTACCAGCTCCCACCCCCAAAATAATAATATTTACCATTTATTGAGTTCTTGCTATGTGCCCAGTTCTGTGCTAAGCACTTGACATTAATCACCTCTTTTAATACTCAAATTAACCCTGTAGGAGGTGAGTTATGATCCTGTCTTTCAGATAAGGAAACTGAGGCTTGGAGAGGTTTAGGTACTTACCTTAGGTCCCTGCCCAACTCAAGGCTGTCACTGGCCTCAGGCTCTAATGTGAAGCCTCCTTTGTTGATGCTGAGAGGACATTAAGTTTTGCTGTGTCCCCACACACACCCTCACTCACCTGGCGTGACAAACTGCTGGAGAAAAGAAGCAGCTGCTGTGGGCGCAAAGTCCTGTCTCCTGAGGGGCGGCTCCTGATTCTGGGCGTCCCTTCCTCAGCCCTCTGTCTACCAGCTGGGACTGAAGCTCAGGGTCAAAGTCTGGAGTTATGGACAGGGCACAGCTTGGCACTGCACTGTTCACAGGGGCTGGATCTGGGCCAGGCTGAGAGACCTCCCTTCCCCTCACTCCGGGTCCTTGAAAAGCTGCCTGACTTTTCTGGCTGATCCTAAGCTCCTGTGTTCAGGCCTGGGGCGGGGCTGGGGAGGAGAGGGAGGACAGGCGGGGGGTTCTTGGAGGGCTGATGAGCACAAGGTCTGGCTCCTGGTCCAATTGGAGACGATTCTTTCTTTCCTCTTCTTGCTGCCACCCTGGGGGAGGGGAGGGTCGGTCCCTGGCCTGCAGGGTGGGAGTGATCAGTCTGGCAGCCCCTGAGGGGAGGCCAGAAGTACAGGACCCGGGCTCCCAGGGCCAGCCAGCCACCCCATTGCCATTCTGGGATGCTAGGTAAATGAAGCCGAGGAAAGACTTGAGGCGATGCCTATTCTGGCTAAGAGGATATATGGCTCTTTGCTCTGATATTCCTAAGACACGAGTGGTGAGACTTCAGGTCCCTCCTCTGCCAGGATTAGACCTGGAGCTGTGATGATTAGTGCCCTGAGGTCATCAAGTGCCTCACTGTATGGGTGGGGAGACTGAGGCCCACAGAGAGGGACCAACCAGCACTGGGCGAGGCATCCCTTGGGTCAGCTTTGAAGGTCCAGCCTCTTCCCTCCTCTACTGTCAGCATCATCAAATAAGAAGGTAAAGATGAAATAAGGAAATGCATGAAAAATTCTTAATGCATAGCATTGTTCTTTAATAATAAAAAGAACAATTGCACCTTTTACTCTATGCACTTCCAATTCATTTGAATTTTTTTTAAAGAATAGTCATGTGTTAGTTTTATATCACATCACCTTAAGAAAATTCCTTGTGCCTCTAGTTCTTTCTTTATAGAAACACTTAAAAGTTAATAAAAGTTAGCTAGAAATCTTCATGCTTCCCCCAACTCCCACCCTAGCAATGATTTATTTTTTGTGAATTTTAATGTGTCAGTTTTAAATACTTTACCTGAATTATTTCATTTAACCTCACAACAGCCATATAAACTAGGTGCTGTTATTATCATCTCTCCTTTCAATTCAAAAAATTGTTCCCAATATCCACTACAACTAAACATATGCCTATCCTAAAATTCAGCAACCCTAGTCTTATGTACATATCCAAGAGAATTGAAAACATACATCAACTAAGAATCTTGTACAAGAACGTTCATAGCCCCAAACTGGAAACAACAAAATGTCTACTAGCTAGAAAATAGATAAACAGACTGTGGTGTTTTCTGACAATTTGTGTCATGGAATATTATATAGCAATGAAAAAGACAAATACTGCAACACACAACAATTTGGATGAATCTCACAGTCATGTTGAGCAGAAACTAGACAGAAAAGAGCTGATACTGTATTATTCCATATGTATGAAATTCAAGAAAAGGCAAAAGTATTCAATGGTGATAGAGGATATTGGAGGAGTAAATTATATCTGCGGGAGGCACTGACCAGGAAGGGACAAAAAGAGGTATTCTGGGATTTTGCAAATGTGCCCCTTAATCTGTGTGTTGTTTTAAAGAGTGAATGCTTATGCGAAAGTTCATCAAGCACATATTCAAGATTAAGATTAATGTACTTGATACAATTATAAAGAAAGAGAGAAGGAGTGGGAGATTGAATGAGGAAGGAGAGAAGGAAGAAATGAAGGGAAGGAGGAAGGAGATAAGAATCAAGGAAAGAAGGAGATAAAGAGAGAGAAAGAAGAAAGAACTCGTCCATAGTGACACTGCCTATAAGCAGAGGCCCATATTCAAACCCAGGTTAAGGTTGCCAGATCTATTTTTTACACCCTGTATTTAAAAAAAAAAAAAAAATTAGATCGGCTTCTTTATTCCAAATCCCCTTCGGTGTGCATATGTCATACATTTGTAATACATTTAGATTCATTGCCATAGTCTATATTTCATCCTGCATAATTGACTTTTTAAAAATATGCACATAATAAAATATACTTGTTATGTTGTACAGTTCCATGGCATTTTGCAAATATGTAGTCTTGTATCCAGCACCATATAACCATACATAACAGTTCCATCATCTTTCAAAATTCCCTGTGCTACCCCTTTGTAGTCAAACGCTCTTCTCATTCCCCATTCCTGGCAGCTGCTAACCTGTTTTTGTTTCCTACAGTTTTGCCTTTTTCAGGATGTCATATGAACAGAGTCATACAATATGCAACTTTTGGGTCTGGCTTCCTACAGTTAGCAAAATGTATTTAAGATTCATTTATGTTTTTGTATGAATCAATCATTTGTTCTTTTTTTTAATCTCTCAGTAGTTTTGATTAGTAGTAAATGTTGAATTTTGTGAAATGCTTTTTCTGTATCTATTGAGATGGTATGGTTTTACTTGTTTAGTCTTTTATATAGAGAATTATACTGATATTTAAATGTTGAACCAGTCTTGCTTTTGTGATGTGAATTCCACTCAGTTGTGTGCTTGATGTATTCTTTTCATGTATTACTGGATATAATTTGTTAATATTTTGAGTTTTGTTTTTATGTTCATGAGGAATACTAGCCTGTATTTTCTTCTCTTGCAACATGTTTCCAGGTTTTGATACTAGTATAATCCCATTTTCTTTTCTACTTAATTTTCATTTTTCATTTTTCAATTACAGTTGACATTCAATATTATTTTATATTAGTTTCAAGTGTACAGCATAGTGGTTAGACATATATATAATTTACAAAGTGATCCCCCCAATAAATCTAGTACCCACATGGCATCATACATAGTTATTACAATATCATTGACTATGCTGTACTTTACATCCCCATGACTATTTTGTAGTTACCAATTTGTTCTTCTTACTGCGTTCACCTTTTCACCCATTCCCCCAACCCCTCACTTGTCTAGCAACCGTCAATTTTTTTCTCTGTATCTATGAATCTGTTTCTGTTTTGTTTGTTCAGTTACTTTGTTCTTTAGATTTCACATATGAGTGAAACTCTATGGTATTTGTCTTTCTCTATTTTCACTTAGCATAATACTCTCTAGGTCCATCCATGTTGTCACAGATGGTAAGATTCCATTCTTTTTTATGGCTGAGTAATATTCCATTGTCTATATGTACCACATCTTCTTTATCCAATCATCTGTTGATGGACACTTAAGTTGCTTCCATATATTGGCTATTGTATTGTCTTTTCAAATTGATATTTTGGATTTCTTTGGGTAAATACCCAGAAGTGGGCTTGTAACTCTTAAAGTAGTTCTATTTTTAATTTTTGAGGAATCTTCATACTGTTTTCTATAGTGGCTGCACCAATTACAATCCCACCAATAATGCACTAAGTTTCCCTTTTCTCCACATCCTCTCCAACACTTGTTTATTGATTTATTGATGATAGCCATTCTGATGATGTGAGGTGATATCTCATCGTGGTTTTAATTTGCATTTATTTGATGATTAATCACATTGAGCATCTTGTCATATGTCTATTGACCATCTATATTTTCTCTTTGGAGAATTGTCTATTCAGGTCCTCTGCTCATTTTTAAACTGGATCATTTGGTTTGTTTTTTTTAGTGTTAAGTTCTATGAGTTCTTTAAAAATTTTGGATATTAACCCCATATCGGATGTATCATTGGCAAACATCTTCTCCCATCCACTAGGTTGTCTTTTTGTTTTGTCGACGATTCCTTTTGCTATGCAAAAGCTTTTTAGTTCGATGTAGTCCCATTTATTTATTTTTAATTTTGTTTCCCTTGCCCTAGGGAAGGGAATATATGTATATATATTACTAAGAGTAATGTCAGAAAGTTTACTGCCTATGTTTTCTTCTAGGAGTTTTATGATTTCAGGCAAGACACCCTGTATTTTATCTGGCGACCCTCATCCAGGTAATCTGCATCCAGAGATGGAGCACTCAGCTACCACACTAGAGTGCTTAACTGAGTGAAAGTAGTGAGAGGCCTTGGGCACCACACAGGGACTCCCCACACAGCAGGGCTGGACGTGGGCTGTAGCTTCAGAGTCCTGAGCTGTGTGCAAAAAGCATATTTGGTATTATTATTTAATCTTGGAAAATGAGGTGGGGAGACATCTATTGTTTTTCAGTGGTCCCCAATCTTTTTGGAACCAGAGACTGGTCCTCCTATGAGAATCTAATGCCTGATGATCTGAGGTGGAGCTGAGGTAGTGATGCTAGTGCTGGGGAGCGGCTGCAAATACAGATGAAGCTTTGCTGGCTTGCTCACCACTCACTTCCTGCTGTGTGGCCCAGTTCCTAACAGGCCACAGACCAGTACTGTTCCACAGCCTGAGGGTTGGGGACCCCTGGTTTACATGATGCAAATTACAGAAAGTAAAGTTCCACAGAATATTTTTGGAATAGCTATTGGAATGAGTAGAAGGTATTCCCCAGGAGGGATGTGAAAAATTTTTAAATCTTTATCAGAAGGGGCCATAAGCTTAAAAAAAAAAAAGGTTTATCCTAACCCCTGCTGGTCAGCTGTGGCCTGTCAGGTGTTGCTTGTGGACCAGAGCACCTTAGAATCTTCGCCTGTAGCAGTGAGCACAGCTTCAGTGGGCTCATGCCAGGGTGCTTCTAGACAGTTGCCACTCAGTAGGGGTAAAAAAAAAAAAATAGAAAGAAAGAAAGAAAGAAAGAAAGAAAGAAAGAAAGAAAGAGGGAGGGAGGGAGGGAGGGAGGGAGGGAGGGAGGGAGGAAGGGAGGAAGGAAGGGAGAAAAAAAAAGAAAAGAAAGGAAATGAAAAAGTTGAGAAACACTGGTTGATTGAGTCTGTCCATTTTACAGTTGAGTAAACTGAGGCTCAAAGAGAGGAAGGCATGTGTTCTAAATCCCACAGGGGTATAGGGCTTATTCAGTCAGTTGTAAGGCCCTTGAGAAAGTACTCGGAAGTCCAAAGTTTGCTGATAGCAACAGAAAGCACCAAAAGTTTTGGAAGCAATTTCTGTTTATTTGGCTGGAGTTTTAGGAACCAAAGATCTTTCTGATGCAAGTTAATAAACAACATTGCCTCCTAGCAGGTTGGAAATACACTCGGGTCAGGGCAAAGGAATCATGTACCAGGAGAATTCTCTGCAGGAGGCAGAACTTTTTTTGTTCTCAAATCTATTTGTGTTTTTTTCCTTTATGGTTTCTGCCATTAACATCATATTTAGAAACCTTGCTTTTCCCCATCTGCCCCACACTAACTTTCTAGAACACTTGAGAATTTTTATATATTTAAATATTTGATTCATTAGGAATTAATTTTGGAGACTGCAGGGTAGGGGATAAGGACCCAGCTTTATTTGCTAGCCAATGGCACCGAAACAATTGGTCGAGTCATTCACATCTTCTCCACTGATACTTACCTGCTTTTAACATTTACTAAACTTTCCTGTGAGTTTGGACCTCCGTTGCATTCTATTGATCTGAGTCTTTCTAAGTCAGTGTTCATTCTGTTTTAATTTCTCTAGCTTCGTCACATGTCTAATATCTGGTAGAACAGATCCCTTCTCTTTATTCTTCTTTTTTGGAGTTTGCCTACTCCTTCTCCCACAGTTAGCTTTGTGGGGGAGTTAGTCATTAATATGAGGACTCTGGAATTGAACAGTCTCAGTTGCCCTCCCCTACCTTTGTGATCTTAGGTTGGTACTGAAGAAAACCAGAATGAAATCAGGAGGCCCATGGCAGGAGGTCCAAGAGCACACACCATAGTGTCAACCACTAGCTCCACCCCTCATGGTCTCTAGGATCTCAGAGCCTTATATGTAGAATTGGGGGTGGGGGTGGGGGGTGGGAAGGGGTTAATAAAATTTTCTTATTATTGGAAAAATAACTAGAAGTTTTCTCTTATTGTGGAATTAAGATGAAACAGTGATAGTCACAGGGCACAATGCAAAGGGTATGCCCAGTAAATATGTTAAACAAAATTCAATTGAATACAATTTTAAAGATCTTATTGGCTTTATTCAACAATTCATGAATCAGGCAGCACCCAATCTAGCAGGCAGAAAGGAGATCTGAGGAGTTGTACAAAATGAAAGACTTTTATAGGCAGAAGGGAGATGAAACAAGGAAGTTATATGTACCAGGCAAAACAAACAAACAAACAAAAAGATTGGTTATTACAGGTTATTTTCCTTTAGAGAATGGCAAGAATCTATCAGGCAGATTTCCTAACTGGTACTGATTAGGTAGCTCCTGGATGACTGGTTTAAGATTCCATTTCTGTGAGAGCCAAAACTGTAATTAAATTAAATCTAGGTTTGATGACGTGGGGCTTAGCATACGCAATTCTATTTTGGGCCTGTTGTTTTTAACAAATGTTAGCTTTTAAACAAAAGTTAGCTTGTTTGATAATAAGTGCTATTATCTCTTATCAAGATCCCTTATACCCAAAAACATTAGGTTGAGATTTTCATTGGAATTGCATTGAATTTAATTTAGAGATTGATAATTCTACTATGGCGACTCTTCACGCTAAAACAAATCATCTCCATTTCTTCATTTATGTATTCTCTTTTGTTGTTTAGTAGAATTTTCTAACTCTTCATATTTTTCTTCCAAAAACTGGGACCCCACTCTCATTGCTCATGTACTGTTCGGTGGCCTGCTTTATTTTTCCCTCACTTAACATTTTTTGAAACTTTTTATGCCGTAGTTCATTGTTTTATAACATGTTTTATATGGCTGCTGTATTCATTTTCTATTGCTGCATAACAAATTACCTCAAAATCTAGCAACCTAAAGCTGTAATCATTTACGACCTCACATATTTTCTGTGAATGTGAAATCTGGGAGCAGCTTCACTGGGTGATTCTGTCTCAGTGTCTCTCACTCTCAAAAGACTACAGTCAGGACATTGCCATGGCTACAGCCTCATCTAAAGGCTTGGTAGGAGCTGGAGGGTCCACTTTCAAGGTAGTTCTCTCACATGGCTGGTAGGTTGGTGGTAGCTGTTGACAAGAGGCTTCAGTTCTTCGCTATGAGGACCTCTTTCCATAGGGCAGCTTGAGTGTCTTCATGACATGGCAGCTGGCTTGCCCCAGACTGAGTGGTCCAAGAGAAAGCAAGATGGAAGCCACAGTGTCTTTCAAGACCTAGCCTCAGAAGACATACACTGTCATATCTGCAATATTCTTGGGGTTATAGACTAAAGGGCTCCACGAAGGCATGGATGCCAGGAGTTGTGGATCATTGAGGGCCATCCAGGAGGGCCATTATATACATATACCAAAACTAATCTAATCAATCACCTCTCATAGGATGTTTAATCATTCTCTCTTACAAGCTGGTCAGTGCATTGCCTGTGGTCATACAGTGAGTTAGAGGCAGAGTCAGGATAGCCCAAATCCTGTGAATATACCCACTGCAAAAGGGAGGGGAGGCATGGAGGAAAAATCCAAGAAACCAGATTATATCAGAGCAGAGTAGAAGAAGGGAACTTTCAACCAATTCCACACAGGGACAAGGATTTCTTGGCCACCTGGTTGCTGATGCCTTGGATACCTGTGACACCTACACAATAGGCCAAGTGGCCAAGGTTTTGAGCCCCAGAATACCATACCCTACATGCAGGGGTGCATCCAAACTGTCACCCCTCAGACTAGAAAGACCTGTAACATGGGCCTTGGGGTCTTTTTGGCCTGGGTTCAAATCCTATCTCTGCTCTGAGTCCCAGTTTCTGCATTCAAAGAGGTGATAATATTAGGTATATTAGTTTCCTAAGACTGCTGTAACGAAGTACTACAAACTGAGTGGTTTATCCAGTAGAAATCTGTTGCCTCATGGATCTGGAGACCAGAAGTCTTAAATCAAGCTGTTGGTAGTGTTAGTTCCTTCCAAGAGCTGTGAGAATCGGTTCTATGCTACTCTCCTAGTTTCTAGGGTTTGTGTTCCCTGGCTTATAGCGGGAAAATGTCGGTCTTCACATAGTGACTTCCCTTTGTCTCTGTCTCTAAATTTCCCCTTTTCATAATGACACAGTCATATTGGACTAGGGCTCACCCTAATGACCTTATCTTAACTTGCAGACATCTGCACAGACCCTATTTCCAAATAAGGTCAAATTCACGGGTCCTGAGGGTTAGGATTTTAACATTCAATCTCACAACCAACCCATGAGATAAGTATTGTTATTCTTATCCCCTTTACAAAGGAAGAAAATGAGCCTCCAACAAAGGAAGTGCCTGATCTGGCTCCCAAACTGGGGGTAGTTTGAACCAGGTGAATCCCAGGATCTCTACGCCTCCCCAGTGGGGTTGTCTCGTGATGCTTCTGCTCAAATGTCACCTTGGCCAGAGGGTTCCTTGACCACTTGCCTAAACAGCCCTCACCTCACTCTTTCCCCTTACCCTGCTTTGTTTTTCTCTCAAGCCCTTTTTACTACTTGACATCATATTTCATTTACTTAACATTTATCTATGCCTGTCTTATTCTAAGAACTTCACCAATATTAATTCGTTTAATCACAACCTATTTTGCATATATTATTGTAAATACACTTGGTTATGTGGTGTTTGATTTCATCCCTCCCTTGTCTGGAGGCCCTCAAAGGACACTGACTCTGTTACATTCACTAAGGGATCCCGAATTCCTAGACTAATGCCCAGCGGAGTGTAGATACTCCATAAATGTTTGTTGAATGAAAGAATTGAGTGAATGAAAAAATGATATAATATCCAAGAAATGCCTGAAACATAGTGGATTACGACATTATAATGATTTTTTTTCCTACAGTATAGGTGTAGGTTGGTTTTTATATTCATTTCTTATGGCTGCTGTAACCAATTACCAGAAACATAGTGGCTTAAGACAACAGAAATTTGTCGTCTTGTAGTTCTAAAGGTCAGAAGTCTAAAATGAAGGTGCCTGCAGGGCCCGTGCTTTCTGGAGACTGAGGGGCAAACCCATTCCCTTGTTTTTCTACTTCTGGAGGCCTCCTGCATTCCTTGGCTTGTGGCCTTTCTCATATCACTCCAGCCTCCCGCTTCTGTCGTCAAACTTCCTACTCCTCACTCTTATCTTTCTGTCTCATTCTTATAAGGACCCTTGAGATTATATCAAGCCCACCTGGATAATCCAGGAAATCCAGGATAATCTCCCTTTCTCACCAGCCTGAATTTAATCACATCTGCAAAATCCTCCTCACCATGTCAGGATGCAGATTCACATGTTCTCGTGACTGGAATATGGGCATATGTGTGTGTGTGGGGGCGGTGCATTAGTCAGTCTACCAGGGCTTTACTGCCTCTAAATTTCATTTCTGAATAGATAAGAAGAAACTGCAAATTAATTGCTGTAAGAAGGAAATTATTAGCAGCATTCTCTTCCCTTTCCCCCTCCTAGGCTGTCCTGAAAGAATCTCTGTCTTTTGCCAGAGTCCTAAAGTAGAAAAACGTGGGTTCAAATACCAGCTTCAACACTCTCTAGTGACCGTGGGTGTGTGACTTAACCACTCTGTGCATCAGTTCCCTCATCCATGAAATGAGAATCACAACAGTGACAAAAAAAATAAATAAAGAGGCCCAACTCAGTAACAGGCACAGAGGCTGCAAGAGCACACAGATAAGGGGTACCTAATCTTCCTGAAGGAAGTGACCCTGGAACTTGAATGGGGGACGTTTACATGTTAATAAACAATATATCCCAACACAACTTGCACATCACTCTGCATAACACCTAGCAGACAGCAAATAACCAATGACTTGCTGCAAACTGAGCTGAGACTCCCAGGAGGAGATCAAAGATAAATAATGATGAAAAGAAATAGTATGATGATATCAAATGAAAAGGGCTTTCTCCACTGGATGCAAGAAAATTTTGGAGCTGCCTCTTCCAGCCGGCTCCATTCCTCCACCCCTGGGGTTCCTTGAGGTCTACATACTGAGGGCAGAGGGCTTTCACTTCTCTTTTCCCCTTTCCACTCCTCTTACAGGAGTCAAGCTTATGGGCGTTTTTCACCAAAGGGGTTTAGAATGACCAAAATTTTAAATAAAGACAGGGTCAAATCAAAACAGGATAAGTAAAAGTGCCTGTGCCATATTGAATCTTGAGGAAAAAGAAAAGACCAGTAATACAGTACTGATCCTGGCTTTATTTTAAAATGTTGCTATTGCACACATTGTGAATTTTTAACATAAATTTTGTTTCTCTAAAATGTTGCATTAAAATATTATTTCTCTTGGTTACTGAGTTTTGTTTTTTTTTTGGGTACCCCCTTAAATTTGTTCCCTCTCCCTTGTCCCATCCCTGCTCCTGAGGTTTTTCTTGGGAACCATATGACGAGACAGAGAGAGAGTTATGACAATGCCGTGACACTTGCTGTGTGTTTGAGGGTAGAAGGTGAGGAAGGCTATGGAAACCTGGAAAGGACACTGCATCCAGCCTAGGGGGCAGGAGAGCTTTTTGGAAGTGGTATCTGGCAAGAGTTAGTTGTGGGAAGGAAGAGGATCTCTCATCTGTAAGAGGAAGTGAGAGGGGTGGAGATGGCCTCTGACAAAGTAGGGAGGGGCTGGTGGAAAGGTAGTCGGAGCCTGGGCCAGGGGGATTAGGGTTTAGTGCTGTTGAGGTGGCAGGATCAGATGTTGGTACAAATTTCCTGATGGACTGAAGAGGAAGAGAATGGAGCAGTTAGGAGGCCTTGGCATTTGTGTAGGTAGTGGTTCTCCAACTGGAGTCCCCAGGACCATTAGCAGCACCTGGGAATTGTTCGAAATGCAAAATTTCCAGCCTCCCTGAAAATTTAGTGAATCAGAAACTCTGGAAGGTGGGGCCTACGAGTCTGTGTTTTCTCAAGGGAATTCTCAAGCACTAATTTGAGAACCACTAGCCTAAGGTTCTCAACCCTAAAAACCCATACCCTTGCTACAAATAGTTTATAATAAATAGATGTTTTACTCACTGGAAACAAATTTATAGATAATAAAGCCCACCTAGACATGTCATCTAAAAAACCAACATCTGTAATGCTCTAACATAAAAGAAAAATAAGTCATAACAAAACAACATACATTTCAATGTGTAAAAGCTTGGGCATAGCTCTCCTGAAGGACACAGGGAAGTCTCAGAAGCTTGTGTATATTTTTAATGAATGTGTTTATATTTGAGAAGTATGATATCACTAGTCAATTGAATATCATCCATGATTTTGTCTTATGCTGGACATTTAAAAATAAGTGCTAAATAAATATGGCAGTCTGTCCACCAGGAGCGCAGCTATAAGTACAGGTACTTTGGGTGGACTGCTCTAATATTAGGAGTCGTTGCCATCTATAAACTCCTTTTCCCAAATGGTGACCAACTCTTGACTAAGCTCTCAAACAGAACAAAGTATATTTTTCCCTCTAAACATAGTTGCATTTCTGAAAATTCAGTAAAAAAATATGTTGTGCTAATATATAAAATGGAGTTAGGTTCTGGCTTCAGATAATTAGGAATGGGGTTTTTACCCATACAGGTGCCTTGTGGGAATGGAACAATCCTCTTCTGGGGGGACCATCTAGTACATTACAGGACATTTAGCATTCCTGGCTCCTTCCCTCTAAATGCCAGTAGTGCCAATAGCTCTATCCTCCCCACTGGAGAGACAATCAAAAAATTTCCCCAAAAAACTGCTCCATAGGTGCTATAGTGCTCCTCATCGAGAATCACCTTTGAGATAAATGGTGCTGAGGGCCAGACCCCAGGAATATATAGGAAATCCCAGCTCTTGGACCTGGGGGAGGCTGGGAGAGGCTGGGGGAGGAATCCAAAAGGCTGCCTGGGTTTCTGGTTAGACAGTAAGAGGGACAGCGGAGACAGTTTGCTACAATAAGAAGCAGGATTGGACTACTACATTAGGGGGTACTTGTGCAGTGTGGGCATGGAGACCAAGGTGAGGGAAGGGATTTGGGATGAAAGAGAAGTTTCCTATTACCAAGTCAAGCCAGTACTACCTTCCTGGTATCTTGCTCCCTGTCCCTCTCCATTCCAATACTGGTCACCTCTCTCAAGATGACAACAGCTACCCTCTTGCTAATCTTCCCTCACTCCTTTGTCCCACAGTCCATTCTCCATGCAGCAGCTAGAGCTTTCTACAGTGACCACTGACTCTTGACATTTTTTCTCAGGAGAGCCTTCTCTGATATCCCTGCTCCCTGATGCCCTCTCCCTGCCAAGAGTTGGCTAGTGAGGAACAGAGTGAAGAAATAAAATGGAGTCACTATAGTCAAGATGCCAAATTACTAAAATCAAGTAGGTCGAGGTATGAGGAAATGGTTCTATTCTTGTTTTAACTAGCCTGGGAACTTAAACTTTTGAACTTTCCAGTCCTGTGTAAATGCCTGGTTATACATTAGGTTATACACCAAGTAAATCTCTGATTACCCCCAAAAGACTCATGTTTCCAGACTACCTGGCATCCATCATCCAAACTGCCTCTCATCTGACTGGTAATGGTCCTGGACCAGTCCTAGGGCTGAGAATGCAGAACTGGTTATTCTCACGAATGCACTTTTCAGTATAAGAACTCATCTTTCTTCTTTATAATACTTCTGGGTTTTTGCCTAGCTGTGTTTCTAGTTTGCAATCCCGAAGACTCTTGAATAAATCTTTACCATTTATCTCTAGCCAAAGCCTCTTGATTCATTTATGCTCAGTCAACACTGGTTTCTCTACACAGAGAAGGAATTAATATAAAAAGATTAGCAAAATAATTTTTAAAACATGCCTACTACAGTAGCCCCTCACCCCTTTATCTGCAGAGGATACGTTTCAAGACCCCAGTGGATTGTCTGAAACTGTGGATGGTACCGAACCCAATATGTACTATGTTTTTTCATATATATATATATATATATATATATATATATATATATATATATATATACCTATGATAAAGTTTAACTTATAAAGTAAGCACATTAAGAGATTAACAATAATAACTAATAGAACAATTATAACAATTACTGTAATAAATGTTATGTGGATGTGGTCTCTATCTCGAAACATCTTATTGTACTGTAGTCACCTGTCTTTTTCTTGTGATGATGTAAGATAATAAAATGCCAGATCTATCCCTGAATCTGTGTACCCATCTCTTATTTGCAGTAAATGGCTTAGTCATTTGTTTCAGGGCCCCTTGCCGAAGTCTTCCTACAGGCTCAGTGCTTTCTGGCACAACACATTGCCGTTAATTAGAACATGTTTTCTGTTCATATCTTCCACCTCAAATTTAATGCCTTTTCCATCTTAACCAAGCACTTATCATGCACTGTGGCTGTAACTTTTGCAGTTTGACTGCAAAACCAGCACAAATACCTTTTTCCTTCCTCATATTTTCACCAATACAAGTTCGTTCTTACCATAGATCTTAGCAACCTCAGCACACAATTTTTTTCAGCATATAATTTTTTCTTTCCTTACTGAGAACTTTTACCTTGTCACTTAAAGGAAGCCTTTACAGCCTCTCCTTGACATGTCTGAATTGTGATTTTCACTACTCTAGAACTTTGGGGCCATTATTAAGTAAAATAAGTGGTACTTAAACACTAGCATTGTGATCCTGAGAGTTGATCCCAGTTGATCTGATAATTGATGACTAAATGACTAACAGGCAGGGAGCCACACTGGACAATAGGATGATTCACTTATTGGCGGGACCAAGCTGGATGACGTGAGATTTTATCACATTAGTTAGACTCACACAATTTAAAACTTATGTTCACGTCTGAAATTTTCTTAGAGTTTTCAGACCGCAGGTAACTGAAATCAGGAAAAGTGAAACTTCAGATAAAGGGGGACCATTGCAATGTGATTCATCTCTGTAAAACTTCCAGAAGGCAGGCCTAACCTATTTGCTCACTGTTCGATACTCCATGCCTGACAGTAGGTGCTGAATAAATATTTCATAAATGAATGAATGAATGAACTAATGAATTTCTACAAAGATTCTGCCGCCAGTGCAGCCGGCTTCCGGAGGAGAGGTGGCGGACGTGCTGGCAGCCAGGCGCCGCGGGGTTTGATGCCGAGGGCCGGGCACGCGAGCAAGGGCGCGTGTGTGGGGCGCGCGGGAAACGTGACTGGTTCGCCGAGGGTTCCAGCGTCGCTGGGGCACCCGCGCCGCGCACGCGCGCCGCTCCACGCTCCGCCCCGGCCCTCGCCCGGGCGCTTCAGCCCCGGTGCGCGCCGGCGCGGGAGGCAGGGGGGCGGGGGCGACAGGAGGCGAAGAGGAGGGGCGGCCCGGCCCGGCTCTGCCCGGCCGCCCGCTCGCGGCTCCTGCAGCGCCCCGGGCCGGGCCCGGGCGGCGGCGGTGGCTCTAGCCCCAGGCTTCGGCGGTACCGGCGCGCCGCGCCACAGTCATGGCCCTGGTGACCCTACAGCGCTCGCCCACGCCCAGCGCCGCCTCCTCCTCGGCCAGCAACAGCGAGGTGAGCCCCGGGCCCTTGGTCTCGGCGGGGCAGACCGGCCACCGCGCCAGGCCTGGGCCGCGAGCTCCGGACAGAGGGTGCCGGGGGCGCCGCTCTACGACCCAAACGAACTCGGTGACTGTGCGGGAAACTGACTGTGACCCCCGTCTGGGTGTGACTGTGCAGACACTGCGTGTGTGTGACAGTAACCCCCATCTGAGGCTGACTGTGCGGGAGACTAGATGTGCGACTGGGACTCCTAATTGGGTGACTGTGCGAGACACCGGTTCTGAGATTTGTGACCCTGTGGCTGGTCTGGGCCCTTTTCCTGAGCGCCTGGCTGTGTGTATGTGAGATTGTGTGTGACTCTGGCCTCTGTGCTGGGAACTGTGCTTATGATGCTGTGAGAGACCACCAGGATGCCCTGGTGAATATGAGAGTGTTTCCCTGACTGCTCACCCTTGGAGTTCTAGCTCTTCGTGTCAGTGGCTTTGCCCCTCTGGGCCTGTGTCACTGTGTGACAGTAACTGAGCTCAGGGTGCTGTGTGACTGTGTCATGTCTTTGTGTGCAGCTGAGTGAGTTTTTCCTTTTTGTAGTATCATTCCAGACTTCATGTTTACGGTGCATCAGGGCTGTGTGGTGGAGGCAGATTCTGGGGATTCCGTGGTTGCATGGGTGCGTTTTGGAGCTACATGGCTGCCCTGCATTGGTTCCTGTGGGTTTGCATGTGACCAGGCTGTTTCTTGCTCTGAGATTGATTGAGGTTGGACCTCTGAGTCTACAGTTGGGCTGGACTCTTCTAAGCAGGGGCCTCAGGCCTCTGAGCAGGTCATTCCTGCAGCTGCAGGGCTGACCCTCTGCCTCCTCACTCTTGCCCACCTTTTCTTGGAGAACCGGTTAAAGCCTCTTGTCTAAACTCATATCCATAGCAAGGCCTGAAGACAGAGCAGCTGGAGGATGAGACTGTGGACTGTTTAGAGAAGGGAGAGAAAGCTGGAGGAGGAGCCCTGCAGGCCCAGGAAGTGGCTTTGCCAGAGTCTGGGTGATTCAGGCCTCTTCTCTGTGGGGGAATTTGACTGATAGCATGGAAAGGTTTCTGTGTGTCTGTAGGGACAGAGATGAGGACCTGGATTTGGTTTAGCAGTCCTGTCTGTCTCACTGGCTCCTGGCAGAGTAGCACTTTAGCCTGTTTTGCTGGGACCGGCAGGAACATTTTCAGAGAGGCTGCCCCCTCCTCTAGAGGAGAGGCCACAAGAATTATCTTGTCTGCAGACAGAACATTCTGACAGTCCCTCCTCTGCTCGCTGAGAAAGAACATTGGTGGCCAGTTGCCTGCAACTGAGAAGTCAGGCTTGCAGTAGCTTCTCTCCTTCCCACAGAGACATCTGTTCCTCTACATCATTCTTATTACTGCTGTCTTGCAGTTGACAAAGTACTTCCATGCACTTAATCTCATGTTCCCTCCTCAGAAACTATGTGAGATGAGTGAAGAGTTCAGCTTCAGAAAGGATATATGGAGGGTCTCTTGGCTTGGATTTGTGATTCTAAACTTTTGTGTTACTTACACTTGATCTATTCCTGCCTGCAACACATTAAACATTTTTTATTTTATTATTTTTTTAGCTGAGATATCATTCACATAACATAAATTCACCATTTTAAAGTATACAATTCGGTGGTTTTTAGTATATTCACAAAGTTGTGCAACCATCACCACTAATTCCAGAACATTTTCCTCACTCCAAACAGAAACCCCACACCCCTTAATCATCATCACCCACAGCTTCTGTCCCACCCACCCCCACCCTACCCCGCTCTCACTAACTCTAGGCAACCACTAATGTATTTTCTGTCTCTATGGATTTGCCTATTTTGGGCATTTCATATGCATGGAATGATATACGTGGTCTTTTATGTCTGGCTTCTTTCATTTAACATCATGTTTTCAAGGCTTATCCATGTTATAGCATGTGTCAGTAGTGCATTCCTTTTTATTGCCAACTAATATTCCCTTGTATGGATAGACCACATTTTGTTGAGCATTTGGTTGTTTTCACTAGACAAATTTTAAATTTTATAGAAAGTATTATTTTCACAAGGTGCCAATGACCTGATAAATATAGAGTAAAACTTAGCCAGCTTTTATTTGACTTGAGTAAATTGGCAGCATTAGTCACCCAGTGAGCGAGCAGAGACTAGGATGTCCCCAGGAAGGCAAGGCTTTCTTCCAGATGAGATGGGGCATGAAGAAGCAAGACAGGATGGCAAGTGCAAGCACATGGGCACAGAGTCAGCAGACGAGGGACTGGGCAGCCCTGCCTCTAGCCTGACCTTCCTCAGGTTGCTTCCCTTCTCTGGGCCTCATCTGAAAGGGCTGGCTTCCTTCTTGTGTGTGGTTCTTTGACGTATGTAGCTTGCTTCTCTGGAATCACTGACCTTATGTTGCCTTTCATCATGAGAATCACAAAGAGTGACCGAGAATTAAATAGTCTTGAATTCAAACCCCCAGGTCACTTCATCACCAATCAAAATCCTTCGCCAAGTTAGAGACATTTAGGGCAGCTGTTTCCTGACCCAGCCTGTCCTGCTGCGTGGTGTGGGGACAGGGAAATCACAGCCTGGTCAGCAAAACAACGCTCCTCTCTTCATCCCTCCCCCCACAATCTTAAATTATCTCATTTATGTCATTTTACTGTTAATCTTATCTCATTCTTTTGTGAGAACTGGAGAGAGCACAAGAATAGATAAATCAATAACTTTCAGAAATGGATTGTCACACTGTTATTTTTTGACAAATGTTCAAGGTGACTAATTTCCCTGGGCAGATCTTCAGTCTCTCTTTTGGGGTTGGATTAAGTTCTCTCAACCTTTGCCTTTCTGACATTGGGGACCCAACATTGTCGGTTGTGGGGGGTCTTCTTGCGTATTGTAGGATGTTTAGCAGCACTCTGTTCTTTACCCACTAGATGCCAGTAGCATACTCCAAAAAATGGCTCCAAACATTGCCCAGTGTCCCCTGCTGAGAAAAATTGTCCCAGGGCAAGAATCACTGGGTTAGACCCAACATTCTCTTCTAAGTTTGTGGTGGTGGTTGTGTGAGTGGTTTTGTGTATGCTTCACTTCAGGACTGGAGATCATGGCCCTGTGGTCAGCAAAGCTCTCCCTGACTTTTTCACTTCTTCAGTGTGGGGTAGGGAGTGTGAGAACTAACTGGCTACCAGTGTATGCCTCTGCATCATACTATACATACATTATCTTAATAAAATTTAGGGACTCCAGGACCCTCTGGTGTGTGTCCCTTGCTGCCTAGACCCCTCCTTGCATTAGCTCTGTACCCTTTTCCCATCCCTTTTGGCTTCTGTCTGGTTTTTGTCCTCGATCAGCCTTGCATCTCTCCCAGCCATCACTGCTTTCCAGGTTTCTCTTTCTCATTCAGTAGGCTCCTCTGTGTAACATACAAAACATGCCAAGTCCCAATGGTATAGTTGTTTGGAGATGTGTGTGTGTTTTCTTCTCATTTCAGTTTTCTCCATGAAAGAAAAAAAAAAGAAAAATTGCAATTGGGGCTTAAGTCAAGGTTGCTTCTAGAGCTTTCCCTCTTGGCCTTTTAACTTTTAGAAAATTTTAACTGTCCTTTTATTACTTTATATAAATAAACCAATTGCCTACAAAGTTTTATATTCAACATTTAAGCCTTTTTAAGAACTTAAGAGCTTTTGAGACCCACAGACAGATAGCCTGATCCTGGCCACTTTCCATTATGAAAGACTTGCTTGGAATAGTTTAAATTAAAAAAAAAAATTTTTTTTTTAAATTTTTTTTGCCAGTTCTTTTGGGGCTTATAATGGTGTTGATCACCCAGCTATGGCCTAGCTTGAAGGAGGAAATGGATTCTCTGAAAACACAGCCCCCTCCCCTTAAAAAAGAAGAACAGGATAAGATCCAAAATAACCCTGGAAAGTTGAGAACTGAAGGCTGGATGAGTGTGTTAAGCAACAATGCCAAATAGTAATGTTCACTTACCAGATATCGATCCAGGATACTGTGGAAGGAATGTGGATAAACCTTAGGAATCCTCTAAATTCCTCCATGGAAATGACTCCAAGGACCAGCAGAATGGGGTTGGTAAGGAAAGGGTGCGGCTGTTTAGAAATACCCAGGTTTCCTGGACATCCGTATCTTTTTCAAACACCAGAGCAGAAAATGTGAGACTTATGTCTGAGGCTTGTTGCTCATGGTGTTTGTGGTATGACAATCTCTTTCTTTCTCTGTAGTTGGAGGTTGGCAGCGATGAAGATCGAAAGTTAAACCTCAGGTAAGCAGGGTTTTAATTTTTTGTTCTTAAGTCTTCCAAGTAGGTAAGAAATACTCTTGTTTCTTTCCAAAAGGGAGAACCCTCAAAAAAAATAAATACACCAATTTTTTAGTAGTTCTTTAAAAATTATACGTATGTTCTGCTATAAACAGCTTTAAAAACACCATATAATGTTTAGAAAAGAAGGAAAACAATTGCCATTCTGCCACTCTTGCTTTAACTATTATGAGCATATTTATGTGTTTTTTTTCCAGATTTTACCCTTTGCTTTAAAAAAATAATTATGTAATATGCTCTCACATTTCTGTCCTGCTTTTGGTAAGGTCTTCCTTTTGAGGTAAGCACATTGCTGATTTGAAACAGACATTCAGGCCCCTAAGTTTATTAATTCAAGGTGGTTTTGTGTGTGTGAGCTTATGAGATATCTTTAGCTATGCTCATTTTAAAAGTACCTGAAGCTGTAATCCTTAGTTGCTGTATTCACTAGTAAACACCAAAAGCATTTTTGTTTTTCCTTGCCAAAAATTAAGGCTTTCCCTTTGGGTATTTTGTTGTTTTACAGAAGACTTAGCGCTTCATTATATAATGTATCCCTCTGCACCAAAGAGCCATTCTTAAACTCTGATTCTTAAGAGTATAAAAAAGCAAACAGAGTTTCAGGGATATTGTTCTTTAAAAAAAAAAAAAATGTCGATTTCATCTTGTGAGGAGGAGGAAAATTAATTGGAGAAGGAAATATGTGTTAAGAAACTGGGGTCAACCATTTGTTACTGAGAGCAGGATGTTCTCCTGGTTAAACTCAGAAGCAGAATGCAGAAGTGGTAGAAATATATTTAGCCTGTTTTCGAAGTTTCTGTGTGTTTGAGGGAGGGAAAATACTTACTTTTATTGTGGCACACATTATTTCCAAAGATTGTATTTTAAAGGAAATAACAGCCTGCAAAAATCAGATGTCTTATTTCAATTGCCAGGTCCTTATTTTAATGTTACATGCAAGGAACGATGAGCAACAGTGGCAAGTTTACTCTTTCACCTGGGATTTTCGGCTGCCCAGGGTCTTGGTCAGGGCTGGAAGGCTGGATTCAGCTAGATTCTCAAGTGGGGGCAGTAGTGGGCTGTGCTGTAGATAACACTGGCCTTCAGCTCTCTGCTTGGAGGCAGAGAGGGGAAGAAGTAAAACTATGCTCCTAGGAGGCAATTCAGGGGGCAGAACTGGGAGAAGGGCTTGCTGACCGCTGTGTAGGACCCACAGAGCAGCTTCAGGCATTAGTCTTCCCGTCCCAGCCTCCCTCCAGCCCTTACCCAGAGTCAGAATCTCTTCCACCCTTTGACCTGCATCCCTTTCCTTCAGGCTGTTGCCCAAGAGTTAGATTGCTCACTTAGATTGTCTTTGGGGCAAAGAGCTATTTTTTTTTTAATTGCCTTTAATTGGCTGACAGCATAGTGTTTTTAATTGTTTTCAGTTAATAAGAACTTACAAATAGCAGTGAAATGAAAATGTGTATGTGCCAATAAAA
>CM053510.1:89231290-89281834 GCA_028627145.1 Eidolon dupreanum | reverse complement strand
CCAGGCCAGCTGCTGCCTCTGGAAATCACTCGTCACTTCCCAGATGTCCAGACCCACCTGTTTTGTGCTGGGCCTGTTGCAGGTGAAGTTTGGGAGTGGCTCTTTGGGGCTGAGGATGAGGCCAGTGAGGCAAGAGGGCTCCTTATGAAGTCTGCTCTCCCAGCCCTGGGCACCTCTGTACAGGCTCCACCATGGGCCATAGGAGGGAGAAATGTCTCTTGTGAAGCATCCTGGTATTGGAGGCAGTTTTCATTTAGTTATTTGCTTTATTTATCTATTCAGCCAATGTATATTTGGCACCTGTGTATGTAATGGGTTCTGTGCTGAATGCTGAGTATTCCATGTTAATTTAAAAACCTCCGGAGGTAACGTGTATGCTGTGTCTACCATAGCTCTGTCCAGAGAGATTTGAAACAACTTTTAAAATTCCTAGAAAACAATATAATTTAAAATGAGAAAAGTGGGATGTGGAGAAAGTAGGGGAAAATAAGATGAAGTCATGGGGAGGTTTGTATGTGGAATACATGAAATAATGTTGGTATAGTTAACAGATTTTGGCCCCAAATCTGACTTTGAGCTTCCTGGGAGTCAAAGCAAAGAGAGAAACAAGATCAGTTGCTTGATTCCTGGTGTCCTTAAAATACCTCAGGTCAGTTCCTCTGAAGAACTCTTCCTGATAGATAGATACCCTGATAGATAATCCAATAAATAGTGAGTGTTCATAAGGAAACACAGTGTGATGGGCAGACACTCAGGTTGTGGGCCGTGACCCACAAAGAGAGCTGATGCTGTGTGCCCATCCCACCAATTAACCTGGGTATATGTGGTCTTGAGAGGTGAAGTCAGTAGCAATGCTTGGTGCCAAAGCTGCTGGCCTCCCCAAATATTGAAAACAGGATGCTGAGTCACATCCTGCAGGCCTGCAGCATCCTGACTTTGCGTGCCCTTCACAATGGGAGGCTCACACAGGCAGGTTGGCCCCCTGCTGTTCCAAAGCATGGTCTCAGAACAAGAAAATGTTAAAATTAGGTCTTACATGAGCCAGGGCTATGTGTGTGTGAGGTCCTCAAAATCTGGACACACATTGACGAAGAAGAACTGGGAGAGCAGAGCTTCCCATCATTTCCACTGCCTAGTAAATGAAACAAGGTGGCTTCCATTCTGAAAAGCACAGAGGGATAATGGTCCTAAGGCAGGGAGAGATCTTGGTTGGTGAGGGTCAAAGTATCTAAGGGAGGGATGGGGAAAGCCAGGAAGTATGCCAGTTGCAATAACCAGTAATGGTCTTAAGCTTTTATCACCTGCCAATAAAAAATAAGTTGTATTTAGCAAAATCCAAGTAAGTAGAATTTAAAAAATAATTAAAATTTTTTTTGAAATAACAAAAACTTACAGAAAAGTTGCAATTATAGTACAAAGAACTTTTTTCTGAGCTGTTTTGAGAGTAAGTTGCCAGCCTAATACTTTATGAATACAGGTAAAGATGTTCTAAAGAGCAGACCCTTGACCAATGACCAGTGACCGGTGACCAGTGGCCATTGGCCCTGATACATTTCTACCAGATGATCCTCAGACCCTATTCAGGGTCCACCATTTAATTCAGTAACGTCCTTTGTAGTAGAGGGATCCAGTTCAGGATTGCCTGTTGCATGTAATTGTTCTCTCTCTCAAGTCTCTTTCAGTCTGGGACATTCCTCAGTCTTTCTTTGACTCTCGTGACCTGGACACCTTTGAAGAAGGCACGCCCTTCATTTTGTGAAATGTCCCTCAGTTTAGGTTTGTCTGACGTTCCCTCATAATTAGATTCAGGTCACGCATCTTTGGCAGGAATAGCACTGGAGCGATGCTGTGTCCTCATAGAATCCCCACCAGATAGCACATGATTTCATTTTGTCCCATTACTGGTGATATTCACTTTGATCATCAAGGAGGGTTTTGCTTGGCTTCTCTACTGAACAGTTATTCTTTTTCCCTTTATTATTAAGAAGTATTTCTTAGGGGGATACTTTGAAATTATGTTAATATCCATACTTTGAAATTATGTTAATATCCTGTCTCCTGTCAACTTATTTATTTATTTGCATCTTATGGACTCATTGTCTGTTTTATTCTTTGGTTAATAATTGGTTAATTGTATTATCAGCTTCGAAGTTCAAATTGTTCCTGATTTGGCCAGTGGGGTCTTATTCAAGCTGGTTTCCGTGTCTTTTGAAATGTCTACATTATCTTTTAAGCACTTCCTTGCTTTCTGATAACAGATATTCCAGGCCTCATCTTGTACTTTCTGTAACCCATCCCTGGGATTGATCATTCCTCCACAAGCCCTGGTTCCTTTTAGTGGAAAATGGAATTTAGAAGCTGAGGTAGGTATGCTTATTACTACTGGAGTGGTGCTCTCCTCAGGCCCTCTCAGTGGGCAGAATGAGGGACTATATATATGTGTGTGTGCGTACACACACACACATCTACGTTTATTTCTATATCTGTTTAAATATGTTGAAAAATACACATTCAAACTGATTGATACTTTCAATTCTGATCCAACACCTTTGGGTTTATTCTAGTTTTCTCTCCATATTTGTAATTCCCTTCTCTTAACATGGTTCCTAGTTGTCCCTAAAATATTTACCTGTTTAATCAACCCTCCTGTCTGTAACCAACCTCCAGTCTCTGTAGCCACCCTTCCCCTACGTGGATGGCTTCCTCGCCCTGCTCACCATCAAGTACCCTAATTTGAAGTACCATGACCCCTCCCTAACTCAGATGCCCACCTTTCTCTGCCCACAAAATGGTTTTAGGTCTGAATTGTTGGAGAAGAAAAATGGACTTTTTTGATGCTGTGTTTTCCCGAGATGTTAATTTAGCAGAGGTACAATGCTTCAGAGTCAGACTCATGGTTCCCTCTCCTGGCTTCTCTGCTTCTTGGCTGTGTGAACTTGGCAAGTGACATAACCTCTCTGAGCCTCAGTTTCCCTATGTAAAAAACAAAGATGGAGGCTGAGGATTAGGTTAGGTGATATGTGTAATGTGTCTAGCATGGCACTCCAGCATGTTTATTATTAGTGTTACGTTCACTGAGTGCACACTATCTCGTGAGCACTGAGAAGGGTCTGCAGATGGCCCCAGCACCTAAGACACTCAAGGTGATGTGGGGAACTTAGTTGTTGTGTTGTTTGAAGCAGTTGGTTACCAAGAGGACCTGACCACCAGGTGACTGTAACTCTACTTCGAGCATTTATGTGGTAAGCCATTTTTGTTCAGGTCATCCTATGTGTGGTGAGTGCCCAGTGTTCCAGCAGCTCAGAGATTACCAAGATGGGTTAGTTACGAAACACTCTTAAGACTGGAGAGGAAACAGCTTGGTCAGTTAATTTATGAATATTTACTTAGAATCTTCTATGTGTCAGGCAGGGAAGGAGATTTTGAAAATTATGTATCCTGGCCCTCGAGTCCCATTGCGAAGTTAAAATCTACTGACATGAAGATAACTTCATCAGCAGTTGGTAGGTCTAGGAGCACGGTCTAGGAATCAGGGGTTTGGGTTCCTGTGACTTAACCTCTTAACCTGTTTCCTTACCTGAAGAATGAGGGAAGGTGCTATAAAATGCTGGAAGGGAAGAGCCAATGGCTTGTAGCTAGGGTGGGGAGGGAGAAAGCATGAAGTTGGCAGATTGGCATGATGCGGGGAGGCAGACGAGAGAGAGAGAAGGCCATGAACAGAGACCCAGAATAGAAGAGTTTAAAAGGACAATGATGCAGGTAGGGATAGAGCAGAGAATATGTAGAGTATGGGAGAAATAGCGTAAGAAGTAATACAAGAAAGGTTTTTTTTTTACCATAAAGCATGTTTCTAATTGTGTTATAAGCTTCTTGAAGTCAGGGGTTGTCAGGTGAATGAAATTTAGGTTAGCGACACGTAAGGGCTAATTGTGGCTACCATCGAAAGCTGGCACACAAAGCTTGGACTCTATAGATAAGGTCATGTCATTGAAAGTCCTGCAGCTGGAAAATAATGTAACAAGAGTTGTGGTTAGGGACTGCATGGAGTGGGTTACAGGCCAGAGGTCTCTGCCCTGATTCTCAGTAGGCCAGAAGCTCCCAGAGCTGTGCTGTCTTATTTCAGAGCCGCTAGCCACATGTGGCCATTTAAAATTTAATGTAGTTAAAATGAAATAAAGTGACAAATTCAGTTAATCAGCCATACTCACCACATTTTAAATATTCAGTAGGCACCCATGGCTAGTGATTACCATATTGGACAGCACAGGTAGAGAACATGTCCATTCTCTTGGACAGCACGGCCCTGCAGGGACATTGAGTACCCAGCAGAGAGCCAAGCACACAGTGGGGCCCGGTGGTTACTGCATGGCTCTCGGAGGTGAGGAGGGCCAGGACGGAAGTGGAGATGGAGGTACTGGGAAGGAAGGGGCCCCTGGAAAGATTGGGACTTGGCAACCAATGAATATGGGATAGATCTACATACCAAAGAAAGGGTTACGAACCTGGGACAGTTGAGACAGTCCATTCTTAGAATTTTTGAGTTGTTTCACAAACATTTTTTTTATGTGCCTGTTATTTCTGGCCGCTAGGTTGTCTTTGCTGCTATTGCATTTCCTGCATTGTGCAGCTTTTATACCTTCTGCTTTAAGGGGGCTTAGATCCTGGTATACCAGATGTATAGAGGAGGATGGAACTAGCTGTAGCTTCCACAGATGGAGTCTGAGGGCTCTTGAGGGGCCATTGAAGAACTATCCTAAGGTTTGTCAAGTCAGCTCAGGGCACATCATTTACTCTTATTTATGCAGGAGAAAAATCCTGCTATTGCAAGCTTGCCTAGAATATTCAGCTGCTTGCTACTACCCATTGGTATGAAGGAGAGCTGTGTAGCTGGCTTCAGAGAATGTCTTTTACTGTCTGAAATACTTCTGGACATTCCTTCTCTCTGAGAGAGGCCTACGCCTCTAGCCAAACAATACATGCCCCAGCAGCAAAGACATTTGTAATGAGCCCTGCCAGCATTTCTTGCCTGTGACCCCATTCCCAAAGTTCTCAGCATATTGTGTTTAGGGCAACAATTTGGGAGTTCTAGCTGATAGGTGTGTCAGGTGAGTTACTTGTTTTCTTATACTCTGAAAAGTGGTATTTGGAACAAGACCTTGCCAAATTGCACTGTGAAGCACAAAATTAAAAAAAAAAAGCAAGGCCTTGGTACAACTCAGGGGCTTTGTGACTTTGAACATGAGTTCAAAATGAGGGAAGAACTGGTGGGAGAGCAATGGAAACGATTTTCTGTCTCCACATTCAGTCTTAGCTTACTCCACATAGTAAGTCTTTGATCTCCTTTACATCCCCATAAACTTTGCTTTGCTAGGAATAGGGTTCTGAATCCGTCTAAACCATCAACAGTAGTGGTTTTGAGGTAGATCTGTATCCATCTAGCTTTACCTACTGCTACTGTTGCTGTAGGTCATGCTGTCCTGCCCTTTGACCTAGGGATTCTGCAGGAAGAGATCTGAACTTGGGGCCTCTCAGTCCAGTTCTGCTCCTTATTAGCCATATGACCAGAGATAAGTCATTTATCTTCTGTCTTAGTTCTTTTATCAGAAGAATGAAATTGTATGAATTAAGAACAAAAATGTAGGAGCAAGCCCTCTGTAAACTATAAAACACCGTTCAGATCAAAGGTATCATTTACTTATTTAACACAGCACTCATTGAGTGCTTGTGGTATACCAGGCATTTAGATGCTGAGAACTTGTTGGGTTGACAGATTGGTGGCTCAATCATAAGCCCAAGGTTTGGTTCTTAGCTTTGCGTATTCTGAAACTTGAATTTATTAAGGATGATCATGTTCTGAGAAACCAACTTATGCTAACCAGATTTATAAAAAACTAATTTATAAACCAGAATAGACATTTATGAATTCACAGTGGGGCCTTTTACAAAAGAGACCAAGTCTTTCTCTGTTCACTCACTATAGGACACTATAGTGTAATGTAATCTTCTGACTCTCCTGCTCCCTGCACCCCTCTTTGTTTATTGATCCTTCAAGGCCCAAATTGGTGTTGTTTCTTCCGGGGGAAATGTCCCTGAACCCCCAGGCAGGGCTGGGCATCTCCCCCACATATGTGTGCATCTGCAGCACCCTATACATTTCTCTACTGAGCAAACTGCTTCATTAAGTTGCAATGGTTACTGTCCTTTGTCTGGCCCACTAGAATGTAATATTGCTCCAGGGCAGGAACTGTATCCATTTTATTTCTGCATTCCCAGGGCTTAGTGCAGCCAGGCACGGTAAATATTTGTTAATTGAATGGAAATAATGGAACCTCCCCTTGGAAGTGTTAAGTGGCACCCGCCTTTTCTGTGGTGACAACTTTACATTCATTCTCTCTTTTCTAGAATTATTAAGTCTGCTGGATGAACTATATAGTCCATTCAGTAATCATTGTGCAGAGCTGAGTGCAATTGAGGGTTCTGTACCTGTAAAATTAGTTTGGTTCATTTCAAGCAGTCCAGCCAATTTGAGGCTTTTTTCAGAGCCTGATCTTTAGGCATGTATTCTTTGATTTCGTGTGAGATGTTGTGTCAGAAATTATACCATTTAAGTAACTTTGTGTTTCCTCATTTGTAAAACAAGTACAATAATGTCTGCTCAGTCCATCTGGAAGAGTGTCTAGAAGATCAGATGAGTTGACATTAGCTAGAGTGCTTTGTCAACAGCAGAGCTTATCAAAGGTCTGATCTGTCATTGTTGTTATTGTCATTTCATATCGTTGTCATGCAGGGCTGCCTTTCAAGGGCAAGAACACTTGTGACTGTGAAGGTATTTGGTAGAAGATGGGCACAGGCACTTATCTGCTAACCTGTTTTGCTGCTTCCAAGAGGGTATTATTTTGTTTTTTGACCTGGCATGACCCCCCCTTCATTGTGCCTAATTGTGTTACTCTCCTTCTGAGAGGACTGTGTGTTTTCATAGATGTTATCTTTCACCAGCAGAAAACATTTACCATGTACCTACTATGTGTAAGATATTTTTATGAAGCCCATGGGAGAAGCCAGTTTTCTCGGTATCATCCGTTACCTGTGAAGTTGAAAGGTTCTTAACCCTGGCTATGTGTCAGAAGCACTTCTTGAACTTTTTAGAAAAGCAGATGCTGGGACTTACTGCAGACTTTTTGAATTAGAATCAGTTAAGGTTAGATTTCAGCGTAAATATATTTTAGAAGTTTCCTAGGTTCTTCAGATGAATAGCCAGAGGTGGAAATCAGGGTCATTAGCATAATATTCTATAGTATCATGTTTCTACACCTAATATTTTTGTTTTTCAAGGAATTAAGTGTCTTAAGTGGCATGGCACACACCCAAGCCACCCAAACATATGTCCATCCCTTAAAGGATTGCTACCTTTGCCCTTGTGGACACTTGGCTTAGCACTGTACTCCTTAGTGTGCAAATATTTGGCTATTTGAATGAATAAACAGAACCCTGTAAATGAATATCAGAACATACATATAGTAGAACGTAAATTAGAACCCAGAAATGTGGATTCCCAGACTAGTGCATTTTATTTTCTTAAACTTCTACATGTACCAGGATCACTAAGAAAGTTGATTAAAAATGAGGTTGCTCCCTCTATCCCTGGAGACTATTTCAGGAACTTGACTAGCTTCCTTCCTGCATTTGTCTACTGAAGAAAATCATGTCTGCCCTGCAGAGCTCTGGGAACTATAGGTGCCATGGCATAGCTAAGTGCCTGGTACAGTCTCTGCCATGTGGCAGGTGCCCTGTAAGTGACAGTACTGTTGGTGAGAAGTGGCTTCTTGACCAGCAAGGCTATGCTGCCCACAGACTTCTTCGAGATCCTCATTCAGTCCAGAAGGATTGCATGTGTTCTGTCCCATAACTGTGAAGGTGACTGTGGGCAGGGTGATCACAGTGGCCCCCACAAGCCTTCTAAGCTTGTCCCCGGGGCTGGTGGAAGAATTCTGATGCCGAGGCTTCTCTTCCTAGGATTCTATTTCCTTGAATGATTCCTTCTCTTCATTTTCTGCACATGACGCTTTCACATGCTGGGGACAAGCACTGAAGATGAGTCTATATTCTGACTTCTCAGTGATGTGTGCTTTAGCACAGCAGTCCCCAATATTTTTGGCACCAGGGACTGGTGCTCCTCAAAGACTTAATGCCTCATGGTCTGAGGTGGAGCTGAGGCAGTGATGCTAGCACTGGGGAGCGGATGTGAATATAGATTAGATGAAGCTTCTCTTGCTTGCTCACTGCTCACCTGCTGTGTGGCCCTGTTCCTAACAGACCATGCGCCAGTACTGGTCTGTGTTTTAGTGGAACCAAAGTAGCCACAGTGCATTTAGCTGTCTGGGCAGAGGTGAGGGCAGAGTAACGGCTCTGATTTCACTCTGTGTAGGTAGGGATGACAGGCATTCCAGGGGTTAAGAAGGTGAGCATGGTACAGACAGATTTGAGTCTAGTCTCATCTCATAAAGACCTATGCTATTGGAGAAGCTGTAGTTCCCTCAAAATAAGAATAATTGTAGTATGTTTCACTTAATCCTCTTATGAGAATTAATTGATTATTTTGGAGTTGGAGGAAACTTCCAGATAAGATCTTCCCTTAAGTCTCTACTCAGTGCTGCCTCCTTCAAGAAGAGTTCCAAAATCCACCAGTTAGATGCTCTCTCTTTTCTCTTCTAAACACTAGCAGGGTTTGTTTCTTAAGGTACTTATCTCATTCTGCCCTGCATTATGGTTATTCATATCCTTAATTTATTTCACCAGCTGAAAGTATATTACAACATACATAAATAGAACATAAATTAGTGCTAAAAACAGACAGCTCCTGGCTGGCTCCTGCTGGGTGGGATTTAGGGTCCCATACCTGGCCCTCCAGGACCTGGGCCTGCTTTACCTTTGCAGACTGTCCTGAGCACCTTGGTGCATATCTCAGAGCTCCTCATATGTGTGCGCATGCAGTTCCCTCTACCTGGAATGGCACCCCCCTCTCCAACATCCCCTGTTTGCCTCCTCAAGTAGTGATTAGCATGACTGAAGAATTTCCAGAATGTAAAAGTGCTTTTGAAAGTGCCAAATAACTGTGGCAGCTGCCCACAGTCACTGTTGGGTGAATGGATGGTGATTTGAAAGAAATAGAAATCCTTCAATATGTCGATTGCAATAAGAATGGGGTCCTCCTTGCTTGGGATCTGTGACTCGGCAGCCAGCTGTTTTCCCTCACAACTTCTAATACACACCCTATTGCTTGTTCCCGAGGCCTACAGAACAGCCGTGGGAGGAAAGTGATTAGAGGAACTTCAGCTGTTTTGCCTCCTCTGAATGGCCCTCTTTCATCAAGATGTGCAGGGACAAGGGCCTTTTTTAACCTAAATATCAGGGGAAGACGAGAGTTCCACAAGAGCCGGGTGCTTTCAGGGTGGGAACATCATCTGAGGACGATGACTCCTAGCTGAAGGATTGTAGCTTCTTCCTCACCTTTCTGCTTTCTCCAGAGGGTTGGAAGGCAGGCGCTCAGGGCAATTCGAGATGCGACTATGATAGTCATGAACCTTTTTTATTTTACTGACTTCTGCATCTCCCTTCAGCCACCTCCCTACTTCTACTTTTCAGAGGTTTCCAGACCAAATTAGTATGTATCACCACCTCTGGTTCCTTCTTTCCTTCCTTCCTTCCTTCCTTCCTTCCTTCCTTCCTTCCTTCCTTCCTTGCTTCCTTCCTTCCTTCCTTCCTTCTTTCCTTCCTTCCTTTTTAACCACGTATCTGTGTCTGGGTGATTCTGGCTGTTTATTCTCTGAGGGCTGGGTGTTTTTTTTTTCGTTTGTTTTTTGAGAAGCAGCGATTGAGGTTTTCATCTCTTTTCAGTGCCTTGTAGAAATTTTAATCTCATGTTGTCTTCTAAAAGGGCAGTAACCGCGTGAGAACACGTTTGTACTGTGGTGATAACAGTGTTGAGGATGGGGGCTGGGAGGGCAAGGGCTGAATTCGTTTTAAATCCCCCATCAAGATTTTTCTTAAAGCGATAGAGGAAAACAGTTATGTTTTGTTTGTCTGGGTCTGGCCTTCTGGAACTTTAGTCGCTCTTTTTTAGGACACCAGCATCTTTTGGGAGAAGGCTTGTTTTTCTGTAGCTGGGAAAAGTAGTTTGTGGGTTTGTGCTTCCTGGCCCGGAGTACCTAGGATAGTGCATGTATCACACCCAAAATGGATTTGTTAAAGGACTTCCTTTCCCAAAAGGGCACCTTGAAACTCATGAATCGGGGTACAGTGCCTCTCGGTATTAGAAGCCTGACAAAGAAAGCCCCATGGACTGCTGGCAGCAGGAAAATAGTGTTCGCGTGAGCCACCCGGAGGGTGTGTGAGGCTCTGGGCCCTGAGTTCAGAAGACGGGAAACAGGGTCACGAAGAATATCTGCATCTTGTTTTCATAAATCCTGTAACTGCTCATGTTCTGCGGCCTCTTGACCCCGAGAGTCAATTTGTGTGGTCATCCTTGTGCTGTATCCTCTCACTGTCTCCCCAGACGCAGGACAATGGCACAGGCTTGGGATAATGTGTTCTCTGGGCTTCTCCGCAACATCTAGTCTCACTCTTTCCAGTAAATGCCTCTGACCAGGACGACAGAGGCAAAGTGATCTAGGGCCCCATGCATATAGCCCTGCCCCACCCCCCAACTTCATGTGTAGATGGGAGGCTCTGAGTCTTCATCAGTCTCAAGAACACTGAGGAACAACTGCCCTTGTCAGTGATCACAGGATAAAACCAGCCTATTCTTTTGCATTGTTCCCCTTTTTTTCCAAAGGAAGTGTAAGGGAAACCAAGGGGAATTTTTGCCCATGATTTTCAAGGTAGAGGTCACCGATAATGGCTTGCTGTTTCCAAAGTGCTCGGGTTTCTGGTCAGTATGGATTTTTTTCTCTCTCTCTTTTTTTTAAATTTATGAACAAAAGAAGCTGATGTCTTCGCCTGCTTTGATGAAGTGATTGTTGTTTTAAATTTCCTGGATTTTGGAGTCCCTTGGGCAGCTCTTTCAAATTTTGACACAAATAAGTGGTTAAATGATCTGTGTCTAAAACAATAGTTCTGAAAACAAACTAGGTTGTAAAATTTTAAAGGAGAGGGTGACAAGTTTTAAGGGTAGAAAAGTGTTGAGTGATTCTACAGCCTGCTAAAATAAGATAACCTGGATTTTAAGTTGGCCAGATGAGTGCTAAAGAGCTTCTTGCCTTCCATGGGTGAGACTGCAAAGAAAGGGTGCTCTCATTTCTTCCATTATTTATAATCCTGGGCTTCTCAGCACTTGAAACTTGCAGCAAAAATACATGACTAATAGATGGGAAGGGATAACTTGGCAGTACATTTGCGATAATACATGAAGAAGTGTTGTACAGATGTAAAGTATTTGTGAAATCTATAAAGCCAGTTATCAATAATTCAAAGGCCCAAATAAGAAAGACAGAACTAACTAAGCCTTATTTGATATTTGAGCAGTCACTATTTTTAGCATGGGAATTCAACTAGGAAAATAACAGATTTTATTGTGGACTTAATATTCTAGAAGGTAACCATTTTTCTGATTCTAGGAGCTGCTGACTTAAATGCTAGTTTGCTTGCTGCATTTTCTTAGTACCTAGAGTTATATATTAGACTTAGCAGAGTTTTTTATTCTAGAATTAGAACTTTAACCATTATCATTAGATATCTGGGGCAAAGGTGATCTTGCTTTATTATATTGTAGAAAATATTCTTGTATTTATATCAGGAATTGATTTACTTTCTGTTAAAACAAAAAAAGTACTGCTTTTTCTTGGAGAGTTTCCCTTTGAATCATTTATATGTTAATAGGTTGTTCGAGAGAGAATTAATGATTTTTACAGTTCCCTAAAACTTAAATTGAGATTTTTTTTCACAAAATCAATAAAAATAAGATGTGTTTTCCATTATAACATCTAGTATATGTTTTGTATTACTTTGAAAATAAAAAAAAATAATCATTTAACAAAGTTAATATTTCCTCAATATAGAAGATTTGGAAGATACTAGGAGGTAGAAAGATAATCATAGGTAGTCCAACTCCCCAAAAAACACTCATAACAATTTGGGTGAATTTTATGGGTAATTTTCAGAGTTGGTGGTATTTTTGGAATAATTGGCAATAATAGCTAATTATAGGCTATCAATCAATAGATAGTCTTAATTTCTGCATAAAGATTATTTTTGATGGCCTAATCATGAAAAGGAAAAAAATTTTAATTGCAATTTTTAAAGTTGCAGGTTTAATATAAATGTTATTGATAGCTAAAATAAAAAAAGGCCAAAGATTCATTTTTCTGAGAAATTCATTGGGTCAACTTGAGGTTTTCTATAAACAATAGTAGGCACAATAACCTTGACTAAGTTAAATCACAAGTCAACAGCTACCCACTTTTCTTAAGATGCAAATAAATCGTGAAAATACAATTTCTTCTTCCTTGTATTCCATCAAAGAAAGGCACCAGGAAGCAATGAGGTTGTTAAAATTCAGGGAGTTAGAAACAGATTAACAGCAAGAGTAAGAAAAATTCACAAAGTGAATCACCCCCTTTCTAATCAGAGAGTTGGCCTCTCTGATTAGATTTAGAAGCTGTGGTATAACAGTGAGATCCCTTTACAGTATCCTGCAGGGAGGAACTCTTGGCCCTGGAAGAGCCCACGTAGAACCTTGGGTGTTTTAGCAGAAGCATTTCATCGCGCTAACTCTCCTTAGCAAGCTTGTATCAAAGGTTTTGGAAGAGTACTATGTGAAATTGTTCTAAATGGGATAAAACAGCTTTTAGAACAATTTTCACATGGCACTCTATGTGAAATTGTTCTAAAAGCTCTTTTATCCCATTTGAATTTTACATGTCATTTGTCCACACTCAAGCTTTTCCTTTGCAGCATGTCTTTGCCCATTTTCCTCTCACAATTTGCAGCCTAACCATGTTCTGGTTTTATTCTTTCTAGCTTAAGTGAGAGCTTTTTCATGGTGAAAGGAGCAGCCCTCTTCTTACAACAGGGAAACAGCCCTCAAGGCCAGCGAAGTCTTCAGCATCCCCATAAGCATGCAGGTAAATTGATGTTCTTACATTGGAACTTATTTTCTGAGCAACTAGAGGAATCTTCCATTACTGGTGGTGAGCTGTTTGTTGGTTTTCAAGTCCAGAGAAGTAGCAAAACCAGGTTCGTAATGACGTACAGCTCGAAGCTCTCTTCTTGAGCAGGCAGGCCATGCACGTTTTCCAGGTAGCGTAGGAAGCAAGCAACCCTTTTGATCATATGTATCTGCATAAGAAGTAAGGCTTGTCAGCAGCAGTGTTCTGTTGGATGTAAAAATTCCCTACTCACAGTTTATCTGTTACCAGCAGATTTTGAGTTATAGTATGACTATTTAACAAATGTACCACAACACATTATAGCCAGAAGTTGTCTGCTTGAAAACAGCCACCTTGTGGTGCTATACCGAATCTGGGGACACTGTCATTTCTCCAAGCATTTGGACAACTCTTCATTTGGAGATTTTCTACATGAGCCTTTGGCATGCACTGAGATGAGAAGTCTTTTTTTTTTAATGGCAATTTGATTTTGAGAAGTAGACAGAAGTGATAAAGTGAGGATCAGACCTCATATTAATTTAGGTCCAAAAGCAAACAAGTAGGAAATGCCTATAAACTAATAACACTGGTTTTCCTAGCTGACTTGACTCTGAAAATTTGAAAAAGGGAAATCAGAAAACATTTGCTCATAGGTTCATCTTTGTAATACATGGGTAGCCTCTCCAGGCACTTGGATGGGTGGCACATGTCTGAATGTGAGCTGGAAAGGCCTCTGACTCAGAACAACAAGTGAAAGCACCTAGCAATTGGGGCCAGTTTTCTTGTCACTTTGATCATTTTGTCCAACCTCAAGTCATCCAGCCTCATTTTGAATCTAAGTGCCTAGGTTAGAATTTCATATCTTACAATTTATAGCAAACACCAAGACTCAATCAATATTTTCACATAATGGTATTTACAATCAAGGTTTAAGCCTGTTTTAAGCTAAGAAAATAATTGTCCTGCACAAGAAAGAAGTGTGGTTTAGGAAAAGAATATGTGCTTTGGAGCCAGACAGACATGGCTTCTGATCCCAGTTCTGTAACTCACTGTGCTGTCGTAGTTAACCTCTGAGCCTCATCTTTACAATGGGCACCACATACTGATATCTCAGATGATATGGAATTTTAAATTTAGGCAGGGTAGGATATTTACTTCTTCGTAGGTACTCCGTGTACAGTAGCTATAATTATTACTACAGTGATGTCTAGTACAGAACTGTAAAGAGAACCTTATTCTTGAATTTGCTAACTTTTTTGCTCTGTTAGGAATTTAACCATGGTTTACGTCTTACACATAACACGTACAACAAAGCAAATGCTCAAGCTTTGTTCACTAAGTATAAAATGTCTCCATCCTCTAAATCAAACAATATTTTCATACTGTGTGAGAGCTTGGAGAAGTAAGTGCAAAACCATTTTGTAAAAATCCTAAGCCACACTGGTTCATGCATCTCACGAATGTACATGAGAGTAGGAAGAAAGCTACTGGCTTTGTCAGCTCTTGTGCTCCTGTGATCTGGACTGCCAGTGAGCACACAGAGGCAGAGGGACTGCTGACCATCCAAGGACTCTCAGTAAATGACTTTGGGGCAGGCACAGACTAGACTTTATGTCAATTTCTTTTTTTCTAGAGTTATTGTCCCATGGACAACCCACAGTCCTGTCAGTAATCACCATGCAGAGCTGAGTACAGTTGAGGGTTAATTCTGTCCATATAAAAGTAATTCAGTTCCTCTCAGCCAGTCCAGTAAGTCTGAGACTCTTGCTGGGGCCTCTACTTTAGGCTTATGTTCTCTGATTTTTTTTTTGCAAGTGCTTAGCAGGCACTTGAATATGTAGAGACTATGCGTGGATGCAAGGCCAGGGGCGGGATTTCTGTCTGTCAGCAATTCCACATCTCCACAAGCGATCCCACTGACAGGAGTTGATCTTTGTGGAAAATATCCCTTTCATTTAGGCACTCCTCAGACAGGCAGCTGGTTTTTGCTTTATCTGTATACTTCTGTGACTCGGGGTGGATGGTGGTAGGGGCCCAGGCAAGCCAAGAACCACTTGTGGTGGTTGTATAGCACTGGTGACACTACAGGTGAGGGTTTTGTTAAAGGAAGGGAATGGAGAACTTTGTATCCTTCTTTAACATGAATCCTGACCTCCAAGTCATTCCTAATAGAAAGAGGTGCCAATGTCAGGTGTTGTATGCACACTGTGATAGATAGAACAGACAAGAGGGACAACTTTCTAATGACCTGATTCCTCTCCGAGGCAGGAAGTACTATTTGGACATCATACATCAGTCTGCCCTAAAATTTAAAAGATACTTTTGCAAAAGGAATGAATCCAATGTATTGACCCTTCTGGGTTTCTAATTATGATCTATAGGATAATTTTTTTAAAAAAGATAATTCTATTTCTATTAGAATGTTGCACAAATCAAAATTTATACACATCTTCTGAGTCATTCCTTGTACTTTCCTAGACCAGCATCTTTACAGATGAACCTTTTCTTCAGAAAGAAACTCATGCAAACAATTTAAAAATATTTTTTGATTACTGTTGGCATACAATATTATATTAATTTCAGCTGTACAATATAGTAGTTAGATATTTATGTAACTTACAAAGTGATCCCCCTGATAAGTCTAGTACCGCCTGATACCATACATAGTTATTACAATATTATTGACTATACTCCCTGTGCTGTACTTTACATCCCTAAAACTGTTTTTATAACTGGCAATTTGTACATCTTGATCTCTTCCTGTTTTTCACTCAGCACCCAATCCCTCTTCTATCTAGCAGCCATCAGTTTGTTCTCTATCTATGAGTTTGTATCTGTAAACATCTTTTTAAATGTTTAAACTAGGTAAAAAGCAGTGTTAGTCACACTTGCAACTTACTAATTATAAAGCTCAGTTATGGGGGCCTGGAGGGCACAGCTCTTCTTCAGTTAGGTTGAACCTGCATGGCCATGACTCACCTACCTGCATGACTAACCACCTGGGAGAAACTAGCCTCCCCTCACTGCAGCCCAGAGGCACCTCCTGGACAGTGGGGCCACTCAGAGAAGTTCGAAGTCTGGCTCTAGATTACTGCCTCTTAAATAACCAGGGTGGGAGGTGGGGTGTAATTTTTAGAAAGAAATGAGAAAATAACATTGCTGTGTTACCCAAATTATTTCTCTGGGCACTCAGCATGTACTTGCTGTCTGTAGAGTCGCATAAGCATTTCCCCTCCTGGTTGTGGAAGTAACATCTATCTCTTACAGAAAATGTGGAAGTCGCCCCCAGTGCTTTCTCTTTCAGACTGACTCCTAGCAAATCCCCTATTTCAGAAGCCATGTCTGCAGTTGCTGCTGTCCCACCCTGCAAAGTGATAATTTCCTTGAATTTAATAATATTTCTTCTTTAGGATTGCCTGTATTTGCCAGTTTCTATTTAAAACCCCACCTTGCAAGTATTTCAGAAAATAAAAGTGACTTTTGAAAACATGGCAATATCCTCTGTCTCACTCATCCTCATTATACATTTCAGGAGTGGAATAAGATAAGTCAAGACTTTAAGTTGTTCTGATGTTTCTCCTGTGGTATTGGTAGAGGAATTTTAACATTTAAGTCTTCTCCCAGGCTCTTAAAATCAGCCTCATAGGTTTCTTTCTTAGAAAGTAAGTGGGTAACCTTTTAAAACTTTCTTCATTGGTCCAATAGGTGACTTGCCCCAACATCTTCAAGTAATGATCAACCTTCTGCGTTGTGAAGATAGAATCAAGCTGGTAAGAAGAGATGAGAGTGGCAAGTTTTAATTTTTAATTGTGAAATTTGGTAGGGAATTATTCATGAGCAATGGGTACATACGGTGGTAGGGGGTGTGAGTTTTTACTGCTAGCAAAATTTCCCAAATTGTTCACAAAAGCCAAAGCCAGGTTTGCCCCTCAGTACCCAGAAGCTCCAGGGAAGGGATGTTTCAGGACTCTATGTCTGTCAGAATCTTCATTCTCTGGATTTTATTTACCCATTTAACAAAATTTAGGGGGGGGTGGCAGTTCTTCTTTGAGCCAGGCAGTGCCCTTCGAGTTGGGAATATAAATGAGACGTGGCCCCTGTGCTTTAGGATCTCATGTTAATTGTTAAACTCACAGAGGGAAAGGTAGAAAACAGAAGTCCTTAATCTTGGTTTGGTGAAGCAGGGGGCTACGGCCTGGGAAGGCAGGCCAGTGAAAGCATCTGTTTGTCCAGGCCGTGCGCTTGGAGAGTGCCTGGGCAGAGCGTGTCCGATACATGGTGGTGGTGGACAGCAGTGGGCGCCAGGACACAGAGGAGAGTATCTTGCTGGGAGTCGACTTCTCCAGTAAGGAAAGGTGAGTCTAATGGGACAGTGGTTCCCTTCTGTGATGGGGAAAGGAGTTGCGCTAGCAAAGATTTCCACGGTGCCGTGTCCATGGGAAATGACGGTGGGGTGCATGATGGCTGGTAGGCAGGAGGGGTGATCAGGCGCTGAGAACAGTAGAAGATGCCATTTTATCTCTTGTGTACCGAACGCCATGCTTGATCTAGTCTCTGCTCTCAGACAGCTCCGGGTCTACTGACAGGATAGAAAAGTTACGCTGTGCTTAGAGCTTTAACGTTAGGTGTTATTGGGGGTGCTCTACAAGAAGGCACCTTAGCCAGAAGGGCTTTCCGAAGGAGACAATGGCTGTGGTGAACAGCCAAGTAAAAGCAGAAGCCAGTTCAGTGAAGCAAGGAGGACGCCTTCCAGGCACACAGGCCCATATAAGAAATATGTGATTGATCGGCATTGTATCAAGTACCTTATGCAGTATTGCCATCCCATGGATTCCCAAGTACTTGTTGACAGGTCCTGGGTCAGAGGCTTGAAGAGAGGTTTGGAATTTCCTAATAACTGTTGGCCAAGTTAGTTATATCATAGACTCTATTATGTGTGTGAAGTGAGGGTGAACGGCTCTCCTTACCTAGGATAAGTTAATGCATGTGAGATCACTGCAAAGGCTGAATTTGTTAAAACTGGATTAAATGCACTCCCTTTAGTCATCATTCATTAATGTACTAATTCATTAAGCAAACAATTTATTTGCATTCTCCTGTGTATGAAACAATAGGCTAGGCCCAGGTAAACAATGAAGCCACAGTATACACAGTTCTCGACATCAGAGAGCCTATAAGCTTAGTGAGGAAGAGAGCCATAACCAGGTGCTGGGGTGATGGGCTCAGTGATGGAGAGATGCACAGGGGTGTTGTGGGAACACGGGAGAGGGCTGGGCGTTGAGGGCCCATCCCGAAGCCTTCTGGAGCATGCAGTGGCTAAGCCAAGGACAAGTGGGCACTTGGGCAAGTTCAGGAGTAGGGGCATGTTGGTTTTGGTCTCTGAGGGGTCCCTTCCTTGCCCTAGTACTGACACAGCCAGGTGCTCTGAGTCTCATCATAAATTGTCTTTTATAGCTCTGCAGAAGAAATGTAATTAGCCTATCAAGGATGGGTAGAACTGCAGGGTTGTACCTGAGAATTGGCCTCACGTGAAAAGCCAACTACCTGCCCCACAGCTACAGAAGCAGAGGGTGGAAGAGCTCAGCCTGGTCACAGAAGCTCTGGAGGAAGAGCTGTTGTGTGGGTCCAGAGCTCCCTGTTTGCAGAGTCACAGGCTCGTAACATTACTCCCTGGGGGAACTGTTAAGTGGCAGCAGAGATGTTAGCTCAAGATCCCTGGAGGTTGTCGAGCTGGCCTTGGCACAGTTACAGCGGTTTCGCCGACTCTTTTTTTAAATGCCTGAAGAATTTTCATAATAATCTGAGGAGCCTCTCTGATAAAGCCCTTTCTTTCCCGCTGTGTGTTTCAGCCACTCCAGTCTCTAAAGTATCGTTTTACTGTTAACGATGGGCAAAATAAAACTAGATTAAGCTAGTTTTTGAAATGGAAGCTGCATAAAAGGTACAGAAACAGATACCTAGACATGAACTTTAGTAATGGTGTTGGCATGCTCCCCTCCCCATCACCTCAGGACAGGAGGCTGGTGTTGGCTTCCAGTATGCACCTGTTGTGTCCCCCAAGTTCATGTGGCCTTGTGCCAGGAGTGCTCCAGCCATTGGTGGCTTCACCCCTGCTGCAGCGAGGGCATTTGGTCAGCTGGTTGCTCCTTGTCCCCTGAGAGCTACAGCTGAGACTTGGCATTTATGGAGCTGCAGCCATACCAAATAGTGGGGTCACGTCTCCAAGCAGGGTCACTGGTGACTCCCTCTAGCGAGGCCATCCCAGACCCCTGTCTTGTAGATTTCAGTCGTGAATGGTCCCTAAAGACAGCTTTGGAGTTTCTCCCAGATACTCACCCAGCAGCCAGACCCAGGTCAGGGGGTGGTCACCTTTGTGAGCTAGATGGGCTGGGTGAAGACACAGAGAGGGAAGATTGTGTATAAGAGGGTGGATTCTAACTCTAGATGTCTTCTCTTTCCTCACATGTAGTAAAAGCTGTACCATTGGGATGGTTCTCAGACTGTGGAGCGACACGAAGATCCACCTTGATGGCGACGGGTAAGTAGATCTTTTTAAAGGATTCTTCTAATCCCTGTAGGCTCTGGAACACAAGTTGGTTGGGGCATCATTGTGTAATCATTTGCAATAGAATTATGTGTGCAACATATATATTAATCAGGGGAAATAATATAGCCCCCCAGTGAGCCATGTAAGGAAGAGCACATTCCAGACATTATGTAAGGGAGTTTGGGTCATGAAGTATCAATGGAAGCATATTACAGAAGATTCACTGCTGTATGAAGTTCAAGAACAGCAGTAAACTGACATTCATTTATTTACTTAGATTTATTGAATGAATACTCCCTATTTGCCCTCCATTTGGGGATGGTCCCTGAAAGTTTACAGATAAATGTGACACAGCAGGAACTCTCAGTCTTCGGGGGCGCAGGAAAAGACATATAACTGATAGGTACACCCAACTGTGTTTCAAGTGCCTCTTTGGGGGCTGCAGGTGAGGAATCATTTAGTTTGTCTTGGACAGGTAGATAAGAGATGAAGGGCCATCTCAGTTTTGCATATGTTTGCTCCTAAGGGGGAATCTGCATGTTCTGTGATGAGTGAAAGGAAGCAGAATAGGAAATTGTCCCTACACTAGGATTCTAACAGTAAAAGTTATGTTGCCTCACAGATAGAGCTGGGAGAGAAAAATAAAAATGTGATATTTTGATGAGGTAGGATTATGATTTTCTTTTTTCTTTTTAAAATTTTATTTCCTATTAATATATTATCCACACAGGAACGTAAACAAGATGGTGTCAAATGCTGTCATTTCCTCAAACCCTTTGCGGGGTTCAGTTTTTGGTAGATCTTGCATTGCTGGGTTAGAAACAAGCCTTCCACATTTGAGAGCCTATTTATTTGTTTGTTGGTTGGTTTTTGCATCTGCCCTTATCTCTGATGCAGTGGGCCTATTGTCCCTCATCAGACAACATGTGACATAGTTGTCCTCAGGGTGTCTACAGTTGGCCTGCCCCCATCGTCTTGCAGTGATGTGATTGGAGCAACCAGCTGACCAAACGCCCTAATGGATTTCCTTCCATGGTATTTTTCTTCCTTGTTTTTCATTCTCAGTGGATTCAGCGTTAGCACAGCAGGAAGGATGCACGTCTTCAAGCCCGTATCTGTCCAGGCCATGTGGTAAGTGTGGTTTTAGGGACTTTTAACTCCTTAGAAATATTTTCCTAGCTGACAGCGTGACTAGAAAAACCCCTTCTGCTTAGAAGCCCATTTAGGTGCATTTATTTTGTGTGTATGTAAAAATATACAAAACAAAATTTACCATTTTTACCATTTTATGTATAATTCAATGACATTAAGTACATTAACAGTATTGTGCAGCCGTCACCACCATCCATCTCTAGAACTTTTTCATCATCCCAAACAGAAACTCTGTACCCATTTAAACACTGACTCCCTATTCCCCACACCCCAGCTGTGGCAATCACCATTCTACTTCCCATCTCTGTGGACTTGCCTGTTCTAGATCCTTCATGTATGTGGAATCATACTTGTCTTCCTGTATCTGGTATCATTCCCTTAGCATAATGCTTTCAGGGTTCATTCATGCTGTAGCAAATGTCAGAATTTCATTCCTTTTTAAGACTGAGTAATATTTCATTATATGGATATATCACTTTTTGTTTATCCATTCATTTGTTGATAGACTTTTGAGTTGTTACCACCATTTGGCTATTGTGAATAGAGCCACTGTGAACATTGCTGAACAAAGTATCTGTTTAAGTTTCTGCTTTCATTTCTTTTGGGTATATACCTAGGAGTGGAATTTCTAGATCATATGGTAATTCTATGTTTAACTTTTTGAGGACTTACAAAACAGTTTTTAAGGACTTACAAAACTGTTTTCCACAGCAACTATACCATTTTACACTCCCACCAGCAATGCACAAGGGTTCCAATTTCTCCACATTCTAGTCTTTTTTTTTTTCATATAGCTACCCTAATGGATATGAAGTGGTATCTCATTATGGTTTTGATTTGTGTTTCCCTAATTATTAATGTTGAACATTATTTTTCATGTGTTTATTGGCCATTCGTATATCTTCTTTGGAGAAATGTCTAGTATGTCCTTTGGTCACTTTTTATTTTGATTGATTTTTGTTGTTTTTAAAGTGTGTTGTTTTACATATGTGCAGTTCCTCCCAACAAATGTCATTCTAGCATAAATTCCATTATTCATTGTACCTGGTCCACAATAGGCATTCACTTTACTCTTTGACAGGAAGGGTACTGTGGTAGGCACTGTGCATCTGGGAGGCATAAAACAGACATAATTCCTATCCTTGTGGAGTTTATAGTCTGCAGAGGGAGGTGGCCAAAAACACAAAACAAAGTCATGTTTCACCGAAGGGTGCTGGGAAGGCATTCTCATGGGGCACCAGGCTATGGGATACTGACTGCAGCATGCAGGGGCCTGGGTATGGGTAGGGCCTCCTTGGATACTCTGCTTTGGAAATGAGATCACTGTGGGTCAAGGCTGTGTCAGATTAACTAGGTCATGCCCGGAGCTTCTCTGAACTTTGGACACCCATCTTAGAGTTTTCCTTGTCCTTGGAGGGTTGCACAAACCGCTTATGCATCAAACTCAGAAGTGTCTCTTCAGTAATCTTGAAAAGACTTGGGAGAAAGCTGCTGGTATCAAATGAGAAGAGTTATGTCCAGTGTTTTGAAATAATTATTCTTTCTCTGGGATGTAGAGAGTTATGCAGAATTCTCCCATGGACCACAAATTAATATTGTGCTTCATTTTTACACTCCAGTCAATTCAGGATCATATCTAGACGTCTCAGATATTTTTTGTGTCCTTGGATTATTTTTTTAAATCCCTTTCTCTATAGGCAAGTAAAAAATAGGCCCACATGTTTTTATAAAACTTCAGAACCAGAACTAAATTTAGTAAGTATTCAGCTCAAGTGTGTTCCTTCAGCCAGCCTAGAGATAGGACAAATATGTACCATCGGGAAAAGTGACGCGGATTCCAGTGGTTTTTATTCCGTTGCTGAGCAGTTCTCTGATAACTCTCTCTCTATCTAAGGCTTCACTCTTCCACCCTTCATTGTTACCTCATTCACTCTGTATTTTCAGTCTATATTTTTGTAAAAAGAAGTAAAACAGGAACGGAATTGACCACTACGATATACACTTTTAATATTGTTTTTTCTACCCCATTCTGCCTTCCCAAACCTATTCAGTTAGTTTCTATATTAAAATGAGTTTTTAAAATTCATTTCCTTGGGAAATCTAAGTATCTGAGTTATTATAACATTGTTGGGAGGGGGGTTAGAAATGAAGTCATTTAGAATGCAGTCAAATGTCTCTGCTGCACAGTAATAACTCTTACCTTCCAATTGTTAGGCTTCATTGTGGTTCCTTCATTCAAGGTGACCACAACCTCATAAGTAAATCTTAATTCTTGTGAGTTAATCAGTAGACTGTAAAATGACATGTGAACCAGCCTGATTGGGAGAGTTATGAAGTCTTTTTGTTTCCTTTTTGGGAATGGTGAAGGATGTTCCATCTGTTCTTAGGTCAATGCATATGACACGGAGGCTAGAGCTGTGTTACCTGGCAGGCTGGGAGTCCCCAGTAGCGAGTCCTTGATAAACAGCCCTTTCCCCGCCTTATTTTAAGCCTTTTGTCAAGAAGAAAACCCAGCACTCCTTGTGCCTGCCAGCCCTGACCCTCTCCCCCTCCTCACCCCAGGTCTGCCCTGCAGGTCCTTCACAAGGCCTGTGAAGTGGCTCGAAGGCACAACTACTTCCCTGGGGGTGTGGCTCTCATCTGGGCCACCTACTATGAGAGTTGTATCAGCTCGGAGCAGAGCTGCATCAACGAGTGGAATGCCATGCAGGACCTGGAGTCCACTCGGCCCGACTCCCCAGCGCTGTTTGTCGACAAGTAAGTGCTACCCTTCCTCGCCCGCCCCACCCCCACCCCCTCACCCATCCCAGGCCCAGCCCTGCACGTCTACACAGCATCACACTTCGCCTGTCTTCCTTTGAGAGCCATCTCTCCCTGAACCAGCATTTCAAGCAGAGGTTCCTAACCTGCTGTTGATGGGGAATCTTTGGCTGGGCAAAGGGTCTGTGACCACTGTCCCCCGTTTAAAGTTAGACAAATTTGGGTTCAAGTGCATTTCTGGGGAACCACATCATAGCTTCTGTCACTCTCAAAGGAGCTTGGGGCCCACGTACTTCACAAGCTCTCAGGCAGTAACTTGACTTCCTCCACCCTTAGGAGTATTATTAATATGAGTCTGGCTCATTGGGTCCCAAACCAATGGCACAAACACAGACCAAGGACAACCTGCCTTCACGGCAGCAACAGTAATTGTGTGGCCTATGTCCCATGGCCTGAGGCCGCACTAAATTAAAGTATAGTTCTAGAAGAAGGAAGCACTCTCCCCTTCTTTTGGTTAGGACCCTACTAACTCAGAGTGTTGTGTTCCTCTGGGACACTGCTGTGGTCAGAGGGGAGCAGCTTGAATGAGGACAGGACTGAAGCCATGCCATACGAAGTCTCACAGAAATTATGAGAGGGTTGGGGAGAAATGATAGCTGCCTTTGAACATATCAGGGGGCAGTATCATGTGGAAGAAGGATTAGCCTGGTTCATGTGGCCCCTAAAGTGAGAACCGCAGTTGACGTGTAGAAGTTAACGGGAAATGCAGCTTTTGGTTCTGTTTAAGAAGGGTATCATGGGAGCTAGGCATAGCTGGGACTGTAGGCTGGATCAGGACACAGCAGTGTCCTCAGCAGAGACTGAAGGGCCCAGTGGCGTGGTGATATTATACTGGCAGTTCATCCTGCCCTGAGAGCCTGATACTTGGCAGGACCTGAACGAGGAGCGTGTGTCCCAACCACTGTGCCCTCTTGATCTGCTGCACTCTGTTGGTTCCTGTGAGAGTTCTGGACACAGACCAGGACTTCTCTGTCCCTCCTCACACCTGCTGAGGATGCGCACACCAAGTAGTTAGCTCTGTGAGCCCAAGCCACGTTCTGTTTAGTCCAGGAGCATCATATGTTCTGTAAACTCTGCCCTCAGGCCTCCTATAGTTCTGCACTTTCCTACAATTCTTTCCAGGCCAACTGAAGGAGAGAGGACTGAGCGCCTCATCAAAGCCAAACTCCGGAGCATCATGATGAGCCAGGACCTAGAAAACGTGACCTCCAAAGAAGTAAGAAAACTCTTCCCTTCTTAGCAGAGGTCATGCGGCATTTTTTTGTCCAGAGCATGGCGGAGGCAGGCCCGGAACCTGATTGTTACTGATCGGTGCACCAGCTCTCAGAGGCTTTTTCCTGTAAGACTTACTGTAATGGAAAGAGCACAGGCCTTAGAGTCACACCCTAGTTTGAATCCAGCCCTGCTACATAGCAGCTATGAGGTTTGTGGCAAATTTCCTTACCTCTCTGAGCCTATAAGACCTTCGGTGAGAATTGCATGAGACCTGTAGATTGCACCGAGAGGCATTTATCTGTTAGCCCCCTCTCCTCTGCCCTCCATTGCCTTGTGTTTTACTTGAAATAGAGCAAACTCTTATTTCTCCATAAGGTCACAACTTAAATCAGCAAGTTTCTAACCTTGGACTACCTTCCATCTGTCTTGTGATATTTCTCCGGATCACTTTTTTCTTTTCTCAGTTGCATTTTCCTTCAAAGGATGCAGTGAATTATAATAGCAGCTTAAACTGGGTAGATCTAAGAGGTTGAAATGACCATTTAAAAAAGTCATATACCTTTTTTTTATTAATACATGTAAAACATCATATTGCAATACCTTCCAAAGCAAGGTGAAACTGATTTTAGGTTTTCATTACGATGCATTGTAAAGGTAGGAGTGCTTTAAACTCAGAGAAAAGATCCCATAGGAATCAGATTCCTTGTTTGAAATAAACTCCCCCACCCCCACCACCACCAGATTTGCTTTGAGGCTGAGTAGCCTGCATTCTTGCCACCCATGCGTGTGCACCCCATGTATCTAAATGCAAAAAACACCTTTTTTTAAAACAGCCGTGGTTTGTGTTGTGACTTCTTTGGAGAGAGACAACTGTGTTCTTTAACAAGTCACTTTTCTTAATATTTTCCACTCCATAGATCCGTAATGAATTGGAGAAACAGATGAACTGTAACTTGAAAGAATTCAAGGAATTCATAGACAACGAGATGCTACTTATCTTGGGACAGATGGACAAGCCCTCCCTCATTTTCGATCATCTTTATCTGGTGAGAGGCTCAGCACACGGCAGGGTCTGGTTTGGGGAACATAAGTCAGACTTTGATTGTTTGGAGCAAGTCAGAGAGGGAGAACCTTGAGTTCCTGGAGCCTCGATCCTAACTTTTACGGAACTCCCCTCTCTGACCCCCTCCTCTGGCCTGCATCCTAGTGGTTTGCTCTCCAGCCAGATGCTTGCAATGTGGCTCACAGCTGGGTTGTGGGGAGTTGTTTGAAAGTTCTTTGGTGTAGTCAACTGGCAACCGTTTTCATACTCTTCCCACCTTTTACCACCTTCAGTCACCAACACACAGGCCCCACCCAGTTATCTCCAAATGGTTTGCAGGCTAAAAACCCCCAGCTACAAAATGGAGCGTGCTTGCCAAACCCCAGGATTATGCCTTGGCATCCTGAGACATAAGAAACAGGAGGGAAGGCAAAGCAGACACCTCTAGCGCAGCTTCCCCTCTGCTTGTCCAGGCAGCCACTCTGTGCACTGCTCCTAAAGACCATTGAAGGGACAGGCCCTGGTGATGCAGCTGTGGCAGGTGGTGCACGTTCTCACCTCCATCTCTTGCTCACATTTTCTTATAGCTGTAAATCTCCATAGAAGGCAACTGGCAAGTTTTCAAAGTCAGAGAGACTGTAGAGGAAGGCACGTTACTAAAATTAGAGAGGCAACACAGTGTAGTAATGAAAATCAGCCCCACCAGGCCAAGTTCTTACTCCCCAGCCTGAACAGCGATGTGACTGGGAGCAAGTCTTTCTGCTTTCTTCTTTCATCATATACATTGTGAGATGATTATAAGGATTCAATAAAATACAGGTTTAAAGAACCAAGTGCAGTTTCTGTAGGTGCTAATAAATGGTAACTATCGTTAGAGCATACATCACTTCTTGGAGAAATTGAGAAAGTATAAGTTGCTGTGGAAGGCATGAATGATTTTGTTCTTGGCCTATAGGAGGTAATTAATAGTTCTCCAAATACATATGTTGTGATATATATTTAATATGTTAAATATAGAGAGAATGTATTTATATATATATATTTTTAATGTATATGTTAAAATGTATATAAATGTGTGGGTTCGAAGCCTGTATCTTGAAAGCTATGGGGCAGCACTGGACTCCAGTCTCCTCCCTGGGAAGTTGATGGTTTTCCCTGGTGGAGACAGACGGAGAGCACTTTTACCCATCTCTCCACTAGGTGGCAATCCCAGCAAGAGGACACACAGCCTTAGTGAGTGTTATTTTTCGGTGTGGTTGGTGCTTTTTGTCACTTTTTCCATGAGAGATACTAAAGGAATTTTTAATTTTGAGCCTCTTCCTCCAATATGAAAACACAGCTAGCACCCACACATGGCCAGCCCCATCAGGGTCTCTGCCTGTTGAGGGGTCTGCCTGCTTGGGGAAGGAAGTTTACAGGGAGACTAAGCCTGTTCTTCTGTTCTTTTACTCTGTGACTCTTGTTTGCATTTCCTAAGAGCAAAGTGATGGTTTTCTTCTTTGTTTTTTTTTTTTTTTTACCCCCTTCCACGTTTTTTCTTTGCATGCTCAGAAATGATTTGTTTTTTAAATGATATTTTAGAAGCTTGAAATGAAAACATGTTATAGAAAATTGGGAACTATAAATAAGCCCAAAGAATAAAATTAAAAGTATTCCCAATTTCATAAATCTAGAGGTAATCACTGTTAACATTTTGGTATATTTATTTTTCTATCTTCTGGTTTTTTTTAATGCATATATAGCTTTTTTAAAAAAGGAAGAGAAAAAAAAGGAAAGAACCATACTGTTTATGTATACATAGTTTTGTATCACGCTTAAAAAAATTTTTTCATTATATTGTGTTCCCTGTATCTTTAAATATTCTCCAAAAGTATGAGTTATTTTAACGGCTCCATCATATGGATCTATCATTGTTTATTTTACTAATTTCTTCTTGTTGGGCCTTTGGGTTGTTTCCACTGTTTTGTTATTGTAAATAACTGTAAATGTCCTTATATATAAATCTTTATGCAAATTCTGGGTATTTCCTCAGGGTAGCTTTTTATAAGTGTAATTTCCGGGTAGGAGGGTGGGAACTTTTTTAATATTACCAAAACATTTCCCAGAAAAGGTAGGCTGATTCCTGCTTTAATTAGTGGTATGTGAAAGTGCCCTTTCCTGAGTGGGAGGTCCGAGGTCATTGCCTCTGGTGAGAGGACCCTGCTGGAGTCTCAGGAAAGGAAGTGGTGAGAGGGGAGCAGGTTTTCCTGAACTTGCCCTTCCCCCATTGTGCTGACTATGTTGTGAATGCCTCTGGAACCTGCTTTGATACTGGCCTCTGTCAGTTCTCTGTTCTCTGAGGCCAGGGTCCCATGAAATCACCATCACCATCAGGCCTAGCACTCACACCCTGCATCCCGTAAGCAGCTCTGAGGCAGACATGTGACACTCATAGGGGTTTGTGTGATCTGTCCCCCAGGGCTCTGAATGGAATGCATCCAATCTGGAGGAACTGCAGGGCTCAGGGTGAGTCTGCTCCCCTTGTCTTCCCTTGTCCTTTTAGGCAGCTTAGAAACCCTCTGCTCTGCCACTGAGGTCAAGCCCTCGTGCTGCCCGCCTGTAATTGCCTGTACCCCAGCAGCCAGGCCTGTTTGCATTGCTAAACAGATATGCTTCAGAGTGCCACCTCCTGAATAATTCATGGATTTTAGATTTTCTTGGGGTTTGTGTGATGGTGTGTGTCCGGGAGAATGATCCTAAATCACAGTCCAGTAGTATAGACAGCCTGGATGCTGGTGGGGCCACAAGCCCCCTCTCACTGCCCCACTGTCCGGCAGAGCTCCTGAGAGTCCTTGTATGGACACACCTATCTGATGGGCCAGTCAGCAGCTCTGATCCTTTGACCACTCCTCGTTCTATCTGAGCTTATACTTTTGGGCCTGGTGGGAATCTTGCAGCTAAATACTCCATGTCGGCCAGAAACACATGCCTGTCTTAGTTTTCTCTAAGAAATGCTCAGCAGCAGGAATAAAAAATGTTTAAATCTAGACCTTCAAGAACAGATGTCTGGACATTTTTTTTTTTTTAAACACAGCCACAAAATCACCATTCTGTGGGTCTGACATGACATCCTTGAATGACTGCATTTAAAAATCAAGACTAAACAAACCTTAAAATATATCTTTAGAACTACTGATTAAGATATGTTCTTTCAACAGAAAGTATTCTTAAACTGTAGGGTGATACTGTCTATGCTTTCTATCTTGCTGAGAATAAGTAAGTTATTTTAAAAGTATTTTTTAAAGCATTTATAAGAGTTCACTTATGAAATCTATTTGAGGTATTTTAAAATTTCTGAAATTATTTTGGTCTTCCAGGAATATAAGTATTAAGTTGAGAGACCTATGAAACCTGGGTTAGTAGACCCTCTCAACTATTTATTTATTTATAGCCTGCCTTGTTTCAAAAAACATTTAAGGCAGTTCCCAAGGACATAAATAATGGACAGATATATCCTGCTTTTTAACAATTTAAAAGTGGAGACTTAGTTTTTTTTTTAAAGCCTTCATATGCTAATAATATCTACGAATTTTGAAACTTTAAGAGGGTTTAAAAATATATTTAAGTAATGCATCTATCTACTTTCCAGAGTTAACATTGCTTAGCAATGCTTTGAACTGAGTTTTCTTTTGTTTTCTATTATAAATACAATACATTCTCATCATAGAGAAGGCATTTAGAAAATACCAAAAAAAATACTATTTAGGAAAAACAGAAGTCTTACCATAAAAATATATACCCTTTATTAATATATATTTGTTTTTTTCCTCCGGCAGTTTTTTGTTAGTTTTTTTGTAGTTCCTCATTCTGATTCTCCAAATTTGTTCTTTATTTTTTCTCATTGCAGTGTTGACTACATTTTAAATGTCACTAGAGAAATAGATAATTTTTTCCCTGGCTTATTTGCATATCATAACATCCGAGTGTATGACGAAGAGACAACAGATCTTCTTGCCCACTGGAATGAAGCATACCATTTTATAAACAAAGCGAAGTAAGTGGGTGGAGAAGCCAAAGAAACTGGTCTGAGGAAGAAACTACAGATGTCGGGTGGGCAGAAATTAATGACAATCCCAGACACAGATATCTGCTAGCTTAGGGAGCCGTGGATGTCTGATGGCCCTCTCTGATTTTAGCCCACAGCACCAAAGGGGCAAAGTTGCTGACCTCCAGGTGGAGGCCCAAATGAGCTTGTTTTCTCCTGCCTGTCACTGATTGTGACATTTGACCCCAGTTTTGTCATCAACACTGGTTCTGGGTAAGAATCTAATAGCAAATGGACACTATTGGAAGCTCTGCCTGTGGGGAGTCACTGAGCCAAAGGTGAAAGGTGGGTGGGCCAGGTTGTACCTGCATTTAGAGCGCCTTTGGTACTGCTTCCCCAAGGAATTCTACTCAGGCAGATGAGTAGAATTAGCTTGCCTTCTCCACCTGAGTTAGTGCAGTTTTCCTGTTTGAGCAGAATGAGACAGACCATGAGAGGTCCCTACTGCCTTGAGCCTGTCACTGATTTCACCTAACTTTTGTTCTTATTCTGTTCTCTGAGGCCAGGGTCCCATGAAACAGAATAACTCTGTCTTACTGAAGTCAGAAAGAGAGAACTTTGAAATCCCATCTCCTGTTTTGTACCACTCTAGGTCAAAGCTACAAAATGTGTCCTTACCAATGTGGCCTCATAGTTCACTTGCATTCCTGGGTTACAGACTTCAGACGAGCAGTCCAAAAACAGGCACAGAGATTGGGTGATGGAATTTAAGCCTGAGGTTTAGGAAATGAGTCTACTCACACCTGACAGGCCGGCTCCTTCTAACATAAACAGGCAGGCTGGTGGGCTCGCCTCCTGTACAAATAAAACGTCCCAGGTGCTGCCCTTTCCAGCCTGATGTTCCCTTACATTCCTGAACAAGCGATACTTAGAGAAACACTGTCTAACCTATGGCCCTATCCTCCCCTGGCTGCTTTCTGTCTTTGCTGAGTTAGGGTGCTACCACCCTCGCTCTGGCTCCTCGGCCTTCCTGTGGTCCCAAGGGCCTTGCAGCTTTCTGTTCACTGACCCCATTTTTCTACAGTAGCCCATTCCCTATCTCCATCTGCTCTAGCAGCTGAATAGCTTTTGCTTATCTCCCTTTCGCTACCTAGTTGCTTCCTACAGAAAGGTTTCTTAGTCTGAGAAATGCTTAGCAGCAGGAATACTTTCTAGCCTGTCCCAGTGATGTGGGAAGATCCCCACTTTGTCCCTAAGTGCAGCCGATTTTGGAGGTCTCCCTGTAAAACTTGCCCAGGCAAGGACAGATTTATCTCGATTTCCCATTGTATGCTAATTGATTTCTCAGTGAAGTTATTTCCTTTTGAGAGTGTGTGGACATCTGCTGTGTAAACATCAGGGCATAGGAGGATTTGGGCAATGAGATAACTTCATGGTTTAAAATAGTCCATTGGGCAAAACCTGAGAGAATGAAGTTGGTTAAGCTTTTTAAAAACTTTCTACCCTACCAACCACCCCGGCCCCTGCAGGAGGAACCATTCCAAGTGCCTGGTACATTGCAAAATGGGTGTCAGTCGATCTGCTTCCACAGTCATAGCCTATGCAATGAAGGAATTCGGCTGGCCCCTAGAGAAAGCGTACAACTATGTGAAGCAAAAGCGCAGTATAACGCGCCCTAACGCGGGCTTTATGAGGCAGCTGTCTGAGTACGAAGGCATCTTGGACGCGAGGTGAGTGACTGTCTGCAGAGGACTGGCAGGACTGAGCCTGAGGTGCCACTGTTCGTATCTGAGCAGTGGCTTACACAGCCAAAATCCTGCCTCTCGGGAAGCCGGGTTGAGAAAAACAACTATTGTTTGAGATTTGATTAGTAGTTTCCAGGAGGGATCTGTTGTGATTTTGTTGGCACATTCAGCTATTGCTGTGGGAGAGAACGGTGCTTAACTTCCAGTCTAAGGCATGGCTTTTCGTGTGGCACGGGCACGTGGATGGATGCCCATCTCCTGAGCATCGGCTTTGGGCCAAGTGCTGTGCCAGGCTTCGCCGCAGGGCAATTCCAAGGACTGCAGAAGCAGACTGGGTCACCCCTACTGACGAGCTGGGCAACTTAGGGCAAGCTTATCAATCTCCCCCAGCCTCAGTTTCCTCTTTCTGAGCTAAGAATTAACACCCACCTGATAGGATTGTTGTGAGATTTAAATGAGTACCATATAGGTTTACCTTTATAGAGGCTTTGATAGACCTGGCTCATGGTAAATAATGATGTAGCTTCTTTTTAAATCTCTAACGCCCACCTGAAAAAGGTCTGCAAACTATAGGTTATTCCCCATTTATGGAGGAATAAGGAACTGATGCTGGAGGTTTTATCCCACATCCCACGGCCAATGGACAGTAGACAGCAGAAGGGAGCACATGCCCGGGTCTGTCAGCCTTTAAGGCGGAGAAGCCTCGAGGTTCTCCTGCCCCTACAGTCACCCCAGGAGGACCCCTGCTGGACTCGGGGGTTCACTTTTTCCCTATTTTCTTTTAATTCTCTTTCCCTGGGTTATTTCTGACTGATATTGTGAGGGAGCCGCAGGCTAAGTCTTGGCCTCGTGACCACATTTGGGGAAGCTGGAGCACCTTGGCAGGGTTGAACAGGGCCCAGAGCTGCTGCAGACATCTCCACTATCACCCAGAGAGAGAGTGGCTAGACAGATCCCCAGGCAGGGCCGAGGAGGGGTGGAGGTAGGGGGTGCATGTGCGTCCTGCTCTCCTCTCCCTTAGCCCCCAGTCATGCTCTCCCATCAATGCTCTTTGCAGCCTGACCAGGTCAGGTTCACGGCAGCACAACACTGGCCTTGAGTTGCAGCCTTCTCTGAGGTCCCCTGGCCTTGCCTGGAATGTGCACACAGAGCAGTCATGAATGATTGTGACACTCTCTTGCATTGAATGACAACAGCAGATCCTTAGTTTATATTTACTGTTTTCTCATCTTAACCCTCATAACCTCATGCTGTTGGTATTGCTCTATCTAAGGGTCATTCTTGGAGGTGACCTCTTTCTTACCTTATTTCGCTATAAGCCTTTCTCTTTTTTTTACCTTTATGTTTTAAAAATGTAAAAATAGCACCATAGTATTAGAAGACATATTTTAAAAACTGATATATAACTTCTCTTACCTAAACAAATATTTCCAATTTTCCGTTATCTTCCCAACTTTATTCTAGTGCATTCTGTGTTTACATAGCTATATTAGCATAAATACATATAAATATAAATACATATATTTGTATAAATCTTTACATACTTTCTGCTTTGAGCCCCATTATTTCCCTGCTATGTAGGTAGGTGAGGATTATTATTCTTATTTGAAAGATGGAGAAACAGAGATAGAACATTAAGTGGCATCCCTATGTTCACCAAATGAGAAGGGACACTGGGGTTGTGATAACATTTCAGGTCTAAACTCTTTCACATGTCTGCCACATTTTTATCATATGACAGAAAGTCATTTAAGGCTTCTCATGCAAGCCACACTGATTTAGGTTCCTAGTGCTGTTTCTCTCATCCTTGCATTTCTTGGGGACAGATGAACAGAGAGAAGCTTTACCTAAGTGAACCCCCTACATCCACTTGTGCCTGGTACTGTCCCTTGCTGGCTTAACCCCTACCCCTCTGCTGACCTTCCTCTGCCCTTCCTCCCCCAGCAAACAAAGGCACAACAAGCTGTGGCGCCAGCAGACCAAGAGCTGCCTCCAGCCGCCTGGGGATGACCCTACGGAGCCTGGGGACTTCCTGCCAGAGACCCTGGATGATACCCTGGAGGCCCAGCCACCTTGCTTGGATGATGCTGCCCAGCCTGGGATCCCAGGCAGCAGGGCCCTAGGAGAACCCGCTCTCCCCTGCTGTTTTCGACGGCTGTCAGACCCCCTCCTGCATTCCCCCAGTGATGAAACTAGCAGTTTGGTCCAGCTGGAGGATCTGGAGAAGGATGCGCTGTTGGAGGAAGCAGCTCAGCCAGCAGAGGCACACAAGCCAGTCAGACCTCCCCAGGAAGGCCCTGGACTCTGTGAGAAGGAAGTGAGAAAGAAAACCGAGTTTGGGAGCCTGAAAACCCGGAGTGGCCACTTGCCACAGGTGGAGGAGATGCAAAGGGAGGAGGCTTCAGGAGCTGGGAAGTGGGGGAGGTCCCCAACCCAGCTTGATAAAAACTTGCTCAACCGGGAAAACCTAAATAACAACAACAGCAAGAGGAGCTGTCCAGATGACTTTGAGGTAGGGGTGGGACCAGCATGTGGGGGCAGCGGACCACATCACTTACTTCCTGCTCTGCAGACATCCCCCTTACAGCCAACTTTGCTACTCTGCCAGCTTGGCAGTTCTCACCCCTTGTAACCCATGGGTTTATTTCAGTGATTCTGCAGGCCGATTGGGAATGTAGACATATAAGGGCTCGGGGATCTACGGGGGACACCACCAGTTCCCGTGTGCCCCCTTCACCCCACGCGCCTTATTCACATCTTGAGTAGGGCTTCCAATTCTTTCTTTTTCCTTATGTAAAATGTAAAACATACCTTATCACCCAGCTTCAGCATTTCTCAATATGCAGCTATTCTTAGTTCATCACACTCCCACTCACTCTCCCACATATATTATTTATTCACAAATGCTTCAGCATATAATAACCACAGTACCATTGCCACCCTTTAAGCAATTGATATAGTAATTCCTCACCATCATCACATATCTGGATTTGAACTCAGGCTCTAACACTTAACTCCCATCACTTCCCTTTAGGTGTCATATTCAGTGGGTTGTGTGCAGTAAGGTTTTAGCCTCAACCTGGTATGTACTTAGAAAACCATAAATTCCTCCAGCCTTTTTCTTCCTCCAAGTGGCCCAGGAATGGAGGCTGGTCTCCTGGAGGGGTGTGCCGTGCCGCCAGGGCTTGTGTTCCTCCCTTGTTCTGTGTTGCTCACCACAGGCAAGATGAGGAGCTCTATTTCCCCTAGCCTCACCCCATCTCCCAGGACAGCTGTGATTCTCATGTAAGAGCACTTGGAAAGCCGATAGACACATTCTAATCTACAGAGGGTCTGTCATCATGTTATAATGCAAACAAAACTAGGATGTTAGATACCGATCTCCAAATCATAAAACATATTGCAAACCAAGTATTAATTACTCATGAATTCCCTCCACTGTCCACCTTTCCCTCAAAGATCAAATACCTGTAAAGGTAGATGACACACAACCTCTTGGCCCCAGATAGTGGTGCCATGGTTTGTCCTAAATGGCATAGCTGTGAGTCGTAGAATGGTGAACACAAGAGAAGCTTGGACACAGCCCTCCTTTCCTGGCCAGAATTGGATTAAATGGGTGATGTTATCTAGGGAATAGGACCTAGAGATATTCACTCATTTGTTCAACTCATATTTATTACTTATGGTGCCTGGTTCAACTCATGTTTATTACTTATGGTGCCTGGTTGGTGAAGGATACAGCTGTGAGTAAGACAGCTGAGCACACATAGTCTCATGGGGGAGATGGATGGCAAACCCGTAAGGATGTAACAAAACAAATGTGGGTGGTACTCAGTGCGACGACACAGATAAACTATGGCATGGTGGAGAATAACTTGGGAGGGGAGGGGATGACAAGGAGTCGGCCATGCAAAGAGCCAGGAGCATAGTCTTTGGACCCAAGGAGCGGCAGGTCCCAAGGTGCTCCCTGAGGGCAGAGCACTTGGTATGCTTTAGGAGCAGTGGTCTGAGGTGTGGTTGAACAGGTAGCCAAGGCCTGCAACGCCTCTAGGTGCGAGGATAGGTCTCTGCGAATTGTTTCAGAGGTACTGGGAAGCCATGGGAGGACTTTAAGCGAGAAGTGACAAGGCTCCTCTGGTGTGGTCTGTAGGCAGGCCAGTGGGGTGAGAGTGGAAGCAGGAACCTGAGATGATGGTGGCTCAGAGGACAGGGCGAGGACAGACATGCACAGCTTTGGAGGCATTTTGGAGGCAGAGCCCTGCTGCTGAGGCATCATTTCCTCTGGGAAGCCCTTCCTCTCAGAAAGACTTTGTGCTGGCACTTTTCACGTGGTTTCTGGTCCATTCCACCAATGGACAATAGGCCCTCTGAGGGCAGGGTCTGTGTCTTGTTTGCAGCCCCTGCACCTACTGCAACTTCTGGCACAGGAGACCTCCCTAAATGTGAGCTGGATGAATGGGTTCTCTCCCACCCTAGGGACCCATGGGCTCTGAAAGGTACTCTCAAATCTCCCACCATAGTAGATTTTACCACATTTTAGAATGTTAGGTTCTAAAGGTTTTAGAAGAGATAAACAGGGAGACACTTTGGTTAGAGCTTCAGAAAAATTCCTGGGTCAAGAGTTCAGGCTTTACTGTGAGGGTGACCAGGTCTTACTGGTCAACCTGGAGCCAGCTAAGATAGAATTCTGTGGAAGACCCGGCCTCCCACCTCCCCCACTACACACTCTGCTGCAGCATCCAGGAATCTTGCCTGAGTTTCTGTTTGACTCCTCCGGTATTGGACCTACCTGTGACTTCTTACTTTGGGGGACCTCGGTCTGCCACACAGGATGGTATTAATCTCTGATAGTAAGAGTGGTGGGGGAGCAAGCCTCACTTGGCAGGAGAAGCCTACAACATCTACTCTTTGCCAGGAAGTCTTCATTTTAGACAAGCTTAGGAATCTCACAGCTAAACAACTCTCAAGGGGAGAGTGTTGGCTTTCGCTACCTCTACATTTGCTGCTTTCAACTCAGTCTCAGCCTTGAGGAGTAGCCCTGGTGCCTTCGATGGGCATAGGAGGGAGGCAAACAGGGACTTAGAGGCACATGTCATGTTCACTTATCCCCCACCCCCCCGATGATAGAGGCAAGTGATTTTCTTTGGAAAACAGTGCCAATGTGTTTTCCATTGGTATTTAAAACCCACCTCAGCCTGGCTCCTTCATTGGGGCTGTGAGCACCTGTGTGTGTCTGGGTCCATATTAGAATCTTTCTAAAACTGTTTTTGCCACTTACCACTTCTCTGAGAAAAGCGCAGCTGGGTGATGGTTCTTTGGAGCCATTGCTGTGTTCATGCTAAAAGGGAAAAGTTTCATTGTCAGGCTATAGACTCCTCAAATGCAGATTCTTTCTGAAAGGGGAAGAAAGGGAGAGGTACCTACTGTGCCCTCCTGGTATTTGGTGGTCTTTGCCTCATATTACTGTCACTGTTCTTGTCCCCTTCCAGCACGATGCTATATTTGGGATCCTCAACAAAGTGAAGCCTTCCTACAAATCCTGTGCCGACTGCATGTATCCTACAGCCAGTGAGGCTCCCGAGGCCTTCAGGGAGCGACTTGAGAACTCGGGTGCTCCCGCCATCTGCACCCAGCCAACCTTCCTGCCCCACCTCACGTCTTCCCCTACAACCCACACATCAAGTAGGTCACGAACTTTGGAGAAGCTGGCCTCCGGCCCAACTGAAACTCCCCCATTTCTACTACCAGCAGGCCCAAGGAGGCTGGACACTGATGGCTCTGGGGCCGGGCCTGCCCTGGAACTACCAGCTAGCCTTTTGGAACCTTCCAGAGAAACCCAAAAAGTCCTGCCAAAGTCCCTCCTTTTGAAGAATTCTCACTGTGATAAGAATCCTCCCAGCATGGAAGTAGTGAAAGAAGAATCACAACCCAAGAAAGACGTGAAGCCAGCCAAGGACCTGCGGCTTCTGTTCAATAAAGAAGCTGAGAAACCGACAACGCACAGCTACCTAATGCAGCACCAGGAATCCATCATTCAGTTGCAGAAGGCTGGCTTGGTCCGCAAGCACACCAAAGAACTAGAGAGGTTGAAGGGTATGCCCACTGACCCTGTGTCTCCCCTCCGGGATGGTGCCACCAGCAGGCTGGAGGCCAGTATACCTGAGGAGAACCAGGACCTTGCTCCTGCCCCTTTGTCAGGGGCCCTGGCTCTACCAGACCAAGCTGGGAGTGATGAGAAGCCAGAGGCCACCCCTCCTACATCAGAAGGCGCCTCGCTGAAAAGCCCCACTCCCTTCCTCTGCCGCCTGGATCACACCAGTCATTTTTCAAAAGACTTTCTGAAGACCATCTGCTACACCCCCACCTCATCTTCCATGAGTTCCAACCTGACCCGGAGCTCTAGCAGTGACAGCATCCACAGTGTCCGTGGAAAGCCGGGGCTGGTGAAACAGCGGACGCAGGAGATTGAGACTCGGCTCCGACTGGCGGGCCTTACCGTCTCGTCCCCACTCAAGCGCTCACACTCTCTTGCCAAGCTTGGAAGTCTCAACTTCTCAACAGAAGACCTGACCAGTGAGGCTGACGTGTCCACCACTGCTGACTCCCAGGATGCCAAGTTGAGTGAGGCTTCCTTCTTACATGAGCCCCAGGCAACCCCAAGGAACCCAGCCGCCACCTCTAAACCATCAGGGAAATCTGCCCCAGAAAACTTGAAAAGCCCTTCATGGATGTGCAAAAGCTGACCCGTCTTTAGCTGATCACATGATCCTCCCCGAGTTTCACCATGGATTTTGGTCAGCCCCTCATGTCTCGATTGTTCTTAAACAACTAGCATCCTTCGAACTTTCCACCTCTCGCAGTAGAGATGAGGAGAAGCAAACATGCAGCCCCAGGAGAAAGGAGAGTGTCGGTTGTGTGGCTGGGAGAACCGGAAGCTGTCAGCCAGCAGACTCTGAGCCCAAGTCACGTGTTTTCAAGAAGAATTGTGTCTTAAAAAGGGGATATACAGATATGCACACACATCAAAAATATTCGATTTGCAACATACAAAAGTTGCTGTTATGGCATCTTCACCATAGCACATGTTCCTAGCTCATTCAGGCCCTTGTGGGAAAACTCTTGGTTGGCAATATAAGTCCTACCTCTGTTCTTGCTGTGCTTTTTATTTTTAAAATACAATAATGACCGAGGCTTGTTCCAGGGAGTAATGCTGTGTCAGAAAAAGGTTTTCCAAAAAAATTTTTTTTTTTGGTTGTGACCCCAAAAAGTGTTAAGATTTCTGACTCTTCTGCACCAAGCACTGCTGCGTAAATTTACACGAAGGAGTTGACGCTGTTGTCGGACCAGCTCTGGTGCGTGGAGATCATCTGTGCGGTTGGCTTCTCTGTGCTGGTGTGGTATTAACAGCTGAGTGGGGTGTGTCTGGCCAGCACTGGGGTCTGGCAAGGGAAAATGTGTGATATCCTCGGTTGCTAATGGTGGAATTTAAATGGCCTCCAGCCTGGGGAGAAGGATCCCACAAGCATGTTGAGTCTCCTGTGCTGTTGAGCCCAGTAGTTGTGCTGAGGTTTTAAAAGTGCTCGAGTGTCTGTCTGGTGGGGGCAGTGGTTCTGAGATGCGGATCGTCCTGCCAGGAGTCCCAGCACTCAGGTTCATTTGGTTATATCTACTCGAATTGGGGGAAGAGATGAGATTCTAGCTGAGAGAAATGTGACTGTTGAAAAGCTTTCTAGATGTTTGCAGTTGCCGCTTCCTGTGGGGAGAATTCTGCCTGTTTCTCTTCGGCTCTTCCTTGCGACGAGCACGGGGTACAGGAGGGGTCTGCAGTCCCAACCTGGGCTCCATGAAGAGCCCCTTTAGGATCAGGTGAGCGTAGTGTGTCATGCTGCCTTGCGTGGGCTGTGAGCTTAAGTGAAGGGTCATCTGGTGTCAGTCAGCAAGATGGGGTGTTAAAATATTTGGAGAGAGAAGCAGCTTGATTAGAAAGGTTTAATTCAGGGGTCAGCAGACTCTGGTGTGTGGCCCCATGAGCTAAGAATGGTTTTTACATTTTTCAGGGATTATAAGAAAATAATAGGCAACAAAGATTGGTAGCCTGCATAGACTGAGATATTTGCTATCAGGCACTGTGTAAAAAAGTGCTGACCTATGGTTTTATTTGACAACACAGAGCTGCCCAGGGTCCTCTGGGAAGAAAGTGGGAAAATGTGAAGACCTCCCTGCTTCTTCAACACCTCAGGCCAAATCCTCCCAACCCAGACCTTGCCAGCCCAATCCAACGGTGACAGGGTGGCATGGCTGTATTAGTGGAGGAATGCTCCTGGCTGAAGCTTTCCCACAGTTGCAGTTTGCTCTCAGCTGGGTCAGCCAGATTAATTCAGTATAACTAGAAAGCAAATTCTAAAGGTGAGTGAATGAGTCACCATCTTATATTGGTCAGAACTGGGACCCCAAGAGCAGCCATTCTAGATAGAGCACCCAGGGTCTTCAGGAACAAGGCCAGTCCATATTTCAACTGGTAGGTAGTTTTTGCAAAATCCCTCTCTCTGGGAACTTTTTCTCGCTGACTTTATTATTTTTTTTTAAGTCTACATTATTTTACTTTATACAAATTTATTTTCCCACCACTGTCCATTGAAATTGCCTTAATCGGTGATTATCCACTTTTTCCTGAAAGCCCCATTAGCTTTTTCCTTCCTCTCTCTCAACCAACAAAAGTATATTCTCAAAAAAAAAAAATAAAAATCAAGTTCAATATGTTTTGCCAAATTAAATTTCATGTGGTAGATCAATTTTTGTGTCAAAATAATCCTTTAGATTTGGTGATGACAGGCTTATGTTTTTTTTTTTTTTTTTTAACCATGCCCATGTATTAGAGTGATATATTTTTGAAAACTTTAATTTTGAAAGCGATAATTTTGCTAATCCAGTTAAAGGGTGGGAGGAGGACTACAAATATGAATGAGATTTTGGCTTTGTCAAAAATAATCTGTTGGTTCTCAGAAGCACAGCTCAGATATTTACATCGAAACAGACCAGGGTGTTGGGCCCTATCAGAGCAAAATGAAGCATTCTTGATTTGGTGGATAATACTCTGGCCTGAAGGAAAGGTTAAAGATCTCTCTCCTAGACCCAGGTCAGTTGCACGTTAACATATGGCAAATTGCTATTTGAAATACACTAACAAGACGAACATTTGTCAGACTTGGGAGCATCTTGGCAAAGACAGATTCATACCAGTCTCCGAAAAGAAATTTTGCTCAGTAAGATATGCCATATCCTGACCAATGCTATGCCTGTAATCATAGCTGATGGGGAAAATTCTGAAAATGAGTGGCATAAGTGAGAGGCAGGGGTGTATGCCATAAAAATCACTGATTTTGGTGACTTCCATTTTCATGGAATGCCTTTGTCGAATTAGGAGAGAACAAAAATTTTGTAAATCAGCTTGATTTCATGTATTCAGCTGCATTTCATCATCCACCTCACCTTTCCATCACTTTTATACAGCATGCCATAAGTTAGACTGAAGTAGATCTTTATGTTGCATTGATATAGGGAGGTCTTGTCAAGTTTTGTTAAGTGTACAGGGGAAACTGGCCCCAGAGAGGAGAAATTATGCTGCCCTCTGATCTTGCTTTGACAATACCAATTTGCATTTCTTTGTCTTGGAGCAATGTCTGTCATTGCATGAGCTTCTTAAGAACAAGGTTCTTTTTCTTGGTATTCCCTGCCTCCTTTGACTCAATGTGGGGACCCATAGCAACCTCCTGGGGGGTGGAGGTGGCAAACAGTCTCTGTCAGGTCGTAGTACCCTGTCCATCTGGTATGCAGATCACTCACCAGGTGCTCACAGATGGCTACACTGTTCAGCCCGCTTCAGTTCCACCCTGCCCTCCCAGCATAAAAGCATTCCAGTCCATTCTAAAGCCTTTTCTCTCATTGGTAAGCCCAGAGGATGCCACAGGATGGAGCCGAATTTGCAATAGAATTAACACCTTCAGGACAACCCTGTACTTCAGCACTCTTGTCTCACCACACCCCTGGTCCCCTGAAGCCATTTCTCCCCATTAGGAACAAATGTGGTATCATTTAGTCAAGCTCTTACAAGTAACTTTGCGCAAGGTGTCCAAAGAGAGACTTTGCTCTCTGTTGGCTGGAAATGCTTGGTGCCAGAATACATTTCACCCAGCTCTACTCTGGCTTGCCACCTGTAGCACGGCTTCCCCAGACACACACGATGCAGTGAGGGCAGCCACTCCACCTCTAGCAGGAAAACTGGGTGGGCAGGGAAACTTGTGACATCTGGTCAGCATGGCGTAGGGTCACTTGCTGTGTTCTCTCTCACCCTACAGGTTCTTGCCAGTTCTTCATGCCAATCCAAGGTAGTTGATTGACCTCTATGCTTGGCTACTTGGTTTTTTAATTGTCTGCTCTGTAACTGAATACCTGTGTGTATGAGTTCATGCCACATGTGTGTGTGTGTGTGTGTGTGTGTGTGTGTGTGTGTGTGTGTGTATTTGAATATATATATAACTTGAATCAAATTGTCATGTGCATCACTTCTCTCATTCACACACATGCTGTCACCTGAGCTGTGAAGTGGATCACCTGGAACAATCTGGAGTGACACTGCGTAGTGTTACTCCCGATAGATTTGGACATGACTGCCTTGTTTTGGTCTTGGGTTAGGTGCCACAGCTGTGGCTTCAGTCAGTCTCTTAAACAGGAGTCTTTATAACCAGACCGCCGGTCCTCTGCTGTTCTTTCTGTTGGCCATACTGCACGAGAAGGTGGCTACTTCCTCCCTCTTTTCCAACACTGTAATTATTGTTTTACAATTGAGTGCCTTAATAATAATTTACAAATACTATGTATTTATGGGAAACTGTTAAGCTCTCACCTTCTGTGATTGGATACTTTGCCTTGTCTGTGGTTGGCGTTAGGGCTGGAGCTTGGCCTGCCCCGTACTGTGCTCATCTGCTGTGCAGTCTTACGCATGTGCCCACAACTGTCTAAGGAGCATTGCTGGAAACGCACTGGTGGTTCCCACAGATGAGGTAGGCACTGGCTCACGCTGCATCCCGTAGTAGTGAGGAAAGAATTAGAATTTGGTGTGCTAGCCAGCTGGGGGCAATGTAGTCCAGGTGCCCTCTGGACCACAGCCCAGCCCCTCACCATTCCCGCCATCACACAGTTATACTCTTCTTTAATAGAGATTTTTATTACCATCTAGACCACCCTATTTTCCTCTCTGTTGGTATCCTGAGCTCTTTGCAACAAAATGCAGGTACTGACCCCCACCCCCAAATCAGGAGCTCCACCAGATGGGTTGCCCTTTGGTTTTCAGAAGCTGCCAGTGGGTTCCAGTGTGTTGCATAATGATATCAATTATTTTTTTATTACATTGGTTTTTCTCTTTTTTTATATTATATATTTAAAAGGCAGTATCTTTTGTACTGTGAATTTGCAGTAGAAGATGCATAATGCACTTTTTTTTACTTCTGTTGTGTACTGTATATAGTCTGTGTGCTTCTTGTGATGAAAATAAACTTTTTGTTTATAAATGCCTGATGACCTATGAACTTGTGCAAAAGGAAACTGCCTTTTCAACCCCTGCCAAGATAGTTGGGCGCGTCTTCATCACCGTGATAGCCAGTCTTTACTGAGCACCTACTATGTGCTGGGCGCCATGCTGAAAACCTGGGCAAGTTAGACCAAAGAAAGACCCAAGGGAAGAATTGTTAGCTCCTCCAGAAATAGTCTTTTTTCCCTGATTTTGTCAATGAAGAAGAGCAGGCCCACTCGTGGGTGGTCATTTGTATACCAAAGAAAACTGCCTCCAACACAGTGGGACTTGGACTTTGAGTAGTGTCTCTTCCTGCACAAAAACAAAATATAAAGCTAGAAGTGTACTCAAGAGAACCACCTAAGCTACTGCTACCATATACCTCATGGAGAGGAGGCTGTAGAGGTGATTATTGCTAACAGCTAGGGCAGGACTCCCAGGGATTCTCAGTTGCTGAACACAGGAAAGGCTTATCTTGCACTTAGGTCACAATCCACTGCAGGTCAGGACCTTTTGGTGGCTCTCCTCCCTAGGTGACTAGCAAAGCCAGCTGTTTCTATTTAAAACCTTGCCATCTTTGAGTTCCTTGCTTCTAGCTATGCAGTCAGGGGAAAGAGCATGGGGACCCATGTTCACTCTTACCTGCCTTTATCTGGCTGCAATACATGAAATCTCATGTTCTAATGGGAGAAACCTGTGACATGGCCCCACTCCACCTGCTGGGGGCTGGGAGATGTAAGGTGCATATATACCTGGTGAGCACTCACTGTCAGCCACAAGTACCTTAGCGTGACCACTAAATTTCACTGCCTGTGGGTTCAGAAAATACTATGTGTCATTCACCTAGACTTGCTCTGTCTCACCTGGACTCAGAGGAGAGTGATGGATAAACCAGAATACAAGTTTATTACTTGTTTATTACTTTATAAGAATTATAGCTTTGAAGCAGGCCAGACATTCTCACTTACCATTTAGCACATTGAGTCCTAGATAAATCTTAATGTGAAGTCAAATGATGGTTAGGAATTGCTTACTTGAGTATAAAAGCAAATGGTCAGTGTAATGATTCTAATGGTTAACATTGACAAGCAGTAACACAGCCTTCTTTGTAAGATGTTTTAGAAACTGAACCTTTGAGGGTCATAGTACAGGACACTCTTCCTTGGCCAGGCTAGAGGCACCTAAAAATACTCTTCAGCCTCCAACCATGAATTGGAGCCTGGAGATGGGGCCCAGCACTATGTTTCTGATGGATTCCCTGACAGCCAAGTTTAGAAGCCGTAGAAATAATGTGATGCAATCGAGCAGGCTTCCACTTGGCTAGTTACAATCACATTCCACACATGCTTTCTGGAGACAACACCCACATCACCCTAACAGAATGTGGGTGTTCCCAAAACTCGTCAGATACTCATTTACCCAGGGCCCTCAGAGAATGTTTCTACAATAGCTGCATTTACCCTGATTTCATCCTCAGCATAGCAATCCCAAGGTTGAGTGTGATTCCAGAACACACCTCCAGAGAGGGTAGTTTCTCAGGGAGGGCCCAAGTGCCTGCTTGTGTTTATACCTGGGGAAGCCCCTCTTAGCAAGATGCATGGAAGAAGCTCCAGCAGGAAGAGCTTGGAGGATGATAGACATTTCAGGAGGATTCACTTCATGGTAGGAAAACCCTTTCCAAAGGAGATATCCACCAACAGTGCACAAAGTGAGGCCTGCCCAGAAAACACCACCCACCCATCTTGCACTCCACACGAGGGAGGAGAGTGTATTTCTCCCGTGCCTTTGTATGCCCAGCACTTGATATAAGGAATCCCTTTATACTGAGTCCTCTAAGTGGCCCTGTTGACATTATCCTCAGTTTGCAGATGAAGAAACAGGCAGTGTCAGTCATTTGCCCAAGATTACATCTAAAAACAGTGAAGCCAAATACAGAAAAAGAAAGGAAAAAATGGTGAAGCCAGACAGTAGTGCTCCACCTGAAACCCTGTTCCCCGCCTCAGAAGTAGAAAAAAGCAAGCTGACACTGCATCTGAATCTCCCTTTAGATGTCAGTAAGGAAACTCAGGAGTCCGAAATGAAGCCTCCAGCCCTGGGAAATCTGACCCATGTCCCTGCCCCAAAGGCTGTCTAGGCAACACAAAGTGTTTCCCTTCCCCAAATCGTAGTCACCATGCTTTGCCTTTAAAGCAGAATTGCTCGCGCATTCTGAAATATACTTGCAGAAGGTACCATTTCAGCCTGAATGGTTTGTTTTTTTTTTGTAAACTACTTCAGCATATAACATGACATTTGCATGAGCAGCCTCCCAGCATAGGAGAGGATGCTCGGGACAGGGGAGAGAGGGGTCCAACATTAAGAGATAAATAGTCCCACAAGTGGTTTGTTGGAGGTGATGAGCTCCCTCTGGATTTGAAATTGGATATCAAGCAGTTAAGTGACAAGGCCACCTGCCTCATGGTTGATAATCTGAGATTTAGCTGATAATATATGCAACCTCCCTTCTGCCTGATACACCATTCATGTTGAATTGTGGTGGTTGTTATTGTTGGTACTAGTGGGAGGGATGATAGGAAAGGAGGTTGGAAGGAAATAACCTATGCTGAGCATCTACTAGTAGCAAATGTTTCACATATATTACCAAGTTGATACTCATAGCAGGTGTGACCTGTTTTTAAAAAAGACAGAACCTCAGAGAGGTTAGGTAACATGAGTCAGTGTCACACAGCTAGGAAGAGACAGAGACCCATGATGCCTTACTCCAAATTCATCTACTTTCTACTTCACCATCTTCTCCTCAAAGAAAATAGCCCTTAATGTACTTAGTGCAATTAGCACATAGTAGGTGATCGAAAAATATTTGATGAAATTGAATGAGTGAATGAATGAAATATGCTGCGAAAATGAGTCCCAGTTTCATTCACCAAAGCTTGGAAAGTGGAGACACCCATGACTGCCTAAACCAAGATCCTCTAGGGTAGGGACAGTGTTTCAGTCACCTCTGAGGCCCCAGCAAAGGCTTGGCTGTTGGACTGAACTATGAATCAATCCTGAGTTTCTCAGAGTCCAGAAGAATCCAAAAGGTCATCCAAGCCAATTCCCTTTATAATATACATCCATTCCCACATTCCTCTCCCATTCATTCACGGTGACTCTGCCATGTGCCAGGCCCTGGGGACAAAGAAGAGGCCATCCATTTCATCCCTGGGGTCCTTCGTTAAAAGAAAGAAAATACACACCAACTTCTAACAGAAAAGGGGTTACATGGGTAGGACTCGAGGTTTAGTGTTTTCCTCCTTTTATTTTCCAAAATATCTGCAACAGGATTATGTTGCTTTTATAATAAAAAAAGGAAAATGTAAAGATTTAATAAAATGAAGCATTCGTATTAAGCTTAACTTTGCACTCCAAGCTCCCAGGCTTGTGGTTCTAGGAAATTCAGCACAGCATTGCGGGGAGAAAGTCTTTCTCCTCTGCTGAGGTAGCATGGGTGCCCTCCAACAGAGAGATTGCTCTCAGATTTCTGTGGCTCAGGGGTGCCAGACAGGCTTACTATTCTGGGCTGTAAGCTTCTCCAGGCTGCTTGCACCCACCACCCTCTGAGCATCTGAGGGTTGGCAGTAGAACTGAGTGGCATGTTGAAAGTACAGTGTCTGGGGCTGGCTTCATGCGAAGTTGCACAGGACTCCGCACTTACAAGTCCCTGCCATTGATCTAATTCTTTGCTGTTGCCATCTTGAAATTCCTAATACTCCTTTAGCAAGGGTCAGGCCTTTTCTTTTTGCACTGGGCCCTGCAAATTAGGTAGCCGGTCCTGGCAGTGTCACCATGCTGATCAAGGGCTTTGGAGCAAGACAGTCTTGCTCCCTAACTTACCCACTCTGTGACCTGGAACAAGAGACTTAACCACTCTGTGCTTCAGTCTCCTCATTCGAAAAATGAGAATAACCTCAGAGTGGTGGTGTAAAGATTAGCACTGTGTAATCAGCACAAAGTAAACACCCCTGAAATTATATATTCTTTGCTATATAAAGTACTAAGCACGGGTCCTACCACAGATAATCCCTCAGTAAGTAGCTGGAGAAGACATTGGTCGCTGCCCACAGACCAACTGCTGCCAGCTGGCCCCTCTTTCCACCCTACTTCCTTAGCATGGCACCGAAGGGCAGAGGAGAGCAAACACAAGCTCCCTGGACTAGGAGGGACTCAGCTGGGATGTGCACATGTATCCTCTCCCTCCTCTGCCACTGACCCCAAGGAGGACACTGGCTCTGCCTCTCTCCCATACAAACACCATTTGTCCCCGACCTGGACCCCAGTGGTTCTTCCCAGCAAGCCTTTGGGGAGGGAAACAGTGAGGGCGGCCTGGGAGTGTGAGCTTGTCCCTGCTGCGATCCAGAGGTACATCCTGTTCTGGCGTTGCCATGGCACAGCCAAACATTTGCCACAACAGACGTCTGGGGCTGGTGGCTGCAGTGGGACTGTGGATGGGCGAGGGACTGAACAGGCACAGGAGGCAGTAGAGGGGACGCGAGACCCAGCAAGACTTGAGACTGGGAAGGAAACCCCCCCAAAGCATGCGTGCACACATGTACACACACACAAACACACATACATGGCACACACACACATGCCTACATGTGATTTGGCTTCTTGTCCCATGGGGAAGAGTTCCTAATTTTCAACTTTCTTCCTGGAGGTCCTGGGAGATTTCACATGCATAGTCCTGGCAGGGCTGGGCCCTCCTGAATTCGTGTCCTGGTCCAGCTCACAGCCAGGCTCCCGGAACTGCCCAAGGTCACAACCTGCTCCCAAGATAAAATTTGCTTTCCTGGTTATGATCGTTGTTTTTCCTGATTAGAAAGTAAAATGGTCACTGTAACAAAATCATGTCATATAGAGGAGTGACGATAGCTGTACTCCTGGTGTATAAGCCAGCTGCTATAACTCATAACTCATTAAAAATATACATGCATAAGGTGCTTAGAAGGGCGCCCCCCAAGCCCGTCTAATTTCAAAGCCTGTGATATTTCCACTAAAAATGCTGCCTCCTCAGATCATCAACTTGAACCCCACAAGAGCTGGATCCTCAGTGAATGACCAAGGGTCCTCATTCTTTTTGCCAGTTGCCATCCCTCAACTCCCTAAGGCCACCTTCCCAGGTTATCCTTGGGAATCCCTGGGGAACATCCTGTGTGTGGGGGGGAGGCAGCTGATGTGGACATTGCATCACTGGCCCAGCCTGGCAGCATGACCCAAAGTTTCCACGCAAAATGAAGGAGAAGTCTAACAGGGACCCTGATTTGGGAGTCAGAATGAGGTAAAGAAGTGAGGGTTGCATAGGGAACTTGAGGTGGAAAGAGTGTTCTGGGCAGAGGGAATTATTGGTGCAAAGGCCCAGAGGTGAAGTCCGGGGCTCCCGCTTCCACAAACTCCAAGAAGTCACGATAACAGAACAAGGCCTGCGGCGGGTGGGGTGCAGACCCTGCAGGACCTTGTAGGTCATTGTCAGGAGTCTGGAATTAATCCTGAGGGCACAGGGGAGTCATGGCAAGGCTGCAAACTGTGGAGGGACGTGATAAGCTTTCCCTCTAGAGCCACATTGTCTAACATGGTAGCCACTAGCCACACTGTTAGGGACTGAATGTTTATGCCCGCCTCCCCAGATCGAAGCCCTAACCCCTGTGATTGTGTTTGGAGATAGGGACTGAGGGGAGGTAATAAAGGTTAAATGAGGGCATATGAGTGGGGCCCTAATTCTACAGGAGCTGGTGCCCTAGTAAGAGAAGGAAGAAACACCAGAGCTCTCCAGCTTATTCACGTGCACGCGCTCTCTCTCTCTCTCTCTCTCTCTCTCTCTCTCTCTCTCTCTCTCTCATCTCTTCCTGCCATGTGAGGACACTGCAAGCTAGGAGGAGAGCTCGCACCAAGAAGTAAATTGGCTGGTACCTTGATCTTGGACTTCCCAGCCTCTGGAACTGCGAGAAAATAAATTTCATTTGTTTAAGGCATCCAGGACGTTTTTTTTTTTTTTTTTTTTTTTTAATGGCAGCTCGATCTGATTAATTAAAATTAAATAAAAAATTCAATTCCTCGGTTGTACTACCCACATTTTAAGTGTTCAGTACCTATATGTGGCTACCATATTGGACAATGAGGATACAGAACATTTTTGTCATTGTGGTAAGTTCTATGGACAGCACTGTGCTAGAAGGATCACTTAGGTTTCCGGGTGAAAAATGTTTTCAGAGGAGACCAATGAAGATAGGGTGACCAGAATCCAATAAGAGATGCTAGTGGCCAGTGCCTAGCACAGTGCCTAGAACACAGTAGGTGCTCAGTAAATGTCCATTGAACAAATGAATGGCCTGAATTAGGATGAGGTGATGGGGATGGAGATTTAGGGTGATCTCAAGTATACTTCAGGAGGCCGAATTGATAGGCCATGGTGACTGCTTGAAGAATCAAGGTTCTGGCGTAAGTTCTGGCATGGGCAGCTGAGTGAATGGTGGCGCTGTTGCCTAAGATGGGAACCTGTGAGGGAGGCAGTGGGTGTGGGGGATGAGGATGAGCTTGTATCTGGGGTACCTGTGGAGTGGCCACATGGAGAAGTCAAGGAGGCCATTGGATCTTTGGGCCTGAAGGCTACTAATGAGGTATGGGCCAGGCAGAAGTTTAGGAATGTATGAATGTGTCCAGCAGAGAATGCAGGTACAAGGAGAAGGGTTATGGGCAAGGGCTCTTGGGACACTGACACTGGAGAGGTGACCAGACGAGCAGGAGCAAAGCCAGGAGCGAGCAGTGCCGGAAGTGCTGGGATCAATGGGCAGGTCTGTCAACCAGGACTGGAAGGCCTTGGGTGCAGTCCTAGGAGGTTGTCACTGACCTTGGAAAGAGCAGATTCAGGGTGAGGAGGGAGAAGAAGTCAGATGACAACTGGCCAGGCAGACAGGAAGTGAAGAAGAGGCAGCAAATGGCTACAGCTTTTGAAGCTTGGTGGAGAAAGGGTTAAGGCTGCTACCCGAAGGGCAGTACAGGGTAGGAGAAGGTAATTTCTTCCCTGAGATGGGCAAGACCTGACCCCGCTCACAGATTAATGGGAAATGGGGCGGAGGGAGGCAACTGAAGACCAAGGGAAAGAGCAGGTAGAGTTAATATATTGAGGTCCAACAAGTGAGTTTTGCAATCTGCTTGACCATCTTCACCAGATCTGACAGTTGATCTGAATATCCCAGTGAGTGGGTGTGTCTTATTTATCCCCATTTCAGAAATGAGGCAGCTGAGGTCA